>CM054063.1:24496143-25096143 GCA_028641055.1 Alopecurus myosuroides
GAGTCAAAGCATAATCGTGTAAACAAAAGAGAATGAGGGATGACCTTCTACACTAGTTGCGTCCCTCATATGGGAGCCGCTCTTATGAAGTCTAGTTGTCTTGTGATGTACTGTATTTTCTGTTTACCATTCGTTGACACTAGCATACACCTCTCCTAAAATATAGACACTCCTCCATGGTATGTGATTGTCGGCAGGCACCCGATGATTCGGTTAGCCATGGTTTGTGTAAGATGGATGGGGGGAGTGTCAAACTTTTATACCTCTGTTTAATTAAATAAAATCTCTAGCACATGAGTGATTCATGCTTCCCTCTGCGAAGGGCCTATCTTTTACATTTATGTTGAGTGAGTAAACCCATTTCTTTCTGTCTCCAGCAAGCATTTGAGTTGTTGTGATCTCACCATTTATATGTTGATTTATTCAATCATGTTTTCTATTCTTCTTTTCTTAGCACATGCTTTATTATGTGAATGAATATTACTTTGAAAAGCTATGAATCACTTTACGAGAATTGTTATAATTAAACATGTTAAGCTCTACAAGATGAGCCTTGTTGTAAATACTTCACCTAAGATAAGTATGATATCACTAAATGTTCTCTGACCAAGAATGAAGTTTGCCATTACCAATTTTGATTCTCTGTTTTGCATCTTTGTTTGTGACTCCCATTACTCGTTTCAAGTTAAGTTATATGAGAGGAAGTTGCTGTCTATAATGATTGGTGCATAGATAGATGTGATGCTTCTTGTCCGTATTTTATTTACCGACTCTTCACTCCATAAACCGGTGGTCATGTTTACTGAGTTCAGTTTCGCTTGGGGACAAGCGAGGTCAAAGATTGGGGGGAGTTGATACGTCCATTTTGCATCACCATTTTATATCATAATTTTCTGTTATTCATCGATATATTTCATGTTATGATGCATCCCTTATGTTATTTTATCTTATTTTGCATGTTTTATATTTTTTGGAGAATAAATACCGGGACCAGGAATCTGATGGAAAAAGCACCGCCGGGATACAATATTTTAGAAGATCAGAAGAAGGAGTGGGACACCGGGGGTGTCTTAGAAGTTCAAAGGAGGAACCCAGCCAGAAGGAGAGCCAGAGGGGGGCCACCAGGGGCCCACACCATGAGGTGGAGCCCCCCCTTTGTCGCGCCACCAGGGGGTGTGGCCACCCTGGCCCACGTCTAGGGGATATCTTTTGCGTACCTGGCCCCGAGGAAACCCTAAGCCTCATACCGTCGTTGAAGAATTTTTCCACCGCCGCCTCGGGGCGGAAAACACCCGAGAGAGAAAAACTCTCTGGCAGGGAGAAATCTGCCGGGGAAATTCCTCTCCGGAGAGGGGAAATCCCCGCCATCGTCACCGTCATCACTCTGGGCATCATCAAGATCGTCATCATCATCATCACCACCACCAGCACCATCACCCTCATCATCCACCGTCATCCCGCTGTAAAAATTAGGGGCCTCTATCGTTGTTTTGCATTAGATCTCTCTCCCGGTGTGGATTACTTGTTAGTAGTTGATGCTTGTGAGATTTATCGGTGTTTGCATTTTATGACCAGATTGTTATCATCCATTATATCACCTCTGATCATGATCCATATGATGTCTTGTGAGTAGTTCGTGTTGTTCTTGAGGACATGGGAGAAGTCAAGTTGTTAGTAGTGAAGTAATGTTGAGTAATATTTAATGTTTGATATTTAAGTTGTGGTGTTATTCTTCTAGTGGTGTCATGTGAACGTCGACTACATGAAACTACACCATTTATGGGCCTAGGGGAATGCATCGTGTATTTGGCTACTAATTGTGGGGTTGCCAGAGTGACAGGAACCTAAACCCCCGTTAGGAAACCCTTACACGAGGGAGCGTAGGATCCTAGAATTTAAAGTTGTGGTTAGATTTATTTCTTAATTACTTTCTTGTAGCCGCGAATGCTTGCAAAGGTATAATCACAAGTATGTATTAGTCTTGGATGGGACGGTACATTAGCATAGGCTCACCCACACAACACTTATCAAAACACCTAAAATAATTCAGGTGCATGGAACAAAAACACTTGACAGAAACCTCCCGTGTGTCCTTGAGAACGTTTGTTAATCATAAGTAAACCCACCGGCTTGTCCTTTGCTGAAGAAAGGATCGATCCACTTGATGCAATTATTACTACTTCATTTTATTTATTCGCACTTTATTTATCTGTAATATCAAAAAACCCTACAAATTTATCTTCCAGTATTTACAGTTATTCCTTCATTGAAATTGCTTGTCAACACCTTCTGCTCCTCGTTGGGTTCGACACTCTTATTTATCGAAAGTACTACGATACAACCCCTATACTTGTGGGTCATCACACGGTTGTCTAGATGTGCAACTAGATGAAGACCCTAGGTGATAAGAAACAAGTACGCAACGGAAGTAATATTCGAAGCACAAGATAACCACAAGTGTAAACAAAGAGACAAGGATATGTTTCCCGTAGTTCTTTCTCAAGAGAAGTACGTCTACATTGGAGAGCTGGAGAGCCACCTAGGATCTCCTCAATAGAACGGATGTGCACACCTTGTTCTGTTTGAGCTTCTTCTGTGAGGGAGATTCTCGTTTCCACTATGAGGTCAACTTGAAGGCATTAACCAAACCTTTACACATGGTTGAGGCTACTCCACAAGTGAGTTGGAGGCTCTCAAAAATCTGAAGCTTCTTGTAACAAGGTGGAAGCTACAAGCACTAGGGTTTCTCTAGGATTACAAGGCAACCAAGAGATTTTACCAGATCCCAAGGGAAAAGTATGGGAAAACGATTTGTGGCTTGGTAAAGATGTAGATCTAGGTCTCCTCCACCAAATCCTTGAAGGGCATCGAGTTTGGTTGGTTGAGGAGGGAGATTTAGGCGTTTTGAGCTCTCAAACAATGGAGGAGAGAGAGGAATGGACGAACTGCCTGTCTAGAGGAAGAAGACATGTATTTATAGCCTCCTCCGAATTTTAGCCGTTGCTGTCTTCCATGGCCGGAATATTCCGGTATAAGTACCAAAAATTTCCAGTGGAGTGGTGCGGATATTTCCAAAAGTCCGGGGGGGGGGGGATATTTTGATAATCCGGTGGCCGAAATATTCCGGCCAAACTTCTGCCCCCATTCCAGAGAGCGTACAACAACGACCGTCCTCTTCGTCGGAAGAAACAGGGGCCAGAAATTTCCGGGCAAATTTCCGCCCCAACATCCGAGAGCGGGCAATTTGGACGCTCAGTTCCTTAGCAGCTGGTCTTCAAACAAGCCGGAATATTCCAGGGTAAGGCCCGGAAATTCCGCCCTTTAGGCACCGGAAATTCGGTCTTGCGTCCTGAAATATCCGGACTCAAATAATATCAACTATTTCAGAATTTGCTGCGTGAGTCTTTCCATATAGTTTTCTGATGTTCTTGATAAAGACAATGATGCCAGCTATGAACACTTAGACACGAGGTTAATAGAATAACCCGTGTTCTTATCACCACCAAAATCATTAAAGGAGACATGAGCTAACACCAACAAACCAAGATAGGGCACCGCGCATTCAAAGGAGAATACCACAAATTTATGCTTCAATATGACAAGAACAACTCATGATTCTTTCAATGGCACATTAAACCTCTCGGCTATTTGAGGCTAATAATGCTAATCAATAACCACAAGTCTTTAGAAGTAATATAACATCTAGCATGATATGAAAAAGTCTAGCCACAGTCTATACAAGCTTCTACTTGCATCTTTAAAAATTCTACTTCAAGCAACAGTTTCTTTTCCCAACCAGTACCATACAAAGAATTCTTTAACAAAAAATCTCTAAATTCCACAACAATCAAACATGAGAGTACTCATATAACACTACTAAAACTAACAGCTCCAAACAAGAGATGCAATGAAAACAAGAGCTAAACAAGAATTTTCGCAGCAACTAGAAGAAAAAATAAGAATACTAGCACAACGAGTATTCAAACAAAAAAGCGGAGCGTGTCTCTCTCCCAAACAAGAATGCTAGGTTCCAATGATATTACCGCAGCAAGGAAATCAAAAGAAAACAAAGGAAAACAAAAGAAAACAAAAGATACGCTCCAAGTAAACTTCAAATGATGTGACCGAATAAAAATATAGTTTCACTAGAAATGACCTGATAAATGGTTGATGAAGAAGGGGATGCCTTGGGCATCCCCAAGATTAGATTATTGAGTCTTATAAAAATATGCTTGGATGAACCATGGGGGCAGCCCCAAGTTTTGACCTTGCACTCTTCTTGATCACATATATCACCCTCTTCTCTTGACCCTTGAAAACATACTTCACACCACACTCAAAGAGTAATTCGCATTAGAGGGATAGTGCAACAATTGAAAATCGTTTTGTTATGTATGGCACAAGTGCTATTGATACTTCTAAACATTACCTACAACCACTGATGTTTTGTGAAGTAAAGAAATCCACTTGACATCGTAAAAGAGCAAATGTAAGAAAAATGGAAGATGTAAATACGGATTTTTTCGAGGCACTTACGTTGCTCAGATAAAAAAACTTAAAGAACAAAAAAGTTGCAGAGTTAGCCGAGGAATAAACACAAGAAATTTCAGGTAATTTCGATTTTTCTATGAATTATACGATGTTTTACGGTGGACGGCAGAAATCTGTTTCCTGCGCAGAAATCCGAAAACCAAATCGAACTCTCGTCAGAAACCTTACTTGGAACTAATAAAACATGAAAATACAGATTCAAAGGAGTTTATACAGAAGTATACAACCCCTTTACTCAAAGAAAACAGAGAATAACAAAGCAAAAAATAAAACCATGGGTTATCTCCCAAGAAGTGCTTTTCTTTAACGTCTTTTAGCTAGGCCCAGAAAAGTGGAATCAAGTATTTTCAAGTGAAGAAGCATCCAAATTGTAACTTGTTCGAATAATGGAATCAAAAGGAAACTTCATTCTCTTTCTAGGGAAGTGTTTCATACCTCTCTTGAGTGGGAACTAAAATTTAATATTCCTCTCTTTCATATCAATAATAGCACCAACAGTTCTAAGAAAACGTCTTCCCAAAACAATTGGACAAGAAGCATTGCATTCAATATTAAAGACAACAAAACCAACGGGGACAAGATTATTATTAGCCATGATAAGAACATTATCAAATCTCCCCAAAGATTTCTTTCTAACATTATCAATAAGACGAATATCCAAATAACAAGGTTCCAATGGTGGTAAATCAAGAATATCATAGAGTTTCTTGGGCATAACAGACATACTAGAACCAATATCACATAGAGAATTGCAATAAAAATCATTAAATTTCATTTGAATAATGGGTTCCCAACCATCATCTATCTTCCTAGGGATAGAGGCTTCACATCTTAATTCATCCTCTCTAATTTGCATGAGAGCATTTGTAATATGTTTTGTGAAAGCCATATTCATAGTACTAGCATTAGGACAACTAGCAAAATTTTGTAGGAACTTAATCACTTCAGTTATGTTGCAATCATAAAATTCAAGATCATTTTTATCAAAGGTAATGGGACCATTGTCTCCCATGTTTCTACAAATTTTAGCACTATTATCAGGAGCATTTTTAGCAGTTTCAGACAATTTTTCATTTTTAATAGCAGCAGTGGGAGTGTTTCCAACACCAATTACTTTAACATTGATAGTAGAAGGTTTTCTAGCATGATAAGCTTCAGTTTTACTAGTGGTGGTAATGGTGCAAACATTATCTATATTATTCTTTCTAGCCGTTTCATCTTCTTTCTCCCATATAGCATGCAATTCAGCTAACGTCCTAACATTGTCATCAATTCGAATTTGAATAGAATTTAAAGTTTTAATTTCTTTAACATCATGAGGCATAAACTTTAGTTTCAGAAAAGCAACATCAAGAGCAAGGCTATCAACTTTAGAAGCAAGAACATCAATTTTGCCAAAAATTTCCTCAACGGATTTATTAAAAGCAATTTGTGTACTAATACAATTTTTAAGCATGTTCTCAAGATCATAGGGTACACTTTTATTGTTGTTGTAGGAATTACCATAAGCATTGCTATTATTGGGAGGATATGGCCTATAATTATTGCTACCAAAATTATTCCTATAAGCACTGTTGTTGAAATTATTACTTTTAATGAAGTTCACATCAACATGCTATTCTTGAGAAACCAAAGAGGTTAAAGGAAAATTATTTGGACCAATAGAAGCATGGCCATTCACAAGCATAGACATAATAGCATCAAGTCTTTCATTCAAAGAGGAGGTTTCTTCAACAGAATTTACCTTCTTACTAGTTGTAGCTCTCTCAGTATGCCATTCATAATAATTTACCATCATATTATCAAGAAGCTTTGTTGCTGCCCCCAAGGTCATGGACATAAAGGTTCCTCCAGTAGCTGAATCTAGAAGGTTTCTTGAAGAAAAATTCAGTCCTGCATAAAAGGTTTGGATGATCATCCAAGTAGTCAGTCCATGAGTGGGACAATTCTTTACTAAAGATTTCATTCTTTCCCAAGATTTAGCAACATGCTCATTATAAAGTTGCTTAAAATTCATAATGCTACTTCTTAAAGATATAATCTTAGCAGGAGGATAATATTTTCCAATGAAAGCATCTTTACACTTAGTCCAAGAATCAATACTATTTCTAGGCAAAGATAGCAACCATTCTTTAGCTCTTCCTCTCAAACGGAAATGAAACAATTTTAGATTAATAATATATCCATCTACATCTTTATATTTTTGCATCTCACATAGTTCAACAAAATTATTAAGGTGGGCAGCAGCATCATCAGTACTAACACCAGAAAATTGATCTCTCATAACAAGGTTTAACAGTTGAAAGTGCACTATGGTCAACTAGAGAGGGGGGGTTAATAGGTTGACTACCAATTTTTCTTTTCTTTTCCTTTTAGTAGGGCTAAGAAAGATAAGATAAGGTTCTCTAGATGTGCATCTAGGTGAACAACCTATGTGAACAAGATAAGATACGCAACGGAAGTAAAACGAAAGGTAGCAAGATAAACCACAAGTGTAAACAAGGAGACAAGGATATGTTTCCCGTAGTTCCATCTCAAGAGAAGTACGTATACGTTGGAGAGGTGGGGAGCCACCTAGGAGCTCCTCAATAGCACGGTTGTGCACACCTTATTCTCCTTGAGCTTCTCCAGTGAGGGAGATTCTCGTTTCCACTATGAGGTCGACTTGAAGGCGTTGACCAAACCTTTACACGGGCTTGAGGACACTCCACAAGATGGATGGAGGCTCCCAAGCAATCCATAGTTTCTTTCCAACAAGGTGGAAGCTACAAGCACAATATCTACTAAGGTTTCTAGGCCTCAAGTAGGATTCTAGATCTACTAGGATGTGGTGGATGGATTTGAAATCCCTTTGGTGGAATCACGGATCTAGGTCTCCTCTAGCTCTCCACAAAGTTTTGGAGTGTTTGGGTGGTTGGAGAGGGAGATCTAGGAGGTTAAAGATTTCATTAATGGCTAGGAGAGAGAGTGGGAAAAGCTTGGGCATTTATGAGGCAGGGGAAGGCTTTAAATACCCCTTCCCCAATGTGGCCGTTGTGCAGCCCACGCAGCACCGGAGGCTCCGGTGTTTCCATCGAACGCTCCAGTGGTCTTCACTTGTGCGCATGCGCGCAACTCGTTTGCTCCATTCTGGATTCTTCAGGGCGGAGGCTCCGGTGGTGCTGGCGGTGGTTCTGCCCACCGGAGGTTCCCCGGAGGCTCCGCTCCTATGCACCCGAAGGCGCTTGGAGCGGAGGTACCACCGGATGTAGCACCGGAGGCCACCCCCACAGTGGGGGAAATGAAGCCAGCGGAGGCTTTGGTGGTTTTGGCGGAGGCTCCGCCCACCGGAGGATCTGTTGCAGCCTCCGCTCTTATGCACCCAAAGGTGTTTTTAGTGGAGGCTACACCGGATGCTCCACCGGAGGTCAGCTCCTGGAAGTGGCTGGGGAATGCATGGGGCAGAGGTTCCGGTGGTTTCACCGGAACCTCCGCTGCTTGCAAAAACTGCACCCCAGTTTCGTTTCTTCGAGCTCTTTCCATTAGAATCAATCCTGTAACCCATTGAGATTGTGTAATAGGAGAACCTGGGCATTTTCATATCTACAAAATAGAACCTGCAAATACTCTTAGATAGACATTAGTACTATAGTTATGTTGTTATCAATTATCAAAACGGAAGACGATCTTTCATTCTCCCCCTTTTTGGTAATTGATGACAACATAACCATTTGCATAGCTATAACACACATAACATGGATGGATCTCCCCTAGAGATATGCTCTCTTCATGTTGAGAGAATTTAAACAATATAGATAGCTAAACACACAACAAGTGATAGAATCAAGGTACTAAGTTCACATAATGCATAACGAGGTTGGACTTGTTGTAGACTCTATAGGCGTGAGCGTTTGTGGAATAGCCAACAAAGATACCCTCATAAGATTTGGTCTCAAATTTTTACAAACGTTTACCTTTCTTGCGAATGAAGCACTTGCAACCGAAGACCTTGAAGTAAGATACATCCGGTTTCTTGCACGTGAGAATCTCATAGGGAGTCTTGTTCAAGATCTTGCGAAGATATAACCGGTTGGTAGCATGACACGCGGTGGAGACGGCTTCGGCCCAAAAGTTATAGGGAGAAGAGAACTCCGCAATCATGGTCCTAGCCGCATCAATCAAAGTCCGGTTCTTTCTCTACGCAACACCATTTTGTTGAGGGGTATAGGGAGTGGAATATTGATGAGCAATGCCCTCTTCACTAAGAAAACCCTCAATGATATAGTTCGTGAACTCCAAGTCATTATCACTCTGGATGGCTAATATGGAACCATTGTGTTGGCGCTCCACCAGAGTGATGAACTCGATGACTCTCTTTTGAGTTTCACTTTTCCTCTTGAAGAAATACACCAACAATATCTTGAATAATCATCCACTATCACCAAGCAATACTTTTTTCCTCCGAGACTATCATAAGATAGTGGACCAAAGAGATCTAAGTGAATGAGCTCGAGAATTCTTGTGGTGGAGATATTGGTCTTGGTTGGGTGAAGTTCCACATGTTGCTTCCCAAAGGCACAAGAGCTACACAGACGATCTTTAGCAAACTTAGCCTTGGTTAGTCCTAGAACATTATTGCCACTTTTAAGGTCATGCAACATCCTCATATTGGTGTGGGCTAACCGGCAATGCCAAAGCCAACCCACGTCAACTTTAGCCATTAGGCATGTCGCGGCACACGTATCTCCTTTAGAGAAGTCCACTACATACATGTCGTTCTCGACAAACCCAACAAAGGCTACTTTAAGAGTTGTTTCCCAAGTGACAATCACATTATTTTTATTAAAGAAAGAGGTAAATCCACAATTTGCAAGTTGAAGAACGGACATCAAGTTATAACTAAGGGACTCAACAAGGAGAACATTCTCAATTGATAAATCATTTGAGATAGCCACCTTGCCTCGTCCCAATAACTTAAGCTCGGAGTTGTCACCAATCGTGACGCAATTGAGATGAGATAATGGAGTTCAATATTACACATTGTGTCATTGCTTCCGTTCATATGTTGGGATGCACCACTATCCATCGTCCGTCTACCCGACCCGGAAGCATTTCCCTACAAGAGATCAATTTCTTGATTTAGGTACCCATCCTTCAATGGGTCCTCTTTTGTTAGTAACAAGGGTCTTAGGAACCCAAATAGTCCAATTATAATCATCACCATAAGAAGTACCAACGTATTTAGCATAAACATGACCATCTCTAGATTTCATGAGGACATAAGATGGGTTATATTTTCTGGCAAAATCATTGTGAGTGATGATCCCCCTAGAGGTATCACCACCCACAATGGTGTTGGTCTCCTTATCCTTGTTCACTTCTCCCTTTTTCACAAAGACAACATTTTTAGAGGAGGAGGTGACATTCTTGGATTTCTTCTTTGATTTGGCAACAAATCCAAGTCCTTGCTTCCCTTTCTTAGCTCCTTGAGAGCTTATGGCGTCATTGAGAAATTTCTCTTTTCCTACAATGTTAGTCGTAGTGCAAGAGGTAGGCATGATAGCAATGCTATTAGAAGAAGATATCACTTTCTCATTAGATTGTTGAGCTAGAAGCTTATTTCGAGACTTGGTGAGTTTTTCATGAATTTGTTCGAGAGACGTGAACTCCTTTTCTAGTTTTTCATGACGCTGAACAAGTTCCTCATGAGCTATTCCTAGCTTCAAATCATCTTCTTCAAAGATTTTAAGTAAAGCAAGAGATTTTTCATTATCTTTCCTAAGTTTGGAAACACTAATGGCATAAGTCTCCTCTAGACTAGATAGTCTCTCTTCAAGAGAGGCCCTCATGGATCTCCCTTTCTCAAGAGCTTCTACAAGCTCATTGTCATTGTTCTCATGGCCACCACCATGGATTTCCAAAGTCATGATGATTTCCTCCTTCTCATCTATGAGAGAGTTAGCATCATCAAGTTGCCTCAAAAGGTCCTTTACCATTTCTTTGGTTTCACCTTCAAGACTACATAACCAAGAGCCTAGATTCTTGGCCTCCTCATCATCAACAATGTTTTCAATACAATCCAAGAATAAGGGGGAACTAGTAGCAATAGACTTGGAGGTGGAAGATATTACCGCGGTGGCTTTTGCCATGAGACATGTAGGTCAGATCAATGCCTTCTCATTGGGGGATTCAAATAGAGAGACCGATGAAGAGGAAGTCATAGCTATGGAGACATAGGACACACCTACGACTTCATCTTCTCCTTCATCTCCGGAATAGCATGTTTCCATTGTGGGGCCTTCTTGAACATATAGATCCCTTGGGACTCTTCTAGCAAGATTCTTATTTTGTGGACCTTTGTTCTTTTCCTTGCGAACAAGCTTCCCTTCATTCTCTTCTCTTGGCTCAAACAGACACTCCTTGACGAAGTTATTTGCACTTCCACAATTGAAGCATGTCCTTGGCCGCTCCCCCTTCTTCTTGTAGATCTTGTTTCTTGAAGGTCTAGGAGCATCGGCCTTGTGAGCCTCCCATCTCTTCGAATAACCATTCATGGCAAGAGCGATGCACTTATGAGCACCCTTGTATGTGTCTTCATAGTCCTCATCATCCTCATCCACTTCTTCTATCCAGGCAACCGCCTTAGACTTCAAGGCGAGGTTTGGAGACTTTCCAAGTTCTCTTGAGCGAGCGAGAGCATCATCCACGCTCTTGTGAGATAGGGATATGGATATGAACTCAGTAAGAACACCAATGGAGTTGAGGGAGTTGTAGTCCGATCTTGTTCGAATGCTAGTGTAGAGGTTCTTCTCGAAAGGAGTTATGGCCTTGACAAACTTCCTCTTGATCCACTCATCGGAGATTTCCTCGTTTCCAAAGTCCCTCAATTGATTGCCAAGGGTGACAACTCTTCTATATAGCTCCTCGGGACTTTCATCTTCAAGCATAACGAAGTTCTCGGACTTGTCAAGAGCAACATCATACTTGGATGATTGGATGATAGCATTGCCTTGGAACAAGGTGTCAAATTTATCCCAAGCCTCCTTGGCGGTCTTGATACCGCGGATGTGTTCAAGATGTTCTCTTGGGAGAGCCTTTTGGATAGTGACAAGAGCGGTCTTGTTGAGTTGAAATTCAACGTCTTCTCTTGGATTCAAGTTGCTTGCATCACGAGGATGAAATCCATGGAGTATACTTCTCCACAAAGCGGTGCAAGATCCTGAAATATGAGACTCCATATTGAAGTTCCAAGAGGATAATTCGTTAGTGTTAAGCATGGGAGGAACTCCAACGTTTACCATGTGTGGCATTGTGGCAATGGGGTGGATAGAGTCATAAATGGGAGGTGGTGGAACTTTTGAGTTAGACCTCGAACCATTAGCCGATTGAGACTTGGAGCCTTCGAAGCTCCCACCGCTCTTAGCCTTTTTATCGGCTTTCGCCTTGGCTAAAACAATGTTAGCTTCCATTTCGGCGATGTCCGGAATGGACTCATCATCCGATCTAACATCATCGACGGTGAGAGGTGGTTCCTTGGATTCCTTGGTTTTCTCCATCATGGCCTCCAACATCTTCTTTATGCTAGAAACCTCAGAACCAACACTAGAGCTAACCTTGGACAATTCGGTTTGGATGGTTCCAACCGTTTCTTGCAGGTTAGTTATAGTGTCGGCCATTTTGGCGATTTCCGCACTAGAACTGTCGGATCATTTTCATTCACCATTATAATCTTAGGCGGTTAAGCCCTTAGCAAGAGCCGAGGCTCTGATACCAATTGAAAGTGCACTATGGTCAACTAGAGGGGGGGGGGTGAATAGGTTGACTACCATTTTTTCTTTTATTTTCCTTTTAGTAGGGCTAAGCAAGATAAGATAATGTTCTCTAGATGTGCAACTAGGTGAGCAACCTATGTGAACAAGATAAGATACGCAACAGAAGTAAAACGAAAGGTAACAAGATAAACCACAAGTGTAAACAAGGAGACAAGGATATGTTTCCCGTAGTTCCTTCTCAAGAGAAGTACGTCTACATTGGAGAGGTGGGGAGCCACCTAGGCTCTCCTCAATAGCACGGTTGTGCACACCTTATTCTCCTTGAGCTTCTCCGGTGAGGGAGATTCTCGTTTCCACTATGAGGTCGACTTGAAGGTGTTGACCAAACCTTTAAAACAACTTGAGGACACTCCACAAGATGGATGGAGGCTCTCAAGCAATACGTATTTTCTTTGCAACAAGGTGGAAGCTACAAGCACAATATCTACTAACGTTTCTAGGCCTCAAGTAGGATTCTAGATCTACTAGGATGTGGTGGATGGATTTGAAATCCCTTTGGTGGAATCACGGATCTAGGTCTCCTCTAGCTCTCCACAAAGTTTTGGAGTGTTTGGGTGGTTGGAGAGGGAGATCTAGGAGGTTGAAGCTTTCATTAATGGATAGGAGAGAGAGTGGGAAAAGATTGGGCATTTATGAGGTAGGGGAAGGCTTTAAATACCCCTTCCGCAATGTGGCCGTTGTGTAGTCCACGCAGCACCGGAGGCTCCGGTGGTCTTCACTTGCGCGCAGCTCGTTTGCTCCATTCTGAATTCTTCAGGGCGGAGGCTCCGATGGTGCCGGCGGAGGTTCCGCCCACCGGAGGTTTACCGGAGGCTCCGCTCGAGCCTCCGATCGTATGCACCCGAAGGCGCTTGGAGCGGATGTACTAACGGATGTAGCACGGGAGGCCACCCCCACAGTGGGGCAATGAAGCCAGCGGAGGCTCCGCCCACCGGAGGCTCCGCTACAGCCACCGCTCTTATGCACCCGAAGGTGTTTTTAGCGGAGTCTACACTGGATGCTCCACCGGAGGCCAGGGGCGGAGGTTCCGGTGGTTTTGCCGTAGCCTTCGCTGCTTGCAAAAACTGCACCCCAGCTTCTTTTCTTCGAGCTCTTTCCATCAGAATCAATCATGTAACCCATTGAGATTGTGTACTAGGAGAACCTGGGCATTTTCATATCTACAAAATAGAACCTGCAAATACTCTTAGATAGACATTAGTCATATAGTTATGTTGTTATCAATTATCAAAACGGAAGATGATCTTTGAACAATGCAGGCTTAATCTCATAAAAAATCAGCAGTAGGAGCACGTGGAGCAATAAGTGTGCTAATGAAACCATTGTTGTTAGTGCTAGTAAAGTCACACAACTTAGTGTTCTGAAGAGTAGTCATTTTAGCAAGATTAAAAACAGGATTAAAACTACAGCTAGAATAAGAACTATTATTTTGTTTGTTTTTTATAAAGAGAAGCAAACGAGACAAAATAAAATAAACTAAGCAAAACAAAAAAAAGTAAAGATATTGGAAGTGAGAGACTCCCCTTGCAGAAATTCTCTTCCTCCCCGGCAACGGCGCCATAAAACTAGCTGGTGCGAGAGTTGAGGAGGGAGTGGTTGCTTCTTGATGACTTTGAGTTCCCCGGCAACGGCGCCAGAAAACTTGATGGAGACTTGATGCCCTTGTTGGTAAACCCCAAGAGAAATTGTGTGAAGAGTGCAGCGGCAAGTTTTCCCTCAGAAAAGAAACCAAGGTTGAATCGACCAGTAGGAGGACAAGCAATCTCTGAAGGTTGATACAGCTAAGGTGGCAGGGCGCACTACCGGTTCAGCAGCAACGTGGAACCTACACAACACAATCAAATCACTTTTCCCCAATGAAACAGTGAGGTTGTTAATCTCACCGGTTTTGCTGAACACAAAGAGGTTAAACGTATGGTGTGGAAAACAGTAGGAATAGTATGAAAGTAGTACGTGTTTTATCATTATGAGGAAAATGGACCGGGTTCCACAATTCACTAGTGGTGTCTCTCCGTGAAAGATAAATAACATGTGTGGTGAACAAATTATAGCTGTGCAATTGATAGAGAAGAAGGCTGCACCGTAGTGCATATGCAAGACATAAAGATTACTATGTGATTCATGTGGGCATACATAGACCGTCATCCAACTGTATATATGACTAATAATCCATCCCCCAAATATCATCCGAACAAATGTTGGGTATTAAGTTGCAAGCAACAGATAATCGCAGTAAGCAAAGTGTGTAATGTAAACAATATAAACGAAGTAAACATCGTTGTTTTCTCCCTAATGACAACATCACATCCTCTATCCGTCACGTTTCTGTCACTCGAGCACAGATGCAAAGGAGGCATGAACCCACTATCGAGCATAAATACTCCTTCTTAGAGTTACTAGCATCTACTTGGCCAGAGCATCTACTAATAACGGAGAACATGCAAGATCATAAATAACATACTGAAAGTACACAAAGGTCAACTAGAGGGGGGGTGAATAGGTGACCTACAAATTTTAATCCCTTTTCAATTTTAGAGAGTCTTTAAGAAGTAAATAACTTGGTTATATAGATGTGCAACTAGGTAGACACCCTAAGTGACAAGTAACAAGTATGCAACAGAAGTAAATGCAAGGCACAAGATAACCACAAGTGAAAACACGGAGACAAGGATATGTTTCCTGTAGTTTTTTCTTAAAAGAAGTACGTCTACGTTGGAGAGGTGGGGAGCCACCTAGGCGCTCCTCAATAGCACGGATGTGCACACCTTGTTCTTCTTGAGCTTCTCCGGTGAGGGAGATTCTTGTTTCCACTATGAGGTCGACTTGAAGGCGTTGACCAAACCTTTACAAGTGATTGAGGCTACTCCACAAGTGAGATGGAGGCTCTCAACAATCCGAAGCTTCTTGCTACAAGGTGGAAGCTACAAGCACTAGGGTTTCTATAGGATGATAAGGCAACCAAGAGATTACAAGATCCCAAGAGGTATGGTGTGGGAATACAATTTTTGGCTTGGTAGAAAGGTAGATCTAGGCCTCTTCCATGAGATCCTTGAAGGGCATCGAGTTTGGTTGGAGGAGGAGGGAGATCTGGGCGTTTTGAGCTCTTGAACAATGGAGGAGAGAGAGAGAGGAATGGACGAACTCACTGTCTAGAGGAAGAAGACAACTATTTATAGCCTCCTCCAAATTTTATCCGTTGCAGTACACCAAGGCCGGAATATTCCGGGGTTAGGACCAAAAATTTATGGGGCTGACAGGCCGGATATTTGAAATATCCGGGGGGAGGGGGCGTATTTTTGAATAATCCGGGGCCGGAATATTCCACCCAATAGTCCACCTCCATCTCTGCGTGCGGGCAGCAGCACCACGCTGGAATTCTGCTAAGGACCCGAGGGCCGGAAATTTCCCCCGGAATATTCCGGGCAAATATCTGCCCCACCTTCTGTGCGCGGGCACCTGCGAAGCCTTCAAAATCTGCTAAGGACCTGGGGGCCGGATATTTGCCCCGGAATATTCCGGGAAAATATCCGCCCCACCTTTTGTGCGCGGGCAGATGGAGTTCGACACTTAGTCGTTTTGAAGAAACCAGAGGGCCGGAATATTCCGGTGCTGGGGCCGGATATTCCGGCCTATATCCACCGGAATTTCCGGGGGCAACACCTGAATAATCCGGCTGCAGTAAAATCATCTTCAGAAATCCTTTGTGAAAAATCCTCAAGAATATCATCGTGAATTATATGAGGGTCCATCTGTAGACCCTTGTAACATCCCAAGTATGAAAATCTCCCTTTAGAATGTTTGTTTCTTATTTTATTATTGTTTTGCATCATGTCATCATAGTAATTGCTTTTGTTTGCAATTGTTTTGCATTTGATTTCATTTGTTTCCATTTGTTTTCTATATGAATTTCAAACAAAAATTCAAACCTTTATTCATACTTGTTATGTTACATGTTTCAAATAAAAACTACAAAACAAACAAATAAATTGTCCCATTAAAACTTGAAATTAAATACTTTACATTGATTAAGTTTCAATTTTTCATTTAATCCCAAATTCATTCAAAATTCAATCAAATTGCAAACATCAACTATTTCAAATTTTTTTGGAAAACCAAAGGGTGTACTTGTTGCTATTACCATACTTAATCAATAAAAATTGTCCCAAAAAATTTGCTAACCCATAAACCCTCTCCTTTGTCAAATCTGCAAAAAAAAACAGAAAAATAATAAAAAGAAAAGGAGAGGGGGAAAAGGGCATCCAGCCCATTTGGGCCAGCCCAACTTCCACTGGCCTGCTACCCCCTCGATCGTCACCTACCTCCTGTACGGCAGGCAGATGCAACTGCCCACGTCGACAGGTTCAGAGAAGAACGGCGATCCGAGCTCCACCCTTCTCTTTTTAGCTGAGCTCGACCCCTCCTCGTTGCCCTAATCTCTCCACCCCTTTCTCCTCGACCGCCGCCAATTTCCCCTCCGCTCTCTCTCCCTGCACCCTACTCCTGCTCTCGGTTGCTCTGAAGCACACCGAACCCTCCACCACCGCCGCCTTCCTCCGGCGATCGCCGCCGCCCCGGTGCCCTCCCGGCCGTGTTAGGGTCGGGAACGGAACTGCCACTCTTCCCTCTCCCGCTACGTCCCCTCCGTTTCCCCGGAGGCCCTCCGAGCCGCCGCCGCCGTCCTCAACTCCGGCGACCGTCGCCCCCTCCCTGCACCGACCGACTCCCTCTGTTCCTCACCGAGGTGAGCGTCGCCTCCTCTTCCCCTTCCTCCCTCTCCTCCGTTCCCTCACCAGCTCGCACACCGGCCACCGCACCAGCACACGCACGCCTGCCCGCGCGCATCGGCGGCGTTCGCTGTGTTCCCTCCGTCGTTTTCAGTTCCGAACCTGAACCTGTAGACAAAAAATTCAGTTAGTGCAGTAACTGAACAATATCCACACAGGTACCCCTTACCTGTCAAGCGATCCAGCAGAGCCGCAGTGGCAACGCTCCACCCGCGCGCACAGTAGGTGGTGGGATCGATCCCCCACCCCGGCGGAATAAGCCACCCTTTTTGGATGTTTTCCACACGCCACCCCAGGGCCCACCCGTCATCGGCTGCCGCGGCCACCTCAGCCTCTACCCGCACCAGTCAGCGCCACCGTGGCGCTGGCCCACTGGTCAGCCAGTGTGGGTCCTTTTCCCCACGGTGGGAAAAGTCTTGCGCTGTTTCTTTTTTTACAGAAAATGTTTTTTTTGAACCAAACAAATTGTAAAAACCTTATCTTGGCCATTCTAACCCAGAATTGGGCAAATAAAATATGTAATCCACTCAGAAAATTATGTTCTACCCAAATATGAATTTTGTTTTCTGTTTTGAGCATTGCAAATGTTTTCAAATTTCAAATTCAAACTATTCTTTTCACCTTTGCTTAATTCCATAACTAATTCAATATTAATTCAAATAACACAAATAAAATATGTTTTCCATGTCAAATTAAACCACCTAACCAAATATAAATTTTGTTTCATGATTTGAATAATTAAAATTGCTTAAATAATTTAAACCTTGTTTAATTCATTTAAAATTGCTAAATTCATAACTTGCTCAAAGTAAATTATTTTTGAACATATAAAATATGTTTTCAAACCAGAAAAACATAACCTTTTCAAATATGAACTTTGTTTAATGTTTTGAACAAATAAAAATTCAATTGATGTTAATACTTGAATTAAATTCATTTAAATCTTGTTTAAACTTGTTTAATTCATAAGTAAATCATTGTAATTCCTTTTTCAATAATTGAAACATGTATTCCACCTAAAATTTTGTGTTCTTTCCAAATATGAACTTTGTTATCTGTTTTGAACAATTTAAATTGGTGAAACAACAAATGCTTGTGTAACACCTTTAAGGAACCAAAATTTCATAACTTAATAAATAAAATTCCAAACTTGGTAAATTTCTTTTCTACTTGCATCTATTGTTGTTATTTTTCTGTTTTCCTCATCCATGCATCATACTAATCCACTTTCACCTGTTGATTAGTTGTAAAACAATTATTTCAACCTTAATTCATGGACCTTTTCCATATGCAATCCAATTGCATATGGGTCCATTTAATCATGTTATGTCACCATGTCAACTAGTTTATTTTTGGATGCATCAATTAAATGGTCATGCATCATCCCATGATTGTGCACTATGCCATGTTATTGATTGTTTGTCTCTCTGCGTTGTTTGTTTGCTTCTTCTCGAATAGACGACGACGTTGAGACAGACGATCTTTACGACACCCCTTCTGAGGATTTAGCTCAGTACCAGGCTACTGAGTTTGCAGGCAAGTATTCACTCACATGAACCATCGTGTTCCTTTCAACATTGGATACCGATACTTTCCGTTGTCTATTCTGCTAGCCCTATGAATCGTTGCTTTTGTTACGAACCTATCACATGTTATCCTTAACCCTGATATAGCCTCACCTCCACACCTATAACCCCATTGGTTGTTGCCCGTGTCTTACTAGCATGCTTAGGGTTGTTTTTGCTCGAGTCTGCTGTCCGTTACTTTCTGTTATCATATGTTATTATGTTCTGGGGCTCGATGTTAAACAATCAACCTGTTAATGTTATGGGTAATAATAATTTGATGATAAGGCACCGGCAGGAGGCCCGGCGTGGTTTTGAGGCCTGCTAGTGTCGACCCTAATTAGGAAAAGGGTCTTGTCTACCGATCCATGATGAGCGTGCTCACCGCATCCGGGTGGTAGTATGGAACCCCCCTCGACTTTGACCTGATCCGCAGTTTGTCCGAAGAGCCACACTTAGTTCGGGTGTTCCATTTGCGCATAAGCATGAATGGGTCGCTCCCATGGTTACTGTTGGTGATGATTATTATGATGATGATGCATATAGGGCGAGGCCTGTGGTGCCGGGGGGTGTGGTTTTCACCCTTGCGCTTAGGTTAGGTCGGACTGGCCGGGACCTTGTAGCTCCGTGGCTCCTAGGACAGGTTGTAGAGATGGTTCGAGTCGTGTTGAGTCCACCTGAGTTTTAGTTGGTGGCTCGAGTGTGTACGGGTACTGGAGCACACCCTGCAGGGATGAATCTTCTCGATAAGCCGCGTTGTCCGCGGTTATGTGACGACTTGGTGAAAGTACTGGCTAACAAGTACTCAGACAACTTACACCTAACTATAATAATATGACTAGTAATAGGTTTATTGACACAATAACCTGAACCATCATTAATCCAACTGTGTGAGTGTATCCTCGGGTTGCTTCTCTGGATAAGGGGCGAGATCCAGGATGGGTTTGCTTGGAGTTAGTTGTAGTTGGTTACGATACGCTATCTTATCTCCTTTCCTGTTAGCCGGAAGTTATAGTATGTATCTGTAGTTGGTTAGTGCAGCCCGCTGCCGCATCTTTTATATCACCCTTTCTTCCGTTGAACCCAAAGCATCTGTGCTTGGTGTTGACGGGTTACATTTTGGTGAACTGTGAGTCTTGCTTGCCAGTACGTTTATGTACTGACCCCTTTGGGGCTGTGGTTTCCGCAGACTATGTTTCCGAGGATCCCCATGGTGGCTACTACGTGGAGTATGACGAGGCTGCTGACGAGTAGATAGCGGACCCGGGCAGGATCCGATACTTCGTGGATGGGCTCCGTCTTTTCGTTTCCGGCTTCTTAAGCCTATTTGGATCTTGTCTGTACTCAGACATTTTGGATGCTTCCGCTGTGATGTAATGATGAATTGTTGGGACATGTGTCCTCTGGATGATTGTATTTGCTATCTCTGCTCTAGTGAGAGCCTTTTTGCAACTTATTTCAATCTTTTGTGTCTTAGAGATATGTTGTGCTATCATTCTGTTAAACGCCGTTGACGTACCATGTGTGTATGGTATGAAGTACGTCAATGGTAGTATCCTGATTTCTATGGGATGGTTTACGTAGACGATGAACAGTAGGGGTTGGTTGTCACACATACGTGTGTTGGCCTACTCGTAAGAGATGCGGGTGCAGGTAAGCCCCGTAATCCAATCATCTACTGTTCAACGGAACTGCGAGTATCCTCTAGAAGTCCGGGTGCGACAACACTTAAACCAACAGGTTAGAGATCATACCCGCGTTGTTATCATCACCAAAATCATAAAAGGAGACATGAGCTTTCACATATGCATAAAGATAACATGATAGATTAATAATCATAAGACATAGCATTCAACATTCAATATATCCCATCAAACACAACATGTAGCATTACATAGAGATGATCTCGATCATGTAGGGCAGCTCACGAGATCTAAACATGAGATAAAGTGGAGGAGACAACCATCTAGCTACTGCTATGGACCCGTAGTTCAGAGATGAACTACTCACGCATTACTTCGGAGGAGGGTATGGTGATGTAGACCCCTCCGGTGATGAATTTCCCTTCGGGTCTCTTCGGGACTCCATGGAACCTTCGGGAATGCTAAAACTTCCGGGTCTCGAATTTTTGCAATTCCGAGAATATTTTGAGAACAATTTTTCTGAAACTAAAAACAACAGAAAATAGAAAAGTGACTCTGTGACATCTTGTCAATAGGTTAGTCCCGAAAATCGGTAAAATGATATAAAGTGTATAGAAAACATGTGAGAAACAATAAGAAAACAACATGGAACATCAGAAATTAAGGATACATTTATGACGTATCAAGAAGGCGCAACCATACCTGGCCACCTGGGCCGAGCCAAACGTGCTAGCACGCGAGCCCGCAGGCACGGCCTGCCAGGGGCCTGGCCCGACACAGATTAAATGGGCCTTGCACAGCCCGTGGCACGCCCGGTGCCGTGCTAGTGCCGTTTGACCGAGCACACGTTCTGGCACGGCACGGCCTGTTTAACGGTCTGACATGTAGGTCCTACCGGACCAGCCCGTTAAATAGGGGCATAAGTCGCAAAAATAGCTCCGGTGGGAGTTGAACCCGCACCGGTGAGCTCCCGCATAGAGCATGACCATCGGGACGCCTACTAGTTGGTGAAATACTTGCGAATTAATGAAGGTTCAGGTGAACTTACCTTCTAGCCAGACCGACCATATACGGCCCGTGACGAGAAACGAGCCGCGTGCCGGCACGTTTGGCCTCTATGCCATGCTTGTGCCTGGGTGCGCGCCTGTGTGCCGACACGGCCCGACTTGTCTGGTTAGCGGGCCTATGCGTGTCGTGCTGTCTCAGGCTCGTTTACCAGGTGTCGGGCTTGTGTCGGGCCGGGCCGGCCCGTTGGCCAGGTTTGGGCGCAGCCACCATCCGTGCGCCGCTGCCACCTACCACCCGCACACATTGACCGAAGCCGCCATGACGGGTAAGCACCCAGTACGCGCCAAGGCACAACCTTTCTTCCCCCTTCTCCGCAAGGACCGATGGTGCCACTGCATCCAGGGAGAGGGAGAGCACCGCAGCTTGCCACCCATGGTTACACCGCTGCCTCGCCGTAGAGCGCGTCGAATGCCCACCGCAACCATTGCCAACCAGAGTGGTGGTGAGGCGCGCTGGCGGCGACGCCGTTGTGTGCAGCCGGAAAAGGATGAGGGTGGGGGAGAGGGGAACGCCGGCTGCCGCAGCCGGGAGACGGCCCAAAGACACGCCGTGTCGCCAAAAGGGGTTCCGGGGTCAAGCCACCACGACGCCTTGGAGTACACCGCACACATGTCTGAGGCCCGCCATACCCAGATGGGCGCCCTCGCTCCTCCACCGCGTGCCGAGCCATCCCCATCCCCGCAGCGGTCCCGTCGAACCACCACCACCTCTCGTCCGTCCTTAGGCGCCATCGCCGGAAGCCCCCCTACGATGGGGTCACAATCTAGATCCAAGCAGCAGCAGCAGACCCCAACTTCACGCTCGCGAGGAAGGGAGAGATGCCCCGCCGCCACCTTCCCCGGGGCACGCCACAGCTTTGCCAGCGATCCCTTCGGCAGTGGCGACGCGAGGGAGGAGAGGTGGGGGCCCTAGAGGCCAACAACTAAGGGTCTCCCTCCGTGCCGCCAGAGGAGGGCGACGCGGGGGCGGAGGCGTGGTCCCCCCTGTGTGGAAAAATCAATCTTAACCGTACGTACCAGTAAAACATGTAGTTTTCCGCAAAATATGCAAATAAAATGAAAATCCAGTGTCTTCAAAGATCGTATTGGTCACTTCCTTCATTGTACACTCTGCCGTGAGTGTGAGGTATGCATTGTTAGTATTGTGGCCGAAAAATGGCCATGGTTTAATCCTGTTGCATACAGAAAAACAAAAGGCATTAATAGTTGCGTTGCATGTGTTATGTTGCATACTTTATCATGGATTATGTATTGTACAACAACATTACTTTAATAGTGACATTCATAACTCACATCTAGCGGTTTGAAAAGTTACATTATGTGGAGATATGCACAGTGATCATGTTTGGTTCAAAATATTTGCATCCAAAAAAGTATGCTCATAAATTGCCTAACACAAAAACATAGAAATAATCAAGAGAGCCAACAAGTTATATAACTTTGAATTGACAGATTTCAAAAACAACATCAAGAAAAGTATAGAAACCAACAAACTATATAAAGTACATGCAACAAGCTGAAACTACACGAGGGACTTCAAAAAATAGATCCCGAAAAAAGTTCAGAAGCTAACAAGTTATATAAAGTACATGAAAGAAGCTAAAGTTACATCTCGGACATCGAAAGGAACATCCCGAAAAAGCTCATAGATTAACAAAACTACACCACGAAATTCATAAACTACATCCCAAAATACTTTCAGAATTAACAAGTTATAGAAAATACATGAACGAAGCTCAAGTTACATCTGGGTCGAACATCCCGAAAAAGCTCACAAATAAACAAAACTACACCACGAAATTTTGAAACCGCACCTCGAAATACTTTCAAAATTAAAAAGTTATAGAATACATGTAACTGACAGGCTGAAACCATATCCCGGAATCCAGGAAACTTATCCCGAAAAAGTACAAAAATTAACAGCCCGTTTATAAAACTGCATGCAATTGACAAACTAATACTACGTCCGAAACTCAGACAAATACATCGCAAAAGTTTCAGGAACTACTAGCCAGTTATTTTGTGTAACAATGCCAATCAGAAGTGCCAATTTGTGTTGACACAAAATGCCAACCACATCAAAGATTAGAGCAGAATTTATAAAGAAATACGAATACCCGAGCGTTGTTGCACACCGAGTTTGTTGCAAGACACCAACAACAGACATAAGCCCACATCACAAGTAGTGGCAGACTAGCATTAGCACATGGCACTCCCACAACACATGACATAGAGACATGACAAGCAGTCAAGCAGCAGCAAAGGCCGCACCCAAGCACGACACATAAGAGTAACAATAGGCAGATAGACATGACAGAGAGGCAAATCAAAATAAATAAAATGAAGGTGGAGGGAGAAGCTGGCGCTCACCTAGCCGCAAATGACCGAGACAAGGAGGATATCAAGAGCACAGGGTAACACAAGGTTGAGGAAATTAAAACCTCTCCCACACAGGCTCGGTCTCTACATAGTCATCCTCTTTCTCCACCACCACCCCCATGCCTTGTCCTCGTCACCTCCTTTGATATAGGGGATTGTCAGCAAGGAGCTCATCACCAAGCAGGGAAGAGACAGGTATGATGCAGCTTTCAAGGCAGCTGCAACCAAAAAAATATGAAAATGTTCAGTGTCACGACAACAATTTATACTGGACTGAACTAAACAATGGCATTCGGTAAAGATCTTTGAAGAAAAAGCCTTAAGTCTCTCTTCCAACAATAGACACATATGACTGATTTCCATATGGACAAGAAGGGCAATTAATTGCAACCTCAAGATTCATGATTAGATCTAGCTAAGATGAGAATGACTACCACAATACATTCTGGCGAAAAAAAAAGAAACCGCCATTGACCGCGACCCATGTGCCATTAACCAGGCTCTAGCAGTGGTGTACGTAGATGGAGACATGGATTTGACGATAAATAAAGGCGGTGGCGAGGTAAAGGGGGGAAGGCGGCAGCGGTGGCCTCGTAGGAGACGAGGGAAGAGCGGTGACGAACGCAGTGGTGATGTGGTGAGGTTAGGAGTGGATAAGGTGGGGAGGCAACGTTTGGAGCGTCCGATTGGATCCGACGGGGCGAATATGTGAGCACATTGTAAGGTCGAATAGTTTTTTTTGCGTGGAAATTTGCGAGCTTTATTCAAACAAAAGCACACCTAGAGCAGTCAGCCATAAGGCTACTGACTAGGAATGGAGGTTCAGCATCAATCCAACTCTCCGTCACCATCAAGGCACTAGCACGTCGTGCACAAAGATGGGCCGGAAGGTTAGATGATCTACTTACATGTTGAATAACAAAAGAAGTAAACGATAAAGCTAGCTCGCCGATGTTCGAAAGAATAGGCGCCACAACTGTTCGAGAGTTGTGACGAGATTTCCAGAGATTGACCAACTCCAGACAGTCCGTTTCCATTATCACATGTGTGAAACCCCGCAGTTTGGCGTAGAAGGCGCCTTCCCGCATAGCTTCAGCCTCCGTGATTAGTGGATCTGTAACACCCTCGAGGGGTTTACACCAGGCACCAAGTAAAGCATCAGAGGTTCTTACAACCCCACCAACTCCTGCCTTACCCATATCAGAATTAATCGCTGCATCAGTGTTAATTTTGATGATCCCAACATCAGGTGGCCTCCATCCGTGTCCCGGGAGCATGGTTGCACTCGCATTAGGGATATCAAGCAGTGCTAGATCCTCTCTAACCCGAGAGACCGATGATAATGGATCCAGAGGCTCCCCATCATGTACTTTCCTGTTACGGGACTGCCAGATGCACCACATAACGGTGATGATCTTCGCTCTTACCTCGGTAAAACGGAGATCACACATGATATCTCGCGCCCATGTTTGAGGGTGCAATCTTGGGAGCCGAAAATAAAATAGGGACTGTGCCTCATCCCAGAACCGTCTAGCATGGGAGCAAAGGAGCAAAGCATGCATCAGGTTCTCTTCCGTTGCTTAACAGACTCGACAGGTGCTGACAAGCTTAATATGTTTGAATTTCAATGTTGATTCATCCGACAGAATTCCTCGAAGAACTCGCCACCAAAAGACTCTCACCTTCGGAATCACGTTCAACTTCCACACAGCAGTCCACATCTGTTGTTCTGTAACTGAGGTACTTGTTGCCGCCCCTTCTTCAGGAGATAAACCCTCCTTATGAATCATGAGAGAACGGTAAGCAGATTTAACAGAATAGGATCCAGAGTTTTCGTGAGCCCAAGCAAAAGAATCATCACCACCTCCATATCGGAGTGGTATGTTGAGTATCGCATCAGCATCTGGTCGTGAGAAAGTATTACGAACCAGAGCTATCTTCCACTTCCAGATATCCATATCAATCAATTCATTAACCGTGTTTATTGGGGAATTATCAGGAATAAACATAGGAGCCATCTTGGAAGTGGATGGAATCCATTTATCATGCCAGACCGAGATGCTCCTACCATCTCCAATGGTTTTATATAAACCCATCTGTAATGCCTCTCTTCCTGCGATCACGGCTCGCCAAATTGCCGAGGCAGAAGA
Organism: Alopecurus myosuroides; assembly: GCA_028641055.1. Lineage (NCBI taxonomy): Eukaryota > Viridiplantae > Streptophyta > Magnoliopsida > Poales > Poaceae > Alopecurus > Alopecurus myosuroides. The sequence continues at coordinate 24,522,094 of CM054063.1, forward strand.
AGGAACGGTTGCATTAAGGAAATCAGAGTTTGGAAAATACCGTGTTTTCAATACTCGTGAGCATAAAGAATCCGGATTCTCCAATAATCTCCATCCATGCTTACCCAAAAGGGCTGTGTTAAAGACTTCCAAATCTCTGAAGCCCATGCCACCTCTAATTTTTGGTGTTGAGAGTTTCTTCCAAGAAATCCAATGAAGAGATCTTTTATCAATTGCACTGCTCCACCAAAATTTAGCCATATTAGAAGATATACTTTTACAAACCTTCTTTGACAACTTGAAACAACTCATACTGTATGTGGGGATTGCTTGAACCACTGTTTTCAATAAAATTTCTCTCCCCGCACACGCTAGATTTCTTTTAGACCACCCTTGCATCTTGCTTAGGGCTCTGTCACCAATGTGATCGAAAGTCCCACTGGAAATCCGACCCACCGCTGTCGGAAGTCCCAAATAACGATCACTAAAAGTCTCCACCATAATACTTAATCTCCTTTTAATGCCATGTCTTCGAGAGATAGGTGTATTCGGTGAGAAAAAAACCGCACTCTTCTCCCTGTTCACTCGTTGACCTGAGCAATCACTATAAATTTGAAGAATATGATTGAGTCTCACTGCACTTTGGTCACAAGCACTCATAAAAATGAGGCTATCATCGGCAAACAGGAGATGATTCACCCAAGGGGATCGATATGACACTCGAATTCCTCTGTCAATATAATTCCCTCCGTAGAAATTCAATAATGAAGAAAATCCTTCCCCACACAATAGGAATAGGAAGGGAGAGATTGGGTCTCCCTGTCGAAGACCACGCGAGGGAGAAAAATAGGGCAACAGCTCACCATTCACTCGAACCGAGAATCGTACCGACGATACACAATTCATGACTAGCCGCACAAACTGAGATGCAAAACCCAATCTTAGCAGAATAGCTTCAAGATAATGCCACTCCACGTGATCATAAGCTTTCATCATATCTAATTTAACTGCACAAGAGTAGTTCTTTCCTTTTTTTCTCCTTCTCATCGTATGAACACTGTCGAAAGCCACCACCACATTGTCAGTGATAAGGCGTCCCGGAACAAACGCGCTTTGCTCTTCACCAACAATACTATCAATATGTTCTCTTAGCCGATTTGTAATTGCTTTAGCCGCTATTTTATATGCAACCGGACAGAGAGAAATAGGGCGATACTGCAATATGGTTTGGGGATTGAACACCTTCGGAATTAGTGTGATAGAAGTATTGTTCATACCTGAAGGTAGTTCCCCACCATGCAAAAAATCCAATAAAGCTGGGACTAGATCACCACGTATTAGCTCCCAATGCCTCTGGAAAAATCCCGCCGTAAAACCATCTACTCCCGGAGCTTTGGAGGGGGCCATCTGAAAGAAAGCCCTCCTAATCTCGTCGGAATCATATGGTTTAGTAAGCTGATCATTCATCTGCGTACTCACTTTGACTGGAACGTACTGTAGCAGATCATGCATTTGCCGAAAACCTTGTGAAGCATATAGGTTCTCATAAAAAGACTGTACCTCCTGCTTATCTGCCACCTCATCAATACACACAGACCCATCCAGGCGTTTTAAGCCCACTATACGGTTAATTCTTTTCCTTTGGGCTGCTTGTGCATGAAAATATGCCGTGTTTCTGTCTCCTGTTCGCAGCCAACACACACGCGAGCGTTGCCGCATCCATACCTCTTCCTGGCGCATTGCCTCCCAAAGCTGTTTAGCAATGTTCTGCTCTTCTTCTGTTGGCCCTCGACCAATCGATCGGGAACGCAGCCTATCGAGTTTGGCTTGCAGTTTCCGAACCTTACGGGTAAGGCATCCGAACTCTCGAGACCCCCATGCTGCAAGATCCTCCTGCAGGCGTGATAGAGTATCAGAAAAACCTGCTAGTCCTTGCCCATGTGCATGCCGTTTCCAAGCCTCTGTAATCACATGATCATAATCAACATGTGATTGCCAGACATTCTCATATCGGAATTGTCTTGTGGATTTTGACTTAATTTGCCTCCGATGCTCACAAATTTCAACAACTAGGAAGCAATGATCAGATTCAACTGCACCAACATGCTTCACACGTGTATCCCCAAACCGATTGCAAAAATCAGTGTTTGCTAATGCTCTATCGAGTCTAGCCTTCACATTTGCATCACCTTGTCTCCTGTTATCCCATGTGTAATCACTACCTCTCCACCCCAAATCTTGGAGTGAGCAATCTGCAATAACATCCCGAAACGCTCGCATTTGCCACTCCGGTCTCGTTGCACGGCTGAAGTGCTCGGATGCATGCATCGTCTCATTGAAATCACCGAGACACAACCACTCCGAGTGCCGGATAGAATACAATGTCCTCAAAAGCCTCCACGAGTGATGCCTATTCTCAGCTCTAGGCGCACCGTAAAAACCCGTGAATCTCCAACCTTGGGAAATATCTCCTGCTTTGCTCACCATTGCATCGATATGATTGATGCTAAAATTCTGCACAGTCACTGACATTTCATGTGACCAAAACAGCCCAACACCACCACTTAGACCATCACTGTCCACTGCGAAGCACCCTGAAAACCCCAAAGAAATTCTCAGCGCCTCCACCCTCTTCGCATTTATTTTATTTTCCATAACGAAGAGTAAGGTCGAATAGTGCCCAGGCAAGATTTGATGGACGTTTTTTTGGCCTAAGATGAAGGCATGGACGTAGTCGGAGACGGAGACGGCGTGAGGAATCCCGTTCCGTTCCAATAAACGGCGGCCCATCCCATGTGATCCCCGTCCGTCCGTTCCAATCGGACGGCCCACATCGACAGCGGGATCCGGCCTCAAGAAGGGGACGCAACGCAACACAGCCAAACCAAACCCTTCCAGAACCCTCCGTGTTTCTCCTTGCCCACCACCGGCCGCCGCCACCCAAACGCCCGGCGACTGCGAATCCCCTCTCCTCAACCACCCCAGGGTCCGCCCCTCCTACCCCACCTCCCCTTCCGCTCGCGCGACAGAGGCGGCGGTGCGATGAGGTTGGAGAAGTGCTGGTTCTGCTCCTCCACCGTCTACCCGGGCCATGGCATCCAGTTCGTCCGCAACGACGCCAAGGTATCCATCTTCATCCTCCATTCTTCTCGTACCAACTCCCACCGGTGACCTCTGCCTCGTCGCTTGAGCCTCTACGCAGTCGTGATATCGGGATATGTCTGGACGCCGCCATGGTAGCTCTTTCTCGTCTCAAGAAGGGGACCTTTCCGTTCCGGTCAGGGTTAAGGATGGAAGGCAGATTAAGCAGGGGTCCTTTCCGCTCGGGTCAGGGTTAAGGAAGGAAGTCAGATTAAGTAGGCACAACAAGCCTCCGTAGCATAGTGGTAGTGCGTTCCCTTCGTAAGGGAAAGGTCGTGAGTTCGATCCTCACCGGGGGCTCTTCATTTCTGATTTTTTTTTCGTTGCTGACCCAGGATTGAGCTAATCATGTTTTGCTTACAACACGGTCGGTCTGACTCCATCGTTTTGCCGTGTTTCTGTTTCTGTCTGTGGCATCGCGTGTGAATTTTCTTCAGAGAGAATTTGGGGATAGAAAGAACCATTTGCCAAAAAAAACTGGAAAATAGAACAGTTACTATGGGATTTTTCTTTTTAAGGAAATTACTATGAGATTTAATCCATACCCATGGGAATAATATGTTCAGGTTTACTTCTGCCTGTATTTGATATGGCTGGACACCTGTATATATACCATGGAAATGAACAGCTGAAGATACGATACTTCTTAGCCTGTGGGAATAATCTGTTTAGGTTCACTTCTGCCTGTATTTGGATAATATGGCTGGGCACCCTGCCTGTATTTGTACCATGAAAATAAACACCTGAAGATACGGTGGCTCCTAGAGATTCCCATTCTTACCTTGGAAATAATTTCTGTTGCTATGCTTTACTTCGTTTCTGTTTCTGTAGCTAGATCTGTCTGGTCATTTTGATTTTGAAAGCCCTTGGGTTACATATATCAGATGTTAAATCGTGCATAACCTTTCTGCTCTGGTGAGGGTTAAGGATGCACGTTAGATTAAGTAGGCGCCAGTTAGGTATTAGGCACAAAAAGCCTCCGTAGCATAGTGGTAGTGCGTTCCCTTCGTAAGGGAAAGGTCGTGAGTTCGATCCTCACCGGGGGCTTTTTATTTTTTATTTATTTTTGCTGACCCAGGATTGTGCTAATCATGTTTTGTTTACGATGCGGTCTGACTACATAGTTTTACCGTGTTTTTGTTTCTGTGTGTGGCATCCCGTGTGAAATTTCTTCAGAGAGAATTTTAGCATAGGAGAGAGAAAGAACCATTTGCAAAAAAGAAAAAAAAAACTGGAAATAGAACAATTACTACTATGAGATACGATCTATACCTAGGGGAATAATCTGTTTAGGTTTACTTATGCCTGTATTTGGATATGGCTTGACACCTGTATTTATACCATGGAAATGAACAGCTGAAGATACAATTATTCTTAGAGATTCCATTCATACCTTGTCGGAATAATCTGTTTAGGTTCACTTCTGCCTGTATTTGGATAATATTGCTGGGCACCCTGCCTGTATACCATGAAAATGAACAGCTGAAGATACGATGGTTCCTAGAGATTCCATTCTTACCATGTGAATAATTTATGTAGCTCTGGTTTACCTTTTCCTTTTCTGTTTCTGTCTATTGCATTGCATGCAAATGTTTATTCGAGATAATTTAACGCACCTCGTGGAAAATAGAAAACAGAACAAATTTTTATGAGTTTGGAAAATAATCTGTTTAGCTTCACTTTCTGCTGGTATCTGGATCTGCTGGCGAACAGCTCTGGTTTTACTTTGTGTTCTGTCTCTGTTTGTGGCATCGTGTGTGAAACTTCTTCAAGGAGAATTAAGCATAGGAGAGAAAAGTAACCTTTTGCAAAAAAAAAACTTAAATAGAGCAGTTGGTATGAGATTCGATCCATACCTTGTGGGAATAATCTTTCTAGGCTCACTTCTGCCTGGACACACTGCCTGTATTTGAACCATGGAAATGAACAGCTGAAGATTCTTAGAGATTACATTCTTACCTTGGAAATAGTTTCTGTAGCTCTTGTTTACTTCGTTTCTGTTTCTGTAGCTAGATCTGTCCGGTCGTTTTGATTTTGAAAGCCCTTGGGTAACGTCAGATGGTAAATCGTGCCTAACCTTTCCGCTCTGGTGAGGGTTAAGGATGGAAGTCAAATTAAGTAGGCGCTAGTTAGGTGTGAGGCACAACAAGCCTCCGTAGCATAGTGGTAGTGCGTTCCCTTCGTAAGGGAAAGGTCGTGAGTTCGATCCTCACCGGGGGCTTTTCATTTTTGATTTTTTTTTGCTGACCCAGGATTGTCTGAATCATGTCTTGATTGCGACATGGTTTGACTCCATCGTTTTATGGTGTTTCTGTTTCTGTGTGTGGCACTTTGTGTGAAGTTTCTTCAGATAATTTTAGCATAGGAGAGAGAAAGAACCATTTGCAAAAAAAAAAAAAAACTGGAAATAGAACAGTTACTATGAGATTCGATCCATACTCAGGGGAATAATCTGTTTTGGTTTACTTCTGTCCTTATTTGGATATGGCTGGACACCTGTATTTATACCATGGAAATGAACAGCTGAAGATACAATAGTTCTTAGAGATTCCATTCATACCTGGTGGGAATAACCTGTTTAGGGTCACTTCTGCCTGTATTTGGATAATATGGCTGGACATCCTGCCTGTATTTGTACCATACAAATGAAGAGCTGAAGATAAGATGGTTCCTAGAGATTCCATTCTTACCATGAAATAATTTCTGTAGCTCTGGTTTACTTTTTTTTTTCTGTTTCTATCTATTGCATCGCATGCGAAATTTTATTCGGAGAGCATTTAACGCGCTTCATGGAAACCAGAAAACAGAAATTTTTTTATGAGTTTGGAAAATAATCTGTTTAGCTTCACTTTCTGCTGGTATCTGGATTTGGATGAAACACCTTTAGTAATATGAAAAGCTGAAGATAAAACAATTATTACAGATGCCATTCTTACCTTGGAAGTAGTTTCCTGTAGCTTCACTTCTGCCTTGTATGTATTTGGTTGGTGGAATGGCATGTAACCACTAACCAAGTGGCTTCGAACTGCATGTTAGGTATTTCGCTTCTGCCGATCGAAATGCCACAAGAACTTCAAGATGAAGAGGAACCCTCGCAAGGTCGAATGGACAAAAGCGTACAGGCGTCAGCGTGGCAAGGACATGACACAGGTAACAAAGCTTTTACTGCTATCTATATATTTCCTGGCAGTAGTGAGTAGAGAGCACTGCGCGGGTTGTAATCGTTCATTGTCTGGATCTACCAGGATTCCACGTTTGACTTCGAGAGGAAGAGGAACAGGCCGGATCGCTACGACCGCAACGTCACCGAACAGACTCTGAAGGCCATCCCGCTTATCACCAAGATTAGGCATGAACGGCAGAAGAAACACATTACGGAGAGGTTTGTTTTGTTTCTCTGACTCATTGTATCTGCTTGTTGTTGGAATGGTTTCGTTGTCTAACATACCCTGATTTTCATCTTAACAGGCAGAAGCTGGGTAAGAGCATGTCACGGAAGTATGCCGCTAAGGAATTGGAGCAGGACCTTAATATGCTTCCCAAGATGGAAACCGTGCTCTATGAAACAAAGACGAAGGTCTTGGTTTCTCGGCTCAAGACCGAAGAGAATCTTATGGAAGAGTAGTGGAATGGCAGTGTTTTTTTTTGTGGGTTGTTGTGCCTGTAGTCATTTTCTATGCGGTATTTTGGGTTTGTTCCAGATTGTAGGAAAACAGCCAGATTTGAGTAGAAGCCAGTTTTGCATCTGCTGGAAAATTGCAGATGATGGTCAATTTTGTTCTCTATGGTTTATATAGAAATCATGAACGTAACCAGTACCTGAAACGTGCGGTGCCAAAAAAACTAACGCATTTATTGTTTTCGAAGAATCCCAGATTTGTCTGAAGGATAGTCTTGGCTCACTATCTTAGTATTGTAAAATCTTGGTTAACATTGACAAAATTCTATGGTTATAGCAAAGTTTTATTCTGCTGCTGTAAGCATACTACCAGAGATTTGCTTGCCTGTACAAATCACAGAGTTGCGAGTGGTCGATCATATCAGCAAGTACAGTTCGAAGAATTTTGCTGTTATTGGTTCTTGAGTCATTACATTAATGATAGTAGTATGCATTTAACAATTTTTAAGTATCCACATAATAATGGTAAAAAAAAAAATCAGAAGCATTAATCGTCATTATTCAAGATTCTGAAAAACCCTATAGAATCAACAAATCTCTAGAATTAACATATGTCATTTCGGAGCCAAAGCAGATTTATAACCATCCTGGTAGCCCTAAAAAATAACACCAACACAAAAATTGACAGCGCCTCAACAGCGTGGTTTCGCACACTCAATCTTTCAAAATCTCAATGTTTCACATGCTCAAATCCTCCATTTCCTTGTGGCAGAAGAACTCCAATGCCTTGTGCTTCACATGCTCGATTCTTTCTTGATCGCCCTGAGACTTCTCATATGCCAGGAATTTCTTGAACAAGACCTGCAGCAAACGGAGATGCAGTAAGTGAAACGCAGGGAATCTAATAAAGAAAGAGATGTTCTGTTCAAGTTTAGCCCAACCTTCATCTTTTTGTGAGGAAGACTAAGCCATGTCACCCTCTCAAGCAATGCCCGTATAATTTCCGTGTCACCGAGTCGAATTTCCTACAAAAAGATCATCATGATTGTCAGTGACAGTTGACAGAGTAACAAATAAAGTTATTTGACAGCTTGCAAATCGCAAAATTACTTACTTGGTCTAGGTAAACACTCCAAAGATCTGTTCTGTTTGGATAGTCCCATAGGATGAGCTCAAATCTGGACCGCCCTTGCTCAGGCACACCGCACTTGAACTCGAGGATCGCGGTCTGCGAAAGAAACCTTACGCGCTTTCTCTGTGGCAGGCATAGACGCGCACGGTTTACAACGGATTCGATGTATCCAACATCCTTGCTTTGCTTGAGAGAAAACTGAACCCGGCGTAACCAGATCTGCAATTACATCATGCGTGCAGGCAGTTCATAAGAAATTTGCTCCGGATACACACATACAAACAATAAAGTGAATGGCAAACTAACTAACCTTGCACGAAGTTTTGAATCTTTTGGTCATTCTGTCAACAAGTTCATCTGCCAGCTCGTGCTGTCCAGTCCTCTCGTACATTCCAAGAAGAGCCAAGTGCACCTTCTTGGGATCACAGCACTGCAACGCTCTTTGGAATACCTTCTTGACAGCGTCCTTGTAGTACATGGATGCCGGCAACAAATCAGTATTGATCATCGATCGGGGCAATGGAAAGAATCATAATATTTTTCAACTTACCTCACTCCCGTAGAGATTTTCAAGGTTCAAGTATGCTACCCATACATTGAGCCTCTCCTCCTCCTCTCTTATGTTTATTGTTCTCAAAGCCCTAATTAAAACACGAAGGACACTTGTATTGAGATGAAAATTCAACCACACGCCTTTGCATTGCATATAATAATAGATTATTATCATACGAATAGCAATTTTGACGGGATTTTCAGAACAGTAGCTTCAGTCACCACGGTGGTGGGTTATTCGCTACAAAACTAAAAAACAAACAAACAAACTTAATGATCTTTATACAGCAGCAGAAGATGTACCTTTCAGCTACCGAACGTGCTTTCTCAACTTCCGCGAGGTCTACCAAGAACGCCATGTAGTTGATCCAGACGAAGCTGCTATTCGGAGAGCTCCTGACCAACTTGTCGAAGTCGTCTGGAGTGCACGGTACATCTTTCCGTAAAGACATCTCCTCCAAGGCACTGATTTCTTTCTCCCTGAAGGAAAAAACAAAACAAAAAGAACAAAACAGGGTTTGAAGAGTGGAGTCTGTGAATGATCTCCCAGCTGTTGTTTGAAAGTACAGGGAGAATGAAAGTATGTGCTGCTGCTGCAAACCTTTGCTTCCTCTTTCCCATCTTCTCCTTTGGGGCCGACAGTACTAAGGCCCTCTTGAAATCTCCGGACATCTGGCTGATGTTCTCGTTAAGATTTATACTATCGGTCAGGTTACGGTCGAGGTAAGGTTTCTTCTTCAGGCCAAGGGACCGTTCCTCATCGATCTGAATTTAACGGAAGAGAAAGGCAGTGGAATTTAGCACGAATCCATTGCAAACGATCGACTGGTCTGACCGTGAGTTAAACTTGCCTTCAAAACTTTGGCTTTAACCATATCGCCGGCTGGTGGATGCCGGAGTAGGGAGTAGGGAAGGGAGACTGCAGAAGACGGTCACGCGTCAGTGCGGCCGTGCCGGGGTGAAGAAGAGACACGGTGCAGGAGAATTGGAGAAGGAGCACATACCTGAGGGAGGCGGCCGGGGTGGAGGAGCTCGACGGGGCAGGACGGGGGACGGCGGCCTGGGGGTCGGTTTCTCCCAAGAGAAATAAATAAACCCTGCCGCAATTAGCAGGCGTGATATCGTCCGTCCGTTTCGATCGGACGGCCCGCATTGCCAGCGGGATCCGGTCACTAGAAGAAGTAGAGACCCTGCCGACCGCAGCCAAACCCTTTCCTTCCTTTCCGCCCCGTCTCACCCTTCCCCGCCGCCGCCCCCCGCCGCGGCGAGCTCCCCACTCCGCAGGTAACCCGAGGTTCGCCTCTCCTCCTCCTCCTCCTCCCCCCTTCGATTCCCACGACCACGAATCGAATCCTCCCCTCCTCTTCCTGACCCGCGGGCGGTTTCGCTTGGTTTTCAGCTGCTCACCGAGGCGGCGGCGCCATGAGGTTGGAGAAGTGCTGGTTCTGCTCCTCCACCGTCTACCCCGGCCACGGCATCCAGTTCGTCCGCAACGACGCCAAGGTATACCATCCTTCCTTCTCCGTGCTGGTCTGGTATCGGGAAATGTCCGGACGCCATGGTACTCTGTTCCTGCTATAATCTGTTGCTTCGCTGTGCGAAATTATCTCAGAGATAATCATGAAAAAACTGCAAATGGAACATTTCATATGAGATCCTCACCTTGTTTGAATCAATTAGTCCATTTGGCTTCACTTCTGCGTGGTGAACCGTGAAATAGAAACTGGATTTGGATGGACGCCCTAAATGTAACCTGATAAACTGCTGAAGATGTACCAATTCCTAGACTAGAGATGCCATTCGTACCTTCACAAGCATTTTCTGTAGCTTCACTTCTGCTTGTATCTGGATTTGGTTGGTAGCCATGGCATGTTGTAACCAGGTCGCTTACATCCGCTTCTTCGTAGGTCTTTCGCTTCTGCCGATCAAAATGCCACAAGAACTTCAAGATGAAGAGGAACCCTCGCAAGGTTAAGTGGACGAAAGCGTACAGGCGTCAGCGTGGCAAGGACATGACACAGGTAACAAGCCTAATTTTTTCTTTCTCATAATCCTTTCAGTAGCGAGTAGGGATCGCTGTGTGGGTGGGTCATAAAAGGATCATTGGTTTGGATCGACCAGGACACCACATTTGAGTTCGAGAGGAAGAGGAACAGGCCGGACCGCTACGACCGCAACGTCGCCGAGCAGACCCTCAAGGCCATCCCGCTCATCACCAAGATTAGGCATGAGCGGCAGAAGAAGCACATTACTGAGAGGTCGGTTGCTGTTTTCTCGGCTCCTCCTATCCGACTGTTCCCAGAATTGTTTCGTTGTCTAAAACACGTGCCCTGTTTTGTTTTTTCCTCTTCACAGACAGAAGGCGGGCCAGCACATGTCAAAGAAGAAGGACGCTAACGAGCTGGAGCAGGATATTGGAATGCTTCCCAAGGTGGACACCAAGGCCTATGAAACCAAGAAGAAGGTTCTGGTCACTCAGCTCAAGACCGAAGACAATCTCATGGAAGAGTAACTACCGGAAATGTTCTTGCTTGTGTGTCGTGGATGCATGTAGCCCTTTGTATGCTGTACTGCTTTGGGTTTCGCAAGATGGTAGACGACGATGATGTTTGGTTTTCGACCTGAGTGAAGAGAGTTCTGTATGTGCTGTAACCGTGCAGATTATGGCCAGATTTTGTTTCTTAATCGTTAATAGAGCTATGAACTCAAGCAGTCATTATTATTAATCGTGTTATTACTATCATTTTTTATTTAGTACTACAACAGTACCCGCAGTAGTTTTGGTACCACAGCAGTAAATTCAGGTTTTCAAAGAGTCCCAGTTCCGTTTGAAGGTCCTGTAAAACCTTGATTCGCTATAGTGTGGAAAATGTTGGTTCGCTATCTGGGTGTCAAAATTCTCTGCCTATCAGCAAGCTTTACTGTTAGTGGTGTAAGCATGCCACCAGATATATGCATGGAGGTGCCAGTTGTGGAGTTAAGAGTTAAAACTTCCTCATTTCATTTTTGTGATCAGGTTATCTATAGAACCTTGAAATCATTCCTTTAGAAGTTGCACAGGGTATCCGAGTGTTGAAGCTGGTATTCAATATCCAGAATTGCTTGATACTTTCCTGAGTAGTATTATTCTGTTCATTTTCATGGGAGATTATCTTTATTTTTGAGATATATAACGAGCCCTGATAGCAGGACAGCTTTGGTTGCTTCCTGTGAGCTTCTCATTCAGTCTACTTATCAGTGACTATTCACAGTTTCAGTTATCTGCTTTTGGATGTACTTATCATTTTTATTTAGTACAACAATACCCGCAATAGTTTTGGTACCATAGCAGTAAATTCGGGTTTTCAAAGAATCCCAGTTTTGTTTGAAGGTCCTGTAAAACCTTGATTCTAGTGTGGAAAATCTTGGTTCGCTATCTCGGTGTCAAAACAAAATTCTCTGCCTATCAGCAAGTTTTACTGTTGGTGGTGTAAGCATGCCACCAGATATATGGTGCCAATTGTGGAGTTAAGAGTTAAAACTTTCTCATTTCCTTTTTGTGATCAGGCTACCTTTAGACACTTGAAATCATTTTCTTTAGAAGTTTTTCTTTTCAAGGTAATACGTTTCTCGTTCATAAAATAAAGATCCATTTACAAGAAACGAAAAACAAAACGAAAACACCGATAATCCTACGCAAAAAACCAGCGCATGTCCCTCTCCTTCGGCACCACCGAAGCGACCACCAAGAGAGAGAAGACAGATCATCTCTTCACCCGAGCTCAACTCGGCTCCATCGCTGATCTGCAGCTTTACAGACCTCCAAACTAGTTTGCCAGAAGAAAAACAATTGTCGTTGAACAAATCAAACCGAGGCAACGTGTCCCCGGGTCACGCCATCGAACTCCAGAACAGAAATCCCAGCACGACTACAACGCCAGAGGAGGATAAGTGAAGCATCTCAGATTGACATGAACAAAATAATCATAATCTCATGGTTCATCGGATCCCAGCAAACACAACATGCACAATTACATAACAGTGGTCTCGATCGTGTGAAGCAACTCATGAGACTCTAAACATGGAGGCATAGGGGAGATAACAACCATCTTGATAGTGCTATGGACCCGTAGTCCTAGATGAACTATCCACGCATCTGTCCGAAGGCGATCATGGCGATGTAGAGGCCTCGATAACGATTCACCTCTCCGGCAGGGTGCCCGAACAGGGCTGCAGAAGCCCTAGATTGGCTTTCGAGGTGAAGACGCCTCTCTGTATGTTCCGTGGAAAATAACTCTGTCCCCGATAAAATTCGGGATAAGGGCAACTTATAAGCGAATAGGCGACGAGAGGCGGTGGCCAGGGTGCCCAGTGGCCCACAAGGCGCGACCTACGCCTGGCTCCCCTCCGGCTCTTCTTTGGACTCCGTCTTTGTTTCGGGTAAAAACGATCTCCGTGGATTTTTAACCCTTTCCGAGAATTTTTCCTTAAGAATTTTTCTGAAATAGAAAAACAACAGAAAGCAACAATTGTCCTGGGGGATCTCATTAATAGGTTAGTTAGTGAAAACATCCCAAAAACGATACAAAACATGTGGAAAACAAAATGTATTGGATAGAATCAAGCATGGAGCGTAAAAAATCTACGCTTTCCTTAGATCGTGAACCGAATCACAGAAGTCACGCTTTCCTTAGTTAATTTGTTTATCCCCAACAACTCATTCGCATTTATGTTTTCAATGGGATCTCTAAAATAAAACAAGTTTACTTGGACTCTATAGTTCAAATAATTTGCACTACTTAATTCAATAATATTGAAATTAAGATATGCTCCCACTAAAACTAATATTACTCAAGATCAACTTTTAGTGCAATAAGATCCCAATAGATTATGATTAGAAAGATGCATACACCTCAACCAACCATAACCTAGAGAGTAGACCACCATGCCAATCACCCATGTGATTTTATCTCATCTTTCGATGTGTGTGTTCCGAGCTCATGATTTTCATGCCTGGACGACAAAGACAACCAACTAACTCTGCCATATAGAATGCACCTTAAGTGAGCAAACTATAACCCGCCCCCCGACAGGAAGAGGCACGTTTACCCTTGTATCCAACTGATGAACGCGTACCCATGCTATTTTGACGGTGCTACAATTGGGAGAACATGAACTACCTTTATATTTTAAGTGAGGAATCACCCTAATAAACAAATATCGCGCAATCAAGCTGCAATCAACAAAGGATAAACAACACATGCAATTTATAATTCGTGTAATTCGTTATATCTTTTTTTCTTCGAGGATTTCTTGACACATCTCCAACGAGGACCCTCAATCTCCGTCTATTCTCACCATAGCAAAAAAATCAAAGGGACTTCCGCTGCGGTGAAAATTGCTTCAAGTATTTTCATGATAGAGAAATGACCACTTTCTCTTATCATGTACTTTCTCCGAGTTTCACGATGTACGCCTGATTGTCGATGTCCAACAATGACTATTCTTTGGCATTGGCCATCATGTCAAAATATAGTAACAAGATAGGTATACCAAACTACACACACACTCTGCAAAAACAAGTTAGACGACTCTAACATTTTGTTTGCATATTTTAGCATGGATGTACGTTCTATGATCAACTATCATCATCAACTACGCAATTCGAGGTATGTTTAATCTCATTGCTAGATTAACATTGCGTGGAGATTGAAACACAGGCATCACGAAAACATCTTGAACGTCAATCTAAAATTATTCATAACCATGACCCACGTGTGGATCCAATCCACATGCCCCTTCCACCATGTTTATATGATACCAACTATAATATGACCCAAAGCTACTGAAGCACTTGTTAGGATCAAGTGAGATACGCCAGGGGAAAATCGAGCGTCCTAGGATTGCCAGAAGTTTATAAAAATTCATATCATGTCGTCGGAAACAAAACAAACACGGCTCAGTGTGAAGCAACAAAAATAAACTTAATATTAGAGAGATTTCTAATATACGTGCACAAGCTATGCGATACCCGCACACAACTATGCTTTAGATCCAATCGCATCTACGCATAGTACGCTCTGACACCACTGCTAGTCTACGCTGGAGAATTTTTTTTTTGCCCTACGTAGTCCGCTAAGATCACTATGTAGATAACGAGGCATGCCCGTACATGCAAGATCATAATCACGACTCACCGGGTAGGGGATTCTATGTAGTTGTAGAAGATATCTGGACACTTGTAGATCCTCACAACTAGGCCTAGTTGCAAGGATGTCGCTAAGTCTTCCCTCGTCAAGGATCACACGTGTAGTTCCTCTTATGGTGTGCACACGTACGCTTGTGTCAACCCGATATCGCTCCGTCGTTTAGAACTCAACACCGACGAAGAGAGACAGCCTACCGACATTGCTAATTGGTAGATCTAATCAAATGTGATTAGAGCTATTATGAAGCTGGAAGTTCTCAACACATGAGAGAGAGAGATAATTACAACTAAGTCTAATCGGTAGAGTAGGATTCTAAACCAAATTAGAAGAGGCTCTAATTCAATTAGAGGAGATCTAATTAGACCCTCTAAGTATACGAGAGAGAGAGAGAGAGAGAGAGAGAGAGAGAGAGAGAGAGAGAGAGAGAGAGAGACTTGAGAGCCAATTGTATGTTTTGCTTTGAGCCTTGGGGTCATTTATATAGTGGGGGAGGGGTCCTAGTTGAGCTAGGAGGAGGGTTGACGCACCAACTCCACCAACCCAACTCGGATTGGGTGAGGTGGAGTCCAACTCCACCTCCCACCTTCCCCTTTTGTTTTTTCCTTTTTATTTCCAATAATTTCGGGGAAAAAATCGGGACGTTGAGTACCAAATTGTGGATCCATTGGGGCCCACATGGCAGCCCCTAAAAATAGGGTGCGGCCATGAGGGGCATTTCTCCCCCCTCCCTCCGGCACCCCCCTTATGGAAAGTCTCTGAAACTTCTCCGGAACCATATAGCCCCAATAGATAAAATCATCGATATTATCTACCGATTTATAAAAATATTTCTGACATCCTTTGACATCTCATGTCCTCCGTTACCTCTCATATAATTTTTCCTAACACCGGCATAATTTCTCTCTAATAGCAGTTTCTCCGAAACCACTCCGATTGATACCAGACTTTCTGTAACATCGTAACAACATTGAACATTCATAAAACAAATAAAAACATATTAATTTTATCAATTAAAGGTTTGCGTGGCTTAAGCGTGTGACCCATAAAGTCTCGATAACACACATACATGTCCGGAAACTTAAAGAACAATAACCAACAGCGGGACCATGCATGTTCATGATGGCTCCTGCGCATTCACGAAGAACGAGGGAACCTTATAAGTTACACATTCACTTATTCCCTTAGCTGCACGATACCAACGATATCACGAGGTGAGACCATGTGATTTGATCTGATCAAACTCTTTGATCATAACACATACAAATCGTTACCGGTATCGTCCTCTTTTATCATCCATATTCCCGATGTCCTTGTGATAACTCACACTGTGTATGGCTAGACGATATGACATCGGTGATACAGAGAGGGCCCAGAGTGTGTACTTCTCTATCGTCTAGAGGAGTTAAGTACTAGTCTTGGACGATCTCAGTTCCATTACACTTTCTAGATCATACCCATATATCACGATTATGATCCCCCGGTACGACAAGACGGTTGATCATATTCAAAGCATAAATTTCGATCATGCGGTCACTAGATATTTTTCATACTATAGGAATTATAGTCAATGACAACTTCATATGTATTTTGCTAAATACATCATAATTTTTTAGTCTCTTTTAGCAACTACATATACCTGGGTAGGTTCAATACTATTGTTACCCTAACAATAAAGTCTTATGTTTTGCTACACTTTTCAACCAAGTCCATGATCAGGAAAATGTGATCATCTCACAAACCATAGTCAAATATTAGAGACAATATTAGGAGCTCTTGTTTTTTATGTCTTCACACCCGCATAAAGATTTTCCGTTGAAAACTCACTTTTCAAGTGCTATAGCGGTTGTATGATGATGACATAAACTTAATTCTGAACTTGGAGATAGAATAATAACTGAATATTATTGTCTCTACAGCATACCTCAAACACCGTAAGAATTGGACCATGGATGGAGGAGTTACTTTCTTGCTTTGCTTAAGAGGGTGTCGAGAATCTGGTGATCATATATTCTTTTCCTGCCCATTTGCTACCAGTTTTTGGCATTTTCTGCATGTCCAATGGGATCTTTTAGTGCCCACCTTGAGACGTATTCATCAAGCTAATAATTCTTTTGTTGGGAAAATCAGGAACAATTTGATTTTTCAATCTAATAATCCTTTATTGGATAGATCGTTTGTTAAATTTAGACCAGATGCCCTTCTTCATCAATCTAGGATTATACAAACTTTGGTTCAACGTCTGTTAGATTGGATTAGAAACCTAGATCATCAACATGCATTCTCATCTCTCTTTCATGCACCCTTGATGTAACCTTCTTTAAAATTTGGAATCTGGTTTGCCCTTGTAACTATTATTAATTTATAAAAATTTAACTGTAGGACTTTCCCTACGATAATGGTGTAAAAAGATTACATACTTTTGGAGGATTTATCATGTGTTTAACTATGTTAATGTTGTTGAGAGCTACCAGTAGTGAAAGTATGATCCCTAGCCATTTTTTCCAACCATTGACACACCGTTTATTTTCAGTTTTGCTACTTGTTACCTTGTTGTTTTTTATTATTGATTTATTAAAACTTGTTTAACCACATATATTACTTGTATTTTATCATCTCTTTGCCGAACTAGTGCATCTATACAACTGAAAATTGTATTAGACATGATCAGGACACAAGCGATTTTTTGTATTTTAATTGCACGGTTGCTTGAGAGCGATACGTCCAACCTGCACCTCCCTTGGTTCGATAAACCTTGGTCATACATTTAAGGGAACTTATTATTGTCATACAAAGCTATGCGCTCGGAGGCCCAACAGAGTTTACAAGAATATAAGCGTGTAGTAGACATCACTAATGCATCCCTTTCGTCCCATGTGGCCCCTCCCGGGTCGTTGGGCCCCACGACGAGACCCTCAGAACCTTCTATAACCTTCGAGTACCATGCGAGAAAAATCCCCAACTTTTCCGAACCCCGAAAATAATAATTGCCTTATATAAATATTTACTTTCAGATCATTTCGGGGCTCCTCGTGATATCTCGGATCGCATTCAAGACTCGGAACATAATTTTTTCTAACCAACAAAAATCCCTATGTTTATCAAGTAAGACAAGCGATTTTGCATAAAGAGATGACACACCATCCACTAAAAAAAAATGTGCAATGAGATCCATGCCTCACCTCCGGAAGGAGAGAGCAGCTTAATGAGAGAAGTAGCATTGAGGGTGCTAAGAAGGTGTAAAGTGAATTGGTCTGAGAGCAAGCCAACTTCTCAAGTAATGCTACCCTAGCATTACCGAACGATAAGTGTGTGACCCTACGGGTTTCGAGAACATGCAAACATGATCGACACAGCTCTTCGATCAATAATCATCAACGGAACATGGATGCACATGATGACTCCCACACATTCAATAGATATCTTTATCGGTTGAACCACTATGTCATGGACTCAAACAATATGTATCCCGTTTCCTTTGTCTCACGATATTTTACTTACCCAAGATTCAATCATCAGTATCAACATACCTAGTTCAAACTCATTGCCGGTAATTATCATTTACTCATTCCGTAATACAACATTATATGTGGCTAACTCATTAGTCACGTGCTTGCAAGCGTTACCGAATGTGCATTACCGAGTGGTTGTGGAATATATTTCTCCGTCACCAGAATAGACAAATCACAGTCTTGATACATGTAACTCAACATATACTTTTTGAGATAAATGTAAGACACATTTATGATCACCTAGTTACGAAGTGATGGTTGATGCCCCTCCCCCCAAAGTATTCTTCCGGTACCCAGGAGTACTATAATCTCATAGGCTAAGAAACAGAACACTTGTCAATTAAAGACACAGCAATTTAATCTATGTGATACGATCAAATTGCTAAGTTAAGTTGGGCATGTCCACCACGTCATTCTCCAATGACTGGTCCCATTATTAGTTGACAACTCATGTCCATGGTTAGGACATCGTAACCATCCATTAATCTACGAGCTAGTTTGGTATAGCCTTACTAGGGACATGGTGTTGTTTATGAAACCACACATGTTTTATATTTCCGGTTAATACAATTATGTATAAATATTTATCGTGAACATGGAAATATGATAATAACATTATTTTATTATTTCTTATAGGGCATATTTCCAACATACAATAGAGCATTCTATCAACGTGTGAAATCTCAGTGCAAGATAATTCATATTACAGGCTACACACACAAAAAGAAAACTGACCAACATTAGAGAGTTCAATTTTTTCACTATTCACTACTTTCATATTTAGATTTTGTATTTTTTTTTCACGGCGCAAAATAGTACCGTGAAAGCACCGAGCCAAAGTACAAGGATATGTCAGACTCGATCATCCTCGACATCGTTGTAGACGCACAATTCTTCGAGGTGAGCTCGTTCCGCGAAAGTTGTGATTTATTTTCCTTCTATGTGATTCATCAGATACCGATTAATTCAAGATTGGAGGTAGCAACTAGTAGTGTGCTATCTATTATCATATGCAAACTAGTGATTTATTTTGCAGATTTATTCTAGGGGCTAGGGGGCCATTGCCCCCTCCCAGTAAAACTCAACTTGAAAATCACTAAAATAATACGATAAATATTACATGTTCCTCTGCAGAAAATTGTTTAGACCGTGCCTAGATATATGTGGTTTAGTCGAAACTGCCTAGATTATGTTGAGCCCGTGCAACTTTCGAAAACAGAATGAACAAGGAAAAAGTCAGTTAGGGATTACCTGACGGGTGTGTGGGTGTCTTGATGATAAGTTTGATTTTTCAAAACAAAGTGATCTCGTATTAACTTTCCTTTCCTTTATGCACAAGAGAAATTGTGTGTGTTTTAGTAGGGTGTCGACACTTACTTGCAACTACTGTATTATTTTTTGTTCCTTTTGATGGGTGGGTTATCGGATATTTAATCAGCTATGATAGCTAGATTGGTTCCCTCCGAGCTTCTCATTTAGTCTATTTCTCAGTGCCTATTCTCACGGTTTCATTTATCTGCTTCCGTGTGCACCGTAAGTTTGTAATTGTTTTGGATGGTAGATAGTCATCTTCACGGTTTTATTATAGTTGGTTCGTCCATGACATGAAAAAATTCGAAACAATTGTGACAAGGAACAACTGGGAATAATCTCTTCTCATGAAAAAAAAAGTGTACACATGCTTTACATAAAAAAAATCTCGTGAAAAAAAGGTATACACATAGGGCACATCGAGGGCTTAGATTTTTTTTTGAGGGCACAACTAGGGCTTTAGCGACCAAAGCTGATTATGCCCCAGCCGGCATGCCATTAGTGGCCCGCATGGCCAGGATCCAGGTTGATGGGCCTTGGCTGCAACAACCCGGGTTATGCTCGCTCGCTCGCTACATCTAGGGTGTATTTGGTTTGGGGGTATGGTTTAGGAGATATGGGCGTCCCAAACCACCTGGTTATAGATAGCCACCTTTTCTGATTGGTTTAGGATGTAGGATGAGCCAATTTTATGTTTGGTTGAAAGGATGCTATATGGTTAGGGATAACACATGTATATTTACTCATATAACATAATGGTCACGAACAACAATAAATTAAACAATCCATAAGTTGTGTGCTAGGTTGCTAATCTGCTCTTCCACTTTCTACTCCCGTGCAAAGCAAAGAATTTTTTTAATATGAGAGAGGAAACAGAGGGGAATAACACTACAAGAGAAATAGACGAGCGGGACTACCAGGCAGAGAAGGGCCACATCAAGGATCGGGACTCCCAAGAGGCAGAGGTAGAGAGACGAGCGAGTGGATGCCTCGTCGCTCCTGCCATGCCAAGGCAGAGTGGTGAGCCGGGGAGGTGGAGCCCCGCCACCCACCAAAAAGTAGAGGGGATAGGGAGGAATATACCTCGCGCAGCCGTCTTGGCTACGGAGAAGGGAGCCAGAAGTGGTTATCGCCATCCACGAGATTTTTCCGGATGAGCGGAGCCGACGTTTTCGAGGTATATTCGTGGAATCTAGCTATCCCAGCCTCTCTCATCCTCTCAACCAAATAGCTGGTAACCACAAAAAAATGGCTACCACTAACCACATGGGGGATATCCCCTAAACCAAACACACCCCTACATGGCGCCGCCGCCCTCCACGCTCGACTCCGCCGAGCTCTTTCTCTCTTCTGGTCTCTCTGTCGTCGACGCCGCTCCGCGCTTCTTCCCTGGATCTGATCTTCTCTTCTAGCTCTGGTCCAGAGGTGGGTGCTTGGGTCTTGCTCGAGGGACCCCTCAGGGCTCCGTATCGTTCGTGTTCTTATTGCTGGCTCTGGCGGTCGACCTGCGCGCCGCTGACTAACGTCCGTCGCTCCGTGATTTCTCGTTTTTAGGTAGCATAGGAGGAACAGGGGGCGACGTTCCTGAGGTCAAAGTGTTTGTCTGGTACAGTTTTCATGCGCATCACATTTACATTGATGTTATCTAACATTGGACAGAAATCATGGCTGTTCTCGTTTTTAGGTAGCATAGGAGGAACAGGGGCGGTGACGGCAAATGGCGGCGTTCCTGAGGTCAAAGTGTTCGTCAGGTACAGTTTTCATGCGCATCACATTTACATTGATGTTATCTAACATTGGACAGAAATCATGGCTGCTATGTCCTCGTGGTGATTATGTTATGATCGATTCATAGCCCTTAATTTTTGTATGGAAAGTACACAACTAGCATGACGGGCTCCGTAGGCCCTATATAGGGCCTAACGCGAGTCCTATTACGACTCGCCCGTGTAAGTTTTTTAGGCGGACCAGCCCATTAAGGGAAATACGACGAGAAAATAAGTACGAGCGGGAGGGATTGAACCTGACCTCTGCTTCCGCTCGACGGGGCGAAGCCACTGGGGCACAACAAGTTTGTGTTCAATATTGTTTTTAAGCCTTTTTACCGTCTCTTTTTTTCCTATTTTCAGTTTTTCTACTTTTCTTTTTTGTTTCTTTTTTCTTTTCCGTTTTATTCTTTTCTTTTTTTGATTTTTTTGTTCAAACTTTAAAATGTTTAAATTATATTTTTTTTCAAATTCGAATTTTTTTCAGATAAAAAACCTGTTCAAATTTAATATTTGTTCAAATGAAAAATCGTTCAGATAAAAAATTGTTCATATTGGAGAATTGTTCATATGTAACATTTGTTCATGTTTCAATTTTTTTGTTTTTTATGTTTGTTCAAACTTAAAAATAGTCCATATTTAAAAAAAAACACGCATGGTACAGCAGTACAAGATCGAGCAATCCATCCTCTCCTAATGGGCCGGCCCATTCGTGCGCGCCTGCGGGCGATCCTTTATAGCGCTCGCTACAGACACTACATAGGGGAACCCTGACGGGCTCCGGTACATGAAACATGACACTGGAAGAAGATGGTATTCTTGGAAGCCCGTATCTAGTTGAACCTTATGTGGCCCGGTTCCTTTCAAATGTCTCCTTATTAAAAACTTTGGCTGACCATGCTTAGTTACTATTCACATGATGTAAATGCTTATTGACATTGGTCTATGTAGTTGGGCGTACTCTCATGGGAACATTGGAAACAATCTGTACGGCCGTGTTAACTCGTCTGTCGATAAAACCATCTCATTGTGATGCTATCAGCCAGGTACATTGCTGCTTTGTACAACCATAAATGTTCTGTTTTACCTTAACACAGCCTCAGATTTCTTTCCTCTGAAAATTTATTATTAGTCAGAAAATTGACAAAATATATTCTTGCAAGACATTTTCTAGCTTCTTATAGTGTTTTACTTCAAAGCACAAGTATTCCGTTTACCTCAACGCAGCCTCAATTTTGTTTCCTCTGAAAATTTATGGCTAGTCAGAAAAATTGACAGAATATATCGTTGTAAAGATTTGTTAGCTTGTATTGTCTTTGTTATCTCAAGACATTTGCTACCTTCTTATACTGTTTTAGTTATCCAATGTGTGTAGTTGTTACCCCACGAAGTGCATGGTCGAGCATGGTACTTAATTTAACTATGAAGTTACTTCATAGTTCAATAGCTGCTGTTAACAATTCTCGTCAATATCTACGACTTTTTTTTTCTCAGTTGCTAACAATAGATTCAGGATTACGAACTGGATTCTTGTGACATATTGAACCCCATGTTTCAGGGTTTCCTGTGGGAGGCATTCATGTAAAGCTATAGTACTCTTCAGGCTTATTGGTCATTTTTTTTATTGTTTTAAATTTTCCTAGAACCAGCATAGAGCCAGAGGTTGTGTGTTTGAAATTAATTTTCCGAAGAAAAAGTAGTGTGTGATTGCCTATGTGATGCAAAATTCATCGGTATTATTGCTAGAGTATGTAGTTCTGTTGATGTTATTCTTTTCTTTAGCGTGTATGTTTCCAAGAAGTAAAGTGGTAACATGCGTTCTTTTTCTGGTTTCAGCAAATCAGGACATTCATCCAGATGAGAACCAACCTCAAGGTAGTAGATAACTCCGGAGCTCATTGTGAACAACAAGGGCGA
Source organism: Alopecurus myosuroides (assembly GCA_028641055.1). Taxonomy (NCBI): domain Eukaryota; kingdom Viridiplantae; phylum Streptophyta; class Magnoliopsida; order Poales; family Poaceae; genus Alopecurus; species Alopecurus myosuroides. The sequence continues at coordinate 24,545,208 of CM054063.1, forward strand.
CCTGATTGGCACTCGTGTCTTCGGCCCTGTACCCCACGAGCTCAGGAAGAAGAAGCATCTCAAGATATTGGCGCTGGCCGAGCACATAGTTTGAGACACGTCGCCCTGCTCATAGGTTCCTCAGAACGAAAGGAACACGGGGTTGTCTTCGACGCTGCTCTGGGGATGTTTTGGTTGCCCGCTGTTGTTAGTGCATTCCACCTTTGCTTTGATAGTTTGTGTCTTGAAGAATGTACTCTGAACAGAGAATATGTACCGACTGAATCACACCTTTATACTTTGGAATGACGATGATATATCTCCTTGTTTTTCTCCTTTACCGATTGAGTTGTATTTTTTTGGTAAACAAAATGTCTAGTTCATACACTTGCATGGTAAAAAAGACTCAAAACTCTGAGTTTGAGTACTCCAAAACTCGGTTCAAATTCCGACACTAACGAGTTGAGGATAGTCGACATTTTTAGCTTACTAAGGGCATGTACAATGACAGACATCTTGAAGAAAAAAGTTTAACGGCTCAAGTTTGTTGATAGTGAAAAATGACAAAAAAAGAAACATTTTGAGAAAAATTCAGCACACATAACCATTTCTGGAAAACACTTTTGAAACTAACCTCTTTGCATGACGCCCCTCCTTGGGGCGTCATATTATACAACATGACGCCAGAGTCAAAGGAGCCATGCCGCCCATGTCGCGGACATTGCCACCTGCGGGGGCCGCTATGTACCGGTGTAGTTTTCATCGTTGATTCACACTTCAAGATTCGTGTCATCTATGAAATTTATAATGGAACCTTGGTTGGTGCTTTAAGAGCCATTCCATGTAACTTTCATGATTCTGCTGCTAAACTCTACTACTTCCGTCGTTACTCAAAAGAATGCCTATACTTTTTTAAAGAAAAGTCAAACTTTGCAAAGTTGACCAAGCATTTAGAACATACCATTAATATTTACAATGGAAAATCAATATTATTAGATTCATTGTAGAATAGTTTCTCATGTTCCATCTTTATTTGTTCTTTTTTCTAAAAACACAGTCAAGCTTTACATTCTTTGACCTTTTAAAAGAATTTATATGCCTTCTTCTAGGGACGAAGATAGTATATACTCATCCATGGAGTATGATTCATCCGTGGAGTATGGTAGGTAGGTAGTGGCCCCGGAAAAAAAGCACGCACAAAGCTTATCGATGTTTTGTGCTCGTTGAGTTATACAACTGAGCCGAGTTGGCCCTTCAACTAGTGCAACTAAGGGTATGTACAATGGTTGATAAGACGTCTCATCTTAAATTTTTAGATAAGACTAAAAAACATGATGTACAATGAATTATTTCTTAGCCTTTTCTCTAATAAACAGATTTGCTAAAAACGTGGTGAGACAATTGTGCTAAGAGATCATCTTTTCGCTAAGAGAAGGCAAACCATTTTTTCCGCTTCTCTCTCCTTCAACTCAGCAAATATCCTACATGGCATCGCTAAGATAAAACCATTGTACATGCCCTAACTAAAGTGTACTCCCTTCAATCGAAACCGATTGAAGTAAGATTTGTCTAAATACAGATATATCTAAATGTATTTTCAGACTTCTCAGTGCATACATACATCCGTATTTAGATGTATTTAGACAAATCTGTATCAACAAATTTCGATCAAAGGGAATACTATTTACGTGCTAGCTGATTCGAGTTGTGCTGGCTCGATATCCGTCCCTAATGGTACTCTATCATTGCATTCTTGGAACATGCCAATTGCCAATGATATATTTTCAGCATATATTTTTTAATCTAATTTTAGCAGATATTAATCTTTTTTTTTTTACCTAAACTGAACGTAATCCTGCTGAAGATCTCGGAAGGCATGCATGCATGCAGGACTTTGGAGTTTGTTGCAAGATTGGGTCAGAGCTAGACCTATAACTAAGGGAGGCCGTTAAAGCAAACCCGATCGACCTAGCTGGTTTCTCTCCTCTCTCTCCCCCGAGCCTCCTTCCTCGTCGATGACCACCACCACACAATCTGAATCTTGATCGAGGTGGTGACCGACCGACCGATCGCGCGATGGATACGACGACGGAGGTATGGACGCCGCGGTCGGGCGGGCGGAGCCGGAGCAGCAGCATCGGGAGCGCGGGGAGCGGCGGGAGCGGGAGCGGGGGCAACATCGAGTACACGAGCCTCCGCGACATGCTGCTGGAGGGCGGCAGCAGCAGCGGAGGCGGGGAGGGCGGCGTCGTGTTCCGCGGGGGAAGCTGGCGGGAGTGCAACAGCGACAACATCCACGAGTTCGACGCGTCCAACATCGGCATCCGGAACCAGCTGCTGAAGCACGCGGCGTCCGCGTACCTGCAGTCGGCGGTGGTGGCCGGCGGCGGCGGCGGGCGCGAGGGCCAGGGGTGCTGCCTCGTCCGGTTCTGGCGCCACGTCACCCGCGCCGGGCGCGTCGGCGGCGGGCGCGGGCGGGTGCTGATGCGGGCCTGCGCCTGGGATGGCTGCGTCCACGACCCCGCCCACCTCTGCGCCATCTTCGCCGCCCGTGTCGCCGCCTTCTTCGCCGGCATCGTAGGCAGCCACCGGTAGGCCATGGGCGGTGCCGCCTCGATCGACTTGCGTATTTGTTATTGTTAGCCGATGCATGTTTAGTCAGATTGCATCCTGATCAGTACTAGCAGTCTTATGTAAAAGGCATATATCTATCTTAATTAATTAGAAGCTGCGTCATCAGCGTTTTTATCTGAGAGTTTTGAGAAATCATGATTCAATTATGAAGATGATCCAGTCATAAGAAAACCATGCTTGACCTAGATCAAGGCGACTCTTATTACGAGAAGTCAGTTCTTGGATCCAATTGAAATCCATTAGCAGCTAGCGGCCTCTCTGTGATACCAATGAGGATTTAATTCTTGCTATGTGTTTTTGAACAATTCATGGTTTTTTGCCCTTTTATTTTGAGAACCTCATACATTTTCGAAACAACATTCGCATGTTTGAACTTTTGTGTAGAGCATTCGTTGCTTGTCGGTTTTATGTTGTAGATCGCTCCTTTTGAGAACTTCTCATAACAGTGCCTATCTACGCTGGCTCATCGTACTCCACGAGGAGATCCTAATCATTGTCGCTAGTGACAGAGTTATTTGCATTGAACTTATCAAGAGATCCAGCTTAGCCAGGACACGCCACCACCATTAAGCTATCTTTTGAAGACTGTCACTACTGAACAACAATGCAAGCTTTCAAAGACTGGCAAAAAACCTAACCACTGAGACTGCCGATGCAGACAAGCCCATATAGATGCGCTATGTCCACAAGCATCACATCCCTTTGACAAACATCACTAACATGACTCAACAAACATTGTCTGGATAATGTAGGACAGAACAGGCAATCAATTAACATTCCAAGAGGGTCGCGCACTTGTGTTTCCTCCGAGACTCCCAACGCGCCAAGCACCACCCCCAATGCTGCCACATCTTGATGCCCCGAGAAAGCACACCTCCCCCACCACCATTGTGGCCGAGCTGTTCAGGTACATCTAGATCATCTCATCCTTCGTGCTACGGAACACAAGACTCGCAAAAAATACGTTACAACTGAGTCGGCCGGTGTAGACAAGCCCATAGGTGCACAATACCAACGAGCATCAACACTGATAAAAATTACCAACAGAACTGAACAAACATTGTCTGCATAATGTAGGAACATGCCATCAGTTTACCTTCCAACTTCCAAGAGGCCATCCCGCACTTGCTCCTCAGAGACGCCCAACGCGCCAAGCACCACCCCAGTTCCGCCACATCTCAAAATGCCGAGAAAGCACACCTTTCTCACCACCTCTGCGGCCGAGCTGTTCAGGTTCATCTAGATCATCTGATTCTTCATGCTCCCGAACACTAGGGATGTAGGGAGTCTCATCATCAAAATCCTAATGGCAGGTAGAATAAAAGATAAATACAAATAGTACATGTATGCGCAATCCAAATCGTACATGTATATGTGTTACTCTACAAACTAGACACTTTGACAGGTATTATGTCAGGGCAAAGTGCAGACTGTGCATGCCAGCTGATTATTGAGCTCAAGAACGTGGATGCCATATTATACCATGAAGAGAACAATAATGACCATTACAAAAAAAATAGGAAGATTTTTCTTCATAATATTTTGCATATTCGAGAATTCCATGTTTAGTAATTTAATATTAATCTTTGCTATTTACTTACACAAATAATAGACAAACCATTCACTCTAGAAACATCCATGAATTATAGAGATCTATGCAATGATAGAAAGAAATATAATAGGCGCAAACACATATAGACTTGCAATTCACCAAAGTGGCACAATTATTCTATGAAAACATGTGATTTTGTTCCTATTTAGTTTTCTCTCATCTATAAGAATTTGGGTTAAGAAATGTCTCTAAAGAACAGTGAAAACTATAGTATTGCAGTATATGCTTCCGCGCTAAAGTTATATAACAAAAATATTGTATCACAATGTTTATCTACATTCTTACATGATTTATTTTGTTAAGTATGATACAGAATGGCCGTGCCTCAATATATAGAAAGATTTATAACCAAATAAGATAAAATAAATTTGTACAACATGGTGCCCCCCTCGACTGTCTTATGTATTTGTTGCTGTTAGCCGGTGCATGTTCAGTCAGATTGCATCTTAATCAGTATCAGTCTTATGTCAAGGATATCTATTAAATTTTAACTAGGAGTTGTAGCATCAACGTGTCTGATCAAATGACCACCTAGTAATAAGAAAATCATAGTTCACCTAGATCATGAGAAATATCCATTGTTATTTCTTGGATCTATTGCCGCAATGTGTGGTGAACAACCATCGAGGATCTCTCGCTATGCTTTTGGAACAATTCATGTTTTTATTTTGTTTAGAGAACCTCACATTGAAGAGTAAAGTACGCTTTAAACACTGCATTTGTAGAGTCGGACGGAATCGAACCTGGACTTTCAATCCCTGAAATCAACACCTTAACTCTGCACTTGTAGAGCCAAGCGGAATCGAACCTCGAACTTTCATTCCATGTATCAACACCTTAACTTTATAGTTCCCGGTCATATTTTACTTAGTGTTGGTGTAGTCTGTAGTGGTGTGTTTGTTGGTTATCGGTTTTGAACTTGTGGATGGTTTCCTTTCAGTTATTTGGTGTGATTGTGTACGAGGTAGGTTTTTTGCCCTTAGTCATGCAGCGGGGTTTCCTGCTAAACTATCATTTTCCTTTCTACCTACCCCATTTCATGTCCCCTCCAATTGATTGTAAAAGAGACTTGTATTTCTGTTAAACAACTAATGGAAATGGGAGTAGCCTATTAGAAAAAAGATGTTATTACCAAACAAGGACCGCTCACATGGATGCATCTCTCCCTCTCTCATTAACATCCATGGCCTATATGTCATAACCCTCAATCCCCTCCCATATATCTCTCACATCAGTTGGCTCTATACTTGGCATACCCTCTCTCTATCCTGCCACGTCCTTACCCTCCTGCATCATGCCCTCGCTTTCCCCTCTGCCGACTCCCCCTTCATATGCTAGCCGCTACCCCTGCTCCCCCGTTACATTAACTACTGGGAAACGCGTCGCTACCGGGTATGATCCCATTTGCCAAGTGCCAAAACGCGGGCCAGTCGACAATGAGGTCCCGATGCCGAGACGGGGACCAAACACTCGGTACACATCCTTTCTGCCGAGTATGCCCTGCAAGTGGCTCTCGGCAAACACATCCATGTCGGCAGAGCGCTCCTCTGCCGTCTATGATATGATCTCACTAATCCTTACATCTGTGACGGTTGTTAATTTCAAAGAAGTGCAAAAATCATTGTCCTCATTCTTTTTCTGATCACCATGAGGTGTACTAGCTCGTAACTGGCACATGATGTTGTGAAACTCTTTAAAATTATTTTGAAATGGAGTTCCGTGTAGAATGGATCACTTTTGGTGCAAACATTAGCAAGAGCTCTCCAAATGATCACCTTCGATCCTTGCCTCGGAGGGAAAAGCACCGGAGGGATTTCACAATGCGGATGTTTATAGGGCAATGCATCAAAGGGAACCCACAGTGGCACGGTGGCTTGGAACTTGTTAAATAAATCATTTTTTAGCTTCCTCGACTAATACGGATGTTTATAGGGAAATGTTGTATCCCACACTAGCACGGAGGACAGAGTGGAGCTATAGGAGACTCGTCGACGCCATCGACCTCTGGGATACACTAGTAGGAAAAGGCTTACCAGTGACGAACAAAATAACGCTACCGCTGGCGAACAGGTGTTCGCCAGCAGTAACCCGCTAGTGGTAAGAGGTTACCGCTGGTGAACAAGTCATGTTCTCCAGCGCTATGAACACTTTGAAATTTTGAAATTTCCAAAATAAAATTTTTCGCATTATATATTTTTTTCAAATTTTCAAAACAGATGAATTTGGGGAACCTTGAAACACGGTGTAGAATTTTTTTTTTTCAGTTTTGAATGTCCACTTCCCGCTCGATCACCCATCCTCCCACTACTCCGGACCGAGCACGCTTAACTTATTAGTTCCATCTCACTACTCTACCTAGGGACACCTTATTCTTTCTTGTAAGTATAGTACTATCTGTCCTCTTAACTATTGCATCATATCTACAAATCCGTAATTCCAAATTCGACAAATGATATGTCTAAATTGATCAGAAGAATACGACGAATCCAAATATGACATCCTTATTATCTTTTCTCGAAAAAAAACATTTTTTATTTTTTTTTGAATTTTAAATTTGTTTAATTAAATTGATTATGTAGGAAAATTTAGTCTGTCTCAAATAACTTTTTTTCCTTTTGGAATTTGCCGATTCTGAAAAAACCTCACATTTCTTTTGATATATTGAACGCGTTTTTTCGACGTCGTATGCAAAAGTTATGGCTGTTTTACGTTTTATTTTTGAATTTTGCATAAAAGGTCAAATGGAGTATTTCAAATTTTCTATATCAACTAGACAGTGCACTCTACCCACATATCGAAGGAATTTATTTTTTGAACGTTTTATCATATTCGTTTCTGCTTTAGAAAAGTAAAAAAGGCGGTCCACGCGGGGGGGGGGGGGGGGGGTGTGTGGAGCGAAAAATTTGAAATTTTAAATTTTACCGCTGGCGAACCAAAATAGTGGTTGGCCAGCGGTAGTAGACGAAATACCGCTGGCGAACCACACCACATGTTCGCCAGCGGTATCTTGCTTACCGCTGGCGAACCACATCCCATGTTCGCCAGCGGTATTTTGTGCTGCGGGGGTGGGGAGGCCACCATTAGCGCTGGCGAACCCTTCTGCTGCTTCGCCAATGGTACTAACTTACCGCTGGCGAACACGTTTTCTGCTTCGCCAGCGGTAATAGCACTGGCCAACACGAAAACGTGTTCGCCAGCGCTAAGCTGGTGGCTATAAGCCTTTTCCTACTAGTGATACGAGGCTAATTCTAGGTTAGTAACATTTTTCTTATTTTTTTCTTCTCATGCTTGTAGGTCTAGTAATGATGTCTAATACATTTTATTTTCAAATTTGTAGGATTCCATCGAGATGCATTCGTCTTTGAAGAGTAGATGCATTGAGGATACCTTCGTTGTTGTGGGAAGACATGAACTTGTGGACTTTTGAACTTTTAATTTGTGATGTGTATCGAGGATGACTTGTGAACATTTGTGATATCTATTGTGTGCCTTTGGAGTTGATTATGAACTTAGCTAGATGATTGTGCTATATATTGTGATGTTTTACTGTGTTGTGACTGTTCAAGTTATAAAAATAAATATAGATATGAAGTGTGTTTTAATTGCACGGAGTAGCCTAGAAGAAGGGAACATCTGGGAAAAAATTGTCCCATATGCCGAGTATTACACTCGGCATATGACCATTTGGCCTTCTTGCCCAGTATTGCACTCGGCATTGTCACTGGCCAGGTGACCAAACTAGCACCTGGGAACAGTTGTTGCCGAGTAGACAAGAAAACACTCGGGAACTATTGTTCCCAAGTGCAAGTTTGGTTGCCTAGGGAGGACCTTTGTCGAGCCGAGTTGAGACAATCGGCTGAGAGGAGCACACGTGGCTCTGATGTGTGTGAACACACGTTCGTTGGGAGATCCCAAGAGGAAGGTATGAAGAGTACAATAGCAAGTTTCCCTTAGAAAGAAACCAAGGTTGAATCGGCCCGTAGGAGAAAGAAGCAACTTCTGAAGGTTGATGCAGTTGATGTTGGCAGGGCGCACTACCGGTTCAACAACAACGTGGAACCTACACAACACAATCAATTCACTTTGCCCCAAGCAAACAGTGGGATTGTCAATCTCACTGGTTTAGCTGAAAACAAAGAGGTTAGTGTGGAAAACAGTATGAAAACAATAGTAGCATTGTGAAAACACCGATTGCAGTAGTTGTATTATCAGTCTGAGGAAAATGAACCGGGGTCCACAGTTCTCTAGTGGTGTCTCTCCATAGAAGAAAAATAACATGTGGTGAACAAATTACAGCTTGGAAATTGACAGATATAAAGGCTACACCGTAGTGCATATGCATGACATGATGATTACTATGTGATTCTTGCGGGCATTACAACAAAATACATAGACCGTTATCCAACTGCATCTATGACTAATAATCCACACTCAGAATGTCATCCGAGCAATCCTTGGGTATTAAGTTGCAAGAAACAGATAATTGCATTAAGCAAAGTGTGTAATGTAAACATCGTTGTTTTCTCCCTAGTGGCAACATCACATCCCCTACACGTTACGTTTCTGTCACTCGAGCGTGAGTAAAAGGGAGGCATGAACGCACTATCGAGCATAAACACTCCCTCTTGGAGTTACTAGCATCTACTTGGCCAGAGCATCTACTAATAACGGAGAGCATGCAAGATCATAGAAAACATACACATGAAAGGAACATGATAGATTGATAATCAAGAGACATAACATTAATTATTCATCGGATCCCAACAAACACAACATGTAGCATTACAATAAGATGATCTTGATCATGTAGGGAATCCCACAAGATCTAAACATGAGGCATAAAGAGGAGAGAACAACCATCTAGCTACTACTATGGACCCGTAGTCCAAGGATGAACTACTCACACATCATTCCGGAGGCGGGCATGATGGTGCAGAGCCCTCCGGTGATGATTTCCCCTCTCGGCAGGGTGCCGGGGAGAACTCCAGACCCCCTCCCCCCGAACTAGGGTTGACGATGACGGCGACATCAGGTGTTTTTCATGGAAAAGGTGGATTGTTTTAGGGTTAACCTCCCGTCGGGTACAAATAGACAAAACGGCAACGTCGGTGGGCGGCCAGGGGGCACACCACCCCATGGCGCGGCCAAGGGCGCCGCCCTATGGTGTGGGGCCCCTGTGGCCCCCTCCGGGTCTCCTCCAGACTCCGTGTGCGTGACCGATTTGTAAGACCCCCGGTCTTTTAATTGTTCAATTCCGAGAATATTTTCAGAACAACTTTTCTAAAACCAAAAACATCAGAAAACAGGAACTGGCTCTGTGGCATCTTGTCAATAGGTTAGTCCCAGAAAATCGATAAAAATGGCATAAATTGTATAGCAAACATGTAGCAAATAACATGAAAACAACATGGAACATCAGGAATTATGGATACATTTATGACGTATCAACATCCCCAAGCTTAAATCCTACTCGTCCTCGAGTAGGTAAACGACAAAAAAAAATCTGAGGTGACATGCTACCAACGTAAACTTGATCATCATAATTATAAAAGCATATGTAAGCTGAGATCATAATACTTTAAACACAAGCATGATAGATATAATTTTAAGAATGAAACATAGCAATCATTTTGCATCATGAAAAGTAACACAAATAGAAGATCATGAGTAATAATGCATTTGCAAGTTATACGTTTGTTTCTAGCATCAAGAAAACATAGCAAAGTGATATTTCGCTTGTCCTTAAGAGTGGGGGAAAACATAAATGCCAGGACACCTTAAAAGTTTAAGGGGATGACTAGAACAAATAATTAGAGAGCGAGTAATAGCAAGGTATGAATCAATCAATAATATTTTTGGGAGAAATGCACATTAAAGTCAGAATAACAACTATGCTCTCTCAACTGTCCATAAAGTTAGAAGATGGAGACTCAACATAAAATTAAAAGAAAATCCCTTCGTAGAGGGAAGCAGGGATCACTCATGTGCTAGAGCTTTTTATTTTGTTAAACAGAGGTATTGAAAACATTTTTAGAGAGGTGTGTATGCTTATGTCAACGAATGGTAAACAGAAAATACAGTACGTCACAACTCAAGTAGACTTCACAAGAGCGGCTCCCATAGAAGGGAGAAACTGGATAGAAGGTCATCCCTCTTTCTCTTTTGTTTACACAATTATGCGTTGACTGATAAATCAGAGGCAAAATTAGTGAAGAGAATTTGTTGTATTATATATGTTTTGGGATAGGCACCCCGCTTTCAGCTCTTCTAGCAATTGGATAAGCGGATTAATCCACTAGTCTAGGGTGTGAAATCCAATCAACAAGTGCGATAAATATTCTCTATTCACGTCCTCATGAGCTAAAATGGTAGCACAAAACAGGAGAAATTTTGAAGGTTTTAAAGCTAACACATGAGCAATTTACTTTGGAGTGGCGGTTAAATACCACATGTAGGTAGGTATGGTGGACACATTTGGCATACTTTGGCTTTTGGGAGTTGGATGCACGAGTAGAGCTCATACTCAGTACAGGGCGGAGGCTAGCAAAGACTGGGAGCGATAAATCAAGAGAGCATAATCGCCGTAATCATGCATAGCGACAAAAATAATATTAATCAAAGCATAAGTGGTATTACAAGTCAAAAACTAAATGATCATAGAGGCTATAGGTGACTGGTTTGTAGTCATAAATATGGTGTAAGCATGAGCCAAGTCAACCAAATAAAACATTCAAAGGAGAATGCTTCAATGTGATAAAAACAACTCATGATTCTTTAAATGGCATATTAAACGCTCTCACCTATTTGAGACAAGTCATGCTATAAAAATAACCACTTGGCTTAGAATTAAAATACCATATAACATGACATGAAAAATTCTAGCCACAGTCCATACAAGCTTCTTCTTACATCGTTATAAATTCTACCACATGCAACATTTTCTTTTTCCAACAAGCACCATTTAATATATTTTTTAACACAAACTCTCCAAAAGATACAACAATTAAGCAAGATAGTACTAACATAACTCTACTAAAACTAACAGCTCTGAATAAGAGATGCATGAAAATAGGAGCTAAAAGAATTGCAGCAACTAGAAGAAAAACTAAAAATACGAGCATAATGAGTATTCATATGAAAAAGCGGAGCGTGTCTCTCTCCCAAACAAGAATGCTAGGTTCCAATGATATTTATTTCAGAAAGGAAAACAAAACGAAAAATAAAAGACACTCCAAGTAAATTCATATGATGTGACCGAATAAAAATTTAGTTCACTAGAAGTGACCTGATAATTTGTTGATGAAGAAGGGGATGCCTTGGGCATCCCCAGGCTTAGACGCTTGATTTTTCTCATAATTTGCTGGGATGAACCACGGAGGCATCCCAAGCTTTGGCTTTGCACTCTTTCTTGATCACATTATATCACCCTCTTCTCTTGACCCTTGAAAACTTACTTCACACCACACTCAAAGTAATTCGCATTAGAGGGTTAGTGCACAATCAAAAACTCATGGGTTCTGCATGGGCACAAGTGATATTGATACTATTAAAAATTAACTACAACCACTGATGTTTTGTGAAGAAAAGAAATCCACTCAACATAGTAGAAGAGCGAATGCAAGAAAAATGGCAGAATCTGCCAAAACCAGAACAATTTGTAATGACGAATTATTTCGGGGCACTTAAGCTGCTCAAATCGAAAAACTTAAAAAAAAAGTTTTGGAATCAGCTGAGGAATGAGCACAAAACATTTCAGCTCATTTTGATCTTTCTGTGAATTATACGATTTCTTATGGTGGACATCAGAAATCTCTTTCCTACGCATAAATCCAAAACTAACACAACCTTTCACTAGAAACTTTACTTGGCATAACTAATGCATAAAAATAAAGATACAAAGTAGTTTCTACATAAGTATACAACACATTCAATCAAAGAAAACAGAGAAAAACATAGCAAAAATAAAAACATGGGTTATCTCCCAAGAAGTGCTTTGCTTTAACGCCTTTTAGCTAGGCCCAAAAGCAAGAAGATGCTCACATAAGAAATATGAATTAAGAAAAAGAGAGCATCAAGAAGCAAGTATAAAACAAATTTAATTCTAAACCACTTCCTATGCATAGGAATCTTGTAAAGAAATAAATTAAAGAAGCTCAAACTAGAAATCATGGGAAGGTAGAACAAGAGCAATTTCAAAACTTTCAACAAAAAGAGAGGTGTTTTCGTAACATGAAAATTCCCACAACCATATTTTCCTCTCTCATAATAATTTTCAGTAGCATCATGAACAAAGTCAATAACATAATTATCACATAAAGCATGTTTTTCATGGTCTAAAAGCACACAATTCATATCAAGCTCCAAAACAGTGGGATCAAAATTTAAATTAAAGACCTCTTCTTTCCCACTTTTAGCAATAGCAATACAAGATGATTGGTCACTCTTAAAAGGTATAGGAAACATTATAGCAATCCTATTTTCAGTAGTATTATAATTTATAACATCAAGTAACATAGGACCATCATCTAGAGCATTATCATATAAATTTTCTAAAGAAACTTTCTCGTTATCATGCATATCAATAGTACAACAAGGCTCACGGTTTTACACCAGTTGTTAGGAAAGCTAGCAAAGTAGGTGCTACGCGTCGCAACCTAGGTGCCGAGATGGCAACGGTTGTAGAGGCTCCCAGTCAGTCCGCCACCGCAAACACCTCCACCCGACCCAGATACAGCACACCCGCCAAAACACTTAGAGCTGCTGAGGCTGTAGCTGCCGAGTTGCCGCATCTAGCTGGCGACGCGCGTGTCAGGCAGCAAGAGAGGCTGAACGAGTTGGTGCTAGAGGCTGCTAGGCAGAACGAGGAGTTCCGAAAAGCCAACCCGGGTGCTGGAGCTTCTCAGGTGGTGCACTCGCATGTGGCCAGATCTAACGATCAGGCTTCATCTCCGCATCCTAGCCGTGAGAGAAGCCGGAGTGGGCATTCCGGCAAGGACAGGCAGATGCAGGTGTACGACCCGGCTGTCGCCGCGACAGTCCGGTCAGAAACACAATGCTGCAGGAGCAGGCTTTCAAGCCCATAAAGCTCAAAGCCAGGCCCGAGATGGAGAGCGCCCAGGTCCTTCTCAGCATTCCGTCGCTCAGCCTACTCGGCAGAGGCAGCAGCCGCATGCAGTGGCGCCAGTCGCCAACCCGGTGAAGCAGCCTGCAGCAGTGCAGGTGGACAGATATGATGATGGCTACTCGGCCATGGGGATGGCTGGCTATGACATTCTGGATCGTGTGGGCGAGCGCGTGTTGGCGCCTGGAGATGCAAGGCACCAGCTGGACCGGATCAGCTTGTCGGCGCGGCTTGAGAACACGGGACCTCCTGGCCCCGAGTGCTTTGGCCCGCGCATCATGAACGAGCCATCCGTGAAGAACTTCCAGCTCGCAAGGGGCACCAAGAGCTACAACGGCAGCACCAAGCCAGAAGACTGGCTCAACGATTATGTCACCGCAGTCCACATCGCGGGTGGCAACCGGAGATGGGCAGTGCGGTACGTCCCGCAGATGCTAGAGGGTCCAGCTCGCACTTGGCTCAACAACTTGCCCAAGAACAACATAAATTGCTGGCTGGACTTCTCGGACGCCTTCGTCAGCAACTTCACCAGCACCTACAAGAGGCCGAATAGGCCACAGCAGCTGTCCGCTTGCAGGCAGCGGGAAGACGAGACGGACCGCGAGTACCTCACTCGGTGGAGCACACTGTGGAACACCTGTGAAGGTGTGAATGAAGCCCAGGCCATTACTTGGTTTGCGCAGGGTTGCAGACATGGCAGTATGTTGTGGCAAAGGTTGCAGAGGGAGATGCCGAACACTCTGGCGGAGACCATCAAGATTGCGGATCAGTACGCACTCGGTGATCCTACCCGGCCCCTGATGGATTCCTCCGAGCCGAGAAGAAACTTCAACAGCAACAAGCGCAACGAGTTCTGCAACAAGCGCAGGGGTGACCGAATAGATGTTCGGTACGACCCTGAGGAGGTGAATGCAGTGGCTGTTGGAGCTGGGGGTAGCCAAAGGCAGAAACCTGCCGGAGCCTACGGGCAGAACCAGAACCAGGGCCAAGGCAACAAGAAACCATTCTGTGCTCCTCAGTCGGGTAGCGGCAACTCGGAGCAGACGAGGAAGTTCGTCTTTGACGACATGAAGGATGGCCCATGCAGTTTCCATACTCAGCACCCCTCAAGGCCTGCTAACCACACTACCCGACAGTGCGAGTGGTGGGATCTGATCAGGAACGAAGGGTTGCCTCCTCCTCCTCCTCTGCCAACTGCAAACGCCAATGTGCAGTCTGCTCGCGCACCCGCAGCTCGGCCTCCAGTGTTTCCGAGAAGAGAAAACGTGAACCAAGTGGCTTTAGGAGCCAACCGTCACTTCAACAATGAGGGCTACCGCAACAACAACAACAACTACAACCGCAACAACAACAGAGGCAACAACAACCACCAGGGTAACAACAACGGCAACAATAAGGGCGGAGGCCGCAACCAGTACCAAGAACACCATGAGAGCTACATGATCTTCACTTCTGAGCCCGTCGACAAGCAGTCACAGCACAGGCGCGCCATGGAGGTCAATGTCGTGATCCCTGCCGTTCCTCACTATATGCATTGGTGTAACCAAGAGATCAAGTGGTCCCGAGTAGATCATCCCAAGGTGATGCCCAACCCGGGTAGTTACGCTTTGGTGCTAGATCCTACCTTCTTGGGTCCCGAGAAGAATGTGAGGTTCAGCAAGGTGCTGATCGACAACGGCAGCAACATCAACATTGTGTACAGAGACACACTCGAGAAGCTTGGGCTGGCCGAGAACATGCTGCTGCCCAGCAAGACCACGTTCCATGGCATTGTGCCGGGAGTCTCGTGCAATCCGATTGGCCGAGTGTGGATAGATGTGCTATTCGGCACCAGGGAGAACTGCCGCACAGAGAGCCTGCAGTTCGAGGTGGTTGATCATCAGAGCCCCTATCACGCTCTACTCGGCAGGCCTGCTCTGAGCAAGTTCATGGCCTCTACCCACACGGCATATCTGAAGATGAAGATCCCTGGTCCCAATGGCGTGATTACCATCTCTGGTGATTACAAGAAGTCCATGGAGTGTGCCTCTGCTGGTTCTCAGTTGGCGGAGTCCATGGTGATTGCTGCCGAGAAGAAGAAGATGTACGAGGTGGTGGCTATGGCGCAATCCGCGCAAGCTGGTGCGCAGGGCGTGCCGAGTACACAGCACGGGACCGCGTTCCAGGCATCGCAAGAGACAAAGAAGGTCCAGGTCGACCCTGAGTTCCCCGACCGCGTAGCCATCATTGGCTCCGGGTTGGCGGAGAAATAGGAAAGCGAGCTCATCCACTTCCTCCGTGAGAATCGGGACGTGTTCGCCTAGTCCAATGAAGATTTACCAGGAGTCCCGAGGGAGTTGGTTGAGCACTCGTTACATGTGCGCCCTGACGCCAAACCAGTGAAGCAGGCTATGCGCCGCTTCGGAGATGAGAGAAGGAAGGCCATTGGTGACCAGATCACCAAGTTGCTGATAAGCAATTTCATCATGGAGGTGCTGCATTTGGATTGGCTAGCCAACCCGGTCATGGTAGAAAAGAAGAAGGAGGATCCCAAGGCTACTACGGCATGGCGCATGTGTGTCGACTACACCGACTTGAACAAGGCATGCCCCAAGGATCCTTTTCCGCTACCTCGCATCGATCAGGTGATCGATTCCACTGCTGGTTGTGAACTGCTGTCTTTCATAGATGCCTACTCTGGTTTCCACCAGATAGCTCTCAATCCTGCTGATCAAATAAAGACTGCTTTCATTACCCCGTACGGGGCTTATTGCTATCGTGTCATGTGTTTCGGGTTGCGGAATGCGGGTGCTACTTATCAGCGGTGCATGCAGAAATGCTTGCACGATCAGCTCGTCAAGAATGTGCAGGTGTACGTAGATGACATTGTCATCAAAATGAATAAAACACATACTCTGCTTGCCGACCTTGAAGAAACCTTTGCCAACTTGCGCAAGTATAAAATGAAGCTGAACCCGAGTAAATGCACCTTTGGCGTCCCGGCTGGCAAGCTACTCGGCTTCCTGGTGTCTAGTCGGGGCATTGAAGCCAATTCTTCAAAGATAAAAGCTATTGAGAGCATGTCTTTGCCGAGATCCCTGAAGGATGTGCAAAAATTCACTGGTTGCTTGGCATCTCTGAGCCGTTTTCTGGGCCGAATGGGCGAGAAGGCCCTGCCTCTGTACCAGCTGATGAAGAAAAGTGACAAGTTTGTCTGGACTCCGCAAGCGGATGTGGCATTCAACGAGCTGAAGGCAATGCTGGCTAGCGCTCCTATCTTGGCTAGTCCGCTATCCAAGGAGCCAATGCTGCTGTACATTGCTGCCACCAACCGAGTAGTCAGTGTGGTGATTGTGGTGGAGCGAGAAGAAGAAGGCAAGAGTGTGCAGCGCCCAGTGTACTACCTCAGTGAAGTGTTGTCTAGCTCCAAGCAAAACTACCCACATTACCAGAAGATGACCTATGGCGTGTACCTGGGCGCCAAGAAGCTAAAGCATTACTTCCAAGAGCATCCTATCACAGTTGTGAGCTCTGCTCCCATCTCGGATATCATGGGCAACAAGGAGGCGAGTGGCGGAGTAGCCAAGTGGGCAATCGAGCTGGCCGCGTACGCCCCCGCGTATGCGAGAAGAGAAGCCATCAAGTCTCAAATCCTGGCAGAGTTTTTGGTGGATTGGGCTGAGGTGCAGTACGAACCCCCCGCTCCAGTTTCCAATTACTGGAAGATGCACTTTGATGGCTCGAAGGTGAAGGAAGGCCTTGGTGCTGGGGTAGTGCTTACGTCACCCAAACGAGATCAGCTCAAGTACGTGCTGCAGATTCATTTCAAGGCGTCCAACAATGTTGCAGAATACGAGGCTGTGGTGCACGGCTTGCGAGTAGCCAAGGAGGTTGGCGTGCAGCGCATCATATGCTATGGCGATTCAGATCTGGTGGTGCAGCAAGTCTCTGGCACTTGGGATGCTCTGGATGCCAACATGGCATCGTACCGCTTCCTGGTACAGTCTATGACTGGGTTCTTCGAAGGCTGCGAGTTTCAGCATATTCACCGAGCAGAGAACGAAGCAGCAGACGAGCTGTCCAAGTTGGGATCTTCTCGGCAATCCATCCCGGCGGGGGTTGCCTTAGAGCACTTGAGGAAGCCATCCATCAAGCCATCTCCCAACTCGGAGTCCATATTTGTTCCTTCTCTGCCAAGTGAAGAGTCCGTTCCAATGGAGATTGACTGGGAGAATGCAACAGAGAACCCGGGGACTGCCGCTCCCTACTCGGGGACTGCCGCTCCCTACTCGGGGACTGCCACTCCCTACCCGGGGACTGCCGCTTCTTACTCGGGGACTGCCGTTCCCTACTCGGGGACTGCCACTTCATACTCGGGGACTGCTGTCCTTAACCCGGGGACTGTCGCATTCATTGAGGAGGTACTTGCCAATCGTTTAGGGCTTCAGAGAAGTGCTCCCAACCCTAAAGAGCAGCCAGAGGTGCCTGTCCCAATGGAAGTGGACGAACCAGTGTTTCCTACACGGGAGACACCGAGTTGGGCCATGCCCATATTATCCTTTCTAAAGGACGGCACTCTGCCAGAAGATGAGGTGGTCGCAAGGCAGATTCAGAGAAGATCCAAGGGCTACACTATATTCAGAGATGTGCTGCACAAAAGAAGTGCCACCGGCGTGCTGCAACGTTGTGTGGACCCAGAAGAAGGAGGAGAAATTCTGTTGGAAATACACCAAGGAGAATGCGGGCACCACGCCTCTTCTCGGGCATTGGTCAAGAAAGCTTTTCGGCATGGCTTCTACTGGCTCACAGCTCTGCAGCAAGCTGAAGACATCGTGAGGAAGTGCAATGGCTGCCAGATGTTCGCAAGTAAGATTCACATGCCTGCTTCCGAGTTGAAAACAATTCCTATCACATGGCCGTTTGCCGTATGGTGCCTGGATATGGTTGGCCCCTTCAAGCCGGCTAAAGGCAATATGACACACATCTTAGTCATGGTGGACAAGTTCACCAAGTGGATTGAAGTGAAGCCTATTCGGAAGTGCGATGGAGCTACAGCCGTGAAATTCTTAAAGGATGTGATCCTGAGATACGGCTACCCGCACAGCATCATCACCGACAACGGCACAAATTTCGCAGAAGGGGCAATGGTGCGGTTCTGCAGAGATAAGCACATCCGACTAGATGTTGCATCTGTGGCGCATCCCACCTCCAATGGGCAAGTGGAAAGAGCAAATGGCATGGTGCTAGCGGGCATAAAGCCAAGGCTGATTGAGCCGCTGCTGAAAACACCTGGGTGTTGGCTAGACGAGTTGCCATCGGTGTTGTGGAGTCTAAGGACTACCCCTAACCGGTCAACCGGCTACACGCCATTCTTCTTGGTATACGGGGCTGAGGCCGTGTTGCCAATAGACTTAGAGCATGACTCCCCCCGAGTAACCCTCTACACTGAGGTGGAGGCGAGAGAAGCTCGAGAAGATGACGTTGACCTGCTCGAAGAAGCAAGAGAGCTTACTCTGTCACGTTCAGCTATCTACCAGCAAAACCTGCGGCGTTATCATAGCCGAAAGGTGAACCCAAGGGTTTTCCGAGAAGGAGACATGGTTCTCAGGCTTGCGCAACGCACAGCCGGGATGCACAAATTGTCTCCTCCATGGGAAGGGCCCTTCATTGTGAGCAAAGCGCTGCACAATGATGCCTATTATCTCGTGGACGCGCGTCCATCCCAGGAGAACAGGGTAGATAAAGCTGGAGAGGAGTCTAAGCGCCCCTGGAATGTAGCTCTACTACGTCGCTTTCATTCGTGAGCAAACATGTGTATGTACTCTTCTATCTGAGTTGGATCTCTATCCTGCAATCTAAAATTGAACTCGGGGACTGCCCTCGCCTAAAATTGCTCTGTGTGTTCTTACTCGGCTTCACTCTTTGTCTATTCGTTTGCTCTGCTTCAAATTTCATGAGTACGTTGAGTATTGTGTTTAAACCTACATGCCAACTCTTCGAATCTGCTGCTGTCCGAAACCCGGCTTCATGGCAAGCAAGAGAACAAGCAAAAGGTCAATGAGCACAAGAAAAATTACTAAGGAAAGAAAAAGTGCAGGAACCGAGTAGGATGTCTTTTACTGTTTTTCCTTGTTAACTCCTTTTCGGCTAAGTGGTGGGCTGCGTTACTATGAGTGTTTCTAAGTGGCTAAGTATTTGCAACTCCAACTTTGAATTCTCGTGACTCGAATACCAAAAAAGCAACGAGTTGCGGGTAAGAGCTGAGATGAAAAGGAAGAGCGAATAAGAACTGCAACTCGGGAACTTGCATGTTAACGCAACCCGGCATCCGAGCCAAAGTTGCTCAAACTGACTAAGTTAAATATCAAATGTGAATAAAACTGAGTAGCAAACGACAAGCATAATTGTTTCGGTACATCTGCACCCGGCATCCCGGGGATCTGATAAAAGTTTCGAGAATAAAGTTGCAGGAAGTAATCAAGTAGAAGAAACAGTGTTCTCGGCGCTGGCCTTGGTGGCTTCAGCGTCAGCGTTGGCCTTGGCGGCTTCAGCTTCAGCGCTGGCCTTAGCAGCATCAACCTCCGAGTTGGCGGCATCGGTCTTCGCGGCATCCGTATCTGGCTCAGTAGCAGCTTGTTCAGAGGTGGCAGTGGCCACCGAGGTGGCGTCCGTAGCCGAGGTGGAGGCCGCAGTCTGAGCGCGGAGTCACGCCGTGTCGTCGAGAGCCGCACCTGAGGAGGTGCCGAACTAGAGGGCCGCGGTGTCGATCGTCATCTCCACGCTCTCGGCCTCCTCCTCGCTGTCCGCAACGACGGCGGCCTTCCCCTTCCCGGTCTTGTAGCGCTCACTCTCGAAGATGCTCAGGCCTTCAGACTCGGTGGCGTCCTCGTCTTCATCATCATCGTCGTCATCGCCCTCCACCTCCGTGTCAGGCTCGGTGACACCGTCGATGAAGCGCGCGGTGTCCGCGTACTGGGCGATCTCGTACGCAACCGACTGGCGGCGCGCCACGCAGTCGGGATCCGTCTCCCACTTCGACTTCTGCCTCATCTCGAGAATGACATTAAGATCGAGGTTTTCATACCAGCTGCAGATGAACAGCAGCAGCATGTCAGCACCAGCCCGAGCTCCAGATGCCCGCCATTTCTTCAGCTCGGCCTTCACGCCAGTCAGCTTCTCGGCAAGCCCGCGGATGGTTGGTGGCGCAGTCTCCCGCGGCCAGAATAGGTCATGAAGTTGGAAGGCAGTGCGCACCAAATCGGTGCCCACACCCCTTAGGCGCTGGAGCTGGACCTGCATGGTGGTGATGCTGTCTTCAATTGAAGCCTTGGCATCCATAGGCTCGCCCTTTTCGGTGCGAACAGCTTGGGCCTTTGCCAGAGCAGGCTTGCAAGACGAGTCGAGGTCGGGGAAGATTTCTGAAAGAGCTATCAAAAAGATTAGAGACAGGGGCAGAATAGAGAAATGAGTCGAGTAGAAGAGAAGCAGAAGGGAAGAGTGCAGTGCAAAGAAGTGGGCACTTACTATTCAGGTCGTAGAGTAGCGCCTGCAGCTTGTTCTTCCATGACTTTTCGTCAGCGACATGCTTCTCTTCTACCTTCCGGAACTGCGCCAGCTGGAGCATGAGATCCGAGTTGCTCTCCTTCAGTGTCTTGCATTCCAGCTCGAGAGCCCTTTGCTTGGCCGCGGCTGCTGCGTCGGTCTTCTTCTTATCGGCCACTGCTTTATCTCTCTCGGTAGCTAGATCAATGGCTTTCTGGAGAGCAGTTCGCAGCTGGACCTGCAATGGTTCCATCTCGGAGAGGTGCCTTTTCTTGAATTCCACCTCAAGGCTTGCAAGCTGCTGCTGCACCTCAGCAGGCTTGAGACAGTCGAGATGCTCCTCGACAAACTTCTTATGATCTTCTGTGAAAAGCAAAGCACGGTCAGCAGAGTAGCGAAGATGAAAGCAAGAAAACAAGCCGAGAAGACATCAACTCACCTTCCAGCTTCTTGATTGTGGCTTGGCCGCTCTCAACAAAGATGCGGCAGTTCTCGTGCTCCTCGGCCAGGACCTTGAATTTGCCTGCAGAGAAAGGCCGATTAGAGTAGAAAGCAAAAGCGGGCGTAAGCACAAAACGCAGGAACCGCGTAGCTAAAAGCTTACTTTCGACTTCGGAGATCTTGAGGGCGCTATCCATGACCTCCTTCTCCGCCGCCTCATCGGACTTGCGCTCCAATTCCAGGGCCTCAAGACGCCTCCTAGCGATGCTATGGTTCCATAGCAGCCGCCGGTACAGGTTGGTTCTTTTCAGAAGGCTATTCTGAGAGGAAGAAAGAAAAAGAATCAGACAAAGTCGTGAAGATTCAACCCGAGAAGGCGGCAACTCGGTTGAGTACCCGCCTACTCGGCCAGAATCTCGGGGACTGGGTGATGGATAAGAAGAAGGAGAAGAATAGAAGAAAAGGAAAATGCAACTCGGGACGAATGAGCAAAGCTTACCGCGTAAGTCTGTTCAAGATCCTCTGCGGCCTTGCGATGGACGAACAGCTTGGCGGCGAGCGTGCTGGTATTGGACGAGATAGTCATGGGTTTATAACCCATGTCCGTCTTGTTCCAATCGATGCGCATATGATCCAAATCCCCAAAGACGTGTCGTGCCAGTTCTTGTTGCCAAGGACTTCGCTGTCCCACTCAGCGTCAATAAATCCAACCCGGTCGACTATCTGCTCAAGGCCCGTGGACGTCACCTCGGCTTC
This sequence comes from Alopecurus myosuroides, assembly GCA_028641055.1. Lineage (NCBI taxonomy): Eukaryota > Viridiplantae > Streptophyta > Magnoliopsida > Poales > Poaceae > Alopecurus > Alopecurus myosuroides. The sequence goes on from CM054063.1 coordinate 24,567,272, forward strand.
CTGAACCTCGCGCGAGTAGATCGAGACGGACCGGTCCTTATTCCTGGCTGGAGGCTTGGAGTCCACCGCCGTGGCCTGTTTGCCCCTCCTGATAGCAAGTTTCTTCTCGGCTGGGGTCATTAGGATGCTGTGCTGCTGGCTCATCTTTACCATGTAAGGTGGGAAGCTGGGTGGATCTGGGAAGCTGGATACTGCGGCGGTGTCAGCAGCCGTGTCAGGTTCACGGATGGTGAGCTGGCCGGGCTTGGCAGTTGGTCTTGGCGGCGGCATCGTGGCAGCATCCCGCGCACCGCTACGCGAGGGGTTCCTGCGGACAGTGCCCTCTGGCTGGCCAGCTGGCTTCTCGGCGGCCTGGTTCCCGGAAGTTTGCTTCTCGGCGGCCTTCTTCTCGGCGGTCTTCTTTTCAACGGCTTCCTGCTTGATTTTCTTGATAGGCTGCTTGGCCGGAGGGCTGGATGCTGTCTTGGTCTTCTTCACCGGCAGGGAATTTGGCACGGTGGAGGAAGTGCCCTGCTGGGTAGGCAGCACCAAGGGCGTGCTACCCGGCGTAGCATCCGGCTGAGCGCTACCCTGCGCGGCGTCTGGCTGCGCGTCGCTCAGAGGGTACTGCTCCATCTCATCAATTGTCTCAACCCGCTGCTCGGCAGCGGGGTCTTGCTGTGTGGCGTCTTGTCCTTCTACCCGCGGCTGGGCCGCGGGGTCGTCATGCTCAGCAGCCCCTGTCGCTGGCTGCTCTTGGTCTTCTTCTCGCCGCTCAAGGGCGGCGTCATCATGCTTCTCGGAATCTTGTTCTAGGTTCTCCTCGGCCGTGGTGGCCGGAGGAGAAGGTGGGCTCTTGTGGCGAGCAGCATCCTGCGCTTCCTGCTCTGCGCGGGCCGGCTGCTCCTGCTCGGTGTCGTGGGCGTCGGTGTCCATGTACCGAGCGTCGTCGGAATCGTCTCCTTTCACGGGAGAGGATGCACGCGCCCCATCCCGTGCGGTGTCCTCGTCCTCCTCAGAGAGCTCGATGAGGTTGTCAACGTCGATGGCGGTCTTCTTCTTGGGTTTGGTGGATGCGACGGCAGCACTAGCATCCAAGGGGGCGCTGAAGAGAAGAAAAAAGTTTAGAAAAGATAAAAGGACAAAGGGAATCGAGAAGAAACAACGGAGTAAAAGGATTGGGAAATTGCGGCCACAGAGGTGTATAGCTTAGGAGAAAGTGGCTTACCCTTTGCGGGAAGGGGGTAGCCGTCGCCCTTTTGCCACGGCCTTCTTGGTCTTCTTCCCGGCCGTCTTCGTCTTCTTGGAGGGGGGCTCCTGAGCTCCGCTACCCGTCCTCTTGCGAGTAACAGGAGCGGCGACTGAAAGCGGATCAATGGCCAGGGCGTCCTCCTCCTCGTCCTCACCCTCCTCCTCAGCGCCGGCATCGTCTGTACCATTGGGAAGAAGGAAACAGTTCAGAAGCGGGAGGAAGTGTGGTTGCACTACTAGCGGCCAGACAAGATGAGCTCAATTACCTTCGTCATCATCCTCGGACCAATCACGGACAGACGCATCTACGTGATGCTTCTCCGTCTGAGCGGCATGAGGGAGGTTGAGCTTGTCCGCGGTCTCGAAGGAGACCTCGTCGTCTTCCTCTCGGTCGTCCGACCAGTTGTCCTCGAAGCGTTCCATGCTCTCAGCGAGCTGGCGAGCAAGGACCTGAAGAGAAACATCACAAGTTAGCCGAGTAGCATAGAGGCATCCTACTCGGCAAGGCGTGCAAACATAAAGCACATTAAGCCTAAGCAGTTCTGCTAAGTGCCCTACTCGACGCAGAGTGCAAATACTAGTCGCTGCAAGATAAGAAGGCTATCTACTCGGAACATGCATACAAGAAATAGGATAAGAAGTACATACCCGCTCGATTGGCTTCGTACGGCTGTATGGGATGAAGCCATACTGCCAATTGTCCCTGAGGCCAGTGGTCATGATGGACCGCGCATGAGCGGCGACATTCGCGTTGCTGTGCTCGAACGTGGTTGTCCGAGTACAGTCGCGGGGGCCGCCCATGTAGCACATGGGGTGGACGCGGTGCTGGAGCGGCAGCACCCGCTTGGAGATCCAGCAGGCGATTGGGTCGTCGCTCTTGAGCCCTTCTCCGGCCAGATAGGCGAGGCGCTCGTCCATCTGCTTCAGGTTGCTGTCGATGGACGGCTTGGTCCGCCAGTTCTGCCCGGTGGGAGCTCGATTGCTCCAACAGGGCAGATTGATTCGGTCCTCCACCTTGGCTCCCTTCGTGGCGGGGACATTCTGCACGTACAGGAACGTCCTCTGCCACTTGCAGACAGAATCCAATCCCTTGATGCGCGGATGGTTGGTTCCAGGGCGCTGCACCATCATGGCGCTGCCGGTCTCTGTTATCCGGCTGCTGGTGTCCGCGCCGTCCTTCTTGCCTTTGCTCTGCTGGCGAAAGAAGAAATACCTGGACCAAGTCTCTGTTGTGGGGCGAACGCCCAGGAAGGCCTCGCATACCACGGCGTGGTACGAGAGGAAGACGACGGCGTTCGGAGGGAGATGGTGCATCTGGAGGCCGTAATGGTCGAGGAACGACCGGAGGAAATTTGATGCTGGAAGCCCGAATCCTCGCGCGAAGTACGCGAGGAAGACGACGTGCTCACCTTCCTGCGGGGCAAGGACGAGCTCACCGTCAGGTTGCCGGCAGCGAACACCGAGAGGAACTCGCCGGGTGTTCACCAGCCATTGGCAGTCCTCGGCGGTGACCTCGGATCCGGCCCAGCCGGCGCGAGCGTTGTCGTCGCGAGCCATGGCGGTGAGGAGGAAATTGGGGAAAAGATCGAAGGATTTGGTGTGTGGAGAAGCTCGCGGCGGCGCAGTGAGTTGCGCAGCGGCGAGGAGCTCTGCGGCGGCGGAGAAACGAGAAGGCAGAGGGGAAAGTGCGAGCGGAAGGAGAAGAAGGAGTCACCGAGGGGGTATTTACACCGCTCCTCAGACTACCGTTACGAGTTGAGGTAGTGGGATCGATCGTGGCAGTAATCGTGCGACGTGGGATCTGTGGGCCGGTTAGAAACGCACACAGCGCGGAACGCGCGCGTAACGGCCGCATTAGATCCCACGATGAGATCGTGGGCAATTACTGCGCGTGATGGGACGTAACGGGCTAGTGGGCCCGGACCGTGAAAACTGGGCGCGTGGCTTGTCAGTTCCCGGGCACCGAGGCGTCGGGGTCGTGTCCGCTCGACACGTGCCCAGTTGCAGCGCGGAAAGCCGGATTGTGCTCTGTCACGCAGAGATTCCGTTTCAAGATTTCACCAAGCCATTTTACTCGGCTACAGAGAAGAAAAGTGGCCCTATTCGGAAGAGAAGAAACAAGATCAAGGGCTACTCGGAGGTTTTCACTCGGTATCCCAAGGTTCAAGGGCAAGACTGTCAAGGTTGGTTTTTAAGCTGGCAGGGCCAGGTGAACGAATTCGCAGGACTCTACCAGCTTCGGGGACTGCTGTCGGGGGGTTACCCCCGAGTAAGGTAAAGGCAAGTGCTAAAGGCAAGATCAGAAGGGATGTTTGGTCGAGTAGCCGGCTACCTGGTACTCGCTACCCGGGAGACTGCTACCCGGTCTTACACCTAGACGGCCAGAAGGATGAATCAAGAGAGTTATGCTCCTCCGAATAGAAGAGCTGGTCCGAGTAGAAATGGCGGGAACCTACTCGGGCCAGAAGTCAAAGGAGCCGTTCTGACACCGAATCCCGCGTATCCCGGGTCCGTACTTGGCACTGTTCACGGCACTGTTCATCTGAGGACGGCGTGCCTGACAGCGACAGTGTGTCAGCAGGGCGTCGCAGGATAGGGGGGACCTACTCTGTGTTCGCCACAGTGATAACAGACTGGACACTTGGTTTTGCCCAACGACTTTCCGCACCGGGACAAATCTAGAAGCCAAAGCTGTCAGCGGGAACTCGGAAGAAGGACGGTGTGCACACAATGTCGACATCTGTTTGTATTTGGCTGTATCCGGCAGGGCACCGAGTATATAAGGTGCCCTGCCCCCTCCTACGCGGGGGATGCTGACCTAGATCCGGAGACCGATTCACATTTCTAGACCTAGTTCATCTGGTAGAGAGAAGAGTGGCTACTCGGTAGCAAGAACCATTGTACTGTGGCTACTCGGTGAGACATCAAAATACAGAGAGAAAGGCAGGAGTAGGGGTTTTACCTCCTCACGAGGGCCCTGAACCTGGGTAGATCGTGTTGTTTGCAGTGCCTGTTTCATCCTTCACGCGTCTACTCGTCGCGTGATTCCTCCCCGAGCGCCTCCAGCGTCCTTCGTCCCCACATCTTTAGCCATCCTATGGCATCTGCCGTGACACCACCACGACAATTATCATAGGATTAATCAAAGTAGCATTGATTATCATAAATAACAGTAGAAATATCATTCTCACAAGTTTGATTCATAGTAGTATCAAGGTCACAAGTATAGCAAGTATCAATTTCATCAAAAAGGGATATTTCAAAAGAATCAATAGGATCATCACAATTATCAATATAACACTCATCCTTTTTTAGTAAGCATGGAGGGAAATCAAATAGGGTATAAGCTAAAGAGTTACTATCATTGGGAGGTAGACATGGGTAGCTCAATTCTTCCTCCTCTTGATCATCACTCTCCTCCTCTTTTTCATCCAATGAGCTTCCAGATTCAGCAATTTCTTCTTCCATAGGCTCCTGCAAGGCATCAGGTACTTCCTTTGGTGGAGGGCATATTTTAAGATATTTAGGTATGTAGTAATTACAATCCTAGTAATTATCAAAGCAATATTCAAGTATATCATAAATCTCATATTTATAAGGTGCATCATCAATACTTTCAAGCAAATAGGCAATTTCGAATGCACCCTTCCAAGAAATAAATTCCTCAATTTGTTCCAAATCATAAAAGTCATAATTTCCCTTAACATAAGAAGATATGGTAACATCATCATTATACTCACATTGAAAAGGGAGGTGTTTATACCTCCTACAACAACAAGATTTATCAAAGTAATAAGTAACATTATAAATGGAGCACAAGTTCCTAGCAATGATATACAATTTATTAATTTTTCCCGTAAGTGTTTCCCTTTTTGTGACAAGCGGTGTTTCTTATAATATTTTTGTTGATCTTCCGTGAACCCACCTTGCCAATAAGATCTAGTTTCAAAGACATTAACCATTGGTAGCAAACATGATAAAGCAAGATTAAAATATGATAAAAATAACAAATAGAATAAGAACTAATTTTATTGTTTTTTATATAGAGAAGCAAACAAGACAAAATAAAATAAACTAAGCAAAACTTAAACAAAGTAAAGAGATTGGAAGTGAGATACTCCCCTTGCATAAATTCTCTTTCTCCCCGGCAACGGCGCTAGAAAAGTGCTTGATGCGTGTGAACACATGTTCATTGGGAGACCCCAAGAGGAAGGTATGAAGAGTGCAGCGGCAAGTTTTCCATAGAAAGAAACCAAGGTTGAATCGACCAGTAGGAGAAAGAAGCAACTTCTGAAGGTTTATGCAGTTGATGTTGGCAGGGTGCACTAGCGGTTCAACAGCAACGTGGAACCTACACAACACAATCAATTCACTTTGCCCCAACGAAGCAGTGACGTTGTCAATCTCACCGGTTTTGCTGAAAGCAAAATGGTTAAATGTATGGTGTGGAAAATAGTAGGAAAACGGTATGAAAACAATAGTGGTAGTGTGAAAACAGTGATTGCAGTAGTTGTATTATCAGTCTGACGAAAATGGACCGGAGTCCACAGTTCACTAGTGGTGTCTCTCCATAGAAGATAAATAACATGTGTGGTGAACAAATTACAGCTGGGAAATTGAAAGATATAAAGGTTGCATCGTAGTGCATATTGATGACCCACAAGTATAGGGGGTGTATCGTAGTACTTTTGATAAATAAGAGTGTCGAACCCAACAAGGAGCAGAAGGTGTTGACAAGCAGTTTCGATAAAGGAATAACTGTAAATACTGAAAGATAAATTTGTAGGGGGTTTTGATATTGCAGATAAATAAAGTGCGAGTAAATAAAATGTAGTAATATTAATTGCATCAAGTGGCCCAATCCTTTCTTCAGCAAAGAACAAGCCGGTGGGTTTACTTATGATTAACAAATGTTCTCGAGGACACACGGGAGGTTTCTGTCAAGTGATTTTGTTTCATGCCGCTGAATAATTTTTAGTGTTTTGATAAGTGTTGTGTGGGTGAACCTATAATGATGTACCGTCCCATCCAAGACTAATACATACTACTTATCATACCCCTTGTAAGCATCCGCAACTACAAGAAAATAATTAAGAAATAAATATAACCACAACTTTAAACTCCGGGATCCTACGCTCCCTCGTGCAATGGTTTCCTAGTGGGGGTTTAGGTTTCTGTCACTCCGGAAACCCCACAATTAGTAGCCAAATACATGATGAATTCCCCTAGGACCATAAATGGTGAAGTATCATGTAGTCGACGTTCACATGACACCACTAGAAGAATAACACCACAACTTAAATATCAAACCATTAAATATTACTCAACATTATTTCACTACTAACAACTTGAATTCTCTCATGTCCTCAAGAACAACACGAACTACTCACAAGACATCATATGGATCATGATCAGAGGTGGTCTAATGGTGATTAACAATCTGGACATAAACCTAATCCAATAGTTTCACTCAATAGCATCAACTACAAGTAGTGATGAACACCGAGAAAGTTTCCCCTATGAAATAGACAAGATGCAACCCTAGATGTTACAGAGGAACGGAGTGGAGCTGAGGGTGATGATGGTGGAGATGATGATGAAGATGATGATCTCGATGAAGTCCAGCTCGATGATGGTGATGATGGCGATGATTTCCCCCCTCGGGGAAGGAATTTCCCCGGCAGATTTCTCCCTGTCGGAGAGCTTTTCTCTCTCTTGTTTTCCGTCCCGCAGAGGCGGCGGAAAGACTCATCGATGATTCTCTGTGTCTTAGGGTTCCCGGGGGATGGGGTACGTCGAAGGGGCAAGCCAGAGGTGGGCCAGGGCCTCCTCACCACCCCAGGCGCGGCCAGAGGTGGGCCCGCGCCTGGGCATGGTGAGGGCCCTTGGTGGCCCTCTTCCGGCTCCCCTTTTGGCCTCCTCCGTCTTCGGGTGAAATAGGAACTTTCCGATGATTTCCGGGGTGCTCTGATCTTCGCGAATATGTTATCCTGACGCTCTGTTTTCTAGCAGAATTCTAACTCCGGTGTTCAACTCTCCATTTATTAGAAAACATGCAAAATAGGTGATGCTCCAATATGAAATATATCAATAAATAACAGCAAATTATGATATAAAGTAGTGATTCAAAGTGGACGTATCAACTCCCCCCAAGCTTAGACCTCACTTGTGCCCAAGCGAAACTGAACTCAGTAAACATGACCACATGTTTATGGAGTGAAGAGTCGATAAATAAAATACGGACAAGAAGCATCACATTTATCTATGCACCAATCATTATAGACAGCAACTTCCTCTCATATAACTTAACTTGAAACGAGTAATGGGAGTCACAAATAAAGATGCAAAAGACAGAATCAAAATTGGTGATGGAAAACTTCGTTCTTGGTCAGAGAACATTTAATGATATCATACTTATCTTAGGTGAAGTCTTCATAACAAGGCTTATATTGTAGAGCACTACAGCTTAACATGTTTAATTATTACAATCCTTTTACAGTGATTCATAGCTTTCAAAATAATATTCATTCAGATAATAAAGCATGTGCTAAACAAAGAAGGATAGAAAACATGATTGAATAAATCAACATATAGATGGTGAGATCACAATAACTCAAATGCTTGCTGGAGACAGAAAGGAATGGGTTTACTGACTCAACATAAAAGTAAAGGATATGCCCTTCGCAGAGGGAAGCAGGGATCACTCATGTGCTAGATCTTATCATTTTTAAATGAATCAGAGGTAATGAAAATAAAGTTTGAGAGTGGTTTATGTCTATGTCAACGAATGGCAACGAAAAACTTATCATGAATCATATCAAGCAAGGTTGTCGGTCTTTTGAGAGCGGTTTCCATTGATACTTTTCTCCTTTCCACATCATTGGCACTTCCCCCCACCTTTGCTTACACAAACCATGGCTAACCGAATCCTCGGGTGCCGACCAATCAATCATCAATCCATGGGGAAGTGCCTTTCATCCAATATATTTATTTTTTCATGATATTTGGAACCAGCTCTCGACAATATTAAGACGAGCACAGATTTCATACTCATCTGGGTGAAAGGGGGGAAGAACCTTGCTTGACATAAGACATAATAAATTTAACACTACTTCCTCATGAGCTAAAACAGGAGCACAAAATAGGTTTAATAGTTTTGAAGGTTTTAAAGGTAGCACACGAACAATTTTCTTCGAGTGGCGGTGAAATACCACGTATAGGTAGGTATGGTGGACACAAATGGCAAGTTTTTGGCTCAGGGTTTAGATGCACGAGTAGAGCTCATACTCAGTGCAGGGTTTTTGGCTAGCAAGGCTGGGTAGCAAGCATAAGAGTTGAGGGAAAACAAACAGAGTTGAGGGAAAACAAACAAATATACATATGATGAAACCAATCATGCAATCTTCATTGAAATCCCAAGCGATCTTAACTTGTGAATACTAAGTTTATGAGCTAATAGGCAAATTCCTCTTTCTTATACTAGCATCTCAAAATATTATTTCTACTGACCCAAGCTAATTTTGCCAAAACCAACTAGATTAACTTGATGATCTCCAGAGTGACACCAAATACTAACTACAAGCTCAACCATATGACAGAAATTGAAAACTAAAATAAGGTGTGCAGAAATTAAATGATGAAACTTCTCATTAATATTTCAAACCGGCAACTCACACAAAGGGATACAAGGATAACCAACTAAAGAGAGATACTTACATACTGCAAACCATCCTATATGATAACTTCTCTACTGAAAAAAATAAAAAGATGAAAGATAGTGATGTGATACCGCGGCACCCCCCCAAGCTTGGAACAAGCCAAGGGGATGCCAAAACCAATGACGAATTATTTCTTCGGTGGTGATGACGAATCCTTAATGAGATTTTCAACCAGTTCCTTTAATTCTTCAATCAGGTAGGTGAGATTACGGATCATCTCCGTATTGTTCTAAACACGGTTCATTAGCATGTCGGCCTTCGAGTCCCACCTCTTGGAGTGACTTTCGGCCTTCATATCCCCGCTTTTGGAGTTACTTCCCCACTCCATTGTCTTTCCTGCATGGTTAGAACGATTGATATCCCACATAGAGGGAAATCCCTATGGGTCACCTTTTTGTACTGATAATCATGGATTAATGTGTGGAAGTGGTTCTTGATGACCGAAGCAGGTGTCCTCGGAGCTAAGGAGAGACGTGGAACCTTCCCTCCGGTGCTCATCCGCGCGCCTCTCTTGAGCTTCAAGGGATTAGCCACCACTCTAATGCTTGCGACGGTAGCGCGAGGGTACGCACTCAAAGTTTTTTCCACTTCTTTTTCAGCTTCACTCTTCATCTCCTCCTCCGGCTTAGGATCTTGTGGGTCATCTTCCTTAAGCTCCTTTCCCCTGTCATTGTTGTCGGAGACCATGGTGCTCATAAAACTGGGAGCACTTCCTGACAGAAAACAGCTCGAAACAAAAACACGACGAGAAAATGATATACAGACCTCGGAGGGTCCGAGGGATTATATAGCACATAGTTTCATAACGAAAGGAAAGTACTGGGTGAAAACGGGTCGGAGACGGACTCCGAGGTGTCCTCACCATAGCCAGGCGCGGGCCCGCGCCTGGGCATGGTGAGGAGCCTCGGGGCTCCGTCTCCGCCTCGTTTCCGGCTCATAATTTTTCATATTTTCCAAAAACAGTAAAAATAAAAGTTGGAAGATGATTCGCGAACGTTCTCTTACCAAAACTGATACCTATTCGAAAACTGACTCTGCAATTTCTGAAATATGCTTCTTTATAAATTCCTCCGGGATCATGGCTTGAATACAATCAACATTTTCATTATAAGGATCTCCAGAAATATAATGCTTGAGTCTTTGGCAGTTCACCACTTGTGAAGTGTTGTCTTCAAGGGAAACAATTTTAATTGCCCCCGAACGATATACCTCTTCGATATCAAAAGGTCCTTCCCGTCTCGAGAGTAATTTTCCTGCAAAAAATCTAAGACGAGACCTATACAATAGCACTTTCTCACCAACATGAAATTCTCTTTTAATAATTCTCTTATCGTGCCACCTTTTAACTTTGTCTTTAAAGAGCTTAGCATTTTCATTGGCTTCACTTCTCCATTCATCTAAAGAACTTAAGTCAAGCAACCTTTTCTCACCAGCAAGTTTAAAATCTCTATTAAGGTCTCTCACTGACCAATAAGCTTTATGTTCTAATTCTAAAGGCAAGTGATAAGCTTTTCCATAAACCATTTTATAAGGAGACATGCCCATGGGATTTTTATAAGCAGTTCTATAAGCCCACAAAGCATAATTTAATTTACTAGCCCAATTTTTTCTAGATTTGTTAACAGTCTTTTGCAAGATAGATTTGATTTCTCTATTTGATAATTCTACTTGCCCACTAGTTTGAGGATGATAGGTTGAGGCAATTCTATGATTAACATCATATTTAGCAAGAGTCTTTCTAAAACCACCATGAATAAAATGAGAACCCCCATCAGTCATAAGATATCTAGGCACACCAAACCTAGGGAAAATAATGTCTTTAAGCATTTTTAATGTGGTTTCACCATCAGCACTTTTAGTAGGTATAGCTTCTACCCATTTAGTAACATAATCAAGAGCAACAAGAATATGAGTGTAGCCTTGTGAAGGAGGGAAAGGACCCATAAAGTAAAAACCCCAACAATCAAACTGTTCAATAACAAGAGAATAATTCATAGGAATTTCATTACGTCTAGAAATATTTCCAACCCTTTGACATTGATCACAAGATAAAATAAACTTTCTGGCATCTTTAAAGAGAGTAGGCCAATAAAAACCTGATTGTAGAACCTTATGTGCAGTTCTATCTCCAGCGTTATGTCCTCCATAAGCACTACTATGACATTTTCTCAATATCTCTCGTTGTTCATTTTCAAGAACACATCTTCGCATAATACCATCAACACCTTCTTTATATAAGTGTGGGTCATCCCAGAAATAATGTCTCAAATCATAGAAGAATTTCCTTCTTTGCTGAGCTGTAAAGGTAGGAGGCAAATACTTGGAAACAATAAAGTTAGCATAATCAGCATACCATGGACTCTCTTGAGATCTCACTTTTATTGCAGCCAACTGTTCATTAGGAAAACTATCATTAACAGGAATAGGATCATCGGAGATATTTTCTAATCTAGAAAAATTATCAACAACAGGATTTTCAGCACCCTTCCTATCCACAATATGTAAATCAAACTCTTGTAAGAGAAACACCCATCTAATAAGCCTAGGCTTAGCATCTTTCTTTTCCATAAGGTACTTAATATCAGCATGATCAGTATGAATAGTAACTTTAGAATCAACAATATACTGCCTAAATTTATCGCAAGCAAAAACTACTGCTAGGAACTCTTTCTTAGTGGTAGCATTATTCTTTTGAGCAGCATCAAGAGTTTTACTAGCATAATGAATAACATTTAACTTCTTGTCTACCCGTTGTCCAAGAACATCACCTACAGCATAATCACTAGCATCACACATAATTTCAAACGGTAAATTCCAATCAGGGGGTTGAACAATGGGAGCAGATATCAAAGACTTCTTTAAAATTTCAAAAGCTTCTTTACAATCTTCATCAAATACAAAAGGTACATATTTTTGAAGAAGATTAGTAAGAGGCTTTGATATTGTAGAGAAATCTTTGATCAACCTTCTATAGAAACCAGCATGACCAAGAATACTACGAATACCTTTGACATCCCTGGGACAAGGCATTTTCTCAATAGCTTCAACTTTAGCTCTATCAACTTCAATACCTCTTTCAAAAAAAATTATGTCCAAGTACAATTCCTTCATTTACCATAAAGTGGCATTTCAATTAAGAACAAGATTAGTATCCTCACATCTCTGCAAAACTTTACCAAGATTCTGCAAACAATTATCAAAAGAAGTTCCATAGACGGAGAAATCATCCATGAAGACTTCCACAATTTCTTCACAAAAACCATGAAAGATAGCAGACATGCATCTTTGAAAAGTAGCAGGAGCATTACATGAACCAAAAGGCATACGTCTATAAGCATTGGTTCCATAAGGACAAGTGAAAGTTGTTTCTCTTGATCAGGCTTTCTAACAGTAATTTGAGAGAACCCAGAATCAAGAAAGCAGAAATGAGTTTTCTTAGACAACCTCTCTAAAATTTGATCAATAAAAGGCAAAGGATAATGATCTTTCTTAGTAACCTTATTAACTTTCCTAAAATCAATACACATCCTATAACCAACCACTACTCTTTGATGAATAAGTTCATTATTTTCATTTGGCACAACAGTCATCCCTCCTTTCTTAGGGACAGAATGCACATGACTAACCCATATACTATCAGCAATAGGATAAATAATACCAGCATCAAGGAGTTTTAATACCTCATTTCGTAACACATCCTTCATCTTAGGATTTAAACGGTGTTGATGTTCAACAACTGGCTTTGCATCAGGTTCAATATTAATAGCATGCTGACATATAGTAGGAGAAATCCCCTTCAAATCATCAAGAGTATAACCAATAGCACCTCTGTGTTTCCTCAATATTCTCAATAATCTCTCCTCTTCTTTACCAGAAAGTTTAGAACTAATAATAACATGATATAATTTCTTATCATCAATATGAGCATATTTAAGATTGTCAGGCAAAGGCTTTGAATCAAAAACAGGATCCTCCTTGGGTGGTAATGTGGTACCCAAGTCTTCCACCGGTAAATCACTACAAGAGAATCGGTCTCTTGCAACGAAATCTGTAGCTACGTTTTTTTTTCGTTGCGATATAATCACAAATTACCACGACCTCTCAGGTTGTGGTGATAGGGCACTCGTATTTCCACGACTCATTTTGGTGGCGATAAATTGTCGTTTTGTTGCGGTAGAGGCCTCCTATTGCCACGATTTGTACTGCTGTTGGAATACAGCCGCGTTTTTGCGACAGAGTATTTTCGTTGCGCGAGGCACTCCTTTTGTTGCCTTAGAGACATGGTATTCCAACGAAATAAGCATTCGTGGTGATATTTAGTCATTTATTGCAACATCTTTATTTGTGTTGCGGTAGTTACAAATATTGTTGCAAAAAAAAAGCTAACTATTGCAACCAAATTTTTCGTGTGGCAATACCATATGTTTTTTGCCTCAAATTTACCCTGCGGCAATACCTATTGTTTACTGCGACAATTTGGGTCGTATGGTAATAGGTTAACGGTAAAGCAACAATCACCGTACTGTTGCGAAAATGAACAAGTTATTTTGCAACGACCATTCATAGACTAGCTTAACGGGCCTCATGGGCCGTGCCCTTGATCACTGTTGCAATTTTCTTAGGGCTACACTTCATTTTTGGTCCAGTATCTCAGTTTGGTGAGCACATTTTTTTTTAATATTGTTTGCAACTGAATTTCTGCAGCACTTAGCATTTTACTAATGTTGCAACTAGTGACAGTACTTAATAATCAATCAAGAACTCATATAAGACGCAATTTCACTAGTACATTTATCATGGAAATTCAAAATTTCTAAACACTGGAACTTTGGAATCTTTAAACAAAAATTATGTTATTACACGATCTTTCATCCATGCATGTTCATGGCAAAACCTTTAAGGCAAACAGTGCAGAGACAGCCTACACAAAGAATCCATGGTCATCATCCAATTCATCTTCTACCAAAGGAGCAACATGACCATCATTTATGTAAGCCTCATCATCATCAGTATCAGCATCATATTCGACTTGGTCTTCGTCAAAATCAGCAGGTCTTAAATTATTTATGACTGAAACATCAACGCTGGTTCCTTCATCATCATTTCTGCACCAACTAGTAATATCGTCAGGTAAAGTAAATTCTGGAACTGTAATTCCTACATCGACGACATCCTGTACATCTGCATCACCACGTTCATCTCCTTCTGCAAGATCATCTAGGTCTGCACCATTTAAAACCGAAGGAGCAAACAAATTGCGTGGATTCATTTTTATAGCACTTGCCCAATTAGGGCTCTTCACATCTCTCACATAGAAAACCTGTGCAGCTTGGATGCCTAGAATGTAAGGGTCTTCCATGAATCGGTGTACACTAGTGTCGAGGTCAATAATTCCATACTTGTCCCTCCTATACCCCTTACTATGATTTCTATTGGCAGGAGGCACGTCTAACCAGTCGCACTGCAATAGAACAACCTCCTTATCAGGAGGAAAGTCAAGAAATATGATTTTCTTTATCACCCCATAATAATCAGTACTGCTGGTGCTTCCTTGCGCGTTGACTACGACGCCACTATTTTGGGTACTCAAGTCAAGCTCTATTTCGGTATTACGAAAGTAATATCCATTCAGTACTGTATGGTTGAACACACGAGCAATTTGATCAGGCCCTTTAGCTAGTGTATACAACAGACTGTTGACCTTCCCATCTTTATGGAGTTGTGTGATCTGTTTCATGGAATAGAATATGTGTGAGTGTACTATACACCATTGTTTTTTTATTACGAGAAACATTTATGAAAATGCTAAAGTAACTTACCCGTCTTTCGAACCAGCCAACAAAATTTTCCTTGTGTTTCTTTTTAGGATTAGGACAATTGTTCTTTTTGAGCTCGTCAATATGTTCCCTTCAAAAAGAAATGATATATGGTTACTTCATAACCAAAGTGTTAATGCATATCATGATATGAAACAAATACATAAGTTTCCTTACTGAATCCATGGCTCGGTTTCCTCGCAGTTTGTTATTATGTAGTGCCTCATTTGATTAAGAGCTTCCAAAGACAGTGATTCACGGGCAAAACCTTTCTTGGAGTAATCAACTGCACTCATTATTCTAATCCCTGTTGGTGCCTCATCTGTAGCTCCATCTGCATGGCGTTCGGACTGACTTATTTTTGTAGGCGAGCCTTTAACGAATCGACTGCAGAACGTCATGCACTCTTCAAGTATGTACCCCTCTGCAATTGAACCTTCTGGATGAGCCTTGTTACGTACATATCCCTTCAACGTACGCAGGTATCTCTCAACCGGATACATCCATCTATACTGTACAGGCCCTGCAAACCATGCTTCTCGAGCTAGATGAATTGGGAGATGCATCATAATATCAAAGAAAGCTGGTGGATATATCATCTCTAGCTGACATAGAATTACTGCAATTTTTTCGTCCAAATTCAACAGATCGTCATCCCTTAACTCCTTGGAGCATAAATCGGAAAAGAATTTACTGAGCTGAAGCAATGGGGTAAGGAAATTCTCTGGCAGAAGCTTGCGCAACGCAATAGGAAGAAGTTTCTGTAATATAACATGGCAGTCGTGAGTTTTGAGTCCACTAAACTTGCACTGCTCGAGGACCACACATCGCTTAATGTGTGAAGCATATCCATCAGGCATCCGTATGCTCTGCAGAAACCTGAGCAGCATTATCTTCTCTTCCTTTTTTAAAGCATACACGCCTTTCTTAAGTTTGTACTTATCCTTACCGGCGGGCTTTGCGTGCTGATCCTCCCTAATTTTCAAAAACTCCAAATCTAGGCGAGCCTACGTACCATCCTTTGTTTTCCCATCCATCTCAAGCAAAGTACCCAGAATGCTATCACAAATGTTCTTCTCGATGTGCATAACATCCAAATTGTGCCTCACGAGCAAGTGCTGCCAATACGGGAGCTGGAAGAACACACTTTTCTTCCGCCAATTGTGCCAGGGATTAGTTTCCGGTCGCTTTCTCTTATTTGACCGCCCAAATGGTTCATGCTGAATGCTATCAAGCTCCTTTAGAACTTCATTGCCTGTAAGTGGCACCGGGGCGTCTCTATGGTCTGGCTTGTTGTTGAACATAACCTTGTTTCGACGCCATTTGTGTTGTTTCCGTAGAAAACGTCGGTGTCCCATGTAGCAATGCTTTCTACCATACCGGAGCCATAAAAAGTCGGTATGCTTGTGGCAGTAAGGGCATGCTAGCTTGCCTTTTGTGCTCCAACCACTCAGCATTGCGTAAGCCGGGTAGTCATTGATGGTCCACAACACGCATGCATACAACTTGAAATTTTGTTTAGTTGCAGCATCATATGCTTCAACACCATCCTCCCATAGAACTAACAGTTCATCAATCAAAGGCTGTAAGTACACATCAATGTTATTTCCTGCTGACTTTGGTCCTGGAATAATCATTGACATTATCCAGTTCTCTTGTTTCATACACATCCATGGTGGCAAGTTATATGGGATCAGAATGACATGCCATGTAGTGTGTGATATACTCATGAGACCAAAGGGGTTGAATCCATCTGAAGCAAGGCCAAGCCGAACACTGCGAGCATCTTTTGCGAATTCTTTCTGACTATATCTTTCATCAAGGCTTTTCCAGGCCTTCGAATCTGCAGGATGCCTCATTATGCCATCATCTTTACGTTTCTCCTTATGCCATTTCATATCAGTTGACATATCTTCTGTCATGTACAGCCTTTGCAGTCTTTGAATGAGTGGGAAATACCATAGAACTTCCTGTGGCACTTGCTTCTTTGATTTACGGATCGATGAATCAGCTTTGTCTACGGTTGGACTTGATTTCCATCGAGACGTATGACAGACAGGGAATTCTTGGGCATCAGCATGCTCATTACGGAATAGCACACAATCATTATAGCACGCGTGTATCTTCTTGTAATCCAGTCCAAACTCTCGAATGACCTTCCTTACTTGTGCGAGATTAGTAGGAATGCAGTGACCCTTTGGCAGCACCTCCGTGAACATCCGCAGCATTAAGTCACATGCTCTGTTGGTCATCCCAGACACGCACTTGATTGGGTAAAGCTTCACAATGAAAGATATCTTTGTGACCTCCTCACAACCTGGGTACAACGATGTTTTTCCCTCTTCCAATAGTTTGTAGAACGCCTTTGCAGATGCATTTGGCTCCTGTTTCATTCCATCACCGCTCGTGTCTCCTGCATTACTTCCCACTTTTGTGGCCCTTATCATATATCGAGCATGTCACATATCCCTTCACCACCACCTGCATCGTCTTCATCATCAGAATCTTCAGACATGTTGTCCTCCTCGGGTTCACCATGGAATACCCATTTTTTGTAGGACGGATCCATCCCATTCTTAAGCAAGTGCATATGGATCTCCTTTTTAGTTTTCTGAGCATTATTCAGACATTTCGTACACGGGCAAAAGTTTCTTGCGTCTGGTTCAGCACCATCAAAACTAAGTTCCAAGAAACTCTCGATGCCACTTTGCCACTCCACAGAATCTCTATCCTTCTCCATCCAGCTCTTGTCTTGTGACATTTTGCGTTATCTCCGTTTAGCCGGTCTTGTAAAAAAGAAGGAGCAGCATTAGTTCACACAAAAGTATTTCGAAACAACAAATACATCAGAGAGACAGGCATACTGGTCTTTCAAGTAAGTAAGAATTGCAGGGGATTACATTAGACATTACTTCACAACACAGCGTTAGATTGAAACTAACACTTACACCTGAAACTGACATGGCTATGAAAATATAAAACCTAGTTCGTACCTGAATTCCTGACATTAATATGAATATTAAACTAACACTTACAACTGAAACTGATAAAACAGACACGCATATGTGAACACAAGCAGCTAGTCTATCTGACAGCAATTGCAATCGCCATTAACTTCATCGAACCGGCAGGATGGAAACCAAGGATTTCATCAGTATTGGTACAAACCTTGTAATTGCATCTGACGAGCGGCGGAAGCAGCGGTTGAGTACAAGTCGACGGGGCAGCGTTGGCGGCAGTTCAATAGTTTACGCTAATCGAGTTCGGATGGCGGCGAGGTAATAGTGGCGGATTGATCGGTCGCGCAGGGCCGATACGGCGGCGAAGTCGCCTGAGAACGGATAGAGCGGCGTTGTCGTGCGGGGGCAGGGCAGTTTGGAGGAGACCGGGCGGACAAACGTAGCCCTTTCGCTCGCCCAATGGCCCAATCGGAGTATGGGCCTATTAATTGTACAATTTGTCTTCACAGCCCATTTGCCTTGTGAACAATATGTTTTCCCTTGGCAATAACGTTCAAGTATTATAAATGCTCTATTAAGTTTTACTAGTTTCATTTTATGATTCAATTAATTCATTTCGAAATGCATTGTTGTGTTAATATTCAACACTAGTCGGAAAAGCCCTGTTATTGGTGTGGTTTTTCTTCAGTTCTGGCATGAAACTCGTACACCCCTGCTATCTAGGTGTCCACTGGCGTGTTTCTGGAATCGACACAGGTTATACTACATGATCATTGGCGTTGATGTCATAGTCCACATCACTATCCTATAGAAATCGGTAAATAAAAAGGGTATGTAATATTGACTAGAAGCGCACAAATGGTATTCAATTATGAGATAACATAACAAGCATTAAAAAAAAATCGCATAAACATTCAAAGATTCAACCAGATAGTACTCAACATTAACATGTAATCTAAAAGTTCGCATAAAGCTAGAACTCTCAGCTACAACCACGATACCTACTCATCATCTGACTGAATAATGACAACATGTGTATCCTCAGTAGGGAGCTATGGGAACATCATCTTCGGTGTCTTCAGCATTGTCAGGTCGATCATAGAGGAAGTAGGTGGACACATCACCTTCATCGAGATAGAATGTCAATCTCCCTGTTGGATCCATCTCGTAGCGTTCCACAAGCTGGCCCCATTGCTGACCACTGAAGTATGTTTTTCCATCCTCATGTGTGACTACAACTTTGTGTTGGTGCTCTGGCACTCTCCAGCTCACCAAGTTCACCTCGAGAGTTCTAGGGTGGTCCCAAATTGCAACTTGAATATGCTCCAAAAAGTCACGCCTGAATCTGCAAGGTATGATCTGTAAAAATAAAAGAAGTACACATTTTTAGTACAAATTTATTGTCAGTTTTCAAAAAGTAGATTGACCTAAAGTATATACCAATCTGTTTTCAAACCCCTCTGGTAGAACAATGGTAAATTTCTTGTTCATGCACTCCTTGTAGCCACACTGTTCACATACATCCATTGCCTGCGGTGGTGCGTTCCATACATTGAATTCAGATACACATCTAACCATTTACCATTCAAAAACCAACTTAAATCTAACAATGTACATCTAATTTTGGTGGCTGAATAAACTTAAATCTAACAATGAAAATCTAATTCCTAAGTCGATCTACATCTAAAATCACAATAATAGGGCTCCTTTGATTCATATGATAGGAAAAGTGTAGGGATAGGAAACTTGTAGGATTGGTATGGTATGGCCAAATGATTCCTATGAGAAGAGCATTTTCCTTTGATTGTGTAAAGGAATTTTTCCATGAGGTTGGACCTAATGTTCTTTTCCTATAGGATTTGTACTACAAGATTTCTACGGGAATATTTCCTATAGGATATGATCCTGTGAATCAAACAAGCAATATAGGAAAAATTCCTATAGGATCTAATCCTACAAAATTCCTATGGCATTCCTATGAATCAAAGAGGCCTCATCTAACATATAACTCAATCTACATCTAAACCTAACAATGAAAGGTACGGCGGCCGGGGAAACTTACCTGCGGCGCGACGGCTGGACGGCGCGAGGACGACGGTGGCGGTTGCGGCGGCGTCGTTCCGCCGGGTGTCGGTGGGGGATCTGGGGGCGGAGAGGGCTAGCCGTGGCGGCGGTGGGGAATCGGGGGGTGGAGAGGGAGAGGACTCGAGTTCGTGTGTGTGTAGCAGTTGGTGTGCGTGTAGCAATCGATTAAATTAGAGTATAAACGGTTTTCCTCAAAATTTTCATCATGTGAACGTGCCTCCACATTTGATCTTTCGTAAATTGGTTCTTAATGATGAAGCCAATGATAAACCGTGCCCAACACATTTGATTCCCTCATCCTGGTTAAATGTTGTCGCACCGTGGTGTCGCATGCTGGTGGTCGGTTCGTCCGGTCGTTGCGAGGCACCTAGGCGACGGATCGTCAAGGATGGTGGTGAGGGTGTGTTTGGGAGAAATCCTTGTCGGAGTACCGATATTAGAGCGGTGTCGCCATCGGGTGGCATCCTCCCTTCATGAAGGGCATCGCGTCTACCCTGCATCCGCCGCCCCGATGTGCTGGGGGAAACCCTAGAAGCGCGACTATCCATGTTGAAGGTGTTGATTGGTATTTGACGTCCCGGTGCTAGCAGCTTGGTTGTAGTTTGTAGGTGGGCGCAGTGGTCGTTTCGTCGATCCACTTGCGTCTCCTTTTCTTTTCTTCTTTTGCGTTTATTGGTTGTCGCCTCAGCCGGCGTTGTATCAAAACTGTTGCACCGGGTGGTTGCTATATTAATATAGCGGTGGTTCAGCCTATTTCGCCAGAGCATGGGGAGAATATCCTGTGATACTAGCCCTCTTGCATGCTACCATGGTACCGTTTCGAATAAATGAAGTTTTGGTGATTCAAAAAAATCTAGGAAAAATCACGAGTAGAGTTACAACAATGTGTAATAATTTTATGTCCAGATACGAAAGTAATATTGACTAACCAAAAAGACAAATCCAAATATGAATATATAGTGCATATTTGCTGATTTGCACTTTTTGTTTCTCAATGTGTAGGTCGAATTTGGACCTGGTTATTTTTTACATTATGTACACAAATTCTTTGGGAACATTAATAATTTTTTCCGGAATTTTATGAAACATCTATAGTTGATTTTTTTAAATGGTAGCATGGGAGAACAAGGGGCTAGTATCACTGGATATTTTTTCCATTGAGCATGTGTGGTTTGCACCCTTGTTTACATTTTTATGAGTCATATGGTAAAGCAAAAATGGTAAAGCTCAGCATAAAAATCAAAATGACATCATGAAAGTAGTAAAACTAAAAGAACATAACATTTAAATTGTGTGAGAATTCAACAATCTAATATAGAGTCTTAACACGGTTTTTATATTGTAGCAACGGGGCTGCATGCATATAGTTGCACACAGAAACCATCAATATCACTGCATTCCTATTACAGACCAACTTCAGGGACATGGGTAGCAAACAAGTAGAGCCCTTCAGCGCACTGGTATAGCAATAACAGCATCTTGTCACCCTGTTTGAGATGACTTTCCTTCGCCATGAACTCTTTCCACCCGCTGACGCACAAGCGACCATCAAGATCAGAAATTGAATATGTCGATGTCACCTTAGTTCTCGGGTAGCAAACAATAGTGATTGTACCATTTCTTGCCATATGTGCAGGAATCAGACGGCTTGGGATTTTCTGTTGCATGCAAAGACTTATAGTCAAGAAAAAAGCTATCGGGAAATAATCATGTTAAAAGAAAGGAAAATAGAACAAGTGTACACGTATTACTTTGCGCATAAGAGAAGATGTGTTCTTAAAGATTTACCACATGTTTATTGAAGTTCTCGCTGTTTGTCCAATTCAGAGTATGCAGCACCCCGACAACCAATTCTGCTTCCTCATACTCTCCAGCTCTATGGAATAGAACAGTGTAATCCAAGTTTTCAACAGCGTCGATCACCGTCTCCATCATCCTCCAGTTAATCATGGTCCCATCAGTGCTAGAGAGTGAGTCAACAATGTGACGCCTCTCAGGGGACATGTGGTAGTATGCTGTAAAAATGTAATACGCCTGAAATTAGTGGATTACACATGCCGCAACCAAGTAATATATTAATGTTTATGTGCACAACATAATTTTTTTGTATTAAGTAAGAACTTACACGGATGGGTGATTGGGTCATTTCCGGTTATGACCTCAGTTTGGCCTCTTTGTGTGTCGGTCTTGAAAACAAGCTCCATACCAACTTCAAGTTTGTAAACCCTACTAAATTCTTTCCAGTAATTTCCCTTCAGAAAGGTTATCCCGTCGATGTTGCTAAGCTCAACTATAAACGAGAATCCTTCCTTGGTAATCAGTGTGGCTTGAAAATTTCTGTCCTCCATAGGGAAAACAGCATGCATTCTTAAGAAATATTGTCTGATGTAGCAGGGGATCACCTAAATAAGAGCATGTATTTTATTAAATTATGAGCCAGTAGTAAATTGGACTTACTAAAAGTAGATATATCCTACAAGAGTAGCTATTTGTACTTTTTCCTATAATTGGACATTGAAGCAATAGTCCTGTACTGCAAATAACTGAACATGCACTCATAGTTTCAGAATGGTACCCTTCAAGTATTGAAATTGCATGTAGGTAGTTCATAAAAAAAAACACGTCCATAACTACTAGAGATCACAGTCCCAAAAAATTTGCTAGCTAGATCAGCTACGTATATTACATCAATGATTAACACATGACACAATGACTACTAGCTAGGACCGGTAGATATGCTACGTATATTACATGTGAATAATCACGAAAAATCCAAATCCAATTTGTACATGAGTAGATTAGAATCCTTACCGTCTTCTCCTCAAATCTCTCTACAAGGGTTATGACGAAATAATCAGTCGTCATGTCATCACTGCCACACATCCCTAGTTTGTCAAAACAAACTGGACACTGCGAGAAAAAACGAACAAAAACGATCAGATCTGGTGTGATAATCACGATCAAAGATGCAAAAGGATGCGTAAGATCAAGTTGGCACGTCTTTGGTTGGCTTCATGATCGAAGTGGAGGGTGCGCCGGCCGGTATACTAAAAATTCTAGGTCAAACTTGTGCGGAAGGGCAGGCGGCGGCGAACACGTGGCGAGGGAGGCGTGTGAAGTCAGCGGTTTTCTGTGGGAGAATGATTACACGCACGCTGCCTTAGGTCAGGCCGTAGACTAGCTGTTTTGATGGGACAAATCGTGGGCCGCGCTGGCCATTGTGTAGGTTTAGTAGATTAAAAATATGCTTATTAGTTTGGGCCCACAAACAAGTGAGTACTATGGGACAAATCGTGGGCCGCGCTGGCCATTGTGTAGGTTTAGTAGGTCTATGTACACACACGGCACAGGTGCTTCCCAATTTTTTTCTATCGATTTCACACGGAAACCACTTCGAGTCTGCTCTGTACAGAATTAATATTAATACTCCCCTGTACTTCCATTCGTATTCACCACTGCATCTCTTCCAACCGCTGCACTCCAGTCTCTTCTTCTTCCATCCTCTCCCCTCTCTTCTTCTTCCAAGAATGGACGAACAGAAGTATTTCTGCCGCACGATTAAGGTCCCCATCCATGGCGAGGAAAGCATCGACGTCACGTACACCAACGACCCTGCCGAGGTGCAGCGTGTCGTAGACATGTACGAGCAGTGGATTGATAGCGGAGAAGAAAGGTTCATGGGGCTCGATTTCGAGTACACATCCCACAAGGTTGATATCGAGAAGAAGGTCGCCGTCCTTCAGCTTGCATTACGCCGCCACGTCCTGGTGTACCATCACTCCAGGTTAAAGTCATTTTTCCTCTTGTTTTCTGCAACTAGTACTCATCTGCTCCGCCGCCATGTTCTTGTGATTGCTATTTGGTTATTCCTGGTTCTTGTGATTGGTGTTACTACTACTTTTTTCCTCTTTTTTTCGGCAACTAGTACTCATCTAGATTTTCTGCAACTAGTACTCATCCAGACATGCATGCGTAACAGTTTTCTCACGCACTTTTTTTCGGATCGGAGGGAGTAGTACTTTTCTAAACTCTTGTTACTTGTGTACTTCAGTGGTGACTCGTGGCAATCTGCGACGCTGGCTGATCTTTTTCGTTTTGGCGGCGTCAAATTTGCAAGTGTTGACACCAACAATGACAAGAAAATGTTTGCGAGAACCTGGAATTTTTCTATTCCAAAAGAAAATTATGAGGATATCCAAGATTTATACTTTCATGTGTTCAAAGAAAAGAAAGTTGGAATGGCTACCATGGCAGCAAAATTTATTGATCCCGTCTACAAAAACATGAAGAAGAAGGATTACCGGTGGCACAGCTACTGGGACAACCAAATGCTAGACATGGAACACATCACCTATGCTGCAATTGATGGGTTCCTCTCCCTAGAGTTGTACCGTAAGCTCAAACCTATGAGTGACGCCAAGAAGGCCGAGGAGGGAGGCAGATCAAGGAGGGCGAGGGCGACCCACACTTGGCACTAGATCACCTGCTGCGGCGTAGTATATATGCTACTTTTGTTCTTTGTAATTAGAGTATATGTAAATTTATTCGAGTAGTACATATGCTACTTTTGAGCTATGGATTAATCTTGGTACTTTTGTTCATATTGCAAGTGCTATATCTAACTAGTAGTGCAAATTATGCTACGTGAAGTCTGGTTTGAACTCAATGACAACTCTCCTCGCTGGCGGTGTTCGAGTAGTTCCCTACTCGAGGCAGAACTAGTCCTGCCGCCATTCTCCTTTGGGTGGTTCGACGACTAGGGATATCAAGATGGAGTTTGTTATTCCTAAGAGGCACCAGCATCTGTGGCGACGCGGCTCTGATCTTTGTTTAGGAAAGGCCTTCTCTTGTGTTTGGTTTTTGAGTCTGTGGGACAGTTCTCGGACTAGCCGGTGTGGAGTGGTGTAAGTGATAGTGTTGCTCGCAACGAACTGTCAAGTTCATGTACTCAAACCACTATCTCCTATAAAAATCAGGTGCCAATTGCGTGCCCTCCAAAAAAGAAACAACTCTTTAACAATATTAATAAGCTCTGCTAAACGATAACATAAAAAGGACATAATGTTTCACATAGTGCATCATGCAGGAGTACTGGAAGCAACACATAGTTTAAACAAAAGAAACATTGTCTTCACAGACACAACTTAGAAGATCTTGTGAACTGGGCCAGCTTCCATGGGATCAGGTATGAGTGGAATGAGTCTATTCACCTTACGGAAGGTGACTTGTTCTCCCTCCCACTCGTACCTCTTCCCGTGACACCTTAGCACATCCTGTCTACGCATCTTGATGTAAAGATACGCGGAGTCTCCCTCTTCGTGAGACTGGACAATGCGCCAGTTGGTAGTACCCAACTTGCTAAGGAGTACACGCGAAACCATGAAAGACGATGGTCGCTGGTTCGGCTTTACCACAGCTTGAAGAACAAAGTCGGTGTGCACCCCCTTTTGCTCCTTTAGCTGAAGTATCACCAGATTGGAGACATGGACGTTGCAAGCTGATTTTTCATCAACATTTGGTGATGTTGGAGGTACTTCTTCAAAATCTTCATCATCTTCTCCAGAGCCTCCATCCCCAGAACCATGACCATCTGACAAGGCCAGTCCGCCATCAGATGACTCTTCTTCAACTCTCGGCTCCTAAAATGCAATAAGCCAATATGTTAACTGAAAACTGAAGTTGCTCATTCGTTTTTAAGTTTTATATCATTTATTGCCGAAGAATTCAAATGGATATGAAATGTGCAACCTATACTAAACCTAGTATATCATAACCAAATCTGATAATTAGAATCCATGTAGGCATGCACGTTTAATTAACCTAAAAGCTACTGTGACCAATTATTACAGAATGAGATATGAAATTGCAGATGAAATAATTTGAAGATTAACCCAAAAAAGGTTGTAACACCATAAATAGGAGAATCTAGGATGATAACACGCTACACAATTATTTCAACAATAGATATGAAGTTGCAGTTGTAATTATTACATGATGAGATATAAAATGGCATTCGAACTAATGTAAATAACACTTGAGAAATAAAACAATAAAATTAAAAAGCAAAATCGATCTACTCCCTCTTTCTTTGAATAAAAGACCACTATCAAAAATAAAATTTCTATGTATGCAAGACCGCTATCTCTTCCAAAGAGGAATTTATTTCGATTCTACCACATAGAATGGTGCTAATTGATGTCAATGTGCCATGCAACCATAGAGTAATATGCCCCAGTATTTCATAACAAAAACAGATAATTAAAATCTTGCGGATCAAATTACCCAAGCTATATTCATTGAATTTTAATTAAACAAAGTACAGAGTGTACAATTATTACAAAATGAGATATGAAATTGAAGTTGAAATAATGTGAAGATTACTGCAACCCAAAAAAAGGTTGTAACACCATAAATAGGAGAATCTAGGATGATAACACACTATACAATTATTTCAACATTAGATATGAAGTTGCAGTTGTAATTATTACATGATGAGATATAAAATGGCATTTGAACTAATGTAAATAACAGTTGAGAAATAACAGAATAATATTTGAAAACAAAATCGATCTACTCTCTCTTTCTTTGAATACAAGGCCACTATCAAAAATACAATTTCTATGTATGCTAGACCGCTAACTCTTGCAATGAGGAATTTTTTTCGATTCTACCACATAGAATGGTGCTCATTGATGTCAATGTGCCATGCAACCATAGAGTAATATGCCCCAGTATTTCATAACAAAAACAGATACTCCCTCCGATCCATACTAATAGTCGCTAAATCGGATGTATCTAGCACTAAAATATGTCTAGATACATCCGATTTAGCGACCATTAATATGGATCGGAGGGAGTAACTAAAATCTTGCGCATCAAATTACCCAAGCTATATTAATTGAATTTTATTAAAACATAGTACAGAGTGTACAATTATTAGAAAATGAGATATGAAATTGAAGTTGAAATAATGTGAAGATTATTGCAACCCAAAATAGGTTGTAACATCATAAATAGGAGAATCTAGGATGATAACACACTGTACAATTATTTGAACATTACATATGAAGTTGCAGTTGTAATTATTACATGATGAGATATACAATGGCATTTGAACTAATGTAAATAACAGGTGAGAAATAAAATTGCCTAGGCACACACGTGCATATATACCAGGTTGTGCTCCAATCCATCAAAAAATAAAAGAAATTTCCTAGGCACACACGTGCATGCAATACCATCAGGTTGTGCTCCAATCCACCATAGAACAAAATAAATTTCCTAGGCACACACACGGTACCATCAGGTTGTGCTCCAATCCACCATAGAACAAAATAAATTTCCTAGGCACACACACGGTACCATCAGGTTGTGCTCCAATCCACCATAGAACAAAATAAATTTCCTAGGCACACACACGGTACCATCAGGTTGTGCTCCAATCCACCATAGAACAAAATAAATTTCCTAGGCACACACATAGAGGTTTCTATCTTAGTTCTCTCAACTCACAGAAGTCACAACTCACAACCAAAATAAGTGGCAAACATGAACAACCACATAGTGCAAAGCAAAATCGATCTACTACCAGTCTGTGAATACAAGGGCATTATCAAAAATACATGGCAAGTTCACTAAAAATAGATCTACTACCTCAGTCGGCGCGGCAGTCGGCGCAGCGGGCGGCGCGGCGTTCGGAGCGTTGGTCAGCTTAGCGGAGATGGCCCCCCACATGGCGTATTCAGCTGATTGGTCGTAGCTTTCGTCAATCTCCTTGTACGCAGCCTCGAGGTCAGATGGCACGGCGGCGTGGGATGGGCCATCTTCGCCGGAAGCAGCAGCCACTGTACCAGAGCTGGCCGCGGCTGGGACGACAGCAGAAGATGGCTCGCCGACGACGGACGCCACCTCATTACCTTCCTCGGCGTCGAAGCTTTCGCGTGATCTCTTCATGGCGGATGGGAAGGGCAGGGGAACCGTCGAGGGTTTTGCGGTGGAAGTGGAGGGGAGGATGCGTTTTTTGGGGAAAAATTGATGCAGAGACGGAGGAAGGAAGGAAGTGGATATGCGTCAAACCGTGTATTTATGGAGTTTCCCTTTTGCTCTCCCTCTGACGCAATGTGCACGCGTGAATCTAGGGTTTCTTTTTGTATAGTTGTTTTTCCATATTTTTTGCACAAAAATGGTTAAAATTGAAGACAAAAATGGCTTACATTCTCATCTCTGCTGTTTTTCAGGCATCTTAGGTGGAAGGGAACACTATTCTGGACCGAAAGTGCCCGGAAACGGCTACGACATAAGATTGGTAGGCAACTTGAGAATGGAAGCGGCTTTTTGAGATCCCACACGTGCAATGTTGCTGAAATGAAGCGAGGTTCTTGGAATGCATCATGATTTCGACTTTCGGCATGGGAAACAACAAGTTGGCCAAGGAAATCCCCGTTTTCGGCCGTTCCTTCCGCTTTCGAAGGCAATATAAAACCAGATCACGCATCGCCCACTCATGGGCAGGGGTAACAAGGTGCAGTGTTGCATGTTGAGTGAGTTGCTTGGAGTGGGTTGTAAGGATGCCCCAGGTGTCGAGGCTGGCATGCAAGAGCGAGAAGCGGCGAGAATAGTCCCGGTTAACGTCCGGTGCTTCGACGCCACCCAGCGCAACGACGGCACCATACAAGTCCTGCAATGGGGTTCAAGCATTTTGTGTGGGCCCACATTCTCATCTCTGTTGTTTTCCAGGCATCCTAGGTGGAAGGGAACACTGTTCTGGACCGGAAGTGCCCGGAAACGGCTACGACATAAGATTGGTAGGCAACTTGAGAATGGAAGCGGCTTTTTGAGATCCCACACGTGCAATGTTGCTGAAATGAAGCGAGGTTCTTGGAATGCATCATGATTTCGACTTTGGGCATGGGAAACAACAAGTTGGCCAAGGAAATCCCCGTTTTCGGCCGTTCCTTCCGCTTTCGAAGGCAATATAAAACCAGATCACGCATCGCCCACTCATGGGCAGGGGTAACAAGGTGCAGTGTTGCATGTGGATTGAGTTGCTTGGAGTGGGTTGTAAGGATGCCCCAGGTGTCGAGGCTGGCATGCAAGAGCGAGAAGCGGCGAGAATCGTCCCGGTTAACGTCCGGTGCTTCGACGCCACCCAGCGCAACGACGGCACCATACAAGTCCTCCAATGGGGTTCAAGCATTTTGTGTGGGCCCACATTCTCATCTCTGCTGTTTTCCAGGCATCCTAGGTGGAAGGAAACACTGTTCTGGACCGAAAGTGCCCGGAAACGGCTACGACATAAGATTGGTAGGCAACTTGAGAATGGAAGCGGCTTTTTGAGATCCCACACGTGCAATGTTGCTGAAATGAAGCGAGGTTCTTGGAATGCATCATGATTTCGACTTTGGGCATGGGAAACAACAAGTTGGCCAAGGAAATCCCCGTTTTCGGCCGTTCCTTCCGCTTTCGAAGGCAATATAAAACCAGATGCCTCATCACCCACTCATGGGCAGGGGTAACAAGGTGCAGTGTTGCATGTTGAGTGAGTTGCTTGGAGTGGGTTGTAAGGATGCCCCAGGTGTCGAGGCTTGATGAGGGGATAGTAACCCGGTATGCCGACTCCCTGGTGTGACCCGGCCCAAACGGCGGCTGGGCCAGATCCGGCTAAAGGCAAAGAAACTTCTGGAAAGCCCAGGGCGTGTAGCGTTCGTAACCCGGCTTGTGGGTTGCGATAAGGAAAGTTGGGCTTTGTATGTGGAGTTCGAGTAGGACTCAAGATGTGCCTTGAAGGGCAAGTTAGGGGTGTACGGGTGCTTTATAAACCGGCCCCTAGGTTTAGTTTGCCAGAGATTCAAGTCATAGTTGTAATACCTATTATCGAGTATCCAGTATCATTGATATCGAGATCCGGCGAGTTATTCTCCGGTTCTCAGATCGCTTTTGCCATGTCTTCCTTTGAGCTAAACCCTCTCCCGAATACCTGTGTCGACTTGCCCCAAGATCAGTTACCTCAGGTAACATCTGCCGTGATTATCCCACGACAGTTGGCGCCCACCGTGGGGCCTGCGTCCAAAGGTGTTTACATCACGGGAGAAGCTAGGAAGAGCATGAAGAACCTCATCGTCGGAGAAATCTACGTCAACAGCAAAGGAGAGAAGATGGTAGACGATTCTGGCTGGGGGCCAGAGTCGGATCATCTCGAAACCGGATCCATTGTGACGGTCGGCAGCATCAACGTCTTCATCGGTATGGTATGTACTTCCAGTACGAATTGTGATAATATTGGATCTGATTCTGTGTCAGGGGAAGACACGTATGTCCGATCGGAAAAAGAAGAGTCGATTGGAACAACGGGTCAGATAGAGAGGGAGGATGATACCGAGTCCATACGGGATCTATTGGAGGATCGATACGAAAAGGAAAACAGCGAGGAAGAACAATACGAATCTACACCGGGCATCATGCGCCGGGTTGCAGTTTATGCGGCTCCCGCGACCAATCTCAATCAAGAAAACGCGGCCGCGGCACCAGCCGGGGCGGTTCAGGCGGCAGCCCAGCAGCAAGGAGCAGTTGACCCGGTCTTGGCCCAGGTCGATGGAGAGTCGGCGTCTGTCACCAGTCGCCCAGCAGACGAGGAGCGACACGCAAACATGTTCGGGTTCCAAGCAAACCGGACACCGGGGGCGGGCCCCTCAAACCCGCGTCACCCGGCTCTGTTTGATAATAATTTGATTTTGGATCCCACAGTCTTGGCCACAGTTATTACCCCAGAAAACGCGGCAGAGCGTGTAAGAGACCTGGACGTGGCTCGTCGTGCGTTGGAGCAGCAAAGAAGGCAAGTGGAAGCAGAAAGGCAGGGGATGGTCGCGCGGCAGCGCGAATTGGATGACCGAGAGACCCGGCTCCGGGAGGAAACGACCAGGATGCACCAAAGACACCGAACTATGCTGCCGGCAACAGGAGGGGTGATTAACCCGACTGCCCTGGTATTCACGCCTCAAGATCAGCCGATTCCACCGACGAACCAAGGGACCATACCGCGACCTTCAACGGGAGCACATCCGGTAAACGCGCCAGCCGGGTTACCTTTGCCACAGACAGGGGTGACAGCCGGCAATACCATGCCGCCACCACCATCACGATTCCGCACACCAGCAGGTCATTACAACAATCCCATGGACAACGTGTACGCAGCAACGCTCGCATTAAACCAGATCCCTGTGGGAGACTCGCCTCATGCGGAAGGAACCCGACGAGCAATCGATCTACTACACACCGCGGTAGCACAGCAAGCCAATTATCCGGATCATAGGAGCGGGATGCATGGGACGCCGTACGCCAGTCAGCAACAGGGCCATGCTCAAACAAATGCGGCACAACGAAGGGAAGAGCAGCAGCAAATGCCGCCTCCACCGCGTATCCAGACAGCACCCGTAGTATCAGCAGCGCAGGCGGTGGTGGACAGTTCCAGAGCCAGAAGAGCCGGGGCCGGGTCTGCAGCGCACGAGTTACCGGTGGTGCCTCACCCCGCGGTACCCCCAGCCGGGTCACGCGTTTCCCGGGCAAGACCAGCCCCAACCACCCTTGCGGGACCGAAGTGCCTCTCGGACGATATCAGAGCAGAACCGTACCCGGAGAAGTTCAAAGAACCGGGGAAAGTAGTAAATTATGAGCCAACAATGGATCCAGAAACGTGGCTGAGCAGCTATGAGATGGCAATGTCAATTCGCAACGCGTCCGAGAATCTCCAAGCCAAATTCATGTACTTAATGATGTCAGAGGGAGCAGCAAAGTTATGGTTCACCAACCTACCGGAAAAATCGATCAAATCGTGGGAGGAGCTAAAGACCGCATTCATCAAGCACTTTCATGGGACATGCAGAAAGTTATTTACTATCGATGATTTAGAAAGATGCGTTCAGAAGAAAGGAGAGTCAGCACGCAGCTGGGTACGCCGGGTTATGGAGATACTCCACTCGTCTACGGATATCCAGCCTAAGGACGCGCTACAAGCTATGGCAAAAACATGTAAGTATGTTCCTTTAGTGCAAAAGCTAACTCGCATGAAATCTAGTAGGAATGCAGCGGAGGTTACAATGGGGGAGTTAATGGATGCGTGCAACAAACACGCTGCAACGGATACCACAGAGGAGGAAGTTGATGACAAGAAAGCAAAAGCAAACGCAAATAGCAGCGGGAAAACCGGCAATGGATCGGCGCCAAACAATAATGGAAGTAGCCAAAACAAGCGCCCGTTTGAAGGGAATTCCGAGTTTGTAGCCAACACGGAGGCCGGGTCTTCAAGACCTAGATCCGAAGGGAATTTTAATACTGGAAATCACAATGGGGGACACTACCAAGGACCTCCAAGACCGAGTAACAGTTGGGACATATTTAGGATGGCGTGCCCGAAGCATAGCAGGAATGGCAAGCCGGCCAATCATTCATTGGAGCAATGTGCCGACTTACAAAGGTGGAAGAACGAGGAAGTGAACAGAGCTATGCGAGGTGCGGGCCGAGGAGGAGGTCCGGGTCTAGGTGGAAACTTGGGTAACGGACCGCCCCCAGCCGGCAATCCGCCAGCTGGAAATCAAGGTAACAATCAAGGTGGAGCAGGAGGCTTTCAAGCTAACCCCAAACAGCTGGGTCAATATCATGTGCACACTACAGGAGGCTCTAACAAGGATAAGAAGATACTGAAACAAGCAGTTAATTCGGTCTCTTCCGCTGTCCCAAGGTATTTGAGATGGTCAGAACAAGAGGTAACATGGAGCAGGAAGGATCACCCGGATAGAGTTGATCACCCGGGAGTCTTAGCTTTGGTAGTAGCACCACAGGTCAACGGCTACGAGCTGAAAAAGGTCTTGATGGATGGAGGAAGTAGTATCAATATCCTGTACTGGGAAACTTTTCTGCGTATGGGCTTAAAGGAATCGCAGCTGCAAAAGAGTACAACAGTTTTCCACGGGATAGTGCCGGGTCACTCAGCATGCCCTGAAGGAAAGGTGGCACTGGAAGTAGCTTTTGGAGAGTCAAAGGACAACTACCGAGTCGAGTGGCTTACCTTCGAGGTAGTAAAGTTGCGCAGCCCTTATCACGCATTGTTTGGGAGGCCGGCTTATGCCAAGTTCATGGCGAGACCGTGTTATGTGTACCTACAACTGAAAATCCCGGGTCCCAAGAAGACCATTACAATACACGGAAACCGAGATATAGCAGCTGAGTGTGATGAGGGAGACGCGGCAATGGCCGAGCAAGCCTGTAGGAAGGAAGAGCTCAAACATTACCGTTCTCAGGTTGACCTAGAAGAGAGGGCAACGTCAAAAAAGCCAACTCCTGAAGGGGACAAAGCAAAAGTTAGGGCAGAACAAAACCCTAAGATGGTAGGCTTCATCAGGAACGATATTTTCAAAACTCTCAGTAGGGAAGAAGAAGATGCACCACCATCCGCGGCTGATCACGCTTCAAGGGCGATATACCCGGATTGGCTAGCAAATCCGGTACTCATTACGAAAGGGCATAGCAAGTGGAGAATGTGCATCGGACGTACCAACGCGAGGCCGACTCTCGGGAGTAACTAAAGCAGTGTAATCGACAGCGGGTTTCATACGCACTCTTTTCCTTACCAGGGTACCTACGGGGATTGGAAGGTTTTTAATGAGGCGGCCTGCTGATTCAAAAAAGAAATTTTTATCAAAAAAAAGAAGATGGTTTCGAGTCTTATCATGGTCTTTGCTTCAGTTTCAAGTAAGTGACATTGTTACTATCAATACATCAGTATCATTGAAATACATTGTGTTAATATAGGTCTCCGGGGGGTGATCTGCTTCAATAAGTAATCACAAAACCCGGAGACCCGGCCATGATGCCTATGAGTTATGGGGGCTGATTACTCGAAAAAACGGGTACAGCTGCAATCTTATAACTGGACAAAGGAGCCAAATTTCTTGGTTATTCTTACTTAAGCTCGATGTGACTCGCACTAAAGTGGCATGATCTGTTCGCGTACGATTACAATCAAATTATGCAGCCCAATGGGGGTTTGCTTGATCTTGTTTTTCGTATAGATGCAACGACATGGTATCCACGCGAAAGCCGGCTTACAGTACAAGATAATCAAAAGGGTCATCTAAACCACAAGTCCATGCAGAGTATAAGGCTAAAAAAAAAAAAGCCGGAAACTCAACAAGTATTAAGCATGACTTCAGTATTTATGTAAACAGCTATTGGTGTTCAGCTTGGTAAGCAGCAGTATGTCATCTGAGAAAGGCCACGCCCCCATAGCTCGTACTTTGGGTCATGGGGACTGGGGACTTCGAAACAGAAACAAACTGTTTAACTACCAAAGCCTGTAAACCTTAATTTCCGAGTATTGGGGACTTAAAGAAAAGTTCATCTATCAAAACCTACGATACTCGGTTAGCCGAGTCTCAAAAGGAAATTAAAAACAAGAGTTCGAAGTATCGAGAATAAGCTTATAAGTAACACAAGGATGGATATTATCAAAAGCCAGGGGAGGCAAAGAGTTATCATAAGTTAATAAGCATACAGTCATAGTATCAGCATCAATGGTGCACAGGCGCACCGCAAAAAAATCATATTAGTCTCGAGAAACGAAAAGCACTAGGTAGCGTCCTACTCGGCGTCCTGAGAGTGGTCCTCCGGGTCTAAGTCTTGGACTTGCTCCTTGGCCTTGCCAGCAGTTTTACCCGGGCTCTTCACATCTGGACGAACAGGCGGAGGTACGGCTGGGGTAGAGGTAGACGGCTTTACGCCCAGCTCTGCTTCCCTCTTTGCAGCCTCTTCCTTCCTCCTAGCCAGATCAGTCGACCATTTGTCCAACATATCAATAGGGGGGGGTGCCTCCACCAGGATAACCTTGCCCTCAGAATCATACGAGCTCATAATCGTATTTAGATCCATCTTGTCGGCCAAAGCTGTGGCTGAGGGACGTACCGCAGATTGTATAGCTTTGAAATCCTGGGGCTTGAATTTGGATCCGTCAGCTTTAAACTCTGGGAACCCGGATACTATCTTCGCCGGGTCAAGCTTTGGAAAATAAGCCTTCGCCAGCGTTAAAGCCCGGGTCATCCCAATTCGGCAGGACGAACGCTTCAGTATTTCAATCCATCCAGGTGCTGTGGAAAAGGCCTGTACAAGGTTCTCCTCGCCCGGGTATACCTCAGAAGGCCACTTGATAGCATCCAGCAAAAGTTTCGTGCCGGCAAAAAACGTCCGGAGCACAGTCTTCAGAGTTTTAATTTGAGTAATGGCATTCTCCTCCGGAGCAGCAAGGTTAGCACCTGCAATCGAAACATGCAAAAGCATATCAGTAATATTGTTTATTACAGCGGCCAGATAGAGATACGCAAATTAATCGCAAAAAGCAAACTTACTTAGCAAGATACGGTAAGTGTCCGTAAGCTGAGTCGACAGGTTATTCAGCGAGGACTTGGCAGCATTGTACTTCTTCTTGTAGGTGGAGACGTCTTTTTTCAAAGCCTTTTTCTCCGCTTCAAGGGCCTCCCTACGCTTAACTTCAGCCAGCAAGAGCTGCTCAGCCTTAAGTAACGCTTCATCTGACTGAGTAATCTCTGCCTGCAAAAGCCGGGTGAAGCTGTAAGCCGGATATCACGAGAGTATTTCATCTGAGGAAATGATTACCGAAAAGTATTATGCGAAGTACCGAGGATAATTAACAAAATTATACTCGGGACTTGGGGACTGGATGTATAATAAGGAGTATCAAATAAAAGTTACCTGATGTGCTGCAGCCATACGTTCTAAGACAGTCCCTTCTGAAGCTTTCATGGCGAGAAGAGCGCTCATCAGCTGGTTAAAGTCAGCGTTATCCGAGTTAGATGGCTCGGGTACCTGGAAAGTGGGAAAAGGAGCATTTCTTGTAACAGGAGGTGGCACCCGGGTCATCCGAATGTCGGAGTCTGGTCCCCCTCCCGCGCTTGAAGCTGCTCCCTTCTCCTTCTCGCCTGCGTGTGAAGCGATTGGATACTCGGCGTCATGCCTAGCTGGCTCCGGTGGCGACACTTGCTCGTCGCCAGCCGTGGTGAAGGCATCGTCAGCCGGCTCGTTCTCGACCCGGACCTTAGCCTCGGTGTCCTCCTGGTCGCTACTAATAACCATGGCTCTGAAGAAGGTGCAAAGGCGCAATTAATCTTTGGTTAAAAAAAAAAAAAAGGGGGATGAAAGTTCGGTATAATATCAGGAAAAGGCGCTTACCCGGTGTTCACCGGGAAGTCCGAGGAGAAGCCATCACTAGACCCGGAAGAGACTGAAAAATGGCAGGAAAGGTCTGGGATTACGTTACAAAGGAATGACCGGAAAGAAATTTTGTTTACAACAAATACCAGGGTGTTGAATCGGGGGCGGCGAAGCGACCGGGTTAGGGGTCTCGTTGCCCGGATGATTCCGGGTTACTCGGCGCCTAGTCGCGGGTGGCTCCTTCAGTTATGATCAAAAGGGGTGGAGATGGGGTTAGCCCCGGAGTGACGTTATGGGAACAAAAAACCAAAGTGTAAGGAGATGAAGTAAAAACCTGGAGGGCTATCCTCTGGGATTTCCTCTTTGTTCCGGCTTTGGTGGCCGGCTCCGGCTCTTCCTCCTCGCTGGTGGACCCACCCCTGCTGTCCGTTTCTTCTTCTTCGCTTTGGTCCTCTCGCTCTGAAAAATATCCGAGTTACAGCATAAAGAAGAAGAAAAGGCAGGATATAACGTGTGTAAGGGAATCAAGCATGTACCTTCATTCGATTCAATGACATCGTCTTCCTCCTCCCCGTCTTCGGAATTAGGAGGGGTGTCGACCGTCCAAAAGTCATCATCGGCCTGAGGAGAAGATGCCAGGATAGTGATTAATATCGAGTCAAGAGAAGCGAATAAAGGTAAGTTGTTAGAAGTCAAAATCAAAAGGCAGAAAACTTACTGCGGGGGTTGGATTCTCGAGGGTAAAAGGTTCTAATCCGGCTATGCCCCGGATTACCTCGAGCTTCTCTGTCAGGAAACCCTTAATTGTTTTGTTAATGTCACCCGGAGCAAGGGTGCGGGTAGAGAATCGGATTGGGTCCGTGGTTTGGCCCGAGTATTCGCACATCAGTTTCTCACGAATGGAGTTTGGCTGAATGCGGAAGCTAACCCAGGTCTTCACCAGGTTTAGCCCGATGAGGCCTCGGGCGGACAAGATGGAGATCCTAGCTAACAAAGGCAAGATCGCCTCCCTGTCCGAATCAGGCGCGAAGGCGTTGAATTTCTCGGAGATGTCAAGTTGACCCTCCGAGTAACCCGGCAACTTCTTTTCACCGGGTGGAGAGGTATCCCGGCAGTAGAAGTACGAAAGCTGCCAGTGCTTTACGTGGGAATTGAGAGAAATAGGAGGCATCAGGGAGTTCTTGCGGCGCTGGATAGAAACCCCGCCGCAAGTGAGAAGTGCGCCGTCGCCGCTTTCGCGACACGGCTTGCATTGAAAAAGTTCGACGAAGAGGGCTAGACTTGGCGGAGTGCACAAGTAAGATTCGGAAAGAACGATAAAATGGGAGATGTTCAAAATGGAGTTTGGACCTATATCGAAGATACGGAGGTTGTAATGGTCTAGGACGTCACGGAAGAAGGGGTGACCCGGAGGCCTAAAGCCCCGGGTCACATGTTCAACGAAGCATATTACCTCATCCGTCGCTGGAGAAGGCCGGGTTTCACTGCCTGGCACTCGCCAGTGGATAGATTCCTGTGGAGGTAGGGTTCCAAGCTCGACCAACTCCTCCAGTTTGGCCTTGGTGACGGAGGACTTCCCCCAATTGGCCGATATGGAGTTTGTGGATTTAGCCTTGGCCGGCTGTTTCCCCTGCCTCTTGGGTGCCATGGGATTGACCTGGTAAAGCATTGAAGGAAAGGACGTAAGAGACAAAAACTCGGAAGTTAGCAGATAAGCGGTTACCGGCAATTTAAACATAATCCGGGTATTGCCTTGCGGGGTCAAGTATGGTTTGTCCGGGTATCGCATGCCATTTCAATCCTTATAGAGTTTTCCGTAAAAAGCAAGTGTTTGGAGAAGTTGGGAGGGTGTTTGTATGCCTACCATCTACGAATGATTCGGAGAAGTGAGATTCTCTGAGGAGGGAGAACAAAGGCGGAAACTTTAGATGGCCCGAACCTAGATTGGGAGTCTTATTTCCAAATTTGTGGCCAAGTTAATGGTTACTGGAGTTAGGAGAGCAGTACAAGCTATGAATCCTATCTATGGGAATGATTATGGTAAATATCGGTGAGTTAATCCGGCGCGGCCCGGGAAATCGCGGACCACTCGATTCAGATCTGATCCAAGGGAAGGATGAGAAATTACGAGGATGAGCTGGGGGATATGAGGAGCTTACCAAAGGGGGTTGAAGAAGAGCTTTGCGGAGACAGATGGCGCAAGATTGATGTCCCTTTGAGGTTGTTGGTTGGCGGACCGGGCGCTCGGCGGCGGATTTGGGGATTGGAGTGAGTCGCGCGGCGGCGGAGCGCAGGCGACGGCGGATGGGCTCCGGCGAGGTGCGTGGGGCTTCCGTGGTGGCACTTCGCGAGCTCGGGTTTGAGGAGAAGAGGAATGGGGGAAATGAGCCGTTAAGAGTTAGGGTTTGTTCCTTGGGCTCTATTTATAACCATCCGGATGGAAGGGCTTAGCCTAACGGTCGGGACCCGGGAGGTACGGAGTAATTGGCTATTTCGAAATTTGAAAGGCACATTTTGTGCGCAGACCAATATGATCCATAGAAAAAGGAAGGGGAAATTGCCTTCCTCGTATCAGCGGTAATTATCAAGAAGGATGTGAGGGAATAGCCAGCGCTTCGAAGAGTAAATCTTGGAAGCCCAAGCTATTCTGGGGACTACTGATGAGGGGATAGTAACCCGGTATGCCGACTCCCTGGTGTGACCCGGCCCAAACGGCGGCTGGGCCAGATCCGGCTAAAGGCAAAGAAACTTCTGGAAAGCCCAGGGCGTGTAGCGTTCGTAACCCGGCTTGTGGGTTGCGATAAGGAAAGTTGGGCTTTGTATGTGGAGTTCGAGTAGGACTCAAGATGTGCCTTGAAGGGCAAGTTAGGGGTGTACGGGTGCTTTATAAACCGGCCCCTAGGTTTAGTTTGCCAGAGATTCAAGTCATAGTTGTAATACCTATTATCGAGTATCCAGTATCATTGATATCGAGATCCGGCGAGTTATTCTCCGGTTCTCAGATCGCTTTTGCCATGTCTTCCTTTGAGCTAAACCCTCTCCCGAATACCTGTGTCGACTTGCCCCAAGATCAGTTACCTCAGGTAACATCTGCCGTGATTATCCCACGACAAGGCTGGCATGCAAGAGCGAGAAGCGGCGAGAATAGTCCCGGTTAACGTCCGGTGCTTCGACGCCACCCAGCGCAACGACGGCACCATACAAGTCCTGCAATGGGCTTCAAGCATTTTGTGTGGGCCCACATTCTCATCTCTGCTGTTTTCCAGGCATCCTAGGTGGAAGGGAACACTGTTCTGGACCGAAAGTGCCCGGAAACGGCTACGACATAAGATTGGTAGGCAACTTGAGAATGGAAGCGGCTTTTTGAGATCCCACACGTGCAATGTTGCTGAAATGAAGCGAGGTTCTTGGAATGCATCATGATTTCGACTTTGGGCATGGGAAACAACAAGTTGGCCAAGGAAATCCCCGTTTTCGGCCGTTCCTTCCGCTTTCGAAGGCAATATAAAACCAGATCACGCATCGCCCACTCATGGGCAGGGGTAACAAGGTGCAGTGTTGCATGTGGAGTGAGTTGCTTGGAGTGGGTTGTAAGGATGCCCCAGGTGTCGAGGCTGGCATGCAAGAGCGAGTAGCGGCGAGAATCGTCCCGGTTAACCTCAGGTGCTTCGACGCCACCCAGCGCAACGACGGCACCATACAAGTCCTGCAATGGGTTTCAAGCATTTTGTGTGGGCCCACATTGCCAAGTGTGGCTTACATTCTCATCTCTGCTGTTTTCTAGGCATCCTAGGTGTAAGGGAACACTGTTCTGGACCGAAAGTGCCCGGAAACGGCTACGACATAAGATTGGTAGGCAACTTGAGAATGGAAGCGGCTTTTTGAGATCCCACACGTGCAATGTTGCTGAAATGAAGCGAGGTTCTTGGCATGCATCATGATTTCGACTTTGGGCATGGGAAACAACAAGTTGGCCAAGGAAATCCCCGTTTTCGGCTGTTCCTTCCGCTTTCGAAGGCAATATAAAACCAGATCACGCATCGACCACTCATGGGCAGGGGTAACAAGGTGCAGTGTTGCATGTGGAGTGAGTTGCTTGGAGTGGGTTGTAAGGATGCCCCAGGTGTCGAGGCTGGCATGCAAGAGCGAGAAGCGGCGAGAATCGTCCGGGTTAACGTCCGGTGCTTCGACGCCACCCAGCGCAACGGCGGCACCATACAAGTCCTGCAATGGGGTTCAAGCATTTTGTGTGGGCCCACATTGCCAAGTGTGGCTTACATTCTCATCTCTGCTGTATTCCAGGCATCCTAGGTGGAAGGGAACAATGTTCTGGACCGAAAGTGCCCGGAAACGGCTTCGACATAAGATTGGTAGGCAACTTGAGAATGGAAGCGGCTTTTTGAGATCCCACACGTGCAATGTTGCTGAAATGAAGCGAGGTTCTTGGAATGCATCATGATTTCGACTTTGGGCATGGGAAACAACAAGTTGGCCAAGGAAATCCCCGTTTTCGGCCGTTCCTTCCGCTTTCGAAGGCAATATAAAACCAGATCACGCATCGCCCACTCATGGGCAGGGGTAACAAGGTGCAGTGTTGCATGTGGAGTGAGTTGCTTGGAGTGGGTTGTAAGGATGCCCCAGGCGTCGAGGCTGGCATGCAAGAGCGAGTAGCGGCGAGAATCGTCCCGGTTAACCTCAGGTGCTTCGACGCCACCCAGCGCAACGACGGCACCATACAAGTCCTGCAATGGGGTTCAAGCATTTTGTGTGGGCCCACATTGCCAAGTGTGGCTTACATTCTCATCTCTGTTGTTTTCCAGGCATCCTAGGTGTAAGGGAACAATGTTCTGGACCGAAAGTGCCCGGAAACGGCTACGACATAAGATTGGTAGGCAACTTGAGAATGGAAGCGGCTTTTTGAGATCCCAGACGTGCAATGTTGCTGAAATGAAGCGAGGTTCTTGGAATGCATCATGATTTCGACTTTGGGCATGGGAAACAACAAGTTGGCCAAGGAAATCCCCGTTTTCGGCCGTTCCTTCCGCTTTCGAAGGCAATATAAAACCAGATCACGCATCGCCCACTCATGGGCAGGGGTAACAAGGTGCAGTGTTGCATGTGGAGTGAGTTGCTTGGAGTGGGTTGTAAGGATGCCCCAGGTGTCGAGGCTGGCATGCAAGAGCGAGAAGCGGCGAGAATCGTCCGGGTTAACGTCCGGTGCTTTGACGCCACCCAGCGCAACGGCGGCACCATACAAGTCCTGCAATGGGGTTCAAGCATTTTGTGTGGGCCCACATTGCCAAGTGTGGCTTACATTCTCATCTCTGCTGTATTCCAGGCATCCTAGGTGAAAGGGAACAATGTTCTGGACCAAAAGTGCCCGGAAACGGCTTCGACATAAGATTGGTAGGCAACTTGAGAATGGAAGCGGCTTTTTGAGATCCCACACGTGCAATGTTGCTGAAATGAAGCGAGGTTCTTGGAATGCATCGTGATTTCGACTTTGGGCATGGGAAACAACAAGTTGGCCAAGGAAATCCCCGTTTTCGGCCGTTCCTTCCGCTTTCGAAGGCAATATAAAACCAGATCACGCATTGCCCACTCATGGGCAGGGGTTACAAGGTGCAGTGTTGCATGTGGAGTGAGTTGCTTGGAGTGGGTTGTAAGGATGCCCCAGGTGTCGAGGCTGGCATGCAAGAGCGAGAAGCGGCGAGAATCGTTCGGGTTAACGTCCGGTGCTTCGACGCCACCCAGCGCAACGGCGGCACCATACAAGTCCTGCAATGGGGTTCAAGCATTTTGTGTGTGCCCACATTGCCAAGTGTGGCTTACATTCTCATCTCTGCTGTATTCCAGGCATCGTAGGTGGAAGGGAACAATGTTCTGGACCGAAAGTCCCCGGAAACGGCTACGACATAAGATTGGTAGGCAACTTGAGAATGGAAGCGGCTTTTTGAGATCCCACACGTGCAATGTTGCTGAAATGAAGCGAGGGGAGGGGAGACGCTCGGTGGCACTTCAGATAGGAACCATAAAAATGGCAACTGCCCCGCGGAAATGTACCCACCATTTGTGGTAACAGACTTACAGGTGGGCCCAAGTATCATCTTCCTCTCGTATTGTCACGTCAAGTTCGCACTCCTCCTCTTTGTGTACCTACAGTTATTTGCTCCGAGAAAACCCTTATTCCGCAGTTCACCGACACCGTCGCCGCCGCCGCCGCCATCCATCTCTCGACCTCGCCGCCCCTCGATCAGCATCCCTCTCTGGGCCGCCGCATTCTCGCGACCGCCGTCGTCGTCAGTCTCTTCATCGCGCTGTAGATTGACCCACGGCGCGTCGATTCACCACTGATCCATCCCGGGCGACACTCAGGTTAGAACTTCACCTCTTGTGGATGCATTGCAGAACGATTTAAGTTCAAACACTCATTTTCTATAAGGTAACTAGTGTCCTACTTGTCTAGACAGGAAAGAAATGTGAAATCTTGTGCTACATATAGATGGTAGCATGTATTTATGTTCGATGTCATTCATGATTGATTTGTCTTTTACACGTTTATGACTAAAGTAAATGGTACTTACATGCATCTGATTGAGATGTTGCATTATACCTTCATGTAAATTTTGATAGTTCCAGGTGCCCAATTGATGTTGGTAGCTGTTGTTGTGTGTGTGCCTTTTTCTAGGTAGGTAATTAGTGATGTTGAAAGTAAGACCTCTGGTACTCACACTGGCATATCTAGGACCAGTACCTACTTTTAGTAATTTCCCTTTTTACTATTCACAAGTACAGTTGACTTTACCCCTTTTTAGGTTCACTAGCTATTTTTAGTAATTTCCATTTTTAATCTTCAGCAGGACAATAGATGTGAGCCATTTTTTAGGACCAGTAGCTATTTCAATTAATTTGCTAAAGCAGTACAATTGATTGTCGGCACACCATTTCCTTGACATACTAGTAGATTTTCTTTTCTGAAGTTCCGTACTTCCATGAAATTCTTGAATGCATGTCAAATTTAAATTGCACCTGTGTATGAATGTCTCTGAACCATGATGCTGCTAGACTGCATTTACTCCTAAATTTGTAGTGAACCTTCATGTTTCTTAACCTCTGCTGTTTTGGCACGTCTGCTAAATGTAACTGAAGTCATACTTTTTAGTACGATCTACAGGCGGGTTTGCATACAATGGACTACGAGTTCCTCGCTTACGTAGATGATGCTTCATCGGACAAACAGGTATTGTACTCATTTTACTTGTCATTTTAGTCAGATAGGTGGAATGATGTTCATGGTTTGCTCTATCCTCTGCTGCAGTCACTGCCTAAGAAGTTCGCAGATTTGCTAGAGGACCGTAAACCCCGTGCACTGAAGCTGCTTGAGGTCGGCCATCGGCGTAGCACCACGTGGGACGTTGATGTGTGGTTCGACAGCACTGGCCGCATGTTCCTCA
Organism: Alopecurus myosuroides; assembly: GCA_028641055.1. Lineage (NCBI taxonomy): Eukaryota > Viridiplantae > Streptophyta > Magnoliopsida > Poales > Poaceae > Alopecurus > Alopecurus myosuroides. The sequence goes on from CM054063.1 coordinate 24,610,750, forward strand.
AGCGCGGCTGGGAGTGTTTCGCCCGGACCTACAAACTGCAGAGAGGCTTTATTCTGATCTGCAATTACGATGGTCGCAATGTCATCACAGTAAAGATGTTCGACCTAAGCAGTTGCCGCTTGCAATACAACGCGGCATTCAGTACGTGGACTGTATCACCAAAATGTTAATTCCCGATTATATATGTAGCCAGAAATTGATTTGCATTTCTATTATATGATGAACAGAGGGATCTGTTAAGATGGAGTTGGCACACTTTGAGTTCTACTCCCTCGTAGTAGACGCTACATCGGACAAACTGGTACGCTTCATCGACCCACACCACCACTTCAGTTATTTAGTCTGACATAGTGTCTGAGCTATGATCCTGTAGCTAGTTAAATTTGTGAATCAAATTAAGGTCTAGTAGATGGGTTGTAGTAGCTCAATTGCTCTACGTGAATATGTTCACTCGATATGGTACATTTCAGCTCCCACTGAAAGTTCATCTTTTTGAATTAATGTGGCAAACACCCTCATTGCTCAACTAAGATTTAGTATAACTGATTACTAGGTACTACTTGTTTACATTTTTATAGTACTCATCCATCATCAAACAGTAAATTTATTTCTAGTAAGCACTCTTTTCTATCCATTTAACTTTCATATTGCTGCAGGTGCTGCCTAAGAAGTTTGTGGAGTTGCTGAAGGGCCGTGAACCACGTGAACTTAAGCTGCGTGAGGCGGACGATCCGAGTAGCAAGAACTGGGACATGGATGTGCTTTTCGATGAAGCTGGCCGCATTTTCCTCGGGCACGGCTGGGACAAGTTCGCCCAATATTACTTCCTGCAGCGCGGCATGTTCCTCCTCTTCAGTTACGACGGCGACGCCTTGCTCACCGTCAAGGTGTTCAAGTTCGACATGTGCCGCAGGCACTACTTGTACGACCACGACGCTACTACAAGCAATGAAACTGACCCAGATCCCAGGACTGTTGAGGAGTCCACGGATGAGGAGTCCACGGATCAGCAGTCCATGGATGAGGATGACCCATTCGACTCTTCCATCATCTTCTCCCAGAGAGCTGATCTTGATGACGATGAGAAGGACCACATTCGTGAGCTTCTACCCACAATAGATGAATACATTGGAGTGCCATACGTGACTCGTTTGACGTGGACAAATGTGGCCAGATATGAGATGGTACGTAAGGTGCCAATGCTATTTATGTTTTTCAACACAATTTATGCTTACAATGTGTGCCTTACTATGACCTACTTCTTTTTGTATGTCATCCACACGCTCGAAATCCAGAAACTACCTCAGTCCATAGCGGACAGTGCTGGCATTCCGTCTTCAGGCCATGCTGGGCTATGCCTCGGATCATCAGAGGCGTTCACCACCGTTCCATACAACACGGACAGGGACGGCCGCATTATGTTTGGCAGGAATGCATGGCGGGAATTCCTTGAAGGCAAGCATTTATATGAAAAGCAAGCTATTCTCATTACACTTAGGAGCACCCGTAACCGCCACTTGGACGTGAAGATCGTGATGCGGGCGGTGTCGCCCTGGTTGTAGTACGTAGTCTGCCAACTTGGACATTCTCATCGGATCATGAACGTTTGGATGTATGTAATTATCGTACTGCCATCAGCGATGTGCTTCAGTGGTTTGATCACCCAAACCTTCATCTGCAGTGAAGATTACTTGTCCTGTTTATATTTTCAGTGGCAATTTCAAGTTTGCAGAAATAAACAAGGCGGCGGCAGCTAATAAGTTGCATTAAATAATTGTTCAGTGACATTACATGACTCATGCGAGACTTCCACATGTTTTCAATCCTACGTTGTAAGCGCTAGGGAATAAATCCGATTAGTTTTCCCTCGATAGTTAAGAGCCTGACGCCTTGAAACTCAATGCAAAATATGCCTTCTAGGCAGCCTGCGATTGCATGCATTGTTTAACTGCTCTATTAGCGCCTATATTGTCGACAAGGCGTTGTGGTTGCTCGAATACGATGTCCCACCAAAAAAAAATTAAATCCTCCCGCTAAAACGCCAAGTGTAGCGAAATTTTGTGTTCCCACCAAAAAATAAAAGCAGTCACTTTAAATTTCCCGCTAAAGTGTATGTAGAAGTGCACGATGCCCCCTCCTGTTTCGCCATAGCATAATCTGCGGGCCACCTCTTTCGCCATTGCAGATTAGATCTCATCTCGCCCTCATCACGTTCAGAGCTCTACACATGTCGATGTCGCGATCGGACTCCATGGAACGCGAATCCTCTCAGGTTTTCCTGTCTAATCTGCTTCTCTCGTCCATCTCCGTGATCTCGCCGTCTCTTATATGGTCTCGATATTGGTTGTTTTTCTCTGTTCTTCCTCTGGTTGAAGCGTTAATCCGTGTATGAACACCTAGTCGATCATATGTGTATCTGGTTTTCTATGTGAATAATGCTATGTAACTATTTTTTTATTTCAGATCTGCTAACTCACTGATTATTTGGGTTCTCATTTTTTCCTTCTATCTAATTGTAGACGACCGAACCCATTTGGAAAGTTAGACTTTTCTATGAGGAAAGTGATAAAAACAAAAAAAAAGTTGTGGAAGCAGCCATGGAACCGGAGGAAATCTGCTATATGGAGTTCATCAATTTGATTGAAAACGTTGGCTTCAGTGGCGCGCGTGATTACCTGTACTGCAGGCTTAATAATGGCCCTGGCAAAGGAAAACTTGTTCCAATAGACCATGGTAGTGATTTGGAGCAATTGAAACGCATACACTCTAATGATAAGAAGATCTCCCTGTGTGTGTTTAGGGAGAAGGCCAGGGCGGTTGATATTGCAACAATAGAGTCTCTGCTTGATGATGCAACTGGATCCACCAGAAAAAAGCGACAGATCACTCTCACAGGTTATACTTTCATGCCAAATCTCCAACTCGCAACTCCTTCAATACAGACTTTAATAAATATTTTCCCCGGTAACTATTTTATGCATTCCTTACCTAATCCACAATTTTGATAAACATGCAGTTAGGGATGCAACCGAAGAGGAACAAGCTTCAAACGAAGAAGAAGATACAGATTACTCCTTTGGGAATGGTACACAAGTTCATTAATTCTTAATCAGCTTTCTGAATTATGCACAATGCAAATGCTTTGTCCATTTATTGTTAACATTTTCAGTAATAAAGAAAGGATCTGTCTGCATGACAAGGGTTGAAAGTATACTACAATATAAAAAAAGTCAGGGAAAACGTAGACGTGGTAATTTATTTTTGACATTTAAGCTCTGTCTAATATTTGTTTTAATGGATAAAATCTACGATTGCTGATTCAGTACAAATGTTAACCCTGAAACAGGAACTGAACCTAACACTGATGTGTCTGAAACTGACATGTGTTCCGTTGATGATTGGCCTTCCCATGCACGCTGCTATCGCCCGAAGCTACAACTACAAGAAGGTACTAGCTATTTTTTTTACCGCTGTGTCCTAATTTCTTTCAATCAACTACAAAATAAATTGTTTCTTTGTGTGTGTTTTGGGATGTAGGTGATGACATACCGAAGAAGAAAGGGCGAGGTGTTGTGAAAGGTTTGAAAGCCAATAAGAAGAGTCATGCCAATGGAGCTGGAAAGCTAGGTGTTGATTTCTCTGAAACATTGGGTGGTCCAGTAGGAATGAACAACCGTTCATTCAAGGATGACTTGGTAATCACAATGAAAAGAAGGTTACCAATTATTGGAGTGAGGAGGTGGACAGACATTCACCCTAACATCCATCGCATGATCGTCACAGATATGTTGGTGCGTACAACCTTTCTCACATGTGTTGTCTGCTTTTTTCGTCCATAATTAATGTACTACTACTAAACTAAGTCTATCTGTTTGTTCTACGCATTACAGGACAGATATGATATGCCAGATACAGACGAAACACACGAAAAAATTCTTAAAATTGCAAAAGAACGCTACAGAGGCTGGCGAGGAAACCTAAGCAGCACTTACAAGGCATACAGAACAGATGATGCCAGAAGGGCAGTTGTCCCATAAGATTTACAAAAAGAAGAGTGGGAATGGTTGATCGAGTACTTTGGCACTGATCCGAAATTCCTGGTTATTTCTATACTACCTGTTTGTGAATTTTGTACTATCATCAAATGGCTTGTCTGACAAGTTTTTTTTTTGTAATTGAATGAGCAGGAACTCAGCCAAAAGAACAAGGATAACCGTTCGCAGATGAAGACAAAACACAGAGTAGGATCAAAATCCTACTCTCAACTCAGTTTTGAGAATGTATGGGCCTACTCACTATGCATGCGTCGGTGTTCACTTTGCTTTAATGTTTATAGTATCTAATTGTTGCACTACTTGCAGAGGGATTCGGAAACTGGAGAAGAGCCAGACTGTGTTGCTCTCTGGAGACTGACCCACACAAAGAATGGAACATGGACTACAGAAGAGTCCAAGGATGTTTACGTGACTTAACTGACTTAGAAGCTACTCTAAACATATTTACTGTTCTCCATCTTGGATGTTTCTTCATCTGATTTGAGATTTTTTTTCCTAATCAGGAAACAGCATGTAAAGAGATTGAAAACAGATTAGAGAAAACTGGTGTTCCATTGTCAGCTGAACAAAGAATCAATATTTTCCAGAAAGCATATAAATCTAAAGTTCAATGCAAGTCATCGCAGCCTCGTGGGTTCGGATACATGGCCCAGGTGCAAACTAGTTCTCAGCGGTCTAAGTTGCTGTTAGAGGAGCAAGCTCGGGCTACGGCAGAGACCCAAAAAGTTAACTCCCAGCTCACCACGAAGGTCACTACTTTAGAACAGAAGTTACTAGATGAACGTGCAAGCATGGAAGAGAAGATTAATGTAGAGCGGGCTGAGAGAGAAAATCTTGAGAAGAGATTAATGGAAGAGGTTGCTCAAAGGGAACAACTGATGGAGGCGGAGAGAAACTCAAGAAAAGAATTTGAAAATAACTTGGTTGCACAGTTTAACTCACGGTTCCAGGCAAAGTTTGACGAGCTCTCCGCACAGATGGAAAAGCAGAAGACGACTACACCTCAGGTGATGATAGTCATACAATTGCAAACTAGTAAGATTTAGTTGTTTACTTGCGTTGCTAACAGTGCACTTTGTTTTTGCAGACGTCTAAGAAGTCGAACCAGCAACCATCACTTACGAACAGTCCTGCTAAGAAAATAGTTCCTCCGCACAGCACGATACAGAAAATTCGAATGTTTAAGTCATATGTAAGTCACAATCTTGTACAATTCGGTAGTAGTACATTCTGTTTTTGCTTCACCCACACTATAGCGTTGCTGCACCCACCCTATACTTGCTGCAGTTTATGTTTCACTATGGGTTGTGGCTTCGTTGAGTTACAACAACTGTTTTTGCTTCATCCATACACTATAGTCTGCTGGTTCTTATGTTTCAGCATGTGCTATTGCTGACTAGACTCACACCTTTTTTTTTTTACAATTGATTGCAGAACGTCAATCAAACTTCTGATGGAAACAAATAGCTGCACTGGATATTTCAGTTTGATTTTATCTTGATTTGATCCATGTTGTACGAGAATTTCATTTGTATATATTAAAAATAGCTATGAGAACTATTATTTTGTGTAAATAAACATATTTTACGTACCCTTTTGAACATTTTAATTTAATGCCCGTATTTTTTGTTTCCTTATTTTTTTTCTATAACGTGGCAATAGGTAGTTTACCACGATAATTGTAGTGTTGCGTGAAGCCTCAGTCGCCACAACAAAGTGTTTTGTTGAAATAGACTCTCACCACCATGAGGGAGACATCGTCGCAATATTTTTTCTCCACCAAACTAACTTTGTTGCGATATTTCATTCACGCCACCAACTATGTTCGTTGCAATACAGAATTCCCATACTTCTCGCCACGAAACTAAATTTTGTAGAAATAGAAAGGCGCAACGAATAGTTAAAGTTGTCGCAGTTGTTTCTAGCTACTAAAATTTGTACGTTGCGAATAGTACATGTCGCCACGAAAATACAATTTGTCGAAATACAATGGCGCCACGACAAGTTGTTATTGTCGCTGTTGTTTCTAGCAACATAAAATGTGGATGTTGCGAATACTACATCTCGCCACGAAACTAAAATTTGTAGAAATAGAAAGGCGCAACGAATAGTTGAAGTTGTCGCAGTTGTTTCTATCTACTAAAATTTGTATGTTGCGAATTGTATATGTCGCCACGAAAATAAAATTTGTCGAAATACAATGGCGCCATGAAAAGTTGTTATTGTCGCAGTTGCTTCTAGCAACATAAAATGTGGATGTTGCGAATACTACATCTCGCCACGAAACTAAAATTTGTCGAAATACAATGGCGCCACGAAAAGTTGTTATTGTCGTAGTTGCTTCTAGCAACATAAAATGTGGATGTTGCGAATACTACATCTCGCCACGAAACTAAAATTTGTAGAAATTGAATGGCGCCACGAATAGTTGAAATTGTCGCGATTGCTTATGGCTACTAATATGAAGGCCGTTGCGATTACTATTTCAAAATCATCTTACCACGATTGATTGTGTGTGGAAAAACGTTGTTCCCACGCGTATAATGTTTGTTGCCATAGTTTTTTGCCACACAATTGGACGTGGAAAATAAACTCGACTTTTGCAACGAAAGAACAAGCGCAACGGAACACTCACCGTTGCCACATTGGTCACTCGCCACGTTTGGGTATTTGTTGCACTAGAGGTGTACCAACGAAATACGTACGTTGCGTTATGTGCGAGACGCGACGGAAACGTGCGTGGCAATTGGCCTAGGAAATGGTTGCAACTGGATTATTTTTTAGCGATGAATCTAAGTGCGCGGAGACAGGCTTCTACCACGGAGGTTTTCGCGACGCCTCCCAACGAAACCGATTTCGGTGCAACAAAACCCTATTGCGACGATAAGTCACTTTTTACAACGACTATTTTCGTTGCAATAGACCGATTCCGTTGTAGTGAATTATGTTTCAGCGTCGCTGGCTGATGTAGGAAAATATCGTCAATTTCATTTCTTTCTTCCATAAAGACATCACTTTCGTGGTCTTCCATGTATTGCTCCTAAGGATTGTTAGGAGCAAGAGCAATAGCAGCCAATTGTTCAACTCTATAATTCTCATTAGGTAATTCAGCTTCATAAGGTGCTTTAGCAAATTTGGAGAAATTAAATTCATAAGACTCTCCATCAAACTTTGTAAGGATTTTCTCCTTTTTACAATCTATAACAGCACCACAAGTGTTTAAGAAAGGTCTACCAAATATAATAGGACAAGTATCACTAGCAGAAGTGCCTAGTACTAGAAAATCAGCAAGATATTTAGTTTTACCACATAATACCTCCACATCTCTAACAATACCAATCGGAGAAATAGTTTCCCTATTAGCAAGTTGAATAATCATATCAATGTCTTCAAGTTCACAAGAACCAATTTCATGCATGATTTCTTTATAAAGCTCATAAGGAATAGCACTAGAACTAGCACCAATATCACTCAAACCATGATAGCAATGATCACCTATCCTAACAGATAGCACAGGAACACTAGGTTTCCTACATTTACTAGGATGAGAGACAATATTAGAAGCATCTTCACAAAATATAATGTGTCCCTCTTCTACATTTTCAGAAACAAAGTCCTTTACTATTGCTACTGTAGGTTCTACCGTTATTTGTTCCTCGGGTTCTACAGGGCTCCTTGCACTTTTATTAACCACACTAGCTAACATAGAATGTTCTTTTACCTTAGCAGGGAAAGGCATTTTCTCAATATAAGGTTCAGGCACAATAGAATCAACGGTATGAACTTTTATATCTCTAGTAGGAACACAATTAACTGTATGTTTATAAGGTGCATGGTACTTATCCCATTCCTTTTGGGGAATATCAATATAAGAAGCAAAATCCTTATATAAGTTTGCAACAACTTGAGAATCAAGACCATAAACAATACTAACATTATGAAAATCATCGGATGACATAAAAGTTTTAATGCATTCATAATCATAATTTATACCTGGCTTTCTACCTTTGTCATTCTCCCATCCTTCAGCGTTTTCTTGAATACGGTCAAGAAGATCCCATTTAGCTTCATCCTTCATACGTATAAATGATCCAGAACAAGAAGCATCCAATAAATCCTTATCATGAAGAGAAAGCCTCACATAGAAATTATTAATAACAATATTACCGGGGAGCTCATGAATGGGGCGTTTGAGCATTAGTAACTTCAATCTCCCCCATGCTTGGGCAATACTCTCTCCATCATGAGGCTAAAAATTATATATATAATTCCGATCTCTATGAATTTCACTGGGAGGATAAAATTCAGAATAAAAGAGAGGTACAATTTCCTCCCATCCAATAGTCTGGCTATTTTTCAGCAGTTTGAACCATTCAGCGGCTCGGCCTGTAAATGATATAGAGAATAATTTCCTCTTCACTTGGTCCATTGTAATACCTGCACACTTGAACAACTCGCATAATTCATGTAAAAAGAGCAAATGATCACCGGAATGGACAATTCCATCACCTGAATAGCAGTTATTCATAACATGTTTAACAATATTTATAGGTATTTTATAAGGATCCAAATCATCAGGCGGTGGGTCACATACTACCCTAGCAGTGGCAGCAATGCCCGCAAATAAGGATTCAAAAGGAGATCCAAACATAGTGTAATAAAGCGGTAGACAATAATAAAAACATCACTTACAGCAGAAGCTTCCTTTATCAATTCCACTTCCCAATATCGCTTCACTCCCCGACAACGACGCCAGAAAATAGTCTTGATGACCCATAAGTATAGGGGGTGTATCGTAGTACTTTCGATAAATAAGAGTGTCGAACCCAACGAGGAGCAGAAGGTGTTGACAAGCAGTTTCGATGAAGGAATAACTGTAAATACTGAAAGATAAATTTGTAGGGGTTTTTGATATTGCAGATAAATAAATTGCGAGTAAATAAAATGCAGTAATAATAATTGCAGCAAGTGGCCCAATCCTTTCTTCAGCAAAGGACAAGCTGGTGGGTTTACTTATGATTAACAAACGTTCTCGAGGACACACGGGAGGTTTCTGTCAAGTGCTTTTGTTTCACGCCGCGGAATAATCTTTAGTGTTTTCATAAGTTTTGTGTGGGTGAACCTATGCTAATGGACCGTCCCATCCAAGACTAATACATACTTGTGATTATACCCCTTGCAAGCATCTGCAACTACAAGAAAGTAATTAAGAAATAAATCTAACCACAGCTTTAAACTCCGGGATCCTACGCTCCCTCGTGCAATGGTTTCCTAGCGGGGGTTTAGGTTTCTGTCACTCCGTCAACCCCAAAATTAGTAGCCAAATACACGATGCATTCCCCTAGGACCATAAATGGTGAAGTATCATGTAGTCGACGTTCACATGACATCACTAGAAGAATAACACCACAACATAAATATCAAACCATTAAATATTACTCAACATTACTTCACTACTAACAACTTGACTTCTCCCATGTCTTCAAGAACAACACGAACTACTCACAAGACATCGTATGGGTCATGATCAGAGGTGATATAATGGTGATTAACAATCTGGACATAAACCTAATCCAATGGTTTCACTCAATAGTATCAACTACAAGTAGTAATCAACACCGGGAAAGTTTCCCCTATGAAATAGACAAGATGCAACCCTAGATGTTACAAAGGAACGGAGTGGAGCTGAGGGTGATGATAGTGGAGATGATGATGATGATGATGACGATGATGATCCCGATGAAGTCCAGATCGATGACGGTGACAATGGCGATGATTTCTCCCCTCCGGGAAGGAATTTCCTCGGCAGATTTCTCCCTGCCGGAGAGCTTTTCTCTCTCTGTTGTTTTCCGTCCCGCAGAGGCAGCGGAAAGACTCCTCGATGATTCTCAGTGTATTAGGGTTCCCGGGGGATGAAGTACGTCGAAGGGGCAAGACAGAGTTGGGCCAGGGCCTCCTCACCACCCCAGGCACGACCAGAGGTGGGCCGCGCCTAGGCATGGTGAGGGCCCTTGGTGGCCCTCCTCCGGCTCCCCTTTTGGCTTCCTCCGTCTTTGGTTGAAATAGGAACTTTCCGATGATTTCCGGGGTGCCCTGATCTTCGTGAATATGGTATCCTGACGCTCCGTTTTCCAGCAGAATTCTGACTCCGGGGTTCAACTCTCCAATTATTGGAAAACATGCAAAATAGGTGAAATAAATAAGTATCATGCTCCAATATGAAATATATCAATAAATAACAGCAAATTATGATATAAAATAGTGATTCAAAATGGACGTATCACATATCCATGACATGATGATTACTATGATTCATGCGGGCATTACAACAAAATACATAGACCGTTATCCAACTGCATCTATGACTAATAATCCACCCTCAGAATGTCATCCGAGCAATCCTTGGGTATTAAGTTGCAAGCAACATATAATTGCATTAAGCAAAGTGTGTAACGTAAACAATGTAAACATCGTTGTTTTTTCTCCCTAGTGGCAACAACACATCCCCCACCCGTTACGTTTCTGTCACTCGAGCGTGAGTAAAAGGGAGGCATGAACCCACTATCGAGCATAAATACTCCCTCTTGGAGTTACTAGCATCTAATTGGTCAGAGAATTACTAATAACGGAGAAAATGCAAGATCATAAATAACATACACATGAAGGAACATGATAGATTGATAATCAAGAGACATAGCATTCAATATTCATCGGATCCCAGCAAACACAACATGTAGCATTATAATAAGATGATCTTGATCATGTAGGGCAGCTCACAAGATTTAAACATGAGGCATAAAGAGGAGAGAACAACCATCTAGCTACTTATATGGACCCGTAGTCCAAGGATGAACTACTCACACATCATTCCGAAGGAGGGCATGGTGGTGTAGAGCCCCCCGGTGATGATTTCCCCTCCCGGCAGGGTGCCGGGGAGAACTCTAGAATCCTCCCGAACTAGGGTTGACGATGATGGCGACCTCGGGTGTTTTTCGTGGAAAAGGTGGATTGTTTTTTGTTGACCTCCCGTGGGGGTATAAATAGGCGAAAGGGCAACGTCGATGGGCGGCCAGGGGGCCCACAACACCCCATGGCGCGGACAGGGGGCGCGCCGCCCTATGGTGTGGGCCCCCTGTGGCCCCCCTCTGGTTCTCCTCCGGACTCCGTGTGCGCGACAGATTTCTAAGACCCCCGCTTTTTTGAATTGTCCAATTCCGAGAATATTTTCAGAACAGTTTTTCTAAAACCAAAAACAGCAGAAAACAGGAACTGCCTCTATGGCATCTTGTTAATAGGTTAGTCCCAGAAAATCGATAAAAATGACATAAAGTGTATAGCAAACATGTAGCAAATAACATGAAAACAACATGGAACATCAGAAATTATGGATACGTTTATGACGTATCAGGCTCGCACTTTGTTTTAATCAACATTCACACGATCGTACTTGACTTAGTTCAACAAATGCACCCTCACTTTATACCCTTCAGAAAACTTGCATCTACACGATCCCTCGAGTTACCAACTTTATTAACCGCGAAACTTTAACATCTTTGACGCATTCACCGAATGGTCTAACAGAGTATAGTAAATTAAAAGAAGACAAGGCAAGTATCGAGAAATTAAGGGCATGTGAAAATCAAAGCAATCTGCAGGCCTCTGGCTAATCCCATAGATTGTGGCCCATAAAGTGCTTGTGTCGACAATATCCCTCCATAAAACGAGAAGGCCACTCCATCTACAAGCGCCAAGCTTCCTTACCCTTTATAGGTATTGCCCGCCAAATAATTTTAGTTTAACACATCACAAGCTTTTTCCTCACCAAAAACCACCATCAGGTATTTTTGAGGCGCCATATTCCCTATAAAAGAGAAACAACATCTTACACCGCTTTGGTTAGTTATCATGCATGCATGTCTCTATAAATCGTAGAATAACGATGTTGTGACTTGATGAATTTACAATAAAAAATGCATATGAGTTTGCCTAAAGTTGCTGTTTTACATGCTTCACATGAATTCTAAGATATCCACATGAAGTCACATGCAACATACATGTGAACTTCTTCCATGAGGCCACAGTCAATGCTAGATTTCACCCACATTTCCCATTAACTGATAACACTCCGTAGGTATTTATAGGATATGTTCAATCTTTTTATAAACACAATAAATGCATAGACGCCCACAACATGCACGAACACTCCCTCTTGAAATAATACACGTGCACCCTCCCGAATGAGAACCTCCAAAATAGTGAGCCGGCCAACAGCTCTTGAGGTTGACGAAATCACCACAAACGTCTCTCTCTTGACATACATACATCAATTATCACTCAAAGAATATTACCGATTATTCATGGGGTAAATCTAGATAAATACAAGAACCCATAGCAAATCTAGAACTTCAGTTCCCATAGACTAAATAGAAAACCTTCCAATATTATTCTTTGATCGAAAATTCTTGTAGTCCACTATTTCGAGACCAAGTGCAGAGTGTGCATGCCACGTGATTATTAAACTCAAGAACATGGATTCCATATTTTACACAAATGGGACAATAAATGAGTACAACAATTTTAGGAAAAAAAAATCTCATTATATTTTTCATATTCTAGAAATATCTATTTAGTAGTTTAATATTAATCTACCCTATCACATATCCATAAAATAAGACAACCATTCACTCTCAAATATCCGTGAGTTTTAGTGGTCCATGCCATGATACAAGAAATATATTATCAAATCACCTAAGTTTCACAATTAATCTATCAAAACATGTGATTTTGTTCCTTTTTTATTTTTCTCTCACCTAGAATTCGGGTTAACGAAAGACTCAAAGGGATAGTGAAAATTATAGTCTTGCAATATATGGTTCACAACTCATTCAACTGCATTTCACGGTTGTCGCTTATATAACAAAATTATTGTATCTCAATGTGTATCTACATTATTACGTGATTAATTTCCCTATGTATTACAAAATGACGGCCCCAAAAGAATGATATATAATTTAAGAAAATAAAAAAGTTTTGTATAAATAATCAATGAATGTCAAGTAAAAATATTTTTAAACCTACATATGTATTCGTTTGACAATTAGTCATGGAACAGAGCCCCTCGTTTTCATGACTAAGTTTTCTCGTTGTTTTCTGCCATGTATGAGAGTAGTTTCTTCTTCTTTGAATACATAAGAGGATATAAGAATTTTTCTTACAGCTAAGCAATACTTAAAATATTTTTCTTAGAATATGCGGGATTGATTAGAAAGTATAGAAGAGCTAGAAAAATTATTTCAAATTGTATGAGTGTGATTACAAAAAAAGAACTGTGCAAATTAACTTGGGAAGAAATAATAGATTATGCATGCACGCTACATTAGAAGCCGATATTTAAGGGATATTTGGCATTTATGTTTAATTTTTAAACAGAACCCGACTCGCCCACTCATTCGACACTAGTTTAAACACGGAACGGAAACAAGCAGAAAAATGCTTTATATATTCCAGTTTCGCTTGTCTCCCCACATCAGAAGCGAAATCGGAAACTGTGGAAACGAATACGGGAGAGAAAATCATGACACGGATATGGAATAGATATGGATTGGATATGATATAAAAACGTATCCACTGGACACAATAACAATGTAATACCTTAGTCTGTACACCAACACCAACGGGAGCACATAAATAAGTAGACAAAAATACAAGGAATAGCTCGCAATTTTGACACATGGCACTTGAACATAAAGTAACACACATAGTTCAACATCTCAAGAAGCACATAAGTTCACGTACTAGTTTCACATAGGCCCTAGTTGCATATATATTCTATGTCCCCATGCAATTAATATACAAATGAGGTTAGAGTGCAGAACAAAGAATAGCACCGGCTCGGGTTGTTTTTTCGGAATTTTGTTGTATTTGTTTTCCGGAAAGTTTTCGTGCCATTTCTGTTTTCGCCTGGATTGGTGTTTTCATTTAGATTATTCTGTTTCTGCTCCTTTTCCTTAAAGTAATGTTTATGTTTATGTTTCCTTTGTGTGCTCTCTATTTCCTTTTTATACGAAAACATGCGTAAAAATATCGTTCTGTTTTCAAGCCTATCCCACACGCTTTGTAGCAGTAGTAGCTGCCACATATGTGAAGCACATAGGAGTATATAAGAAACAAATTCAGAACCACTTCTTACGTTTTTATTAAGTATTTAACACATTGGTCACTAGCATACCTTATCTGCTGTCGTACCCGGACTTCTAGGGGATACTCACAGTCCGTTAAACAGTAGATAAATGGCTTACGGGGCATACCGGCACCCGCATCTCAATATGAGCAGGCCAACACGTAAACGTGTGACAACCATTCCCTTACTATTCATCGTCTGCGCAAACCATCCCGTAGAAATCCAGATACTTCCGTTGACGTACTTCAAAACATACACACATGGTACGTCAACGGCTTTGGAACAAGTGATATCACAACAGATCTCTACGACACAAAAGATGGAAATAAGTTGCAAATAGCTCTCATTAGAGCAGAGATAGCAAATACAATCATCCAGGGGGCACATGCCCCAACATAACATCATTACATCACAGCGGAAGCATTCAACATGTCTGAGTACAGACAAGAACCAAATGGGCCTAAGAGGCCGGAAACGAAAAGACGGAGCCCATCCACGAAGTCTCGGATCCTGCCCGGGTCCGCTATCTACTCGGCAGCAGTCTCGTCATACTCCACGTAGTAGCCACCATGGGGATCCTCGGAAACGTAGGTCTGCGGAAACCACAACCCCAAAGGGGTCAGTACATAAACGTACTGGCAAGCAAGACTCACTGTTCACCAAAGTGTAACCCGTCAACACCAAGCACAGATGCTTTGGGTTCAACGGAAGAAAGGGGATATAAAAGATGCTGCAAATGGCTGCTCTAACCAACTACAGAAACATGCTACAACTTCTGGCTATCAGAAAAGGGATAAGATAGCGTATCGTAACCAATTACCAACTAACTCCAAACAAACCCATCCTGGACCTCGCCCCTTATCCAAAGAAGCAATCCGAGGATAACTCACACAGTTGGATTAATGATGGTTCAGATTGTTGTGTCAATAAGACTATTACTAGTCAAGTTATCATTAGTTAGGTGTAAGTTGTTCTGAGT
The DNA here is from genome assembly GCA_028641055.1 of Alopecurus myosuroides. Taxonomy (NCBI): domain Eukaryota; kingdom Viridiplantae; phylum Streptophyta; class Magnoliopsida; order Poales; family Poaceae; genus Alopecurus; species Alopecurus myosuroides. The sequence goes on from CM054063.1 coordinate 24,625,964, forward strand.
ACTTGTTAGCCAGTACTTTCACCAAGTAATCCATAACCGCGGAAAACACGGCTTCTCGAGAAGATTTATCCCTGCAGGGGTGCACCAATTTGGCCGTACACGTAAGAATATCCCGCCATACGGGAATCAAACCCACCAAGCGAGGCACTCTACACAACTCAACTCTTCTTCGCATCAAGCCCAAAGCACCACGTGCTGTGCGTGCGCGGCTAATCGAGCCCCACGAAGAAAAGGGGACCCTCATAGCACTGGAAGACCACGCCGCCCTAAATGCCGACTACAAAAGTTCCACCCTGGCCTCGGGTTCGTACCTGCATATGCGTGCATCAAATGGAAAGCCCGAACTAAGTGTGGTGATTTGGACGAGATGCGAATCGAGTCAAATTGAGGGGGGCGCCCATACACGCTTCCCACATGCGGATAGTGCGCTCATCATGGATCAGTAGACAAGACCCTTTTCCTATTAGGGTCGAAACTAGCAGGCCTCAAAACCACGCCGGGCCTCCTGCCGGTGCCTTATCAGCAATTTATTATTACCTCAAATTAACAGGTTGTTGTTTAACATCGAGCCCCAGAATATAATCAAATATGATAACAGGAAGTAACTGATAACGGACTCGAGCAAAAACAGCCCTAAGCATGCTAGTAAGACACGGGCCTCAAGCAACGGGGTTATAGGACTGGAGGTGAGGCAATATCAGGGTTCAGGGTATCATGTGATAGGTTCGTAACAGAAGCAACGATACATATGGCTAGCAGAAATAGACAACGGAAAGTATCGGTAACCAATGTTGAAAGGAACACAGTGGTTCATGTGAGTGATAACTTGCCTACAAACCCAGTATCCTGGTACTGAGCTAACTCCTTAGAAGGGGTGTCGTAAGTATCGTCGTCTCAACGTCGTCGTTTATCCGAGAAGAAGCAAACAAACAACACAGAGAGGTAAACAATCAATAACATGGCATAGTGCACAAACATGGGATGATGCATGACCATTTAATTGATGCATCAGAAATAAACTAGTTGACAGGATAACATGTTTAAATGGACCCATATGCAATTGGATTGCATATGGAAAGCCCATGAATTAAGGGTGAAACAATTGTTTTACAACTAATCAACTTGTGTAAGTGAATTAGCATGATGCATGGATGAGGAAAACAGCAAAATAACAACAATATAACCAAATGGAAATAAGGTTCGCCCATTTTGAAATTTTAGTTATTAAGTTAACGAATTTTGGTTTCTTAAAGGTGTCACACAAGCATTTGTTGTTTTCACCACTTTTAATTGTTCAAAATAGATAACAAAGTTCATATTTGGTAAGAACACACAATTTTAGGTGGAATACCTGTTTCACTTGTTGAAAATGGATTTCAAATAAATTATTTATGAATTTAACAATTTTAAATGATTTAAACAAGGTTTAAATTATTTAACCAATTTTAATTATTCAAAACATGAAACAAAATTTATATTTGGAAAGAGGGTTTAATTTTGCATGGAAAACATATTTCATTTGTTGAAATTGGATTTAAAATGAGCAAGTTATTATTTTGGCAATTTTAAATGCATTAAACAAGAAACGGTTGTTTTCAGCAATTTAAATTATTCAAAACAGCAAACAAAATTTATATTTGGAAAGTACATGAAAAGTTGATTGGAGAACATATTTAGTTTGTGGAATTTGGAATTTTTATGCTCAAGTTATGAATTTTGCAAGTTTAAGTGAATTTAACAAGTTTTCAAATATTGCACCAATTTAAAATATTCAAAACAGTAAAAAAAAATTATATTTGGATAGAGCATTCAATTTGGGACAGAAAACATATTTAAAAAGTTAAATTTGGAGTTAAAATGATTTAGTTATGCATTTTACAAGATTTGGTGCAAATCTGCCATTTTTATGAATCTAGGGACTTAGGAAAAATATTTTACAGGGGCTAGAAATAATCAACAGGGACCTATTGGTGATTCTGTGAAGTTGCTGTGACCAAACACATGAAAATAAAAAGGGTGGTTTTTAGTGTGGGAGGGGGGACTCGAACCCCCCACCTCCTGCTGCGTGCAAGGGAAAGGAACCAGTGGGCTGTGCGGCTGCTTGTGATAGAAAGGGCAGATCGGGGGGTATAAGGTTCAGATGGTGGGCTTAACTGAACTTAAACGAAAATTGAGCAGAAAAGAGTGGGGGGCTGGGATTCGATCCCCCCACCTCGCGGGTGCGCGCAGTGGTTACTGCCAGTGCGGTGGTGCGGTGCGTTGTGGCTAGGAAGGGGGGCGAGGGGGGATAAGGTGTTGGCTCGCGGGATTTTTTTTAACTGAACCTGCACGCAGCGGACGGACAGAACCTGGGGGCCGATCGCTGCCGCTGCGTGCTCGCCGGAGAGGAGGGCAAGGACGCGGGGAGGGGGTGCTGCGACGTGCGGGTGGTGACCTAGAGGGGTAGGGAGAGGGAGGAGAGAAGAGGGGGGAGGAAGGGAGATGAGTACCTCGAGCTAACGGACAGGAAGGAGGCGGACAGAGGAGGCTTGGCCGGCGGCATGTCGACGATGGCGGCGGCGGCTCGAGTACTCCCGGTCCGCGCCAAGGGGGTGGAGAGGGAGCCCGCGGAACGCCGTTTCCATTCCCAGCGTTGCGGTGGCCGGAGGGGATCCTAGGGCGGCGATCACCGGAGAAGGGAGGGGCTCGGTTGTGGTTCAGTTACAGATACAGAGGAGGTTGCAGGGAGAGAGAGCAGAGGGGAGGAAGAAGACGGCGGCGCTAGTTGGGAGATGGGGTTTCTAGGGCGAGCAGAGGGGATGGAGGCCAGTTTTATGGAGAGGTGGAGCTCGGTACGGCAGGGCATCGAGGAGGGGTGGGAAGGATCTCACGGTGGGGAATTGGTCGTACAGGAGGATGACGTCGAGGTGGAAGAAAGGTGCCCTCCTCGAAAGGGTACTGGGCCAGAAGGGGAAGTGGGCTGGGCTGGGGGAGTAAAAAGAAAGGGCTGGGCTAGCATGTCTCCCTCCTTTTGCTTTTTCTTATTATTATTTTTTTTCCTTTTTTTTTGTAAAGGATGAAAGAGAGATAGGAATAGAATTTGGGGTTATCAAAAATATTAGAAAAAGTTGGGTTAGCTCCTTAATGGATTGGTAACCAAATGCAAGTTTGGCATTTCAAATTAATTGAATTATGGTGCTGTTTTGAATTGGAATGAATTTGATTGAAATTTGTGGTTAAGTGGTTATTGAAAACACTATTTTAATTATGGTGATCAAATGATTTTAATTGGAAACAAATGAGCACAAATGTTTTGGTTATTTCATAATTTCAAAAGTGGGTACTGTTTGCAATTGAATTTGAAATAACATTGGAAGTAAGTTTGGATTAATTAAATTATTAAAAGCCATAATTTTAATGGTTGAACCTTATGGAAACAAATGATTGATTTGTTTGCAATTTTCATAACTTTCAACATGGTTGTTGTTTGGAAGAAAATCATAATTGAATTTGAAAACGGTTTGATATTAAATGAATTTTTGATAGAAACAAAACAATAGTTTTGGAATCACACTTTAATGGAAACAATTGATTGTTTTATTTTGAAATGTTCATTTGGAAATTGTAACATCACAAGGATGAAACAAAAGTTTTGAAATTTGGTTTGAAATCCAAATAGAAAACAAAGGAAAACAAAGGAAAACAGTTGGAAAACAAATGGAAAACAAGCAAAACAAATGCAATCAACATGATGTCATGATGCAAAACATAAAATAACAGAGAGCAAACATTCTAATGGCTTATTTTTCATACTTGGGATGTTACATCTGCGCCCACCATTGTAAATCAAGGCGCCATTCTCATTTTATGTGACATTTTGAGAGTATCCACACTAGCTAGAAAACCAAATAGAAAACTGTCACGTTTTTGTTCATTCGGGGAATCTTATTCACGCAAAGCAGAGTACACACAAAGGGTCTATTTGTCGAAAAAAGATAGAAGGTTCGGAAAGGAACCTGATGATTTTTAGTATAAGGGCATGGTGGGAGAACCCAATGTAGTGATCATGCTCTAATTAGGGCCTCTCCAATGTTTAATTTCAATTCAGATCATAAGCTGGGACCCACAACATATGTTATAGCAGAATAAAAAACTCACAATGTTTAAGGTCCAGCTAGACCTTAAGATGGAGCCCACATAGCATACTTTTTGACCAATTGCCAAATACAAACAGTGTAAAGTAGGTGAGAGAAACATTACTTTGTATTATTAAATTTCTTATGGAAAGACCATAGTGGTATGGTGGGTCTTAAAAATTTAATTTTAAGGTCTAGTCCCACTATGTATAAGGGTGGGTCTTAATACCAATTTTTTGGCTTAAGGCCTCTCATTATTTCTACATTGGAGACGCCCTTAAGCTACAAGTAGCAAATATTCATATGGTGCGAGTCAGACCGCTCCACGAGAGTTTAAGTCTTTAGTATATTCATTAGGGCAGTGCTGGCGTCTCGGGGATCAAAATTTTCCATCCCGGGTCACGTGTCCTTTTTTAGCCTAAGTTTCGCTTTTGCTCCCGTAATAAAAAATACCCCCTTTTCCTCCTATGTAGCAAAAAAAAGGTTCGTCTTAAAACACACAAAAAATACATGACCGGAGACCTCACCGGAGCAAAATAATAATGCTACAGTAGCAACAGTTGATTTTGCCGGCGACATCACCGGGACACACTGGCTGGAGACATCGCCGGAAAAATATTGGAGCAAAAGATTTATATTGTTATACCAAAGGCTTAGAATTATTATAGCAAAAAAAATTGTTGTATTGTAGAACAAAATTAACCTCGCCGAAAATATTGCCGAATTTCTCATAGCAAAAAATTTGTACAAAAATAGCAAAAAAAAGTACTCCCTCCGATCCATATTAATAGGTGCTGAAGTGGATGTATTTAGACATGTTTTATTGCTAGATACATCCACTTCAGCACCTATTAATATGGATCGGAGGGAGTACAAATATGTAGCAAAATTTCCTCCGCGAGCACCGTCGCACCCCACTTGGAGCAGCGCCATCTGCTCCGATGGGAGCGCCACCGTCTTTCTTCGGAAGCACTGGCGATCTACCAATGGAGCACCACACCGGACCGAGAGGCAGCTTCCAGGCCGGAACCATCAGAGAGGTTCGTGGTGGCGTGCTCAGGGAGCTCGCGAACTTGTCGGCCATGGCGGGACGGCGGCCGAACTTGCCGACGGGAGGGCGCACGTAAGTGAGGGGATGAGAAGAGGGACGCGCAGCTGCATGCACGTCGAGGATGGCGGCCATGGAAGGCGGCGGCCAAACACGCCGATTAGACGGCGCAGCAGGTGAGCGGAGAGGAGGAACGCGCAGCGACGGGCTTGTTAAGGCTTAGCCATGGCGTTTTCCTGAAAGAATCGTGGGGAAGAAAGATACGAGAGGGGATAAGACTTGTGGTTGGGCCCCACCATCACTGTCTCCACACCTTCGCGAAAGGACACGAGCAACTAACCGAGGCGGAGGATGGGAACACTTCATCCCCGAGGATCCACAACGTTTCCCTATTCATTAACCAACGCGGTACTTAAATATACATGTAAGAAAAAAAAAACAAGTAGTAGATTCACAAGATTTACATTCCCCATTAATATTCCTACAACAGAACAGCTATATACCAGACAAAATCTAGCTTTTTTCTATCCTGCTGCTCGCCCTCATTAAGACACGATAAAGAGGACGCTGACGCCGCGGCCCCACCGCCCGCCGCCGGCACGCACGCGATTAAACAACGACCTGGCCTACCAGAACGCTCGCGCATTTCGAATTCGGAAAGGGAAAAAGAGGAAACCCGCAACGGTCAGCCCTCCCCCAAATCTTCAAATCCAAACCCTCCTCTCGCCTCCGACGAATTCGCGACCCATCCATTCCTCCTCCTTTTCGCTTTCGCTTTTGCTTTGCTTCGAATTCGGACGCAATCTTCCTCCGCCTCGGCCGACGGGATCATCGATTTGATGGAGGAGGGCAGCAGCAAGGGCCCAGGAGCGCAGCCCGGCGGCGGGGAAGGCGCGCCGGCGCCGGTGGTGGTCAGGAAGACGGTGAAGATGTCCGACACCTGCGACTTCATCCCCGACGCCGACGATGGTACGTGCGTGCGTGCGTAGTCGCGGATCTCGGCCGCCCTTGTTTCCCAGGAACGATCTTATTGTTTTCCTTTTATGTTTACCGGGATGGATCCATCAGGGGATTATTCCGCGGGGGCGTCCAGATCCTCGGGATCGGCGGCGCCGGCAGTGGCGGTGGCCCCGCTCGACGTCGCTAGCTGCACCGGCTCCTCGGAGGCCATCTCGCGCGACGAAGGGGTGCAGCTGGACACGCCCGACTACATCCGCCGGGGCGCCGCGGCCCGGACCAGGATCGCGCCGCTCGAGCTCTTCTCCGCGGCCCCATCGCCCGCAGAGCCGTCTCCTGCCGCCGCTGTCGCGTTGGAATCTTCCGTGCCCGAGGCCGGTGCGGATGGAGCGCAGGAGGAGGCCACGAACTGTCAGAGCGTGCAAGGAACGCAACCCACTGAACAGGTAACGGCTTCAGAATTCGCCTGATGGGGTTATGAAATGCTGTTTGTCTGTCTGTTGTTGCCCATTGGTGCCTGATGCAAATCAAGTCGCTGTATTTGTTGCAGGGCGGCGACCGCGACTGCTGCGGCCAGCTGAGGCAGGAGTACCACGCGCTCCTGAGGGAGAAAGGGGAGTGCAGGAGGCTGCTGGAGGATCTCATGAGGGAGAACGACCTCAAGAGCAAGGAGTGCCACCAGGCCCAGACCTCCCTGCACGAGCTGCAGATGGAGCTCATGCGCAAGTCCATGTACGTCGGCTCTCTGGGTAAGAACAACCTGTCTAAGAAATCTTCGCTGCACTTGTTCAATACTTCAATGCCAATAGCAGAAGCAAGCTACATTACCGATTCTATCCTGTGTGGTCAAACAAATCGTGCCGGGATGTTACAGCTAGAGAATTGCATGTTTAGGATTTCCCTGTTCGATTGGGAGCATTTTGTGAAACTGTTGTTTGTCATGCAGCATTTGCAGTGGAAGGGCAAGTCAAAGAGAAGACCCGGTGGTGCCAACTACTGAAGGACTTGAGTGAGAAATTCAAGGTAATTCAGCCCCAAGTCTTTTGGCTTGTTTTTACGCTGCAGTCTTACACTTGAGAGGATGAAACTTACGTTCTACTGTGATGATCTGCAGGCCTTAAAGTCAGAGCACCAGATTTTGCTAAAAGAGTCAGAGGAATATAAGAAGTGTTTGTCAGATGCTACACAGATGACCACGACAATTCATCAATACGGTAATATGTTTGTGGACTTGGTTACCAAAAGCTGAACTAGTTATGTACTCTTCAGTTTTTGTTGTTTGTATATGCACCTCCACCTAACATGGTATCTTTGTCTGGACAGTGAATCAATATGCAAGTTTAGAAGGTGAATATAAGGACCTGAAAGAAAGGTTCAGTGAGGAGGCGAAGGAACGCAAAGATCTTTACAACAAGCTTGTAGAGATCAAAGGTTAGCTGTTTATTCTGTTGTCAGTCTATACATTGTTACCGCAAGACATGGTGACAGTAGGACTTACCGTGACTTGCGTACTTCTCAGGTAACATAAGAGTGTTTTGCCGTTGTCGGCCACTCAACACGGAAGAAATGGCAGAAGGGGCTTCAATGGCAGTTGACTTTGAATCCGCAAGAGATGGAGAGCTGATTGTTAGGGGTCATGTATCGTCGAAGAAGGTTTTTAAATTTGATTCAGTCTTCAACCCTGAAGAAGACCAAGGTAACACTTCATAAATGCAGTTACTAAGCTTCTTAACCTTGCATCCTTCCTTATGTTTCTAACAATTTATCTTCCCCATTCGTACACAGAAAAGGTATTTGAGAAAACTGCCCCATTTGCAACCTCGGTGTTGGATGGATACAATGTCTGTATCTTTGCTTATGGGCAAACCGGCACTGGTAAAACATTCACCATGGAAGGAACTGAGGGTGCTCGAGGGGTTAACTACAGAATTCTAGAGGAGCTTTTTCGTGTTATCAAGGACAGACATGACCTTTTCCAATATGAGATTACTGTCAGCGCTTTGGAGGTTTACAATGAACAAATTCATGATTTGCTCCTGACAGGCTCTCAACCAGGTGCATCGACAAAAAGGTATGTCGGCTTGTGAGTTATATCATCAGATCAACATTCGTGTGAAGACCCGGCATATCATATGATACCTTGTTCACAGGCTAGAAGTAAGACAAGTTGCAGAAGGAGTTCATCATGTACCGGGACTGGTTGAAGCACAAGTGACCAGCATGGATGAGGCCTGGGAGGTCCTGAAAACTGGAAGCAAAGCCAGAGTTGTCGGTTCTACAAATGCTAACGAGCACAGCAGCCGGTCACACTGGTCAGTACCTTGTTGCTCACTAGATTTTCATCCACTTGCACTACGTTGTAGACTGGAACATTCTGTCCTCACTAGTTTTGCATTTCAGTATACATTGTGTTATGGTTAAAGGAGAAAACATGATGAATGGAGATCGCACAAATAGTAAATTATGGCTGATTGACCTAGCCGGAAGTGAGCGTGTGGCAAAGACAGATGCTCAAGGTGAACGGCTGAAAGAAGCGCAAAACATTAACAAGTCCCTTTCTGCACTTGGGGATGTCATATCTGCACTTGCAACTAAGAGCCAGCACATACCCTTCAGGTTTCCAAATCTAAACCTTTCATTATAGTTTTCACTGGTGATTATATGATCTCACTGACATTTATTTCTCAAACTGACAGGAATTCAAAGCTAACACACTTGCTGCAGGACTCGCTAAGTATGGAAACTTTTTCTTGTACTGGTAGGCATTCAACATATCCTTTAGTTTTCATATTAACGTGTGTAAGCACTGCAGGTGGAGACTCCAAGACTCTTATGTTTGTTCAGATCAGCCCGAATGAGAATGATGTGGGTGAAACTCTTTGCTCGCTTAACTTTGCTAGTAGAGTGAGGGGCATAGAGCTTGGACAGGCAAGAAAACAAGTTGATGTTGGAGAGTTGTCAAGATATAAGCTTATGGTACTCTATTGTTAACCCTGTTGATTTATGGTTTAGTACCACTTTAACTTCCATATGTTTAATCTGAATGTTTACTTGTGGTTCTGCTAGGTTGGGAGAGCCAAACAGGATTGCAAGAGCAAAGATGCTCAGATTAAGAGCATGGAAGAAACAATCCAATCCCTTGAAGCCAAGAACAAGGCCAAAGACCTGCTCACTATGAATCTCCAAGATAAGGTATAGTTCGGGCATCTTTCGCGTTGTTGCCGACTTGTCATCAAGTTCTTCTAGTGTTGTTTCCTCTGTTAGGTTACCATTGGTTTAGTAGTATAATCTGCCTGCATTGTGCTATGCATGAAGAACTAACATGTTTACCGTTACTCGTCTTCTTTTTTCAGATCAAAGAGCTGGAATCACAGCTGCTGGTTGAAAGAAAGATAACAAGGCAGCATGTCGACAACAGGATTGCCCAAGATGTCGAGAGAAAGCAGCAGCAGCAGCAGCAGCAAAGCCTGAAGGAACAAAACAACTCGTGCCTGAGAAGCCCCATGTCAGAGAGGAACCTCAACTCCACCGCCGCAGAGAGACCAGCAGCAGCCAAACATTTTGATACTCCGAAGCAGATACTTTCAGACAGAAAGAGTGACCACACCTACAGCTTCAACCAGCTGATGTCCCTGGCAGAGGAGAAGGAGAACAGCAACCCTGAAGCTGCCACCCAGCTGCTGCCCCAGGCTAGGCGTGTCTCGCTGTGCAATGGAGCTTACCAGCAACCTGCAAACTCGGCTTCACGCCGCAACTCGCTGATACCACTCCCACGCCGCACCTCGCTGATGCCTCTGCCCATAGCTGGCAAGCCTGCAGCAGCAGCAGCAACGCCTTCACCCCTTGACAAGATCAGGGAGTACTCTTCGCCGCCGATGCTGTGCTCCCCTCCTGTGATGTCCAACGACAAGGGCAGCAGGAGCAAGAGGATCAACAGCATCCTGCGGCGCAGCCTGCAGAAGAAGGTGGTCATCAGGCCCCCAATGACGGCGACGCAGGCTGGTAGGAGGGGGCCCAGTGGCGCCGCTGCCCAGGGTGTCGACGGTGCTCGCCGGGCAGTGGCGCGGCGTGTGCCGTTGAGCGGCGGTGCTGCTGCCACGGCAGGCGCGCCGAGGGTCGGGCACCACAACAGGGACAAGGAAAGAGGGTGGAACACCGGGACAAGCTTCAGGAACTTCTGAATTCTGGCCAAGAGGCATCATTCAGCTCTCAGAGAATGTAGATTGGGTAGGAAAAAAAAAGGTTTAGGTGTTCATAGTTCAGAGTTTGCGTTCTCGCCTATTGTGAGAGAACAGCTATGCATTTCTTCTTTTTATTTATATATAGGTTTGGAGATTGATCGATCTGGCCTGTCGGATCTGTCTACGAAACTGTTTGCTGGTTCTGATCTGGTTTGCAAGTGCTTCCAGTTTGAGTGTGAGACAATTTCTTCCTGCTGAATAGTGAATGATGCTGTATATTACTGGAGCTAAGTTCTTGCTGATCCTGATCAGGGTTACAGCTTACAAGTGCTTACAGTTCGGGTGAGATGTTTTCTGCCATGGGGCCATTTGAACATCAGGAATTCAGAGATATTTTGCAAGGGTTTCACAAAAAGAAGGCCCATTAGATTAAAAAAAATTAGAGGTTCACACTGGGCATAAGTTATGGGTGATTCAGATGAGAGCTATGAGAGGTTTAAAAGTTGACAACTCAAAATTAAAAAAAAAAACTTGTCCATAGGCAAAGGAAACAACTGTGGCAATCTGGCCACTTAATACTAGTAGAAGAAATATTCCACACTGAAAATTTGTCATGAAAATGGAATCAGACAACAGCCACACTTTGTTGATGTATAATTGACGATTGTCATATGATAGATCTGCATATGACGGCGTTTTCAAGTGATGCACATGTGTTCTGAAAGTTGAAGATCTTAAACTTCATTATGGGCAAATGACAAATTGTGGCAACCAGACATTAATATTATAGAAGAAATCATTCATACGCAAACCTGCGATACAACCGAGTAAGGACAATCGCCTAAACATTAATCAGTTCATGCCCTCAAGCCAAACTACATTGGTGTACTGATGACTATCATACATTTCTCAAGATTTGCAGCTTGTGCCCTGCCTTCAAGATATCCAGCTCAAGGCCTCCTCTCCTCCTCAGTCCGTATCTCCGGTACAAATCCGCTACAGGGACTAAACTAAACATTACCAAAATTGACAGTCCAGCCTTCACTTCGAGAATTTCACTTGACGCCTATCTTCCGTGACTCCTGCAAATTAAGAGCCACACCAAAAGCCATAGGGTTATAACTCAAAGCAGAGCTATTTGAAACAAGAAGCTTGATTCATGTCAAACTAGACAGCAATTTTTAGATATGATAAACAAAGCACATGCAAGAATTCAGTTTATCCATCAGACTTTAGATAAGACTATGAATCTCTATTTGACGTAACAATTGAACATATTATAAGATTTTTAAAACTAGAGTGTATTAGCTTAAGCAGGATCAATGAAAAACTATAATGAGAAAACCATTACTTCCTAGTAACAAAATCAATGATAAAACTAAATGAAGCCAGCTTGAACAATGTACATAGTTCTTTTTCCAAGCAATAACTAATGCAATGTTTTAACGTTTATTAGAAGATGAAGTTTCCACGGACTTACATTTCAATGATGTCCCAGCAAGACAAGTTAGCCTTGCTTTTGTGTTGGCCTCTGCCAGCGGAGTAGGTTTCTCACTTCCCGTCATCCTAGCATCCCAGATCCTTATGACGCCATCGGATGAAGCGGAAGCAACCAGAGTGCTGAGTTCAGATCCGTCATTCCGGCTATCAAAAACGACAACCCCTTTTAGACGGGTTGAATGAGCACCCTCAATGCGAGATGAAACCTTGCCGCTGGAAAGATCCCAAGCAGTGATACCACGGTCCTCTCCTCCAGTGTAAAGTACTCCATTCTGACACATCCATGATTACACAAGTGAGCAATGTGCACAAAGCAACATCATATATTCATATTCGTGTCAAGTATCTAAGAGATGGATTATAGAACGAAAAGTAGAATGCAGTGGAGACGAAGCCAAAGTGCTACGACATTTTAAGCATGCGAAGATACACTGACCTTGCAGAAGGAAATGGACCTCACTCCTAATAGCTAAACCACACCATGAAGCTTGTACCTAGCGGTCTTATGGGCTGTCAGATAGATAGCTGACCGAAGTGAAATTTGCGTTGAACATGGTAATAGATTTCAACAATTTCTCAACTCTTTACACTCTAAACCAGCTGTAATCGGTTAATCCTAGGTAAGAAACTAAGAATCAAGTGACAAGCATTCTCATGAAATGATTTCTGTTCTATTATTGTGACATGATTTATGCAAATTTCTCTGGAGGCACAGCAAGCAAACGCGGATACCTTTGCTGGGGCGAGGGCGAGCACACGCTTGCCGCACTTCATCTCATGGATGATCCTGGCGTCCTCGGAGTCATGCACGGTGATCTTCTCCTCGGTGGCCATCACGAAGCGGTCACCGCCGGCAGCGTCCACCGCATAGGCCACGGCCGACGCTGGGCGCTCCAGGCGGCAGGCGAAGCTGCGGCGGCCGCGGAGCAGGTTGAGCATGGCGAGGCCACCCGCTCGGCCGACGGCCAGCGCGACGCGCCCGGAGGGGTGCACGGCGACGGCGTCCGCGGCCTCGCGTCCGCGCGGGAAGACGCGGAGCGAGCTGAGGAGCGCGAAGCCGTCGGCGTCGTAGAGGTGGAGCAGGCCATCGTCGGAGGCGGCGAGGAGGTTGCGGGGCACGGGGCCGATGGAGTGGAAGGCGACCGCGGAGACAGCGGCGGAGGGGTCGAGCAGTGGGCCGAGGTCGGCGGCGGTGGGGAGGTCGTAGAGGCGGACGGAGTCGTCGGCGCCGCCCGAGGCCGCGAGCCCCGCGCGGGGCGCGGCGGCGACGCAGCGGATGGGGCCCGCGTGGGCCGGGTAGGAGAAGAGCGGCGCGAGGGCTAGGGTTTCGTCGGAGGATGGGGCCGTGGCGGTCAGGGTCTTGATGGAGAAGCCCCAGATGAAGCGCTCGTAGGAGCCGGCGACGAGAGCCATCGGAGAACGAGGGGAAGGAGCGAGAGCCTACGCGCCGCCGCCGCCGGGAGAGTTGAGGAGGAAAGGGGAGAAGGGTTTGGAGGTTTTGCTATTCTTTTCGCGGCGCCGTGTGGGCCAGGACATGACGGATGTGGCATGCCACGGCTGAAAGTCCATATTGGCTCCCGAGCTTACATGCTCCTACCTGACATAAAAAAAAATCTAAAAACATAGTAAAACATTTCAAAAAATGTGAAAAAACTCTCAGCAAGCATGTACTCCATGTTTGCTACTAGATGCGTGTCAATTTTCGTAATAAGATAACATTTTAGGTGTCCTATGCAAAAAAAATTAAATCACTGACAAAAAGCTGGTTCGAAAATATAGTTTTCAAAGCAACGATTTTTTTTCTGCACAGGAAATTGTAAATGTCATTCCTTCACCAAAAAAAGTCACGAATGTACTCCCTCTGTTCTAAAATATTTGACTCCTATTAGTCCAAATATGCATGTATGTATATATTAAAACATGTCTACGTATATCCATATTTTACAAATGGAAGTCATGTATTTTAGAACGAAGTGAGTAGTAAGCTTATATATGCTGCTTGGGAATTTTTTTTTTAAAATTTTTTTAATTTTCCTTTCAAGTCTTTAATTGAGGAGGATCATGTGAGCTCGGGAGCCAAATCGGCTACCCGCGGCGGATAGTCCTATATTTCATGATAGTGTTACTCCATCCGTCCAATTTTATAAGTCACATTTCTTAACATTGTAATAGTAAGAAGTGTGTCCTATAAAAATGGATGGAGGGAGTATTTTTTTGCTAAGAGCGGTGGAGCATGGAACGAATTAAACGGCGCTCCATATTAATACTGTGTCCAGCCACCAGGTTTCAGCCTCGGTACACAGGGAGGGAACCGCAAGTGCCGTTAATTGTGTCAACTCCCGCCACTTCGGATCTTGACGCACCGTGATCAAGTTGCTATGTGCATCTAAAGAGGTAAACGTTGAGACCTCAAGGGGCTTCCTCAGAGTTCAGTGCATTTCGGCCTTTGGATCGAGGACTTACAGAGCTGATCTAAACCGTTCGTTTTTTCACCATATGATATAAAACCGAGCCAACCTCGCGGTGAAAACCCTAGCCGCCAGCCGCCCCCGCGATCCCGCCCCAGTTTCGCGCCCTTTTGCCCTCTCCGCCTCTCCAATCCCCTTGCCCCCGCCGAGATCCTCTCCCTTCTCCGAGCCCGGCCGTCCCTCGCGCCACCACTGCAGGTGTGCCCTCCCTCCTTGGCGCCCCAACAGGAGGAGCAGAGCCGCCTCCGGTCATGCACTACTCCGAGCAGCCTATCCCTTCTCAGCGAGAGAGATTTGGCATGGAAGTGGTGGAGCAGAGTTGTGCAGGCCGTCGTGCTTGAAGAACATGGGTCATGGGCAGGGCGGAGCCGTGGCCGCTGTCCTGTCCTCCCGCCCCCTCTCGTGTGGTCGGCAATGAAGGCCATGTTCCTTCTGCCGGCGAGGAGGAGCAGTTTCGGTTGGAGTCCAAACAGGGACAGAGATGGAGGCTGCGGGGCTCCAACAGCCGCCGCCGAGTAATGGTCGTTCCCGCCCCCACATCGCAGGAGAAGCCGAGGACACCGCCACAACTGACCTCGCACCTCTGTTCCAATCGACCTCGCCTCATTTTCCCCTCTCGCGGGTTCCCAGAATCCCCTATTGCTCTCTCGCTTCACTCTTCTTTTTCTAATCCCTGGAAAATATTGTCTGCAGATTCTTTTTTTCTATGCCTATGAAAATTCAACAATGTTTTGGAAGAATCTAATGTGTATGCTCCGAATCTATTTTTTATGCTCCGTTGTGTACTCATTTGTCATTTCGTTTAGTTTAGCTCAATTCAATGATGTCATGTTGAGTTATAAGATCCGGTGTAATAATATAAAGTAAATACAATGATAATTCGGTGGTTTCTTTGAAAACCAAAGTTTCTTATTCCCCCTTTTTTTTATCATTGCAGGGTGCCTACAAGCAAGCTGTGCAATGTAGCAAAAATATCCCTAAACAAGCAACAAGTACCTCTAGAATATCAGTTTCGACACCTCCAAAAATTTCAGTTATGTTCTTGAATTAAAAGAGGTGCTCAATAGACCATTATGATGTTTCTTGATTAACTTTCAAATCATGAGTAGTATAATAAAGTTTGTGTGGTTCATGATCTTTGTTTCAGGTGATCGGAGTAGTGGTGGTCTTATGGACTCAAAAGCAGCGGCCATGTCGCCATGGTGGCACCTTGAATTCCTGCAGGAGATCAACCTCTAGCTCCAGTGAGTTCATTCCCTCTTTAACCGTCCTATGGATGGTGACCAAGAATCTTCTATCCTTTTTCTTTAGTTCGCTTCAAGGGAAGGTGGGAAGAATTTCTTGTAACATCCCAGTGTTTGGGAAGTTATAAGGATCTAAATATAATATGTGCATTTGCATAGCATGCATCTAAAAATATGGGAAATTTGGCGCAAAAGTTAAGCAATGCAAAGTGATCGAGGTTTCTCTCTGATTGATGAATTAGAGATAGGTCATCTACGAGAGTGTGTCCAACTTTGATATGATCTTTAACACAACTAGTCAGTCAATGGAATCATTTGTCGAGTCAATCAAAACTTGGCTATGACCTCAGTGAATCATCAACACTTTGATCACAGTTCTAGAATAAGATATTATCATCCCTCAAAAGGAGTATCCAATCATCCTCTTACCTTGATCACCTATATCTTCGAAATCTCCAGTCCTACACAAGAGAGCAAGCAAGAGAATGCAACAAGAGTTCAAGATGGATTTTCCCAATTTTGCATAGAAGTATTATGATGATCTTATCAACTTCTCTAGTAACAAAATTATGTGAAATTCAAACATTGTATGTTATGCAAAAGTAGTTTGGTAATAAGGCTGGCCACCTTGTTAACAAAGTACTTTTATGCATGTAACAATTGAGTGACATATAATGAAAACTTGCACATTTGAAAGTTTGACAAGACCTATCCTCATTCTTTACATTTTGAGCACAATTCAATAAAACCGACAAGTATATATAATTCAAAGGATGCACAATTCGTCATGTCTTCAAAACATACATGATCACATAGGAATACATAGGCATCATGTCACCATTCTACATATCAAATGCCATCTCATACAACCTTATGCAACTAGGAGCAATCATAAGCCATAAGATTATCACCTTGTATATTCATATCTCATCACTTGGGGTTACACAAGTCTCCATCACAAATCCATACAATTATATGTCCCAAGTATATTTAGCTACAACAAATTCAAATGTGTCCAAATACAAAGTTGGAATTTGAAATTGAAATACTACAAATTTATGGAATATGTACATGTCTCAAGATAAGAAAAGAAGATTACAATGGAATAAAAAGAAACTCCTAAACTAAGATGATCTGGATCTTCATTTTAGTTGACCATCATCTTCTCGGTCTTGATCTTTCCAATCTATCTATTCTTAATTTCCTGCAACATACAAAACAAAGACAAAGGAAGGGGTTATGATTAACATGTTTGCCTTCACCACAGGGGTGAGGCAATTGATATTGGAACTACACTATAGGGCATTAGGAACTTGTCCTAACATCCTAACTATCGACTAAAGGGATTAACCATGATCTTTAGGAAATCCTAGGTACATGGGATCATTGGATCATTTAGGCGACAAGGGCATCAACGAGGCGTTATTCAACTGAAGCAACAAAGGGACAAGAGTAAGTGAGGATCCATACAAGAGAAGGGACTAGAGGCAACTGATCCAATTGTACCATCTTAAGCAACTAGGCAATCCCTCTAATCTAGCATAGTTCCTAATAAGAGAAAGCCCACATTAAATATTTCTCCAATGGTATTAATTACCCAGGAAGAAAATAAACAAATTATACATTCACATAAATTTAATCCCAAGTCCACATTATTGAGAAAGCCCATACAACAATACAGTCCATATGTGATAAATGCCACTTGGCAAGTAAAAAAATAAAGCCAAGCATACATAATTATCCATCTCAGCCGAGTCTTGCAGTAGGGGAAATGAACAAGGGCCTGGCAGCACCAAATAATGGAGTCAAACATGACAAGGACCAGGAGCAGCCGTAGCTTGCTCATGAGGGAACCAAAGGCCAAGTTGTCAACCTGGACTAGAGAAGAGGGCCACCTGCAAGCAGCTCACACAACACATGCAGACTGTGTGTTGTCAAGCTCACAGTAGCAGCAAAACAGTGCAAGGACACTATATAAACAGGGCATAGCAGTACCAACCACTATTCCTAGCTCTTGCACACATCCCAGCCGCATCCATGCTTCACCTACTAATCGTGAATTCATTCCCCAAATAGTACACCATTGTTCTATCACAGAAATCTGCTAGATCACATCACATCAGACCATCCGTAGCTCAAGAACACATCCAAATCTTTAGATACTAGGAAACAGATCAAGCAGCTAGGAGGAGCAGGCATGCCACAAGAAGCAGGTTTCATCAGATTCCGGAAGACCAAGCTCCACTTCAACAGCAGGTTGATGTCAAATAAATCGATCTATAACACATGTTCATATCATGGTCCAAAGTGAGGGAGAGGGGAAAGATCTCATAGATCTGCAGAGTTGCTATGCTAGATCATCACTGATATTTAAAGAAAGCTACAATAGTATATGCTCTTGTAAAAAAACAAGTGTCACAGCCTTTGCATCATTGGCTAGCTAAGAAATCAAGCGTAAATCTGTTCCTATCAGTTACACATCCCAAATCTGTCCAGAAAATAAAGCCAACAAAGAAATGCTATGAAAACACACCAAATACATGATCCCAGGAGTGCACACCCGAGATACAATATCTGACAAACAAACCTAGTATCTTTGTATCTGGAGTGCTATTTTACTCTCAGATTTGGCATCCAGTTCATCATTGAGATTTTAATACATCTAGTAATAACCTGTTCTTATCCAAAGAATAGATGCCTCAGCCTTTGCATCCTAGGCTTGGGTAAGAAAACAAGTCCTGGTCTGTTCTTGTCAACTATATGCCTAGCAATAGATCTGTCTAGAGGTTGGACAGAGTCATATTTCACCACACGAGCACCAAACACATGATCTAGTGCACACTAGAAGCAGCCAATAATTAGGAAATCATCCAAATAGGGGCACCCCTACACATATATAAGCATAAATCAAGCACTAGGAGGATGCAATCATCACAAGTCTATATCCGAATTAAATTGACAAAGTTAACAGTAGGTTAAATGTGTAGTTTTGTCGGTACTAAGATCCCACAAAAATCAGGAATGCTTGGATGAGCAAGTCATCCAAACGGAGGCATCATCACAAGCCTAGCACCGGCACATATACACATCAGTTCATCACTGGGATGAACTGGGGCAGCACTACACAACACAATTCATCGGCTCGATGGCCGGTCATAGGAGAGTTCTCACCTCGAGGAGGTGTGGCTAAGGCAATGGAGACGGCCTAGTCGATGTTGGGGTTGCGGACACAGCACTGTCCCACCGGCATCGAAGATGGGGAAGCAGCGGTACCATCGCAGCGTCGGCGGCACATGGAGCACCACAGCAGCGGCGCATCGACTTGCGTCGAGCCACACTGCATCACCACTAGACCACCACATACACCACCGGGGCAGCAGAGTTGCCACTGTGGTCTAGGAAACTCGGGGAAACGGGTCAGAGGCGAGTCAGAGTAAAGGACCACGGTGAGACGAGGAAGATGGAGGAGGCGAATCACCTCGTGCCTTTAGGCCACACCAGACCGGGCATGGGACTAGTCGGAGACGGACGACCGTGCTCGCGAAGGGGAGCGAGCATGCAGTCGACCAAGGGCTCGTCGATGCAGGAGAAGGCGACCTGGAGCTCAAGGAATAACTGGTGATGGTGTAGGCCGACGGCAAAGCAGCGGGCGCCGTGGAGAAACGGCCGAAGCAGAGGAGCCATGGTGGCTAGGGTTAGGTTTCCGCAGGCGAGCTTGATTGGAGCACATGGGGGCGGATTCGGCGGCAGGGTTGGGGGCAATCGGGAGAAAGGAGCGAGGGGCAGCTATACAGACGAACGGCAGCGCCGAGCATGGTCGGAGGTGGCCGGAGCAGAGAGTGCCGGCGGCGGCGATGGCACGCACGCACGCGTGAGAGACAGAGAGAGAACCGGGAAGAGGCATCGAGTTGTGCCTGTGCGTGCACTGGTCTGTACGTACGTGGGCACTTGGGCTTGACCCAATTTCAGTTTGACTAGTGTGTACTCTGTACTAGTATATGCTAATTGTCCAATTAATTAGCCAAAACACCTAATCCACTAATATGTGTCTGTTCGTTATCAAATTAAACCAACTTGGAAAATAAGGCCTACACCTAATCGTGTACGTATGGATACTACTTGGCCTAATTAGTCTTAGTCTACTTAATAAACCAATTAAACTCAAATAAATAATTAGCCATCTTCTTTTCTTTAAAAAGCTCCTAAATAATCCTTTAGAGATTTTGAAATCTAAATTTAAGACAATTCATTGAGCTGTTTATTTTTAGAATAAAATACTAAGTAATAAAAAAATTTGAATTTACAACTACTTAAAATTGAGGGAAATATACCAAGTGGATAAACAGATGTTTTATAATGGTATTATTGATAAATTAACCTTAGTGGTTAATTTTAAAAGTTTTGAAAGTAAAGCTAGTACCCTTAATTGAAATTTTCTCAAATAAAACAAAACATATTTTCATAATTATGGTGAAATCTTAAAATAAATACTCT
Source organism: Alopecurus myosuroides (assembly GCA_028641055.1). Classification (NCBI taxonomy): domain Eukaryota; kingdom Viridiplantae; phylum Streptophyta; class Magnoliopsida; order Poales; family Poaceae; genus Alopecurus; species Alopecurus myosuroides. The sequence continues at coordinate 24,645,971 of CM054063.1, forward strand.
ACCATTTTTCATGATTTCTAGTGATATTCCAAGTATTTGTAAGTCATAAAATAATCCAGGACTTAATAAAATATAATCAAGGTTTTCTTAAAAACCTTATTATTTCATTAAACTTAGGTGTTCCAAAACTCTAATTTCAGGTAGGTATTATTTCTATATCATGATAAACTTTGTTTATTCTTCCTTTAAGAATTATTCCTAAAAGTGGTATTACCTTACTACTAAAATGAAAGTGATAAGTACTTACGGCATAAATGCATAACATTTTGAAATATTTAATAACCAAGTAAAGAATGTAAAATCTTAAAACTCTATTAAATCAACATACCAACATAATATCAACTTCTTCAAGTGATCAATGTCATCACTTGAAGGTAAGAAAATAAACCATAAGTCAAGTGAACATAATGAAATCAAAGTATCGAAAGCGAAAGTGTAATCTTTTAAGTTTTGGGTATTTTCGGGGTAAAGCACGATGCATCTCATTACTATGCATGTGTCATCTTGCCAGTGTTTTATGTAGTCCTTACCGGGACTACTTTGCTATCTTTCAGATGTCGAAATTGTCTACGCGACCCTCGAACCCCTGTCGTGGTGGTGTCACGGCAGATGCCATGGGATGGCTAAAGATGTGGGGACGATGGACGCTGGAGGTGTCCGGGGAGGGATCACGCGACGAGTAGCCGCGTGAAGTAAGATCCACACAACACAAACAACACGATGTACCCAGGTTCAGGGCCCTCGTGAGGAGGTAAAACCCCTACTCCTGCCTTTCTCTATGTATTATGATGTCTCTCCGAGTAGTCACAGTACAAATGGTATCGCTACCGAGTAGCCTCTCTCTCCTCTCCGAGTAGAGCTAGGTTAAGAACTTAGGGTTTCTAGGGTTTCCTATGAGCCAGGGAGTACGTATGAGAGCATCTATGGGAGCATGTGTGAGCGTGTGTGAGCGTGCCTCGCGCAGGAGGCGGCGGGGCACCTTATATACACGGTGCCCAGCCGGATACGTCCAAATCCTAGACAAGTGTCGACATAGTGTGCACACTGTCCTTTCTCCGAGTACCCGCTGACAGCTTTGGTCGTTGATCTTGGCTGCTTCTGTAAAGTCGTTGGGCAAAACTAGGGGACAGACTGGTATCACTGTACCTAGTCACAGAGTAGGCCCCCCTTATCCTGCCACCGACTGCTTCCATGCTGTCACTGTCAGGCAGGCCGTCCCCACGTGAACAGTAGTTCGAATGCTGCCAAGTACGGACCCAGGATACGCGGGATCCTGTGTCAGAACGGCTCCTTTGACTTCCTGCCCGAGTAGTTTCCCGCCAAAGGTTCCCGCCAATTGTACTCGGGCCAAACCTTCTTCTCGTCAGGGCAGAACTTGATTGATATCTCCTTCTGGTCATCTTGAGGTGAGACCGAGTAGCAGTCGACCGGATAGCGAGTACCCGGTAGTCGGCTACTCGACCAAACCTCTCTTCTGTAAGCGGCATTTACCATCTGTCTTTACCCTACTCGGGGGTAACCCCCCGACAGCAGTCCCCGAAGCTGGTTGAGTCTTGCGAACTTGTTCACTAGGCTCTGCCAGCTTAAAACTAGCCTTTGCATCTCAGCCATCGAACCTCAAGATGCCGAGTAGGTCCTCCGAGTAGCTATCCGGAAAGTATCTTGAGTTTCCTCTTTCCGAGTAGCACTTGCTTTCTACTCTGTATCCGAGTAAAAAGACTTAGCGAAAATTCGCAAACTGAGCCCCTGCAGCGCAGAGCAACATCCAGCCCTTCACGCAGGCACTGCCCACGTGTCAAGCATCCACGACCTTGTCGTTTGGTTGCCCAGGACACGACGCCACGTGTCCAGTTTTCACGCTGTGGGCCCACCGGCCGTCATGTCCCATCACGCGCAATTACTGGCCACGATCTGATGGTGGGATCAAATGCGGCCGTTACGCGCGCAGCCCGCGCTTGTGTGCGTTTCTAGCCGGCCACAGGACCCACCACACGCCACAGTCGATCCCACCTCCGCGGTGGTAACGGTAATACCGCGAGGGAGATATAAATACCCCCGCGGTAACTTCCTTTTCTTCTTCCCTGCACTTTTCCCCTTCCGCCTCTTGTTCTTCTTCTTCGCCACCGAGCCCTCCGCCGCCGCGCAAACTTCCGCGCCGCCGCGGACTCACTCCACCGAGCAACTCCACTCGAAAATCATCCACTCCTCCCACTCGCAACAATGGCCAAGGCTAGCTGGGCGGGTTCCTCCGTCACCAAGGCCAATCTCGCCTGGCTCGTGACCAGCAGAAGGGTTCCCCCCGGCGTGGAGTGCCGGGCACCCGACGACGAGGTCGTGCCAACTCCACGGGACGGCGAGCGGGTGGTCTTCATGTCGCACTTCGAGCGCGGCTTTGGACTGCCCGCCTCCGACTTCCTGCGCAAATTCCTCGACCACTTCGGGTTGCAGATGCATCATCTGCCACCCAACGCGGTCGTCTTCCTCGCCTACCATGCGGTGGTCTGCGAGGCTTTCCTCGGCATCAGGCCCACGACTGATACGTGGCTCAGGTACTTTAATCTCCGCCAACAGTCAGTCGGGAAGAAAGACGCTGCAGGTATCGGCCGCGCCACCGACACGGGCTGTGCCATGATGGTGCAGCGGACCGGGACGAATCATCCCCGCATCCAGGGGCTGGATTCCTGCCGAATGTGGCAGCAGAGCTTCTTCTACGTCAAGAATGTCCCCGCCACGGAAGGGGGTGTGGTTGATGATCGAATCAACCTGCCCGCTTGGAGGAATCGTGCTCCACTCGGGTCGAACTGGAAGGAGAAGCCCACCATCGACGAAATCGCCATCGAGATAGAAAACAGACTCGGCGAGCTGAAGAAGCTGGGCCTCAAGAACGACGACCCGGTGGTGTGCTGGATCAAGCGCCGAGTGCTCCCTCTGCAGGAGCGCTGCCATCTCATGTGTTACATGGGAGGCCCCCGCGACTGCACCAGGACCACCACCATCGAAATCGACGACGCCGATGTTGCCTATCATGCCAGGAACATGCTGAAGACAAGCCTTACCGAGAAGTGGCGGTATGGTTTCGTCCCGTACAGCCGTACGCAACCGATTGCCCGGGTACGCTGTTCCTACTCTGTTTTCGCCTCTGCTTCCCGAGTAGATAACTTCCCTTTCCGCCCCGATTAGCAATCACCTGGTGCACCGAGTAGAGCACTTAGTCGACTCGCGCTTAGGCTTCGTATGCTTTATGCTTGCACGCCTATCCGGGTAGAACACTTAGAAAACTGCATAGGCTTAGTGTGCTTTGTGTTTGCACGCCTATCCGAGTAGAGTTCCATCCTGATACTCGGTTGACTTATGATCCTTCTCTGTCTTTCAGACTCTTACTCGACAGTTGATTGAGAGTCGGGAAGTTTTCGAGGACAACTGGTTCGCCGATCGCGAGGAGGATGACATGCTGCCCTCTGATGACGTGGAACAGAGCAGTCCCGTTCCTGACAAGCGCGATGCTCTCCGCACTTGGTCGGATGAAGGCTCTCACGGTATTGTCATTTTCATCTTGTTTGTTTCTGAGAAACATCAACCCCTTGCATTGCTGTTTCTGATTCTTCCTTCTTCTCTTTTGAATTTCTCAGATGAGGCCGCTGCGGAGAAGGACGACGAGGATGAGGACGAAAACGAGGGCGATGCGCCCCTTGTCGTCCAACCTCTGTCTACTGCCCCTCCCGAAACCCGCAAGCGAATCGGCAGCGAAGCGCAGGCACCTCCAGCCAAGAAGAGGAAGCCCGCCGAGAAGGAGGAGGCCGCCGAGAAGAAGAAGAAGGTTACTGTCAAGAAACCCCGACGACAGCTTACATCTACCACTGCGTGAGTTCTCTTCTCGTTTGCCCTTCTTCTCACGTAGTACTGTTTTCTCCCAAATCTTCTTCCAATCCCTGACTTCTTTCTTCTCTGCAGTCCTGCCATGGATGCGAACGCAGCCTTTGCGTCCGGCCAAAACAGGGAGACAGCAGTTCCCCTGATCGACCTTGTTGACGACGAGAACGAGGCCGCCAATGCTGCTGCCACCAGCACACATGCTAGTGATGCTCGAGGAGCAGAACCAGAGCCAGCAGCACAAGATACCACCATTCATGAAGAGAGGCCCCCTTCTCCTCCGGCTAGCAACGCCGAGGAGAATCAAGAGCAAGAAATGCAAGACGCCGCCGCCCTTGAGCGGCCAGAAGTAGAACAGGAGCAGCCTAACATCGAGGCTGCTGCACGAGAGAACATCACTGCCGAGCAGCTGGTGACAGACGACACCGCCGCGGATGCTACCATAGCAGATGTTTACCCACTGCCAGGCGGCGCGGTGAGTAGTGTTCAGCCAGGAGCTGCACCGGGCGATGGACCTGTGGCGCCACCAACTGCGCAAGGCCCTACGCCCCCAACTGCGCAAGGCCCTACAGCACCAACCTCCTCCTCGTCGCCACGGAGCAAGGACACATCCAGCCCTCCTGGGCGAGCAGCCAAGCAACAGGCCCTTGATGCTCTGAGGGATTACTGTTCCAAGAAAGGCCTTTCTGAGAAGGAGACTGCCGATAAGGTGGCTGCTGAGGAGGCCAAGGCCAAGGAGGAAGCCGCCGAGAAGGTCAAAGCTGAGAAATAAGCTGCTGAGAGAGCCAAGGCCGAGCAGAAGAAGGCCAGGGCTGAGCAGAAGAAGGCCGAGAAGCAAGCTGCCGAGAAAGCAGTCGCCGAGAAGGCAAAGGCCAAGACTGACGGGAAGAAACCCGAGGATCTCGAGAAGCAGGGAATCGAGAAGGAGCAAACGAAGAAAAGGGCCAGAGACCAAGGCGCATCCGCAGGCGGAGCGCTCGTGATCCGCGAGTCCGGCCCCATTCCTGCTGCGCTCTCGGCTGATGCTCGCGCTGCTGGTCAGCCCTGCTACCCGGAGTATATGATTGAGGTTAGCCAACAACACACCATCGGCTTCCCTCCCCAAGATAAAGCTGTAGCTATTCAGAAGGGGAGGAAAGCTGTAGCCAGGAATACTCCTCCCTTCGATCCAGCTCAAAACAAACCCGTCAATATTGCTTCTCGGGGAGCCCAAGACAAGCCAATAACCTCCAAGGGTCTTGAGCAGGTACTGGACACTGTTGGCCACATCAGCGCCAAGTGGGACAGCAGGGTTCTCGGAGAGGAGAAGTGGCACGGCTTGACCCTTGGCTCCATCGACCACTACCGCGTGGAATGGAACAAGATTGATCTGGGACACCAGCCCATGTCCGTTTCCACTGATACCGCTACCCTCGCAGCCAAGATGTTCTTGCACCGCAAGAACGCCGAAGATATCGAACAGAGCTACGCAGTAAGTCTTTTTTGCCTTTTCCGAGTTGAATTTTCTTCTCTTCTACTCGCCTTTCTTCTTTCTTACCATCACCCCCAGTCCCCGAGATTTGGGTCGAGTAGTTGGATACTCTCCGAGTAGCCACCTACTCGGGCCGAATCTTCTCTGCTTTGCCTAACTCATTTTCTTCTCGGTTTTCAGGATAGCGTTCTTAAGCGGACCAACTTATACCGCATCCTTCTCTGGAACCACTCCATCGCCAGGAGGCGAATTGCTGCGCTGGAGAAGGAGAAGATAGCTGCTGAGGCCGCAAGCAAAAATGCAAACGACAGCACCCAACAGCTGGCCGAAGTGCAAGGTACGCCTTTAGCCACGCGGTTTCTGCGTTTTATGTTTACGCCCGCTTCTGCTTTCTCACGCGCTAACCTTTTCTTCTCTGCAGACAAACTGAAGGCCTTGGCCGATGAGCATGAAAAATGCCGTAGCTTCGTGGAGAACGCCGAGGCCACCATAAAGAAACTTGAAGGTGAGTTTGCTGTTTACTCGGTGTAACTTTGAGTTTGGTTCTTCTCTGCCCATTTACTGACCTCATCTTATCTCTTCGCAGAAGATTATAAGTCATTTGCTGAGGCGCACCAAGATTGCGTCAAGCCAGTGGAGGTGGAGAAGCAGCTATCCGACCAGGCCATAACTCTGGTGAAGGACCACACCACCGAGATGGAGAAGCTGCAGCTTCAGCTTCAGAAGGCACTCCAAGATGCCGTGAAGATTGGCGCCGAGAGGGACAAGGCAATCGCCGAGAAGGCCAAGGCCGAGACCACTTTCAAGGCCAAGGAGAGGGCCCTCGAGGCTGAGTGTGAAACTTTGAAGAAAACCAACGCTGATCTCTTTGCTCAGATGGACACCCTGCGCCAGATCCAATCAAAGCACATTGGCAATGAGGAGTCCTGGAAAACCAAGCTGCAGCAGCTGCGCCGCCAACTGATCGGTGAGTTTTCTCTTCATTGCATCTTTTCTTCTCGGTCTTGTTCCTTCTCGGCTTCTTCTTTCTTCTCGGTTTTTGATCTTGCTACTTGCTATTTCAGATATCTGGCCTCGTCTTGATTCTACCTCTGCGCCTACGGTAGCCAAGGCCCGAGCAGCTCGCCTTTCGCTGGGTGAGCCAATTGACACCAGGGCTGAAATCGAGGACAGCCTGTTGGTGCTTAAAGATTACTTCGAAATGCTGTCCGGCGTCGGAACTGACTTCATTCATGTGGGCTTTGAGCTCCACCGGCTGTTCTGGCCTCATGATCCCGAGCCAAGAAACATGCGGGAGCTCGCCCTCAAGCTGGGGAACGTGAAGGCCGAGTTGAAAAAGTGGCGAGCCTCCGGAGCCCGTGCTGGTGCGGACGTGATGCTTCTCTGCATTGCGTCTTGGTATGAAAACCTGGATATGCAGCTCATCCGCGGGAAACGCAATGATTCCAAGTGGGAGACGGATGCTGAGAGCGTGGCCTTGTGCAAGCAGATTGCGTATGATGTCGCAGAATGCGCCGAGACGGAGGTCTACATCGATGGCGTCCCCGAACCCGACACCGAGTACGAGGACGAAGAAGATGATGACGAAGAGGAAGACCTTGGCGACTTCTTCGAATCTCCCAAGGGCAAGGCCGGAAAGGGGAAGGCCGCCGTTGTCGCGAGTAGCGACGAAGACGAAGGGGCGCACATCGACTCCGAGCCACTCGACTTCGGCACTTCCTCAGGTGCTGCTCTCGACGACACGGTGCCTCCTCCTGGCCACGCTTCAGGCTCCTCCTCGGCTCCAGGACCCGTCTCGGTGGCCACGGCCACTTCCGAGCAGGCGGCCACCCAGGGGGATGCCGAGTTGGAGGAATCCGCCACCGCCCAGGCGGGAGCGGATGCCGCTCACGCCAGCACCGAAGGAACAGCCGCCACGACTGCCACCGAAGAAGCCGCTGCCAGGACCGCCGCCGAGGAAGCAGCTGCCAAGGCCAGCGCCGAGAACATCGCCTCTTCAACTTGAAGCAACCTGCAATCTTTTTTCACTTGAACCTTTATCAGATCCCCGGGATGCCGGGAGCAGATGTAACAGACTACCTTTATTTTGCTTGCTACTCAGTTTTTATGCCCACTCGGTTTATGTTGACATTAATCAATTTGAACGACACTGGCTTAATGCCGAGTTGTGTTTCCATGCGAGTCCCCGAGTAGCTTTTCTTATTCACCCTGTCTTTTCATCTCTGCTCTACCTGCGACTTGTCGCTTGTTTGGTATTCGAGTCACAAGAATCAAGTAGCGGGGCTGCAAATACTTAGCCGCTAGAAACAAACATGGTAACGCAGCCCACCACCTAGCCGAGAAGATGAAAACGGGGAACAAAAAGTAACCGACAATCTACTCGGTTCCTGCACTCTTTCTTCCTTAGTGATTTTCGTGTGCTCATTGACCTTTTGCTTGTTCTCTTGCTTGCCATGAAGCCGGGTTTCGGACAGCAGCGAAGTCGAAGAGTTGGCATATAGGTTTAAACACAGTACTCAATGCACTTTTGAGTTCTGAAGTGAAGCAACCGAATAGACAAAGGAACAAGCCGAGTAAAAACACTTAGAGCAATTTTGGACGAGGGCAGTCCCCGAGAACAATTTCAGATTGCAGAGTAGAATTTCAACTCGGATAAGAGGGTACATACACATCTTTGCTTACGAATGAAAACGACGAAGTAGAGCTACATTCCAGGGACGCTTGGTTTCCTCTCCAGCTTTATCTGCCCTGTTCGCCTGCGATGGGCGCACATCTACAAGATAGTACGCATCATTGTGCAGCGCTTTGCTCACAATGAAAGGCCCTTCCCATGGAGGAGACAACTTGTGCATCCCGGCTGTGCGCTGCACAAGCCTAAGGACCATGTCTCCTTCTCGGAAAACCCTTGGGTTCACCTTTCGGCTATGATAGCGCCGCAGGTTTTGCTGGTAGATAGCCGAACGTGACAGAGTCAGCTCTCTTGCTTCTTCAAGCAGGTCAACGTCGTCTTCTCGAGCTTCTCTCGCCTCCACCTCAGTGTAGAGGGCTACTCGGGGGGAGTCATGCTCTAAGTCTATTGGCAACACGGCCTCAGCCCCGTATACCAAGAAGAATGGCGTGTAGCCGGTTGACCGGTTAGGGGTAGTCCTTAGACTCCACAACACCGCTGGCAACTCTTCTAGCCAACACCCAGGTGTTTTCAGCAGTGGCTCAATCAGCCTCGGCTTGATGCCTGCCAGTACCATCCCATTTGCTCTCTCAACTTGCCCATTGGAGGCGGGGTGCGCGACTGACGCAACGTCTAGTCGGATATGCTTATCTCTGCAGAATCGCACCATTGCCCCCTCTGCAAAGTTGGTGCCGTTGTCAGTGATGATACTGTGCGGGTAGCCATATCTCATGATCACATCCTTCACGAACTTCACGGCTGTGACCCCATCACACTTCCGAATAGGTTTCACCTCGATCCACTTAGTGAACTTGTCCACCATGACCAAGATGTGTGTCATATTGCCTTTAGCCGGCTTGAAGGGGCCAACCATATCCAAGCACCAAACAGCAAATGGCCATGTGATAGGAATTGTTTTCAACTCGGAAGCTGGCATGTGAATCTTACTTGCGAACATCTGGCAGCCAGCGCACTTCCTCACAATATCTTCAGCTTGCTGCAGTGCAGTGAGCCAGTAGAATCCATGCCGAAAAGCTTTCTTGACCAAGGCCCGAGAAGAGGCGTGATGCCCACATTCCCCTTGATGTATCTCCACCAGGATTTCTTCTCCTTCCTCTGGGCTCACACAGCGTTGCAGCACGTCGGTGGCACTTCTCTTATGCAACACATCTCGGACTATGGTGTAGCCCTTGGACATTCTCTGAATCTGCCTCGCAGTCACCTCATCTTCAGGTAAAGTACCGTCCCTTAGAAAGGATAATATGGGCATTGCCCAACTCGGCGTCTCCCGCACGGGAAACACTGGTTCGTCCATTTCCATTGGGACAGGCTCTGTTGGTTGCACAGGAGGAGTAGGAGCGCTTCTCTGCAGCCCAGACCGATTGGCGAGAACTTCTTCAATGAACGCAACAGCTTCTGGGTTGAGGGCGGCAGTCCCCGAGTAAGGAGTGGCAGTCCCCGGGTAAGGAATGGCAGTCCCCGAGTAAGGAGTGGCAGTCCCCGAGTAAGGAATGGCAGTCCCCGGGTAGGGAGTGGCAGTCCCCGAGTAGGGAGTGGCAGTCCTCGAGTAGGGAGTGGCAGTCCCCGAGTAGAGGACGGCAGTCCCCGGGTTCCCTGCAGCATTCTCCCAGTCAATCTCCATTGGGTCATATTCTTCACTTGGCAGAGAGGGAACAAAGATGGATTCCGAGTTGGGGGAAGGCTTGATGGATGGCTTCCTCAAATGCTCCAAGGCAATCCCAGCCGGGATGGACTGCCGAGAAGATCCCAACTTGGACAGCTCGTCTGCGGCTTCGTTCTCTGCTCGGTGAATGTGCTGGAACTCACAGCCTTCGAAAAACCCAGTCATTGACTGCACCAGGAAGCGATACGACGCCATGTTGGCATCCAAAGCGTCCCAGGTACCCGAGACTTGCTGCACCACCAGATCTGAATCGCCATAGCATATAATGCGCTGCACACCAACCTCCTTTGCTACTCGCAAGCCATGCACCACTGCCTCGTACTCGGCTACATTGTTGGATGCCTTGAAATGAATCTGCAACACATACTTGAGTTGATCCCGCTTGGGTGATGTAAGCACTACGCCAGCACCAAGGCCTTCTTTCACCTTTGAGCCATCAAAGTGCATCTTCCAATAGTTGGAAACTGGAGCAGGAGGTTCATACTGCATCTCGGCCCAGTCCACAAGAAATTCCGCCAGTACCTGAGACTTGATTGCTTCTCTTCTCGTATACGCGGGAGCGTACGCGGCTAGCTCAATCGCCCACTTGGCTACTCTGCCACTCGCCTCCTTGTTTCCCATGATGTCCGAGATGGGAGCAGAGCTCACAACAGTGATGGGATGCTCCTGGAAGTAATGTTTCAGCTTCCTGGCGCCCAGGTACACACCATATGTCATCTTCTGGTAATGTGGATAGTTTTGCTTGGAACTGGACAGCACCTCACTGAGATAATAGACTGGGCGCTGCACACTCTTGCCTTCTTCTTCTCGCTCCACCACTATCACCACGCTGACTACTCGGTTAGTCGCAGCAATGTACAGCAGCATAGGCTCCTTGGGTAGCGGACTAGCCAAGACGGGAGCGCTAGCCAGCATTGCTTTCAGTTCATTGAATGCCACATCCGCCTGTGGAGTCCAGACAAACTTGTCACTCTTCTTCATCAGCTGGTACAGAGGCAGAGCCTTCTCGCCCATTCGGCCCAGAAAACGGCTCAGAGATGCCAGACAACCCGTGAACTTCTGCACATCCTTCAGTGATCTCGGCAAAGACATGCTCTCAATAGCTTTTATCTTAGACGGATTGGCTTCAATGCCCCGACTAGAAACCAGAAAACCGAGTAGCTTTCCAGCTGGTACACCAAAGGTACACTTACTCGGATTCAGTTTCATTTTGTACTTGCGTAGGTTAGCAAAGGTTTCCTCCAGGTCGGCAAGCAGAGTATGTGTTTTATTCGTTTTGATGACAATGTCATCTACGTACACCTGCACATTCTTGCCGAGCTGGTCGTGCAAGCATTTCTGCATGCATCTCTGATAGGTTGCACCCGCATTCCTCAAGCCAAAACACATGACACGATAGCAATAAGCCCCGTACGGGGTAATGAAAGCAGTCTTTATTTGATCAGCAGGGTTGAGTGCAATCTGGTGGAAACCAGAGTAGGCATCTATGAAAGACAACAGTTCACAACCGGCGGTGGAATCGATCACCTGATCGATGCGAGGTAGCGGGAAAGGATCCTTGGGGCATGCCTTGTTCAAGTCGGTGTAGTCGACGCACATGCGCCATGCAGTGGCAGCCTTGGGATCTTCCTTTTTCTTCTCGACCATGACCGGGTTGGCTAACCAGTCCGGGTGCAGCACTTCCATGATGAAGTTACTGATCAGCAGCTTGGTGATTTGATCACCGATGGCCTTCCTCCTCTCATCCCCGAAGCGGCGCAAAGCCTGCTTCACGGGCTTGGCGTCAGGACGCACATGCAAAGAGTGCTCAACCAACTCCCTCGGGACTCCTGGTAGATCTTCATTGGTCCAGGCGAACACGTCCCGATTCTCACGGAGGAAGTGGATGAGCGCGCTTTCCTATTTCTCCGCCAACCCGGCACCGATGATGGCCACGCGCTCCGGGAACTCGGGGTCAACCTGGACTGTCTTGGTCTCCTTGGCAGCTTGGAAAGCAGTACCATGCTGGGTACTCGGCACACCTTGTGCGCCAGCTTGTGCAGACTGAGCCATGGCCACCACCTCGTACATCTTCTTCTTCTCGGCAGCAATCACCATTGACTCCGCCAGCTGGGAGCTAGCAGAGGCACACTCCATGGACTTCTTGTAATCTCCCGAGATGGTGATGATGCCATTGGGCCCAGGGATCTTCATCTTCAGATAGGCCACATGGGTAGAGGCCATGAACTTGCTCAGAGCAGGCCTGCCGAGTAGAGCATGATATGGGCTCTGATGATCCACCACTTCAAACTGCAGGCGCTCAGTGCGACAGTTCTCCCGAGTACCGAATAGCACATCAATCCACACTCGGCCAATCGGGTTGCATGAGATCCCGGGCACAATGCCATGGAAAGTGGTCTTGCTAGGCAGCATCATGTTCTCGGCCAGGCCAAGCTTCTCGAGTGTGTCCTTGTATACAATGTTGATGCTGCTGCCGTTGTCGATCAGCACTTTGCTGAACCTCACATTCTTCTCGGGGCCCAGGAAGGTAGGATCCAGCACCAAGGCATAGGTACCCGGATTGGGCATCACCTTGGGGTGATCTGCCCGAGTCCACCTGATCTCCTGGTCGCACCAGTACATGTAGTGAGGCACAGCCGGGATCACTGCATTGACCTCCATGGCCCGCCTGTGCTGTGACTGCTTGTCGACTGCCTCAGAAGTGAAGATCATATAGCTCTCATGGTGCTCTTGGTACTGGTTGGAGCCATTGCCCCCATCGTTGCCATTGTTGCCATTGTTGTTGCCCTGATAGTTGTTGTTGCCTCTGTTGTTGTTGTTGCGGTTGTAGTTGTTGTTGTTGTTGCGGTATCTCTCGTTGTTGAAGTTCCGGTTGGCTCCTAAAGCCACCTGGTTGACATTCTCTCTTCTCGGATAAACTGGCGGCCGAGTTGCGGGAGCGCGAGTAGGCTGAACAGTAGCATTGGCAGCTGGCAGAGGAGGAGGAGGAGGCAAGCCATCACTCTTGATCACATCCCACCACTCGCACTGCCGAGTAGTGTGGTTCGCAGGCCTTGAGGGGCGGTGAGTGTGAAAGCTGCATGGACCATCCTTCATGTCATCAAAGACAAACTTCTTCGGCTGCTCGGAGTTCCCGCTACCCGGCTGCGCAGTGCGGAACGGTTTCTTGTTGCCTTGGCCCTGGTTCTGGTTCTGCCCGTAGGCTCCAGCAGGTTTCTGCCTTTGGCCACCACCGCCTCCAACATTCACTGCATTCACCTCTTCGGGATCATACCGAGTATCTACTCGGCGCTTGTTGCGGAACTCGTTGCGCTTGCTGCTGTTGAAATTTCTTCTCGGCTCAGAGGAATCCATCAGTGGCTGAGTGGGATCGCCGAGTGCGTACTGATCCGCAATCTTGATGGTCTCGGCCAAGGTGTTCGGCATCTCCCTCTGCAATCTCTGCCAAAGCATGCTGCCATGTCGGCAACCTTGCGCAAACCAAGTGATGGCCTGCGCCTCATTCACACCCTCACAGGTGTTCCTCAAGGTGCTCCACCGAGTAAGATACTCGCGGTCCGTCTCGTCTTCTCGCTGCCTGCAAGCCGAGAGCTGCTGTGGCCTATTCGGCCTCTTGTAGGTGCTGGTGAAGTTGCTGACGAATGCGTCCGAGAAGTCCAGCCAACAGTTTATGCTGTGCTTGGGCAAGTTGTTGAGCCAAGTGCGAGCTGGACCCTCTAGCATCTGCGGCACATAGCGCACCGCCCATCTCCTGTTGCCACCCGCAATGTGGACCGCGGTGACATAATCATTGAGCCAATCTTCAGGCTTGGTGCTACCATTGTAGCTCTTGGTGCCTCTTGCGAGCTGGAAGCCCTTCACGGATGGCTCGTTCATGATGCGCGGGCCAAAGCACTCGGGGCCAGGAGGACCCGTGCTCTCAAGCCGCGCCGACAAGCTGATACGGTCCAGCTGATGCCTTGCATCTCCAGGCGCCAACACGCGCTCACCGACACGGTCATGAATGTCATAACCAGCCATCTCCATAGCCGAGTAGCCATCATCATACCTATCCACCTGCATGGCTGCAGGCTGCTCCACCGGGTTGGCGACTGGTGCCACTGGGCGCGGCTGCTGCCTCTGCCGAGTAGGCGGAGCTGCGGGTTGCCGTGAAGTACCCGGACGCGCGGCTTCTCGGACACGGCTTTGAGCTTGATGGGCTTGAGAGCCTGCTCTTGCAGCGTTGTGTTCCTGCCCGGGCTGCCGCGGCACAGCAACCTGTTTCGCGGCAGCAGCCGGGTCATACACCTGCATCTGCCTGTCTCTACCCGAACGCCCGCTGCGGCTCTTCTCGCGGCTCGGATGCGGAGATGAGGCTTGATCGTTAGATCTTGCCGCATGCGAGTGAACCACCTGCGAAGCTCCAGCTCCCGGGTTGGCCTTCCGGAACTCCTCGTTCTGCCTGGCGGCCTCCAACACCAGCTCATTGAGCCTCTCTTGTTGCCTGAGACGCGCCTCTCCATCTAGGCGCGGCAACTCGGCAGCCACAGCTTGCGCAGCTCGCAGCGTCTTGGCGGGCGTGCTGTACCTCGGCCTTGTGAAGGTGTTCGCAGTGGCGGACTGCGCGGGCTCCTCCGCAACAGTCGCCATCTCGGCGCCCAGGTTGCGCCGCGTAGCGCCTACCCTGCTGGGCCTCCTGGCCACCGGCGTGAAGCCGTGAGCCTTGTTGTACTCGAGCTGGTCCAAACTCAGCTCAAGCCTGATCTTCTCCAACTCCGCCTGCTCGGCGAGCAGCTCCTGGCGTTGCCGCTCGAGCTGCTCCCTTGCGGCTAGGAGCTCGACGTCGGTGGGCGTGGGCATGCCGGTTCGCGCCGCAGACGCGGGGATGACCGTAGACGTGGAAGGCGGCAGGTTGCTCTCCTTCTCGTAGGGCCGGTGGGTCCTGCCACCAGCAGGCGGGTCGTCAACCTCCTCGACGACGGCCGCAGCGCCAGTAGCAGCTGCGCCAGCGTTCGCCGCCAAGCCCGTCACCATCACCTCAGCGCAGCATGCAGAGCTGCGTGCCGGCCTTCCGCGAGCTGCAACCACCGCGGGAGGATCCTCCGCGTCCTGCACCAGCTCGGGGTAGGCGCTGTTGGCGACGGTGGCGACGTAGACGAGGTGAGAGCCGAAGGAGATCACCGAGCCGCCCTCCGGCATGGCCTTGCCGCCGAAACAGCCGGCGTTGTCGGTGACGAAGTCGAAGGAGCCGAATCTGTGGACAAGGCCACAAACTACGCGCTCCGCTGATGAAGATCCCGTCCGAACAGAAACTCCAACCAGCGCCGCTGGTTGCCCCACGGTGGGCGCCAACTGTCGTGGTGGTGTCACGGCAGATGCCATGGGATGGCTAAAGATGTGGGGACGATGGACGCTGGAGGTGTCCGGGGAGGGATCACGCGACGAGTAGCCGCGTGAAGTAAGATCCACACAACACAAACAACACGATGTACCCAGGTTCAGGGCCCTCGTGAGGAGGTAAAACCCCTACTCCTGCCTTTCTCTATGTATTATGATGTCTCTCCGAGTAGTCACAGTACAATTGGTATCGCTACCGAGTAGCCTCTCTCTCCTCTCCGAGTAGAGCTAGGTTAAGAACTTAGGGTTTCTAGGGTTTCCTATGAGCCAGGGAGTACGTATGAGAGCATCTATGGGAGCATGTGTGAGCGTGTGTGAGCGTGCCTCGCGCAGGAGGCGGCGGGGCAGCTTATATACACGGTGCCCAGCCGGATACGTCCAAATCCTAGACAAGTGTCGACATAGTGTGCACACTGTCCTTTCTCCGAGTACCCGCTGACAGCTTTGGTCGTTGATCTTGGCTGCTTCTGTAAAGTCGTTGGGCAAAACTAGGGGACAGACTGGTATCACTGTACCTAGTCACAGAGTAGGCCCCCCTTATCCTGCCACCGACTGCTTCCATGCTGTCACTGTCAGGCAGGCCGTCCCCACGTGAACAGTAGTTCGAATGCTGCCAAGTACGGACCCAGGATACGCGGGATCCTGTGTCAGAACGGCTCCTTTGACTTCCTGCCCGAGTAGTTTCCCGCCAAAGGTTCCCGCCAATTGTACTCGGGCCAAACCTTCTTCTCGTCAGGGCAGAACTTGATTGATATCTCCTTCTGGTCATCTTGAGGTGAGACCGAGTAGCAGTCGACCGGATAGCGAGTACCCGGTAGTCGGCTACTCGACCAAACCTCTCTTCTGTAAGCGGCCTTTACCATCTGTCTTTACCCTACTCGGGGGTAACCCCCCGACAACCCCGTAGACATTGATTATTATGGTTATTTCAATCCCAGGCAAGTTCATCACTTGCTCATATCCTTTGCAATACTTCATAACAAACTAATTGCAAAAACTCTATCGTATTATCACCGACTCTCAAAAGAATGCATGATCCTATTTTTATAATAATATGACTAATTGAATGACTACCCGAGTGGTAGTGTTCTGTTTGGTGGGCGGATGGAACCATGGTAAGATGAATAGGTCAAAGGAAGGTTCCATCTGCATGGGAAAGTATTACCTAGGAATTAACCACAAATGTCGTCAGAACTCGGTGCGCCGTAGATATCGCGTTGACCATGGATCTTCTATGTGGGGAGTAAGTCAGCCGTGATACTTTTCTCGTTCGCATGTCAACGGGTTGCCAGAGACGTACGCTGTACTCTCGCGTAGCTAGTGCGGGACTACATGCACATGGGTGGGATCCCTTAATTCCCACGGACTCTGCGGGCCTATGATGGTCTGCCAGGGGCGCGTAGATATCCATCGTGAGGGGTGGAATCAGGCGTTCAACCTGCTGGCAGAAATGGGTGGGCATGCGTTGTGCGGAGAAGCACGGTTTGGCTTGGACCAACAACCGGGCCCCACACCTAAGTGGGAGTGGACAGGATTGCGCGCCTGGTTGTGCAACATGGTCTTGGTCGTCCATGGGTAAAGTAACGCACCTCTGCAGAGTGTAAAAGGATGTGGCATGTTACCCCTTGTTCCGGGATGGAACTGCGAACGCTACAGGAAAGTCAACTCCATGAAGTTCTAGTCCTGTGATGGTCTGGCGGGCATAGTTTTCAATATTAAAAGCAATCTCTTGAAGAAAGATTTGACAAAACTTGCATCTGTCTAGACTCCTTAGAGTCTAGGACCGTAGTTAGTGCATCCATTACCTCTATACTTACAAGAACTTGCTGAGTAACGCTCGTTACTCATTCAATCCCGTTTGACCCCCTACTTAGAGTTGAAGCCTGTGGGAAGTCGTCATCGTAAAGCATCATCATCAACAATACTGATGGAGGAGAAGCTATCAAGGTGTAGGTGGAGTCCATTATTAGACTTAGTTGTAGCAAGCCGTAGATTAGGGCTGGCATCAGCCGTAGTGGATTTAATTCTGAGCTAGAGTTCTTCTCCAGCTTGGATCTTCGCATTGCTTCTTTTGATGTTCATTTGTATGAGATCTTCTTGATTCATCGAAGAGATTCTCAAGATTTTGTAATGAAGTTTGTATCCTATAGTTTTGCATGGTCCCGTCGTGTTACTGTTGTACCACTCTGAGAGATGTAATATTCACGGATAAGTCCTTCTATGAGTATTATGTCACCGACTTGCGCACTACACATGCAGTGGTGTGCTGGGTCGCCACATTTCTCCACATAGTAGTATTGCACATTATATAATGTGCTTCCCGCATTTAAACTCTCATCATGTATTGACAACCAAGCTCATATTTACAACTTGAAAGTATTTCCACAAAAAATAGGCTTACTGCTCATGCCCAATTTATAGTTAATTTACCTTTTTTTGTTATGTAGGATTTTGGTTTACATGGTGATAGGTATTCTGCCATGCTCAGATCTTTCGTGTAGCATACATCACTTTGAAAAGGAAAATCGAGAATTTCCTTGGTGATGGTACCATGTTAATTTTGTCTGATCGGATAGCAAGCGCATAATGTCTCATGAGTTAGCATGGATGAGCTCATAACAATGCCTTTATGCAGCGGCGTGGGGAGGAGTACGACTGGCTTGGCTGGAGCAACGACGCCGCTGTGACTGCTCCTCGAAAAAAAGGACTTTCATGTCGGTGCCAGGCAGTTCCAAGGACAACTTGAGGTTCTTCATTTGGTGATGGCAGCCTGTGAGCATTGTCCACCTATGCTCTGTGATACATAATATTTCACATAATTATTTCTGTAGGCCGTAGTTACTCTTTCCATCCTCCTTCAACTTCATTTAATTGGTTATAGAAGATCACATATATCCTAGAGGTACAATCATGATCAGAAGTTACAGCTTTCTCTTGGAAATAGTTTGTTTTCCACATTGATTGTTAATTTCTATAGATGACATCATATCAATACCATTCTACAATAGTTTTGTGTAATAGAGGAGCGAATTCAGTCCTGAACATGTACTTATATTGATTGTTATTTTATCTTCATAATATTATTTTGTTTTGGATAGCTACAGCTTCCAACTAACTACATGTTTGTGCATCTTATTTTTATCTGCAGTCTAAAGGCATTGAATTAATATTGGAGACACAGATCTTATCATTATTCTCCATATGGCAACAGTGGAAAAATCTTGCTGACCTAGATCCACGCAAGAGAAGAGCATTTGTTCTCTCCAGCTCAGAGACAAGTAAATGAGGAGGTGCATGGTTGTGTGAGGCAGCTATGGTGGCTACGGGTTCAGAAAAGGGAGAAGAGGCAGCGCAGGCCGGGGAGGAAACCTAACGTTCCCCATACACCGCTCATGTCGGTCCAAAGAGCCCATACATCTTTGCTTTCTTTCATTTGCTCATCTTCAGATTAGGAATCAGAAGACAGGGAACACTTACTGTGCTCTCATACCTACAGGTTTTCCTTTTCTGGTTTGCTAAAATATGTAAAGTGATTCTCATAGCCGATTGTTCCAGTTTTCCGCATTTGATGGGGAACAACTTTATTAGATGGGGCTACAACCATGTGCTAAGTAAGTTTTGTTCTTCACTATATTTTTCATTCTGAATGCTACATTTACATTCCATGTACCCTTACATTCTGATATCCTTTTCTGTATATATTGAATTGGTCCTAATGGAGAGCAACTTCTCTTATCATGTAGGGAATGTTGCAAATAAAGGAAACAAATTATATTTTTGTCTTTGAAATTCAGAACTCACTTTTACTACAAGTGCACATTGGCGTTATCTTCTTCAAAAGTGATATTAAAAAATAGTTAAAGGATGGTTCCATGTATAATTCAAAAACATAGATGCAAAGTTCTAAATTTTATAATACCGTATTCTTATGTGGATATTTGTTTGTTTGGCAAATCCAGAATTTGATGTGGTTATGATCTGTTGTTAGTGGTTAGAAATATTTAGTAAGATGTTAGTTTTTCTTTGTGTCTTCAAGTTGCAGACCAAGTGTATATCTTATCATCTCCGATTATGATTTTACTTCTAAGAAAAGGGGTACTCACTTGATTGGGGCGTGAATTCATAGTAATGCTACCACTATTATGTTAGAAACATAGTTTGTTTGAAGAATACTTTGTTCACAAAATAAATAACCAATTGGGAAAGTTGATATCTCTCTTTACCCCATATTTATTGACATGGTTTCTCTTCATGTTCCTGTTTGTTTTGTAGACATAACCCATGTAACTTTGCGGCAGTTCTACCATAATTTCGCTTCCACTTTGTGTTTCTTTTTGGGATCTCCCTGGGACTGGTCTCTCACTCTTGCTGAAACTGCAGTACCCACTCTTTGAGTGATTGCAGGCGAGATGGATATATATTCACAATGCTTACTATTGACGTATAGTTCGGGGAAGGCTAATTTATGGGTGACCATGGGAAAGGTTAAAATTCAGACATAATGTTTCCATTTTTAGTAACTTACATTTTTGGCAATTTCCTAATTCGTTGGTCAAACAAGTAACATGTCTTGGCCAAATTTACGAGTGCACAGTAAAAGCAAACGGAAAAGAAAGAAAAGAGAGACCGTAGAAGGGAGAGAAATTGCTGCATGCTGGTGGGTCGCATCCATTGTCTCATCTGCATGCGGATTCTCCAAAGAGCTGCGCTCACGGTCAGAATGAGTTGTGGTTACGGTTACCCGTAAAGGAGTTCCCCTGGTATAGTTCTTAGTTTCTCTGACATAAGCTATATACTGGTTCTCTGGTAAATCTGGTTATCCACTGATATATTCCCCTACCTAGAATAGGAAGTCGTTTCATGTTCGAATTTGCAGTCTGTTTATCCACTAATGTAATTTCATCAGGAATATTTACTTTTTTAGTTCATTGGGAAACGTTTTCTTACGGCTGGGTGTTCCTTATTTGAATATGGTTTTAGGACAAGATCACTTTTGCATTTGGGTAAACCTTCTGGTTTCATTCTGTACTCCCACAAAAATTTCAGGTGGATTTTTTTTCTCAATCTGCAATCCATATTTTCAAATCGTATATATTGAGCAATACAGTTACATTCAAGTTTCTTGAGTAGGTCGTTTTGTCACACTTCGGGTTTTAAATCATATCTAAGAGCACCTCTATTTTGTCCACTGATTATATTACTTTTGTTAGGCTTTCTTGGTCAGGATATTCACTTTACTTAGTTCGACCACGAAAATAACTAACAAAGTACTGTAGTATCTATGCAAAGCTAATTTTAGAAGCAAGAAAGAGCTGTGAATAGCAACATGCTAGCAGATATAACAAAGGCAATGACATTAGCTAAAAAGAATACCAAGGAAAGCAAAAAAACCTGTAGCAAACCGTGCTGAATGATGACTCGAGATAAAATCAATTATACTCCCTCCGTCCGGAATTAAATGTCACAAAGTTTGACAAAAGTGGATGTATCTAACACTAAATTATGTCTAGATACATCCACTTTTGTCAAATTTTATGACATTTAATTCCGGACGGAGGGAGTATGATACAATTAGCCGGAAGCTGCAAATATCCAAAACACGATAAATTGGCACCGGTCAAACAAAAATGCATAATATTTTAACTACTTACCAAGTCACTGCTTCTTTTACCACCAAGGTTTATTTCAGTTAGTTTAGGTGTTTGATTCCCCTGTTTCTCACTTTCTATGCTCCACCATAAGCCAGTAACCTAATTGTTAATTCCGTACTATTTTTCAAACTATGTATCCTTTCTGCCAATTAGAAGACTTAAGATTGGTAACTCTATTAACTTGCATTGTCATTAGCCTTTGTGACTACGTACCAGAGCATTATTATTAATTGTAGAATTATTTCAGAGCCTTTCCTGTGGAGGTTATTGAGATTCCGACCACTGTCCTGCTTGAGGAAAACGTTGAAGAAGCTAGGACTTCCCAACCCGAAGTACAAAACTCACAGGTCTGGAGAAGCAAAACTGGTGACCTCAATCACATTTTTCTGGGCAACTCGCTGTTTTGGTCTTTCCTATGGTACCATCTCCCTGGCAGGCTACCCTATATATGGATAGTCCTGATGCTGCAGACAATGATGCATCAAAGCAAGCTATCAAGTACATGGAAACTATTGAACACAAGATCCTGAAAGATTATGGCTATGATCAGCTTCGTGACAAAAAAACTTATCGAAGACCGTCACATCTTCCAAGTTATAACAGGAAGACTTCAAAGATCATCAAGGAGAAGGATTAGAATATTAAGCAGATTACTAAGTACTGGTACAATGTCATATTGAATGTTTCCAATGCAAATGACAAGGTCACTTAGATTGCGAGGCAAGGTATATAGTTGGTTCCTCTCAGCTGGACAATGACACCGACACCACACCCTGGAAGTTCAGAAAGGGACAGCACATATGGACCAACTTACCTTTGAGTCAACCGATCTACTGCACAAAGTAGGCAAGTATCCATATGACACTGTTTCCGATTCAAGCGAAATTGATCAGTTCCCAGGTTACTATCCAAGTCCTTCTCCCTCACCAACAAATAACATAAAGAGCAGTCTCGATGACGATATCATCACGACAACGATGACATGTCCTCTATGGATTATCTCTACCTATAGATAATCATCCTTATGCCTCCTACCTATTAGTACCAGTATTATGTGATATCCATGTTTACTTATCTATGTGATGATTTGTAGTTGTTATAAAAGAAACTACTTATCATGGACACCCGAGGGTGTAGACTCTATGTATGCAGTAGCATTATGCTTTGATCTAAACCTATAATGCAACTGCTATGTATAGTATATGTTCACTATCGTGTTCTACTAATGATATATATCATAACGTTTTACAAATTGATTACCACTGTCCAAGCCGGGTGGCGCGCGGCAAGCCGAGCCTGGGGATCTAGTTTGTATGAAATCCGATTGTCGCCGTAGGTCCGTTGTTCTTCCATACTTTCGTGATTGGTCAATTGGTTCTCGCCGACGATCGGTGGCACCGCCTCGTTGGTGGTCCACGGAACAAGCGCCGATGCAATCAAGACGACGACATGAAGTCCAGAGCGGACGGGGAGGAGGACCCCGACAAAAAATCGCAGTCTGGCAGTGCCCCCGACGTGTACACCGGAGGAGCAGCGTATCATGTGGAGGCAGCAAGAAGCGGAGATCACAAATAGGCAGTGAGCGGGAGTTGCGGATTGTGTGATTAGATGTGGGTGGACAGCGGTTTATGAACATGTACGGGTACCGTAAGATATGGCAGTATACAGCTTGGATAATGGATATGTGCTTGAACGGGTAATTAACACATAAAATGAATCGGTAATGGTAAATGTCCATCTGCCCCTACCCCGTTTTTTTGACATAGGGGGGTGACACCGAAGCACAACCCCATGTTCAGATGTAACTCAACTTGTTAGGTGGGCCACCACTCTTAGTACAAAACTTAGTTTGGGCATCAAAGTGTCGAAGGCTCGAAGCTCCAAGCCTGGAGGAAATCAAACAAAACTCTTAGTTAATAAACCACAAATATCTTATTTGGATTCAACTTATTATTCCACAAACACAAAGGCACGGGCCTAAGGGCATCTCTAGTCGTTGCGCCCCCCCCAGGGCTCAAAACGCCGCCGTTTTGGGACCGCCGCGGCGCTAAGCGGCGCTATTCTGGAACATGGGAGGCAGACTTCCCAATCGCTCCCCGAGCCCATAATTCGGCCCAAACAAACGCAATTTGAAAATAGGCGACTTTTATTGAATTTATGCAAAGTGCGTACATATTCGGCGCGAATTTAAAAAACTAGAACTGAAATTTAAACTAAACTATCTAATGAAGGCCGAGGCTGGCGGCGATGGCCTGGCTGTAGTCGCCGTCGTCGCCGGGGCCGTCGCCGGGGCGCTTGCTCGTCCCATGTCCGGCGTCGCCGCAGCCGTCCCACCTGCTCGCCGCGAGGGCTTGCTGGATCTCGTCGTCCTCGTCGGTGTCGGGGTCGAGGACGATGTAGACGTTCTCCTTCTGC
Organism: Alopecurus myosuroides; assembly: GCA_028641055.1. NCBI lineage: Eukaryota > Viridiplantae > Streptophyta > Magnoliopsida > Poales > Poaceae > Alopecurus > Alopecurus myosuroides. Next base: position 24,669,106 of record CM054063.1, read on the forward strand.
GGCGGCGGGGGAGGGACGCGGAGGCGGGCCGCGTTGGCGGCGGCCTCACTGTCGCGCGCCGCCTTGCGCTTCTCGGCCTTCGCTAGCAGGCGGCGCTGGAGCTCCAGCTCCGCCGCGGTGCTCTCCTGCAGGCTCCACGTCGCCGCGGCGTCGAGCGGCTGGAGCGTGTCCAAGGACAGCTGCTCCGCGACCTTCTGGTCGGGCCACTCGTCCTCGTCGTCGCCGACATCCTCCGTCTTCGGGCGAACCACGCGTTCGAAGCGTGGCTCGCCGATGCGGAGCGCGCCGCCGCTGCGCCTGCGGGCAGGCGCGCCGGCGTTCAGAAAGGGGGGGATGGAGAGGGACTGGGCGCCGGAGGAGCTCGACGTCGCCGACGAAGAGGAGGCTCCCGTCCGGCGCGCTTCCCACGGCTGGGTCTGCCGGGGCGGCATCGCCAGGCGCGGCTCGTTGCCCGCGTGGATGTGGTCGAGGACCCCCTCGATGGTCCTGTTGGGGACGCTCCACCAGCGGCGGCGCCCGTTGGCGTTGAAGCGACCGTCGACCGGCCCGTTATCGTTGAGGGAGGCGAGCTCCCTGTTGCGGCGGCTGGTGAGGTGATGCCAACAGAATTCGTCGACGCCCGTCTCCGGGAGGCGGTCGGGCTCCGCCATGGCGTCGCGCGCCTCGCGGATGGCCGTCACGCCATAAACGACGGCAGTCTTTTGACCGCGCGGAAGCCGAGAAGACGATCACGGGGCGGTTCTGTTCCCGCGTTTTCTCGTCGCGTCGCTGACAGAACTGGCCCACGCGCGCGGCCGCGCAGTTTCGCCCCCCAGGCCGAACTCAGCGGGCTGGGTTTGGCCTGGGTGCCGCGGCGCGAAATAGCGCCGAAACGGCGCTATTTGGGCCTCTGGGGGGCGAATGGTGAAGAAACGGCGCTATTCGCCGCTTCCGCCGCGAAAAAGGCCCCCTGGGGGGCTGGGGGGACGGCTGGAGATGCCCTAATAAAGTTCACCACCTTCCTTCCTCCGAGGAGCAAAGGCTCCTAGAAAACAGTCGGCCAAACCGAGCCCCAGACATTGCTCCCCAGGCGGTGATCACACGCCGTCGCCCGTCGACGGTGGCCACCATGCCAGCCTCGTCCGCGGCGATGCGCGGTGGTCGCTGGACCGCCTTCTCTACCTGTGTCTGTGTGCATGACCGCGCGTCATGAGCACCGCGAGAAACTGAGCAGAGGCTTCAGCTGAAACCGTGCATGAATGGGAGAATAGCTCACCTCGCTGTCCCAGTTATCCTGGCTGTGATGACTATCAGAGCCACCGTCTGCACAGCGACGCCAATGATCAAGCCCCACCAGATCCCCTGAATTTAGCATAAGAAAATGGTGCTGGTCATCAAACGTCTTGAAATACGTTGCAGATGAGAGGGTTAACCGAAGATGAAATCGGGAACAGGAAGTTAACTTACAGCTGCCCCGAGGCTTGCTCTGAATCCTAGGACACATCCAATCGGCAGCCCAATCAGGTAGTAAGCGCCGACGTTGACGTACGCGACTATGACCTGCCACCCACTCCCGACAGCGACTCCTGCAGAAAAATTATGGAACGGGATTTTAGTTCCTTTTGTTCCATGCAGACTAGGAGGCACTCTTAAGATCTTTGTCAAGTGTCAGGTGTTACCTGAGAGGATTGGCTGGATTCCGTTCAGGAAGATGCTGATGGCCGGCAACGCCGTCAGACTCATGACGGCCTTGATCACAGTCGTGCTGCTCGTGTAGAGCGTGCTCAGCTGGTACCTGAGGACCATGACTGTAATCGTGGTGAAGGATGCTGAAGGCGATGCTCCCCGTGACGGCCACCATGACCGACAACCTCACGACCTTTGGATGGCCAGTGCCAAGCTCATTCCCGACACGGATATTGCTCAATAAGTTGATGCAAAACGTTTGATCAGCAAGATGAAATTGATCTACATCTCGGTACGTCAGTCTAAGTCATTTGCACTGACCTGGCCGCATAGCTCAGACCAAGCATGATTTGGAAGTCCCAGTTTCAGTAGTTGATGCTGAAACAAGGAGAAGAGACAGATGCAAGTTGTGTGTAAATATGACGACATGATCAAACATTTTAAAAGGTGCACATTGTACAGTAAAAAAAGGTGCAATCACGATCTGTAACTATAACATGAGCTGAATAATCGTGCTGCCTACCAGATAGAGAGTGAATGAAGAGCAATCTCCGAGTTGGGGAGGAAGCCAGTCAGAAGCACAAATCCTTGCACGTACCAGATCTCCAATCTGAGCAAGAACACAATGGAACAACTCACATAACTAAACCAGCAAGAGCTACCAAAAAGTTAACTAGCAATGGCTCATAAATGTACCTCACGCTAGCATGAAGGCCGACGCGAAAGCGAGCTTGGCGTAACCCCAGAGGCCTCTGAAAGCGAGCATGGACAGCCCGGCCAAGTTCTCCTTACAAGCCGGGCTCCAGATGATGTGTGCCCATGTCAACGCAACGAGCACACACCAAGAGAAGCTCAGCGTCAGAGCCGCGCCGAGAAGGCCAAAGCTGAGCACGAACACAGCAAGCCACGAGATGAGGACGTGGAAGACAAGCACGGCCAATGTTAAGACCACACTTCTCAGAGGGATCAAGTTCTCGCCAATTTGGATTACAGGCTATGAATTCACGAGGTTCTAGCAATTACAGAGGAGAAGAACACAGAGATGAAGAAGAGAGACACAAGCAGAGGAGGCCGAAGCCGTTCCGTTCCAAGCCCAGTCGTTGGTAAGCCACGCCCCTTGTATTTGTAGCAGCTTCCTCACGCCGCTTCCCAACAGCCTAGGCCCAATGTTGCCAGCCCATGGCCCAGCCCAGGTAAGGGTAGGGGAGATCGCTAACAGCCAACGTCATGTATGCCACAGGGTTTATGATGTTCTGAGCCTGCAGGAAACTCTGCAACGGGCAGAAGAGCGCGAAGGCGAGCAGCTGTGCTATCAGCCCACGAGCATAAGCTGCCCTGCAGCGGCCACGTCGTCAGACTTCCCAATGAGAAACAGGAATGGGCCAGCGTACAGGTAGAGGAAGGAGATGGCGATGGCTGTCACAAACTGGAGAACAAGCGCTCTCTGGCAAACGACGCACGTGGCCCTGTACCTCCTCGCCCCGTACGCCTGCCCACACACCGTCTGCACCGCACTTGACATGCCAAGCTGCATTGCATAAAAGTGGCAATATGCCATTTCTAATAAAAGCAAAGGACTACACTACACAGTGCAAGAACATGCGCAGCTTGTTACCATGATGCCGTGGGCTAGGCCCTGGATACCGATGTTGGTGATGGAGGCGCCGGCGAGCTCGAGCTCACCGAGGTGGCCGACCAACATCTGACGAGGCTGAGAGTGAAGCTGAAGAGCGTGATGGGGATGGACGCCCATGAGATGCGCCACAGGTTGCCAGCCTCCCACAAAGCCAGTCGTGACAGCACATCGAACGCCACCAGCTCCAGCCGGCAGCCGCAGCAGCTCCTCCGACGCGCCCGACCGGTCATCGATGAAGTCCAGAAATGGTGCTGCCGCATTGCCATCTCCCTCCATTGTCTCCTCTCCGTAAGCGCCCAACTCAGTCTAGTTCATTATGGACCAAGCCTTTGTGATGCTGATATATCAGGAACATGTGTACTGTTCAGTAGCCCTCTGAGTGGCAGCTAAGACCACCCACAGTGTTGCAAAAAAGCGATTCAACGCGGCCAATGAACCGGTTCACAACACTGCAGAGCATCGATGCAGGAGGCCTGACAACAAAAGCGATTCAAGGCGAGCAGCTGTGCTATCAGCCCACGAGCATAAGCTGCCCTGCAGCGGCCACGTCGTCAGACTTCCCAATGAGAAACAGGAATGGGCCAGCGTACAGGTAGAGGAAGGAGATGGCGATGGCTGTCACAAACTGGAGAACAAGCGCTCTCTGGCAAACGACGCACGTGGCCCTGTACCTCCTCGCCCCGTACGCCTGCCCACACACCGTCTGCACCGCACTTGACATGCCAAGCTGCATTGCATAAAAGTGGCAATATGCCATTTCTAATAAAAGCAAAGGACTACACTACACAGTGCAAGAACATGCGCAGCTTGTTACCATGATGCCGTGGGCTAGGCCCTGGATACCGATGTTGGTGATGGAGGCGCCGGCGAGCTCGAGCTCACCGAGGTGGCCGACCAACATCTGACGAGGCTGAGAGTGAAGCTGAAGAGCGTGATGGGGATGGACGCCCATGAGATGCGCCACAGGTTGCCAGCCTCCCACAAAGCCAGTCGTGACAGCACATCGAACGCCACCAGCTCCAGCCGGCAGCCGCAGCAGCTCCTCCGACGCGCCCGACCGGTCATCGATGAAGTCCAGAAATGGTGCTGCCGCATTGCCATCTCCCTCCATTGTCTCCTCTCCGTAAGCGCCCAACTCAGTCTAGTTCATTATGGACCAAGCCTTTGTGATGCTGATATATCAGGAACATGTGTACTGTTCAGTAGCCCTCTGAGTGGCAGCTAAGACCACCCACAGTGTTGCAAAAAAGCGATTCAACGCGGCCAATGAACCGGTTCACAACACTGCAGAGCATCGATGCAGGAGGCCTGACAACAAAAGCGATTCAAGGCGAGCAGCTGTGCTATCAGCCCACGAGCATAAGCTGCCCTGCAGCGGCCACGTCGTCAGACTTCCCAATGAGAAACAGGAATGGGCCAGCGTACAGGTAGAGGAAGGAGATGGCGATGGCTGTCACAAACTGGAGAACAAGCGCTCTCTGGCAAACGACGCACGTGGCCCTGTACCTCCTCGCCCCGTACGCCTGCCCACACACCGTCTGCACCGCACTTGACATGCCAAGCTGCATTGCATAAAAGTGGCAATATGCCATTTCTAATAAAAGCAAAGGACTACACTACACAGTGCAAGAACATGCGCAGCTTGTTACCATGATGCCGTGGGCTAGGCCCTGGATACCGATGTTGGTGATGGAGGCGCCGGCGAGCTCGAGCTCACCGAGGTGGCCGACCAACATCTGACGAGGCTGAGAGTGAAGCTGAAGAGCGTGATGGGGATGGACGCCCATGAGATGCGCCACAGGTTGCCAGCCTCCCACAAAGCCAGTCGTGACAGCACATCGAACGCCACCAGCTCCAGCCGGCAGCCGCAGCAGCTCCTCCGACGCGCCCGACCGGTCATCGATGAAGTCCAGAAATGGTGCTGCCGCATTGCCATCTCCCTCCATTGTCTCCTCTCCGTAAGCGCCCAACTCAGTCTAGTTCATTATGGACCAAGCCTTTGTGATGCTGATATATCAGGAACATGTGTACTGTTCAGTAGCCCTCTGAGTGGCAGCTAAGACCACCCACAGTGTTGCAAAAAAGCGATTCAACGCGGCCAATGAACCGGTTCACAACACTGCAGAGCATCGATGCAGGAGGCCTGACAACAAAAGCGATTCAAGGCGAGCAGCTGTGCTATCAGCCCACGAGCATAAGCTGCCCTGCAGCGGCCACGTCGTCAGACTGCCCAATGAGAAGCAGGAGTGGCCGAGTGGGCCAGCGTACAAGTAGAGGAAGGAGATGATGATGGCTGTCACAAACTGGAGAACAAGCGCTCTCAGGCAAACGGCGCCCATGGCTCTGTACCTCCTCCACCGTACGCCTGGCCACACACCGTCTGCACCGCACTTGACATGCCAAGCTGCATTGCATAAAAGTGGCAATATGCCATTTCTAATAAATGCAAAGGACTACACTACACAGTGGAAGAATGTGCGCAGCTTGTTACCATGATGCCGTAGACTAGGCCCTGGATGCCGATGTTGGTGATGGAGGCGCCGGCGAGCTCGAGCTCACCGAGGTGGCCGACGAACATCTGACGAGGCTGAGAGTGAAGCTGAAGAGCGTGATGGGGATGGACGCCCATGAGATGCGCCACAGGTTGCCAGCCTCCCACAAAGCCAGCCGTGACAGCACATCGAACGGCACCAGCTCCAGCCGCAGCAGCTCCTCCGACGCGCCCGACCAGTCATCGATGGAGTCCAGCAACGGTGCTGCCGCATTGCCATCTCCCTCCATTGTCTCCTCTCCGTAAGCGCCCAACTCAGTCTAGTTCATTATGGACCAAGCCTTTGTGATGCTGATATATCAGGAACATGTGTACTGTTCAGTAGCCCTCTGAGTGGCAGCTAACTAACCTGCTTCAGGTGCCATACCTACCAGTCTATTGGCTGGCTGTGAATAAGTTGGTGGTAACTGCAGGGGTGTGAGTATGAAACCTGAAATATTACCAGCTGAGCACAAAACTACGAATCTGTCAGTTTGAGGTAGGTGAATTTAGGATTGCATTGCATCCAGAAGCAAATGGATCCGCTTTCCAGCAAGCAATGCATCTGATTCTGACAATCCAATCAAATCTTACATATCTTACCAACAAAAACAGGATACATCAACATGTCAGAAATCAATAGCCTACTTTTCTGGTTTCAGAAGGCCTCTTTCTACAAACTTAAGTATAAGCTTTCTAGCAGCTGGTTTTTGTTTCTCTAAGGCCAGCTGATTATCTACTTTTTCACATAATTTAATATCAGGAATTAAATTTCTCTGAAACATTCGGCAAGCCACTTTGTACGACTGCATTGCAAGGCCTCTGTTAAGAAAACTCTCCATCAGAACATGGCATGTCTGAGCATCTCTTTGTGATGCAGTTCTCAGTACCTTGGTGAGGAGACCGTAAGCTTCATCAAGTTTACCAACTGCACATAGCTTCTCAATGACCTGATTATATACACTCTTAAGATCTTGTCTTAATAACATCTTGTCCAGTAGAATTAGTAGTTCTTCCAGTGCACCCTTCTCACAGTATCTATGTATCACTGTCCTGTATGTAACAGGTGTAGGCACAATGCCTCTGTTAAGCATTTTCTCCACAAGTGCGGTTGCTTCTTTCAGTCTACCTTTCTTTCCCAAAGCATTGACAACAACAGTATAAGTTACGACGTCTGGATGCCTGTTACTGAGATACAAGTCATCCAGCAAAGAAAGTGCTGATTCCAAATCACCCTGCCGAGAAAATCCATGGATCACAGTAGTGAAGTTAACAACATTAATAGTACAGCCTTTGCTCTGGCACTGCTCCATGAAGTCTTTGGCCTCTGCTGACTTTCCATCCTTGCATAACGCATGGATCAGTAAGTTAATCTCCACAGTAGTGGGGAAGAAACCCTTCTGCAACATCTGCGCCACGACATCACATGATTCCTTTAGTTTCCCTTCTCTTCTAAACCCGTGCATTACAACACTGTATGTGATATCACTTGGAGTCCACCACTCCTCTCCGCTGTTGTTTAGCAATTCCCAAGCCTCTGAAGTTTTCCCAGCTTTGCAGAGACCATTTAACAAGGCGGTGTGTGTGACTATGTTTGGTTTACAACCATTCTTATACATATGCTTCATCATCTTTCTTGCTTGATCAATTTCCCCAATACGGCAGAACCCATCAACGACAGCACTGTATGTTACAACATCAGGGTGACATCCTTTTGAGATCATCTCACTCACGATCTCCTTTGCCTCAGCCATCCTGCCATTCAAGCAAAATGAGTGCACAACCGCACTATATCCAACCTCATCAACACGGAATCTTTTCCCCTCCGACTCCCTCAAGAACTCCAACGCTTCCTCTGCGTGACCATGCTTTGCAAGCACATGGATGAGCATATTATAGGTAACCTGATCTGGAAATAGACCTGCATCATTCCTCATCTTCTCAAGCAAACCCCGGACCTCTGCCACCCTCTTCTCCTTGCACAAGAAGCCCATCACCGTATAATAGGTAATCTTATCAGGCGGGCACCCATTTTGTAGCATTACGCCGATCATCTCTAATGCATCAACAACCCGTCGAACGCTGCACAAACCCTTGATAAGGCAATTGTAAGTGACAATGTCAGGCTCTACCCCAACACGGCGCATCCTGTCCGCAAACTCGAGCGCCTTGTCGACACGCCCGGCCACGACAAGCACATTCACAGCCACGTTGCATATCGATATGTCTGTCCCGCACCCGTCCTTCTGCATGAGCTGGAGCACGCGCATGGCGGAGCGGAGCTTCCCCGCGCGGCTGTACGAGAGCATGAGGTGCGCGAACTGCTGTGGGCCGTGCCTCACCCTGCGGCGGATCATGAGGCGCATGACGCGGCGGGCGGGGTCGTGGAGCCTGGTGCGGCTGAGGAGGCTCAGCATTTCGTCGAACACCTCGGGGGCGTGCCGGTAGCGCCACTGGCGGTCGGCCCAGCGGAAGAACTCGAACGCGGCGCGGGCGTCCGCCTGCGCCTGCGCGCGGAGCACGGCGCGGACCTGCGGCGGCGAGAGCACCCGGAGCAGGTGCCGGAGCTGCGCCTCCAGCTTCGGCGTCCACGACCCGCGCAGCTCCAGCAGCTTGCAGGTGTCGCGCACGAGGCGGCTTCGGGACTCCTCCGCGAGGTCATCGTCAAGGGGAAGCTCCTTGTCGGCGGACGCGGGGGCGAGTTCTCCCGCGGCAGCGGCGGCCGGGGAGGATGCGGCGGCACTGCAGAGGCCACGGGGCTGGAGGAGGAGGAGGAGTGATGGGTGCTTGGTTACGCGTCTAGACATGGAGCGCGCTCGTGGGAATGAGCGGAAATGGGTTTGGTGGTTACGAAAGCGATCCCGCAACGGCCGGAGAGTGCCGGCGGCGGCGGCGGGCGGCTGGTCAGTGGTCACTCGCCGACGAAGGATTGGCAGGCGCTGTGTGGGGTCAAAGTGTCAGGTCAGTTCACTTCACACAGCGTGATTGCTACGATTTTCACAGCGTCAGGTCAGTTGTACGAATTTGCAATAAAACCCGTGTAAAATAAAAAGTCTAGCGACCGTGGATCGATCATAGCATAAATATGCTCCCTCTGTATGTACTCCCTCCGATCTCAAATTAATTAGAGGTATATAGTACATATTTATTCCCATATCTTGTACCGCGCGTGCAATTTAGTCCCACATCTTGGGAAACGTGCACACAGTCCCACATCTTGGCTAATGAAGACAATTTGGTCCCGAACCAATCACAACGTGACAAGTGGATGCCGACGTGGACAAGTTAAGTTGCGCGCTGGATCTACACTTTGGCAGAAAACCCCATGTACTGAATTTGTAACTGTAATATGGACCAAATCGTGAAAAATAAAATCAATTCCCCAATCCCTCACCCCGAACCCGAGCCTGGCTCTCCCGGCGGCGACCCGAAGGCGATTATCGCCGGTGGCGATTGGAATTGAAGGAGAATGGAAGGTAGGAGCTTGGCGGCGAAGGAGAAAGGAGGTGGATCCATGGGAACAGCTCGTGGCTCGGGGAGGCTAGCCGGATTCATCTGTGGCGGCGGCGCAACGAGGAGCACGGAGGCGAGCGCATGGGAGCTGACAAGTGAAGTTTACTGGACTCCACCGGCGACGTCGAGGGCAACAAGGAGACGACCTCAATAGGTTAGCTCGATTTGCCCTGCTCGATTTTCCCTGCTCGTTTGGATTGCTCGATATACTGTAGGTAGCTCGATTTCTCTGTTACTCGATTGCTCTGCTTCACTGATTACTCGATTGCTCGATTTGGCCTGCTCGATTGCTTCATCGATTAGTCAGTGTGAGAGAAGTCCCGCTTCATCGATTTAAAAAGGACCAGTTGCTATGATCTGATCAGTTAATTTTTATTTTGCTGGTTGAACAAAACACCGTCAATGTGAGAGAATTGCAGGACAATACAAGGAATATGAGAGAATTAGAAGAGGACAATGTGTTCTTGGTGACAAAGTTAACAGAAGTTCACCTGGATGTGAAGAAGCTAATTGCAGAGAAGAAGAAAATGGAGAAGAAACATAGGATTGTGCTAATTCTGCTTCTTCTAGCTGTTGGTGTTCTTATGTATGCATTTCTAGCATCTCTCAGTAGATGTTTTCTGTAATGTTGATCCAAATGTAGCAAGAATTGCAGTGATCACGTATCAAGTTGGTGTGAACTTACATTGGAATATAATTGCAGTCTTCTTTTTATACATACTAGACGGAGCAGCGCGCTTCGCCGCGCCATCTGTTTCTCATTCTTGCATGGTGCGGCTAATATGTTGTGCGCTTCGGCGTTTTTATGTTAGAAAGTGATGTCAGTAGTTTTCCTTATGTTAGAAAGTAATGTCAATAGTCTATCCCCGATCAGTGTGGTGTGCGTAAAACCTAGTGTGGGAGACGTCGTGGCGCCGGCCACACGGCAACAACAAAGGTACCTTGTCGTCAACTATTGCAAATTTCACTCGCACACGCATGTTATTTTTCCGTTTATCCAGATGCTCGCAAAAGCGGCGTGATCCTCATCAGAGTTAACATCATGAAGCAAGGAATACTACATGAGCATATAGATAACACAAAATATAAACACGCACTCACTGAACCACAGAGCCATAAATATGCACAAAACAGAAACATAACCTTACGAAACAGAAATACCCAACAAAAGCAGGTGTTCACCGCTGTAACAAACATCCACCATAAACTCACACCTTATCCACTTTGAAAGCATGAAGCGAACTCATACCACCACAACACACTACAACATGACATGCATAGCATTTAAGAGTAGACAACAAACATGCTGACCCGAAAGAAAGAAACCAGTACGCATTACCCTCGACCCTCACAGAAGACAACAAAAATGACAACATGCCAATAACCACCTACTTGCACTAAGAAGCAAACTACAAAATGCATCTATACTAACTACCTCCTAACTGTGGCAAACACTTCCATGCACATTATAATCCAGGTTTGACATCCACAAGAGCCGTCTTCCTCCCCTATGCTAACCTTTAGAACGCTCGGAGATGTAACCCGAGACACCACCACATAAAAATGACCATGGGTAAAAACCGGGCTCTGCAGGTAGAGGCCAACCTCCCTCAGCATCGGACCCTGACTCTTGTTGATAGTCACGCCATAACAAACTCTGAAACTGGTGATGATGAAGACCAAACGGCCACTCCGGATTAGAGGCATTCATCGCTATTCTCGGAATATACACCGATTGACCAACAACAACAAGGCCAGTCATCACAGTCGCTTCAAACACATAATCAACAAGTCTTGTAATAAGCTACTTTGTGCCATTACACATCTCCATCGTCCGACTAAGATTTCTTGAGAGAATAACATGCCAAAATTCAGCATCAATCTACGATGATATTTTAGGTTGTGTTATAGCATTGAGAACATCTTCTGTATATTATAGAGCACATAAACATTTGGTATGTGCCACTTAAAATATTCATGACCTTCAGAATCGTATCTACCAGCGATCCTACCGTTGATTGCATCAACAACAACATTTGTAGGACATACAATAGCCTTTGCTGCCAAGTATTCAAGATTATCATGAAAGGCTGAAAAATTATAGATGCCATCAATCACCAAATCAATCTTGTCGCCTTACGTTCTTATGATAAAATATCATAGATGATATGATTCAGCAGTGTGCTTCCATAAGATTTAACCCGATGTACCTAAAGAAGATGGAGACTACGGAGCGGATTAAGCTAACCTTCATAGATTTTGAAACAAATGTGTGATAGTATCCTAGGGGAAGTTTTAAAGTAGTTAATCTTCTCTTTCCGATCCTTAAGTTGTTTGATTTCCCTCAATGCATTTATGATTCCTTAGTTTTTTACTCCTTGGCCAATTTTATTTATCAAAACTATACCCCAGTTTCAAAATAAGTGGCATGAAATTCATAAGCATTAGCTTAAATAGACTGCCGTCTTCACAGTGGAATCTAAGAAAGCCCACTGACCTTGTGTTCGGAGGTATGAACAGGCACCATGTAACAGAAGCTTGTGGATCCCGTGACAGAATTTTCACACCAGGATGGTGAGTTTGCTACAAATTCTCTGTACATTTACATCTTAATTAATTTACTTAAACATATTATACTCTTCGAGCTTTATTCTTCTTTCAGCTGCAGATTTGGATTGAACCTGAATCTGAAGGTCAACAACAGCTCAGTCCTATACATTCGCTTACTCTCAGCTTCTGTCTGACGGACCCGTTAGCCATGCAATCAGAGACGCCGTGAATAACGGTGAATCCGAGTGGCTCTAGTTCACGATGTGCGCAGATGTTCGACCGTGTGAAGCACAATTAGTCTTGTTCAGACAATGGTTCATGCCAAATGCATGGCTCGCAGTAATTAAGCCCGCATTCAGAGGCGCGGTGAAGACCGGTGAAACTGAATGTCTCACTTGATTAGTCCGTCATTTTACCATGCCTGCCTTGCGATGACTCACATTATTAAGCCCCCAGAACAGAACCTTGCATTAGAAAATTCTCAACACTTGCAGTAAACTTCAGCAGGTCCTTTGAGTTTTTTCCCGGACTCTGTATACTATATAGGTGCACCATTTTCAGAAGTCCAGCCGCTTGAACTTGTCCGCTTTGGGTCATTACAGGTCGAGGTGATCTATCCCCCAAAACTTGTGCACCTCGACCTGGATACTTGGTACAATTAAAGGCCTTGAATATGTTTTGGCCATGTTCCTCAGCGTGAAGCCATAAGCTTGGCTTATCATGCCCTATCTTGGCAGGCCCTGTTTACTCTAAGCGACTGCTTACCTTGTAACAAAAGCTTGTCAATTCTGAAATTGGATTCTCACACTCAAATGGTGACTTTGTACTACAATCCTCTGTGCATTTACGTCTTACTAATTTACTTCAGCATTTTAATTTTACTCTGCTCCAGTCCCCCAAAACTTGGCCAAGTGGTCTTACATAGTTAGCATCGTGAGTTTGTACTGCAGTTTTCTTTTTTAGACTAAACTACTGCAGTTTTCTGTACATCTACACCTTATTAATTTACTTCAGCGTGTTATACTCTTCATGATTTATTCTTCTTTCTGCTACAGATTTTGATTGAATGTGAAGACCCACAACGGCTCACTCCTATATTCAGCAGACTGAGATGGAATCATGAGGTATAATAGCACAATCTTTCAAGTATTCAACCATCATCTTCGTAGAACACAGAACAAATTATGTCGAAATAGATGCAGTGACTAACCAAGAGAATTGTCATATATTAATACAATTATGGGTTTGTAAGTATTCAAACTAAGTACGAAAATTCTTAGATTACTCTTTTATCTTAAAGAATAGTATCAGGACAAAAGATTTAAACAATGATGACATGATCAATTCGTGTAAACTACTATATATTTTATCAATACATAAATTCATATTTCCTAGTAACTTGTTCCGACATAACCAGTAAAATTCCTTAACTGCATTTCCAACAGAACACTCTAACATGTCCCCTAGAAACTATGTGTTTAGCTAGCAGAATCTAAAAGGTAAGTCAAGAAAATTATATTCAGCCATTAGCACACACACTACTCCACAGATATTGAAACCCTCGCATGCATATCTAGATCAAATAAGCTTGAAATTTTATGGTATGCATGTTTGTCTTAAGAAAATGGTAATATCCATCGATTGGCATGACTCCTTGTCCTTACAGCAAGACATAGGGTAACAGTGACACGGAAATGAGTCGCCGACAATTTTATATCGTTTTTGTTTACAATCTTACTCCAATCCTACCAAACAAAAACTTTCTGAACAAACATATTTGCTGATATAATCCCCTGCCGAAGGAAACCTATAAAAGAAGAATGTCATGGCACTAATGCTAATAATGGTGTAGTATTATACCTTATAAATTTTAATAAAGGCTGCGTGCATCACTCGATGCAGAGGCCGGGGACTTCCCCATTTCTAAAAAAAATGCATCAGGCTGACTCGTCTTGCCAATGTAAAAGGTTGGCCACATGGCGCAAGAAACCTAAAAAGAGACAGTTGGAGTTGTCGTCGAACGGTGGCGTTGCTATGGAGGCATAGACATATGGACATGGTTTCTGTTCGAGGCGCCATAGCCGTGCTGATACCCGTGCAGGATGAGGTCGTCAACATTCAGTTTGAACGAAGAGAAGAGGGAACATGTGCCACTTCGGCACCTCATCTGGCGGCCTCCCTACTGACCATGCCACTGTCTGAAATAGAAGAGCGACATGGATGTTCTTCATGAATTTACTGCACAGATAATTCCTGTAATATGACTTTGACTTCAAAAAAACTAACTCAGCAGCCAAAGAACACCTTCAGATGAGCAGGAAAGGTGAAGAAAAATAATACAAACTTTAGTAATTTTCTATATATCATTTTTGTGCGGCCCCAATTGAATTAGCATTTGAAACTGAAATCGTCATATTGTCCTGTATCCCAATCAAAAGCTTGAAGTTATGTGTTTACTCAGAATAAGGGTTGATTTTCTCGAGCCTGCATTTACACAACATCATCACACAAGCTAAATCCAATATTCAACCATATTTCTCCACACACACAAAAAATCTTGCCACAAATGCATCATTTGATAAGAGTCCAGCTCAGACTCAAATCTGGAGAAATGTAAAATCTGACGTTCTACATTAGCATGAACTGGTTCATGGTAGACGACGAAAAAAAATCTTGAACAAATATAGAAAGATTGCAGTGTTTTGGGAATTTGTAGAGCCAATGATAGCAGAACTCTACTTAGTCTGGTGTTGTTGTTGTGAACCTCATGAGGAATATGAGCAAAAAGTCATGGTAGTTCCATTTTTTGGGTGTAGTGTTGCTGATTCCGTTTGCTCTTTCTCTCTCTCTCTCTCTCTCCTGGTCAACGACACTCTTCTGGTCGTTGTCCTCTGTTCTTTGCTTCATATTACGGCGGACCGAATACTCTACGCCCTAGGCTGCAGCAACCCTAGAAGGCAGAGAAATCTAGCGAGGAGAAAGGAGGCAAGGGTAGACCAGCCAGCCGGCAAGAAAGGTTGTAGACCAGAAGAACACTGCCCATTTAGCGAGCGAGTCTGAAATACAAACACGACGGCCGGCCGGATGGAATCGGCGCTCCCGCGGATCAAAAGATAGAGATGGGAGACCTAGAAGAGAGTAATCCCTCGCCATTTCTCATTGCCCTGCTCGCTACTCTGTGCCGCCAGCGCTCTCGCCGCCACTAATAGAGAAAGGGGGGGAGAGGTTGACAGGGGATACTGGGATAGATAGAGAATATACCGTGGGAGATAGAGAGGAGCAGTCGCCCTGGCCTTCCCCGACGATCCTGTCACCTGCGTGTAGCTGAATGTGTACATGGCCGCCGCCGCCATCGTGTGGTAGTAATGGATCTCGGCAAGATCGGGGGACAGAGAAAGTTGCGAGAGACCTCTGGCCAAACAGCAACTCCCCCACGAACAGACCCCACACACACGGGCCCACCCGCAGAGTCACACAATCGGCAGATGGCCTGAGAATTCAGCGTGGGCTCCCGGCTTAAAGCCTTAGATAATGGATGGAATTATATGTATCTCCTGGAACTGAAAGTAGCAGTACAATAAGCAATACAGGAAGACTGCAATTATATGTGTCTCCTTGAACTGGAAGTAGCAGTACAATAAGCAGTCCAGGAAGACTGAAATTTCACTTGAATTTAAGTTAATTTGACAAGTCACATATGAATTTAAATATGCTAGGTTCACTTAGCACTAGAACAAAATTGAAAAGTCACATATGAATTTTAATATGCCTGACATATGAATTCTGACCAAATGTTCCAAACCACAAGTAAATAGTCTAACATATGAATTTAAATAGCCTGACATATGAATTCTGACCAAATGTTGTACAATTCATGAGGATTGTTGCATTGCGAGGAAATGCTACAGGAACATAAGCTAAAAAATATTCTACAGTTCATCAGCTGGTGGTGCACTTTGTGATATATGAACCTCCTGGAATTCCAAATCTTGTGCAAAGGCAAGATTAAGATCTGGAATGTCTACTGATGGTGCTATCCTTGGCTGTTGTGCATCACCAAACAACAAATGGTGTGCACTCCCAGGACCTGTAGCATATGAGCCCCTCCTATGTGTTCTTGTTCTTGTAGTTGCTGGAACAGTTGCATCATGTGTACTGGCACTTGTGGAAGCTTCTGCGCTCCTTTTTTTTCTTTCTTTTGCCTCTACCACGGTTACCATCCTCTGGTGCTACATTTGGTCTTGGGGGACAAAACCACCAATTCTTCCTCTACCTCTGCGACTCAAACTTCCTCTTGATGTAGCTGTTGTTACTCTGTCTCTTGGACATGGAATGCTTTCTCTAGCTGCTGATATGAAAGGATTTTCTGGCAAAGGGCCAAGTAGCCTATTGATTGGCATATTTTGTAACTCTTGCACAATTGTTGTGATAACACATCAGTATAACTTCCCCTTGATAAAACATCTACTGAAACAAGTATAAAATGCACAAGTCAATCTATTATACAACCTCCTGAATATGAGGTATCACATGTTGCACAGAAGTATAAAAAGTGGGATGCAAGTCAATGTGTGACAAAAAAAAAAGTAGCATGAATTCTTTTGAGATGGATAAGGCAAATATACCTCTAAAATGTCTGGAATATCTATTTCTTCATCCACACCAGCACCATTATTCATCTCCATTTCCTCTCTCTGCCTGTCAAGGTATTTCTTGTGGCCTATACTGTTATGACCAGCTGTCCCACATGTGGAGCAGTGTATTGTGAATCCTGCCTTTGTGAAAACTTCCACTCCCTTTTTGATTTTCTCTTCGGGTGCTTTTCTCCTATTTTTAGGCATGCCCATAACTTTGGTGAATAGAGGTGGATGAATTGGGTCTGCATATGTTTTCTCCCAGAACACTCTCCATCTAAGTGGTGCCAACTTGTATGCATAAGCTTTGTTGAATGAATCAATTGTGTAGCAGCTATGCAGTAAATTCTCTGGATTTATTCTGTCATTTCTACAACATGCTATCACATGATGACATGGAATTCCACTAAGTTGCCACCTTTTGCAATCACAGGTTCTAGCTTGGAAATCCACCAAGTAGTATTTTTCCATCTCAAGGCTGCTCACAGTGTATAGATAGTTACCAACAGGTGTAACCTTGCAATTTCCACTCCATTCTGTAAACTTATCCAATTTCTTCTTAATCTTGGGCAAATCCTTCCTGGCCACTTCTCTGCTTCTCTATGTTTGCTTTCATGCCTTTGAACAAGTTTGTAAAAAAATTGTTTCTAGCATTGATAAGAATGGCATCTCCCTGGCATCAAGTATGTAGCTGTTGAACACCTCTGAATGCTTGTTCAACAACATATCACACTTGGAAAAATCACTGAAAAATGCCTTAACCCATGTATTAGGGGGCAACTCTTCTATCCATGCAAAAGCATCTTCACTGTCAGTCTTCATCTTTTCCATGCTTCTCTCCCACTTGGGAATATTTGTTGACCTAGCTATTGCCCAAACATCATTCTTGAGTGTTTCTCCTCTATGCCCTGCCCTTTGAAAATTCTGGATCATATGCCGCACACAAAATCTATGTTCTGCATCTGTGAATACCTTTTGAACAACATTAATGAGACCCTGCAAAAGTGGAAGAAATCATTATTAACAAGAAGGAAAATTCACTACAATTATTAACATGAAGGGAAATTGAGGTGCATTAAAAACAAAGGAGCTAAATAAAGGAAAATTCACTCATACCAGCTGTTTTTCACTCATAATGGTCCAAGGGGATGTGTTGGTGATGTTTAGATCATCCCTAAGATTTGTGAGGAACCACTCCCAAGGGAATCCGTGGAGTCTCCGGTGCAAAATAGCATCACCAACTGGGACAAGTGGCAAGTCAAGGATTCCAAGGGCAAGATCATTGAGTGGTCTGATGAGGAACCAGGAGAAGAGGTCACTAGCTCTCGCCGTCGCGCCCGTCCCCCAAGCATGGATAACTCCTCCGAGTGATCATAAGGACGTTAGCATCGGTCTCCTCCCTCTTTTGGTATCTTGATGCCAAAGGGGGAGAGATATCTACTTAGGAGCGGGCATTTGCAAGGGTTCTCTCTCAAGCGTGTTTTTCGATTTGCATCTTTCGTCTTGCTTGAGAGAGTTGGCTATTTGGAAACTTCGTTTGTTTAATTATTGTGCGTTGCGAACCTCGTTATGCATTATGTGAGCTTGTGAACTTAGTACCTTACTTATATCACTTGTTGTGTGCTCACTATTATATATGTGTTTAGCTATCCATATGGTTTAAATTCTCTGAACATGAAGGGATCATATCTCTAGGGGGAGCTCCGTTCATGTTGTGTGTGTTATAGTTATGCAAATAGGGATGTTGTCATCAATTACCAAAAAGGGGGAGAATGAAAGATCATCTTTCGTTGTGAAAATTAATGACAACATAACTATTGGATTAATGTCTATTTGAGAGTATTTGCAGGTCCTATTTGATATATATGAAAATTCCCATGTTCAACAATTACACAATCTCAATGGGTTACAAAAATGTTTTGAATGGAAAGAGCTCAAAGAAACAAAGCTGGAGAACCATTTTTTCAAGCAGCGGAGGCTCCGGTGAAACCACCAATACCTCCGCCACATACATTTTCTAGCCCATCCAGGCGCGGGCCTCCGGTGGTGGATCTGGTGTGGCCTCTGCTAAAAACACCTTCGGGTGCATAAGAGCGGAGGCCGCAGCGGAGCCTCTGGTGGGCGGAGCCTCCGGTGAAACCACCGGAGCCTCCGCTGGCTCCACTACCCCACTATGGGGCTAGCCTCCGATGGCGCCTCCGGTGTGGCCTCCGCCAAAAACACCTTCGGGTGCATAAGAGCGGAGGCCGCAGCGGAGCCTCCGGTGGGCGGAGCCTCCGCCAAAACCACCGGAACCTCCGCCCTGCAGGATCCAGTTCGAAGGAAAGTGTGTGCGCATGTGCGCGTATGTGAAGACCACCGGAGCCTCCGGTGCTGCGTGGATCTGCCCAACGGCCAGATTTGGGGAAGGGTATTTAAAGCCTTCCCCTACCTCATAAATGCTTAAGCTTTTCCCACTCTCTCTCCTAGCCATTAATGAAAGCTTCAACCTCCTAGATCTCCCTCTCCAACCACCCAAACCCTCCCAAACTTTGTGGAGAGCTAGAGGAGACTTAGATCCGTGATTCCAGCAAAGGAATTTCAAATCTATCCACCACATCCTAGTATACCTAGAATCCTACTTGAGGCCTAGAAACCTTAGTAGATCTTGTGCTTGTAGCTTCCACCTTGTTGCAAGAAGCTTCAGATTGCTTGAGAGCCTCCATCCATCTTGTGGAGTGACCTCAAGCTCGTGTAAAGGTTTGGTCAACGCCTTCAAGTCGACCTCATAGTGGAAACGAGAATCTCCCTCACCGGAGAAGCTCAAGGAGAATAAGGTGTGCACAACCGTGCTATTGAGGAGCGCCTAGGTGGCTCCCCACCTCTCCAACGTAGACGTACTTCTCTTGAGAAGGAACTACGGGAAACATATCCTTGTCTCCTTGTTTACACTTGTGGTTTATCTTGTTACCGTTCGTTTTACTTCCGTTGCGTATCTTATCTTGTTCACATAGGTTGCTCAACCAGTTGCACATCTAGAGAACCTTATCCTATCTTGCTTAGCCCGACTAAAAGGAAAAGAAGAGAAAAATTGGTAGTCAACCTATTCACCCCCTCCCTCTAGTTGACCATAGTGCACTTTCAAAAGCCATCTGTCCTTTTACTATCATTTGATGCTTTCAGATACCAAGGACAACCTTCAACACACACAACTTCTATTCTTCTTTTATCATTCTTCTTCTTAGTGAGTTTTACTCTATTCCTTATACTGTAGGTTGCCAATGCCTTTCTCACCTCCTTCACATCACTGAATACCATGCCAAGTGCAAATGTGGGGTTGTCCATGTCAACCTATGGATAAAATGCCTTGAATTTAGCCTTCAACTTCTTCCTGTCTCCTTCTGCAAGATTTAAATCATCATCCTCTAGGGCAGCCTCATCTTCATTCTCATCACACACCTCCTGCTCGTTATTGTCATTGAGAGATTTATCAATGTTATCGGCAAAGAGATCATCATCACCACTTTCAGCATTGTAATCACTATCACACATCTCAAAGTCATTGTCACTCTCATTATCACTGTCATTCTACTCCCTCCTCTCTTGGACTGAAACATTACATGGATTTGATGCTTGAGGTGGACTTGCTGATTGAGGTACAATTGATGGTTCAGGTGGAGCTTCTGCAAGTGCACTCTGCTCCATTTTCACTGCCACAAGCTCATCTCTTCCAATGTGTGTGCCATATATAATTGATGCTTCAGGTGGATTTTGTTGTGGTACTGCCGCATTGCAAGCAGGTTCACCAAAACAGAATTTCCTGGGAATGTTTCTGCCAGTGCTGAAAGATCCATTATTGATGATTAACTTTGGTCTAAAATTTCTGAGAAAATTGGTATGATCAATAAACATGACAAGTGTTCTATGCAATCTGCTTGCTTTCACCATTTGCATTATCTGAGTGTTGTTATTAATTAGCACCAATCCATTGCTAGTATCCCTATCTATCAAGCAACAATAAACCTGCAGTCTCCCATCTCTATTGCAGTTCAGATTTGAAAGAATGTCATCTATCCATTTAACTGACCAGGTATCCCCTGTTAAATTGTCAAAAAATGCTTCGACGAACTAACATATTATATTTCATCTCTTAGACCAGAAAAAAAAACATTGTGCACTACTTCAACAGAAAACCTATTAGAATCTTCTCCTGCATTTAAAACTGCAGCAAAATTAGACCATTTACAAACATTAACCGGTAACAAAATTAAGTACAGGAAATTCTAAATGTCCCGTTACTAACAGGCAAAATATACTAGCAGGCAAAATTTCTGTTGCAAATATATATGCACCAAAATCCATATATTAACAGGCAAAATATACTAGCAGACAAAATTTCTGTTGCAAATATATATGCACCAAAATGCATATATTAACATGCAAAATATATTAGCAGGCAAATTATATTTAGCAGGCAAAATCTGTTGCAAATATATATGCTCCAAAATGCATATATTAGCAGGCAAAATTTCTGAATGTCCTTTTACTACACCGAAATTTCTGAATGCCCCGTTACTGCACCAATATTCAGAATGTCCTGTTACTTCTCTGAACGAAAGTTCAAACTTGCAACAAAATTATGAATGCCCTGTTACTACACCCAATTCACGAAGTGAATTGAAACGACGAACAACACGAGCGAGCACACACGCAGATGCACAATTACACAAGTAAATCGTATCACATAAAAGAAATCAATCCCGAATTCCAACGGCGGACAGAGGCGCACGGAGACGGAGCACGGAGGCGCACAATTTGACCTAAATCCCTCAACTTTATACAACTACACCACTCTACCAATGATACTAACTCGATTTTCCAACGTAATCACGGTTAATAACCAATCTAGTTCGACCGATCATACGCACAGTTCATCCCATAGTCAGACGGCAGCGCAGCAAGCTCACGGGGAGAAAAAAATTCGCCGGCGGTACTTACCATAGTCAGGCGGGTCCTCGTTCTACCGGTAATGCATCGCCGACCGATTGTGGTCGGATCGGCGGCACCGCCTCCATGCCTACGCGGTCGGGGTCGGGGTCGATATTGTTACTACCAAGAATAGAAAGAACGGAAAAGGAAAAACATATTTGGGCCTAATTTGGGGGATCGAGATGGCAACGAAGACTAAATCGCAAAAACAGCGGCTGTCCCATTCTGTTTCCTGCGCGGAAGGGCTTCCTCGCGAATTACTGAAACTCAACTTACTAAAGCGCAACTTAACTTGTCCACGTCGGCGTCCACTTGTCACATTGTGATTGGTTTGGGACCAAATTGTCTTCATTAGACAAGATGTGGGACTGTCAGTGCACGGTTTCCCAAGATGTGGGACTAAATTGCACGGACGGTACAAGATGTGAGACTAAATGTGTATATACCTCAATTAATTGTCATAAAGTTGGACAAAAGTAAATGTATCTAGACATGATTAGTGTTAGATACATCAACTTTTTTCCATGTTTATGACAGTTAATTTGAGACAGAGGGAGTACAAGATGTTTTAGTGTTTTATAGACAAAATGCATCTAGACACGTTTTAGTATACACATATTAAACTGTTTAGATACATGTTATTTAGGAAACGGGAAAACATCTTATATGTTTTAATACCGAGGAAGGGGTACTACAGTACGGTAGTTGTTTTAATTCTTTTAATAACTTAAACGATATTAAACTGATTTTGCTTAGTATGAAGCTCATGTGTGTTTCATTCACCGTGTGCCGATTCCCAACTGTAAAATAGACCAATACGTCAGGACACACTCCAAGATCATGGCATCCACTCCAAGTCTGCATCAAACTTCATCTTTCATTGTCAGCATCCATGTTCACCGTCGTAAACCCAAGTAAGAAGCGTAGAGTGTGGACACCTTGAACCGGAGACGCATCGTCGCACAAGAACATCTTCAAGAGACGATGTAAAACATGGCACCCAAAAACTGTTTAAATCACTCAAAAATTGATTTTTCTAAAAATTTAGGGCACCCGAATAAACTTTGCAAGATCACCACACACATATCAAATTGTACTCCAAATTCATATATCCACCAGTGGGAAAATGGCTATAGGTGGAGTGCCTACTACACGTGCGCCACGACTAAAAGCGTCACGACTAATTAGTCGTGGCGCAACACAAACCCGTGCGCCACGCCTAAGTGCATAGCCGTGGTGCACCATCCACTTTGTGCCACGCCTATAGGTAGGGCCAGGGGGCTAGGTGGATAGGATAGCCGTGGCGCGCCTATCCCTAGGTGCGCCACGGGTATGTGATTTAGGCGTGGCCTTTTTTTTCACTCCACACACCCCCTCTCTCTGGATCGCCTTTTCAGTCTTGTAAAACATAAACGAAAATGGTAGAAACTCCAAACAAAAATTCCTTTGAGATCTAGCTAGGTTTTAAGATCTTGTTGGTAGAAAAAAATTGAAACATGAATTTTGATTTTCTAAACAAAGGTAGGTGAAAAAAAAGTAAAACAGGCATAACTTTTGCATACGACGTCGAAATTTAAAGTTTAATATACCAAAAAAACATTAGAGAAAAAAGAAACTCAATTTCACCAGGGTTTACTTGGTGAACTTTTCTCAATGTCGGGAAATTCCAAAAGAAGAAAAAAAAAAGATATTTCAAACAAATGATTTTTTCATAAAAGAAAATTAAAAAAAAGATAGCTGTGGCGAATTTCGGAGCAGGGAGAGAACCCCCACCTGTATATACACCCCCTTCCCCTTCCTTCTCCCTCCCTTCTTTCTCTCTTATTCTCCCTCCCTCTCCCTCCCATGGACAACGACCACGGCCACGTCCTTGCGGCTACCTCCGGCCACACTCCATCACCACCTCTCCGATGAGGATAACGTCCTCAACGGCGCCTTCGTCCGCAGCCACCTCCGGTCGCTCTCCATCGCCACATCTCCAACGAGGATGACCTCCTCAACGGCAAGGAGCTCGCCGGCGACGCCACCTCCTCACCAACGGCCCCGCTCTCCTCTCCGGCCACCTCTACAGCCACCTCCTAGCCGGCCAGAGAAAGAGAACATTTTTGTTTTTGAAATTTGAAAATTTTGGTCGTCCAGATCCAGATCAAGATCTGTCCCGCCCTTTTTTTGAAATTTGAAATCGATAGGCGTGGCGCGCCTAAATGCATAGCCATGGCGCACCAAAGAGGTGGTGCGCCACGGGTAAAAATTAGGCGTGGCACACCTTGGTGCGCCACGACTATGCATATTCGATGCGCCACACATTACCTTTTTCCTAGTAGTGATCGGTAAAATTACAAAGCATAGCACATTTCAACACAAAACAACAACCAACAACAACCAGGCCTTTCATTCCAAACAAGTTGGGGTAGGGTAGAGTTCAAACCCATAAGATCTCGAAGTCAAGTCATGGTTCGGAACATGGATAGCTAACTTCCATGCACCCATATACATGGCTAAGTCTTTGTCTATATTCCAAACCTTCAGATCCCTCTTAACGGACTCATCCCATGTCAAGTTTGTTCTACCACGACCCCTCTTAACATTCTCAGCATGCTTTATCCGTCTACTATGCATTGGAACTTTCGGAGGCCTCCGTTGAATATGTCGAAACCATCTTAGACGGTGTTGGATAGGATTCTCTTCAATCGGTTCTACCCCAACTCTCTCTCGTATATCTTCGTTCCGGACCCGGTCCCTTCTTGTGTGGCCACATATCCATCTCAACATGTGCATCTCTGCTACACCTAACCTTTGGATCTTGGTTGGCCAACATTCTACGCCATGCACCATCGCAGGTCGGACATCTCTCCTATAAAACCTGCCTTTTAGCTTTTGTGGCACTCTCCTATCATAGAAGACTCCAGAAGCTTCGCACCAGTTCATCCAACCACTCTTGATTCGGTGACCCACATCTTCACCGATATCACCATCCTTCTGCAGCACAAACCCCCAAAAACGAAACGTGTCTCTCTACGGTACCACCTGCCCATCAAGGCTAACATCTCCCTCCTCGTGCCTAGTAGCACTGAAACTGCACCTCATATACTTTGTTTTAGTTCTGCTAAGCCTAAAACCTTTTGATTCTAAGGTCCACCTCCACAACTCTAACTTTCTATTAATCCCCTCTCGGCTATCATCGACTAGCACCACATCATCCGCAAAGAGCATACACCATGGGATATCTCCTTATATATCCCTTGTGACCTCATCCATCACCAAATCAAAAAGATAAGGGCTCAAAGCTAGAGCTCATACAAAAATAGAGTTCATACAAACACAGCAAAATCATAAACCAATGCATAGCCACTCAAATTTCATTGTCGCCATTATCATCACTTGCATCTCCATCTTTTGCTTCCTCTTCATTAGCATCATTCAGGCTATTGTCACCATGGGCTACCAAGCATCCTCTCATGTTACCTCCTACGACTTGTGTGTTGCCTCCCATGAATCCTCCCAAGCCACCCATGCCTCATCCCATGCCGTCACCCATGGCACTCATGCCTCCTCCCATGAATCATCCCATTATGGTCATCGATTTCTTCGCTTCCACTTGGTCACAACAAAGCTCAACCTATGTTTTCTCGCTTCTCATTGAGATCACTTGCGTCCATAAACATTAACTTTTTCCTTTTTCCTATTTCTTTCAGACCTTCTTCCATGGCTACTTTCCTCTATTACACTGCCACCTTAATCTCCTCGGTCGCCGCCTTTTGCTTCTTGGCCGTCGCCAACCCCTCCTCTCCCACAACGCTCTTCTCATCGGCCTCCGCCTTCTACGGCTTGGCCGTCGTCATCTCCTCCAACTCATAAAATTCATTTTATTTAAATTGGTAGAACCTACTTACATCAACTTATTATACTTTTACACAACATGAATTCGAGCCGCCTTGTTGTACTAGTAGCATGCATAAACATCTCTATACAAATGTGTTTATTGTGTTGAAGCCAAGTCAATAAACCCTCGTTCTCCATATTCAACTCATTCATCTTTCTTGTTCCAATACTCATCGATCCTTGGTGGCATCTTTATTCATCCCCATCAAAATTTTGTCTATGTGATACATAATGAACGATATCAGGAATTTAGGGTTTTGTGTCGGGGCTCAGGAGATCACGGTGATTCGGCCTCCCTACCTTCCTCTTGTTGATATAGGATTATCTACAAGTTTGTGGCTGAGGGTGCACCGACGCGACACGGAGGAGTCATGCCGTGGTGGATACGAGGCTTCAGAGTCCACATCAATCCATTGATGTGGAAGATGAGAATCATAGTGTATATCAACGCCACAATGAGGCACATGAAGATGGTCATCAGCGGTCGGGCAGCGACGTAGTACGCCAAGAAGGATGTGTACACCGCCTCGAACAATTCTCAAACTACGTTGGCGTTGATGGAAAGGTTATCGTGGTGCCGATAGTCACTGAGGTTCTCAACGTGATAGTGACATATATGGTTGCCTCCTCGCATGGTCTGTCCAAGAATTGTTTGAACCCGGAGAAAAGTAAAATTATCAAAAATTTATACTAAAATTTTATAGCTCTCGGAATTTATTATTTCCCATATTTTTTTATTATTGAGCATATTTTTCTTTCATCTATTTGTTATAGTTAAACACATAGAAATGTTTCTAGATGTTAGATGTAGTGTTCTTTATTAGACAATTGTAATTTGTACCTTCAAATAGACTAGTTTCATGCTTAATTGAAGATATATGTGATAACAAAGTCCCTTATTAAACAATTAACAATTGCATAAAAATATAATTTATACATATTTATGGTACAGATCTATTAAATGTATGATCTAACACATATCTTAATGGAAGTTTCTACTTTCTAGTAAAATTAAGTTATATAGACATTTTACGCTCATCCTTTCAGAAGTTTAAACTTGATATTTTCAATATGTGTAGTTTTATCCCTAAATTTGCTTGTTAGTCACTAACTAATTTGAATACTTGCAAATCTCCATGTAAGGTATGTTGTTGCAGGTTTATGAAGAACTATACAGAAATAAGCATGAACCGTCAAGTAATCTTAAATGGAGCATTTCCATACTAGATGCTGAAAGAGAATTGCGATTCCTAATATTTTTTTGATATTTGATAACAATGCAATTATCATATCTAACCATATAAAGGTGACTAAGTCTAGAAGGTATCACATATTATGTACATGTTCATGGTTGGGCTTTCAAAAAGAAATAAGCGCTCAAATCTACTTGGAAAGCATTTGGTGCAACGGGGCGGTAGTACCAGGCGCTATCGGTGTGGATACTATTAGCCCCAGTTCCGGGGTGAATCACCCTAGCCGAAAAGGGCTTCTGATGTCCCCTTGGAACTGCCCGGAAGTAAGACGGAAGTGGTCCGGTAGTACCAGGAGTACGGTACTTCCGGAAGTCAATCCGAATCTACCGGGTGGTGATACATGCTTAGTTCCGGGTCGGAGAAAACTGGGTGACCATGGGGCAGAAGGTCCTGTGTGCCCGCCCTGTAGTAGCCTAGTAGTACCGACTGTGTGGCACTGCCGACGCTTTAGGGAGCAGTACCAGCCATGTTGCGTTGAAGGTTTTGGTCGTGATCCGAAGACTGGCGGTAGTGTGAGAACCCACAGTTCTAGGAGTCCGAGGGGGTAGAATTAGAGTTTTTGCATCTTTGCATTCATGCATTTCAAATTTGGGATATTTTTCACGCATTGGTGCAAAATGAGTTCAGCTGGTCAACTATGGATGTTGCCGTAGGGTTTGGAAACAAATGAAAGAGCATATCTCCCCTAATTGCATTTTGGTGATAATGATAATGCAATATTTAAATCTAAATGTGTGTCAAGTGCTCCTAGATTACTTCAATTGTGACACTCAGTGGTTCTCCTCCACTCAAAGGCGAAAAGATCAAAGGCGGTATTTTCCTTGTTTACTCTTTGTAGATAGGAAAACCATTCTATCAAGAGAGGGTGACATGATGGAAGGTTTGGTGGATCATATTGCACATTCACAAACCTAAATTGCACACACCAAACATCCTACCTTTGGTGGCAACGAGAGCCCTCAAAATCTCCCTGTTGCATTTGTCTTCATTGATAGTGGAAATTTCTAGTGTCGTAGAGCTAGAAATTCCGGTGGGTTGAACCCCGGAAGCTTTCGCCCTCGTCTGTAAAAACTTTTGGACCCATGAATTCGGCTAAGTCTTTCAGGTGCAGCTCTCAGATGGGATCCGTAAATTACCCCGGAACTAGCTTGAGAATTTTCGTGGGAAGGAAA
The DNA here is from genome assembly GCA_028641055.1 of Alopecurus myosuroides. Classification (NCBI taxonomy): domain Eukaryota; kingdom Viridiplantae; phylum Streptophyta; class Magnoliopsida; order Poales; family Poaceae; genus Alopecurus; species Alopecurus myosuroides. The sequence goes on from CM054063.1 coordinate 24,696,909, forward strand.
CTTCCGGCCTCCAAGCCCGAAATTTCCAGGGTTAGTGCAGGAAATTACCGGCCCTCGAGGGACCATTGATGGTGCAGGTCTTGCACTCGTTGGGAAACCCCAAGAGGAAGGTATGAAGAGCACAGTAGCAGTTGAAAGTGCACTATGGTCAACTAGAGGGAGGTGAATAGGTTGACTACCAATTTTTATTCTTTTCCTTTTAGTTAGGGCTAAACAAGATAAAACAAGGTTCTCTAGATTTGCAACTAGGTGAGCAACCTATGTGATACAAGATAAGATACGCAACGGAAGTAAAACGAAAGGTAAAAAGATAAACCAGAAGTGTAAACAAGGAGACAAGGATATGTTTCCCGTAGTTCCCTCTCAAGAGAAGTACGTCTACGTTGGAGAGGTGGGGATCGCTCCTCAATAGCACGGTTGTGCACACCTTATTCTCCTTGAGCTTCTCCGGTGAGGGAGATTCTCGTTTCCACTATGAGGTCGACTTGAAGGCATTGACCAAACCTTTACACGAGGTTAAGGACACTCCACAAGATGGATGAAGGCTCTCAAACAATCTGAAGCTTCTTTGCAACAAGCTGGAAGCTACAAGCACAAGATCTAATAAGGTTTCTATGCCTCAAGTAGGATTCTAGATCTACTAGGATGTGGTGGATGGATTTGCAATTCCTTTGGTGGAATCACGGATCTAGGTCTCCTCTAGCTCTACACAAAGTTATGGAGTGATTGGGTGGTTGGAGAGGGAGATCTAGGAGGTTAAAGCTTTCATTAATGGCTAGGAGAGAGAGTGGGCAAAGCTTAGCATTTATGAGGTAGGGGAAGGGCTTTAAATACCCCTTCCCCAATCGAACCGTTGCCCTCTCCAACGCAGCACCGGAGGTTCCGGTGTTTCCACCGGAAGCTCTGGTGGTCTTCATACGCATTGGCATGCGCTACTCCTTTTTCCTCTCTGTGGGTACTTCAGTGGCGGAGGCTCCGGTGGATTGGGCGAAGGTTCCGCCCACCGGAGGTTCCGGTGGGTTCCGTCCCAGCCTCCGCTCGTATGCACCCGAAGGTGTTTTTAGCAGAGGTAACACCGGAGGTTCCACCGGTACCTAGGCCATGTAGCCCATAGGAACTGGCGGAGGTACCGGTGTTCTGGGAGGTTCCGCCCACCGTAGGTTCCGCCCCAACCTCCGCTCGTATGCACCCGAAGCTGTTTTTAGTGGAGGTAACACCGCTCCCTCCACCGGAGCCCAACGCCTGGGATATGGTGAGAAACAGCAAAGGGGTGGAGGTTCCGGTGGTTTCACCGGAGCCTCCGTTGCCTGTAAAAACTGCTCCCCAACTTTGTCTCTTTGAGCCCTTTCCTTTAGGATAAACATTGTAGGCCTTTGAGAATGTTTATTTGGAGTAGTTTGGCATTTTCATAGGTATCAAAAAAATCCTGCAAATTCTCTAGATAAAGATTAGTCTGTTAGTTATGTTGTCATCAATTATCAAAACGGAAAATGATCTTTCAGCAGTTTCCCGTAGAAAGAAACCAAGGTTGAATCGACCAGTAGGAGAAAGAAAACACTTCCGAAAGTTGATGCGGTTGATGTGGCAGGGCGCACTATTGGTTCAGAAGTAACGTGGAACCTACACAAAACAATCAAATCACTTTGCCCCAACGAAGCAGTGAGCTTGTCAATCTCACCGGTTTTGCTGAAAACAAAGAAGTTAAACATATGGTGTGGAAAATAGTAGGAAAACAATATGAAAACAGTAGTAGCAGTGTGAAAACAGTGATGGCAGTGGTTGTATTATCAGTATGAGGAAAATGGACAGGGGTCTACAGTTCACTAGTGATGTCTCTCCAAAACAGATAGATATCATGTTGGTTAAACAAATTACATATGAAAAAATGACAGATACAAAGGCTGCACCGTAGTGCATATGCATGACATGATGATTACTATGTGATTCATGTGGGCATTACAATAAAATAATTTGACCGTTATCCAACTACATTTACGACTAATAATCCACCCTTAGAATGTCATCCGAGCAAACCTTGTGTATTAAGTTGCAAGCAACAGATAATCGGATTAAGCAAAGTGTGTAATGTAACGTCTTTGTTTTCTCCCTAGTGACAACAGCACATCCCCCACCCGTTACGTTTCTGTCACTCAAGCATGAGTAAAAAGGAGGCATGAACCCACTATCAAGCATAAATACTTCCTCTTGGAGTTACTAGTATCTACTTGGCCAGAGCATCTACTAATAACGGAGAGCATGCAAGATCATAAATAACATACACATGAATAAAACATGATAGGATTAATGATCACGAGACATATCATTCAATATTCATCGGATCCCAACAAACACAACATGAAGCATTACAATAAGATGATCTTAATCATATATGGCAGCTCACAAGATCTAAACATGAGTCATAAAGAGGAGAGATCAACCATCTAGCTACTGCTATGCACCTATAGTCCAAGGATTAACTACTCACGCATAATTCCGGAGGCAGGCATCGTGGTGTAGAGCCCTCCGGTGATGAATTCCCCTCCCGGCAGGGTGTTGGGGAGAGCTCCAGAACTTTCTCGAACTAGGGTTGACAATGACGGTGGCCTCGGGTGTTTTTCGTGGAAAAGGCTTCTATATCTAGGTTTTCAAGATTGTGGCTAAAGTGATCGCATGCAGGATGAAGGAGGTCCTTCCGATGATTACTTCACAAAGCCAACTCGCCTTTGTTCCGGGAAGAATGATCACTGATAACATTTTAATTGCCTACGAGATTACCCACTTCATGCACCTAAGTAAGGGGGGAAAAAGGGCTGGCTGCTGTCAAGCTCGACATGAGAAAAGCATACGACCGGGTGGAGTGGTCTTTTCTGGAAAAGATAACGCTAAAGATGGGATTCTCGATAGTTCGGGTGCAGCTAATCATGGGCTGTGTGAGATCCGTTTCTTATAGGGTCAAAGTCAACAATGATTTGACGAAGGTCATTACCCCTCAGCGTGGCCTGAGGCAGGGGTACCCTCTCTTGCCGTACTTGTTCATTTTGTGTGCTGAGGGTCTTTCGACCCTTTTCCAGAAGGCTGAGAAAGAAGGGTCCCTCCCAGGGGTGCAGATCTGTCCAAAACTCCAAATGCACGACGAATAAACCACATGTTCTTTGCCGACGACTCGCTCATTTTCATGAAGGCAAACGAGGCAAGCATTGCGAAGCTTCAACAGATTTTGACCCTCTATGAAGACGCCTCAGGTCAAGTGATTAATAAAGACAAATCGGTTGTAATGTTTAGCAAAGGGACGACACAAGCAACAAAAAGGAGGTTCAAAAGTCTCCTTGACATAAACGATGAAGCTTTTAATGAAAGATACCTTGGTCTCCTTATCTTTTTGGGTCGATCGAAATCTAAAGCATTCGGTTACCTCAAAGAGAGAATCTGGAAACTGATTCAAGGGTGCAAGGAGAAACTCCTGTCTAGAGCAGGGAAGGAGATATTGGTGAAAGCTGTGGCCCAAGCCATCCCGATATATGCGATGTCCTGCTTTGACATCACCAAAACTTTATGTGATGAGATATGTTCGATGGTCTGCCGGTACTGGTGGAACAATCAAGAGGAAGAGAGGCACCATTAGCTTGGTTGGCAATGCCTCACAAAGCCAAAAAGTGAGGGCGGGCTGGGGGTTAGAGATTTACATCTCTTCAACATGGCCATGCTGGCTCGGCAGGGTTGGAGGCTAATCCAGGAACCTGACTCACTCTGTGGCCAATTACTGAAAGCCAAATACTTTCCTAATAGAAATGCCTTGGAGGCTACTACGAGGCCGGGGCATGTTGAAAGGGAAGGGCCTGTTGAAGGAGGGCCTGGTTTGGAGAATTGGATATGGCTCCAATGTTAAGGTGTGGAAGGGCCCATGGATCCCGGATGGGGACACGAGAATACCAAGACCTCTTCACGATCGGTCTCTATTATGAAAGGTGGTTGATCTTATTGACCCAACCACTGAGGGTTGGGACGCCGACCTCGTCCATGAGAGTTTTCACCTTGATGATGCAAAATCCATCCTCTCTATCAGCCTATGTGAGAACATGGATGACACATTGGCATGGCACTTTGATCCGAAGGGGATGTTCTCGGTAAAATTGGCATACAAGCTTGGGGCGAAGCTGAGAGACTGAAGGGAGGTCAGAGAGGCTGAATGCTCCTACAACAATCCTGGAATCATCTTTGAAAGGGCCAATTGGAAGCAGACTTGGCAGCTAAAAAAACCTAATAAGCTCATAATGTTTGTGTGGCGCCTCGCTCACAACAGTCTGGCAAACATAATGAAGATTGAGAGGTTGGGAGTGGATCTAGATACCCGTTGTCCGGTCTACAACAGGATGAATGAAGACAGAGGGCACACTTTTATGAAATGCAAAAAAGATAAGAGAGTGCTGGAACAGGCTGGGACTTGGTGATATAAAGGAAAAGCTGCTTCTTTGCACCTCGGCACATGAGATGCTGACAGAGTTGTGGAATACCAAAGAAGCAAGAAAAAATGAAGAGCTTGATCCTGATGTGGGAGTGGTGGAGTGTTAGAAACAAGGAAAATGCTGGGGAGGCCTTCTCTAACCCACAAGAGGTGTGCCGCCGGGTGGAGAAACTAGTTGTTGACTTCTCCTACCAAAGGGACCCTCACAAACTCCCTAAGCCACCTGATAAGCATAAGTGGTCAAGGCCTCCTGAGGAGTTTGTCAAAGTATATTTCGATGGGGCTTTTGATCAGTCAACAAGGAAAGGGGGTTGGGGTTATGTCATTCGCGACCAGGCGGGCGAGTTCGTTGCTGCTGGAGCGGGAAAATCTGTGCACCTTAGGGATGCACTTCATTCTGAGGTTGTTGCCTGCCTTGCAGCCATTGATGGGGCAATCAAAATCGGGGCTAATCGTTTAGTCTTTGAGTTTGATTCGTCAAATCTGGTGAATGCTTTGAAGACTAGAAGCTATGACAAGGCAACTATTGGGGTGCTGGTCAGAGAGGCAAGAAGTGTATGCAACTTAAATTTTGTTTATGTTTCTTTCTCTGTCAGAGAGGCAAGAAGTGTATGCAACTTAAATTTTGTTTCTGTTTCTTTCTCTTTCAGTAGGCGTGAGTGTAATTCTGTTGCCCATGAACTAGCTAAGATGGGTGTGAGTAGTGAGTACCAAGACTCTTTTTGGGATGGCGAGGCCCCCAGCTGTGTTGTAAGCTTGCTGGCCAGTGACATTGCTATGGTTGAAGTTTAATAGATTGTCTATTTACTGTCAAAAAACAATGGATCAAGGTAAAACCGTTCTCATGGAAAGCCTTGAAGTACTTCAACGCTTGAACAATGATGTCGTGGACGCCAAGGCCGCTCTCGGGCCGTGCAGTGATATGCTCATGTACCCCATTGAACTTGTTGCACTCCCCTTGGGTGTGTATCCACCGCTTGTTTAGAGAGATGTTGCAATCACTCTCGATGTGTCATTTCTTCCATTTGCGGTGCTCGTGGAAGAATCGCCATACCTTCTTCCAATATGCCTTTCCCTTTGTTGTGCTCCGATGGCAGGGTTTTGGCCTCGGGCATCCAAAGCCTCACACTGCACACGGTCCTCGGTGTAGCTGGCTGACCTCGGCCTCTTCCTTGTTTCGACAATCTCCTCATCCTCATCTTCCATCTGCTTGCCCTCGACGCCATAACCAAACAGTTGCGCCCTGTCGATGGAAATGGCTCCATATTGGTTGCCCGGCTGGGTCTCGCAATCTTCGATGCCCATGCCCTGCAGGTGGACACCACGATTGGCCATGGAGGGCATATCCTCGAACAGCTGTCGTCCTTTGGGCATTTTGGCCGCAGGCACCGGCCGCGGCGCTTTGTTGTAGATCGGCGGGACGTCGTCGGTCCCAGGAGTCGCCTCAAGCAACACGGGGGGTCACGTTGAGGTTGATGTGCGGTGGGCCGATCGGAAGCGGTTGGGATGTGATCTCCGAAGACGTGTCCACCGATGACAGCGCGAGCCGCGACATAGCCGTCCCAAACTGTAGCGGTCGGGAATACGCACGCCGGAGTGGCCGCCGATGGCACAGGCGACCCGAGCGCGGCGGCCTGGCCGCGGAAGCAACCGAGCTCGACGAAGGCACCAGCATCGGCGCGCACGGGCGGAGGGACGTGGGCACGATGACGTCGTAGGTCTCCCCCTGCATCATGATGACTCCCATGGGAGCGGTGTTGGCGCCGCCGCTGGCTAGCCGCGCCATGGTGGCTTGTCGCTGGGCGAGGAGCAGGGTCGCGGTGGCGGCTGTCTCTTGCTCCTTCATGGACAGCTTCCGCTTCATCTGTCGGCACTGACGCTTCTTCGACTCCGTCGTGGGCGACGCCTTCGGTGTAGGATTGGGTGCGGCGGTGCTCTTCGGCTTCGTCATCCCTGGCTCCCGTGGTAGAGGCGGCGAGGGTTGGGAGCGAAGGGGACGGTGGCAAGGGTTTGGTATATATGTCTGACGGGCGGGGTCAGGAGGGAAACTTCTGTGTCCGCGGACCACCCAAAACCTGGGCCACGTTTGGGGGAAACTCGGTCTGAATTTTTTTTACCCATTTTGGTCCGTGGGGACCAAATCGAACCGTTTGGGTGGGGGGGGGGGGTGGGTTTGGTCTAATTAAAGTAGGCTTTGGCAAATCGTGTCCGAGATGGGTTCGTAGCTGCACACTAGTTAGCATAGGTCCGATGATGGCAAGCGCTGCTGTATGTGAGTCCTAGATGGTTTCGAGTTGTGCCCTACTTGGAGTCGGCTTTGGTATCAACGGATCGGCAGCATCGATGCATATATATACCCACATATCGGGCAGAGTTCCCACCTTAAACAAAGCCTAAAGACTCCCAGCGTGATAGAGGTGAAGAATCTGTCAAGGCGGGCAGAGGCAAAGAGATGCAGCGGCACGAGGCGGAGGAGCCGGTGCCGAAATTTTACGCACATATGCACCCGGAATATACCGCAGAGAAGGCGGAGACAAATGAACCTTTGTTCTTCAGCCAAGAAAACAGTAACAACATGTCGGCACAAATGAAGAGCTGGTTTGAGGCGATGAAGGAGAGTCAGCAGTACGCGGAGGTACAGAGTGCCTTGCTCCACATCCAAGACAAGTTGGCCAACAAGAAGAGTACGAAGATGGATAAGGAGACCCTGCGGCTGCTCAAAGATATGTCCAACATGTTGGATAAAGCTGGCGGCGATGACGATGAGGACGACGAAAAGGAGGATACCAATGTGGTCGAATCAGCCAAGAAGACGGCCGCCGAGGTGGAGATGGCTAAGGGCATCTCCAGTCGTTGCGCCCCCCAGGACGCAAAAACCCTCGCTTTTTTAGCGCCGCGGCGCGAAACGGCGCTATTCTCGGAACTGGGGGGGGGGCGTTTCCCAGCCGTGAATCCAGGCCGCCCCCCAGCGGCGACTCGGCCAAATTTGAGCAATCAAAAAAAAATCCCACCAAATAAATAGAGTTTTGCCACACAAATAAATAGAGTTTGGCCACACAAATAAATAGTTCAACAATTTAAAAAAAAAAGAACACTAGTCATCGTCCTCAACATTGTCATTCCCCTTTCGCGCCCACAAATGCTGCACCAGGTCCTCCTGCAGAGCATGATGTGTTGCAGCGTGTCGAATCTCCTGTCGCTTGGTGAGGAAGTCTGTCCATGATGCCGGCACCTGGTGATCAACATCTGCAAGAGGGCCCTGCCGGTAGTATGGTGTGCTTGTCTCACTGTCAGGCACCGGGTCATCCCGCTCACTCTCAATGATCATATTGTGCAAGATCACACAACACTGCATCACCTCCCACATGTTGGACTTCGACCAAGTCATAGCTGGGTACCGGACAACAGCGAATCGAGATTGCAGCGCACCAAATGCCCGCTCAACATCCTTCCTGCAAGCCTCTTGGCACTTGGTAAACCAAGCTTTTGCGCTTCCTGGGATAGGGTTGGAGATGCTCTTCACAAATGTTGCCCACTTCGGGTAGATGCCATCTGCAAGATAGTACCCCTTTGTATACTGATGTCCATTGATCTCATAGTTCACAGGGGGGGCATGGCCTTCGACAAGATCGGCAAAGACATTCGAGCACTGCAAGACATTGATGTCGTTGTGACTTCCAGGCATACCAAAGAATGAATGCCAAATCCATAGATCGTACGAAGCCACGGCCTCGAGAACCACCGAGCACTCTCCCTCCTTTCCCTTGTACATCCCCTGCCAGTCAAATGGGCAGTTCTTCCATGCCCAGTGCATGCAGTCGATACTGCCAAGCATCCCCGGAAACCCTCTTGCTTCATTCTCTGCGAGGAGACGAGCAGTGTCTTGCGCATTGGGTAATCGCAGGTATGTTGGGCCAAAAACTGCAACCACTGCCCGGCAGAACTTGTTCAAGCACTCGAGGGTTGTGGACTCGCTCATGCGCAGGTAGTCATCTTGTGCATCTGCGGGAGCACCGTATGCAAGCAACCTCATGGCCATCGTGCACTTCTGGATAGAGGTAAACCCTACCGTGCCGGTGCAGTCCTTCTTCAACTTGAAGTAGGTGTCGAACTACCGGTTGGCATGCATGATGTTGAGGAAGAGCGTGCGTTTCATCCTGAAACGACGCCGGAACACCTTCTCGTCGTTGGTGGGATCCTCGGCGAAGTAGTCGGAGTAGAGGATGCAGTAGCCCTCGTACCGCTGTCTCGGCCTGCTCTTGCGGCGACCGGGCTTCGATCCAGTGCGGTGCGGCGCGGCGTCTTGGGCCTGCAATCTGGCCAGGCAGCTCAGGACGAGCAGGTGCTCCTCGTCGTCGATGGCAGCCTGGTCTTCCTCGTCGAACAGCTCGGCGAGCATCTCCTCGGCGTCGGAGTCCATGGCTCGGATACAGCGTCGAACACCTTGCGGGCGGGTGGACGCGACTCACTGGGTACAACCTCCTCCGCGGCGGACACGCGAGCGAACGGCGGCGACGATGTGGAGCGCGGCCGGTGGTGGTTTGCCTCGTCGATCTTGTGCGATTGTGGCCGACAGCGGCGGCGTGGAGCGCGGCCGGTGGTGCGGCGACGGCGAGGCGGGCGAGCAGAAAAGACGAGTCGGGGGGTGGGGAAAGTGGGCAAATAGCGCTCCACTCGCCGACAGCGCTGGCCCACGCGCGCTTTCCCTTTCGCCGCCCCCCCCCCCCCCCCCCCCCAGGCCGAACCCAACGGGCTGGGTTCCGCCGGGGGCAGCGGCGCTAATTTCAGCCGAAACGACGCTTTTTCAGGTCCCGGGGGGGGGCGACTGGTGAAAAAACGGCGGTATTCACGCCAAACGGCGCTATTTTGCGTCCTGGGGGGACGACTGGAGATGCCCTAAGGAGGAGAAGGCATTCGCTTCATACCGGAAACTCTGGGAATATAAACGCGGGAAAACATGTGGTTCATTCACAGAACCAAGTGAGCGACCCTCTCTTGTTCAACTAGATCATTCTTATTTATTCATATGAATGCAAGGGTTCTCTTTTTCCCTTGAGGAAGGAATTAGTTGTCTGGTTATCTAGTACTAGTATTAGTTCATGCATCTCCCTTAATTCCTAACGCACTTTCTCCTTGGCCATACAGCGGTTCTGAGTTCGATGCAGTTTACGCACTACACGCCTGGACGCAGGCCATTCAGCAGTGACTGTTACACCCCCGAAACCCTGCAGATCATCTCCATCAAACTCACTCCACTTGCTGCAGGTGGCCTCGGGTCGCCATTGTCTGTGTACGGCGTGGTTGCCGTCCGAGACACGGTGGATCGCAACCGAAACATCCTCTTCTTTCGCGACAGCAGGAAGGCTCAAGAACTGAAACAGAATGTATGTGTATTGCTGCTACTATCTCGATTTTCTTTTTGCACATCTTTTTTATTGCATGCGCATTGGTGATTGACTGATGATGATTCACTTGCAGGGTTCTTTTCTGCACTTGATCGGTCCGTCCCGTGCAATCGTGCTTACCGACAAGGCTTGGATTGAAATCCAGCTAAGAGTAAAAGGAGGCTCTCAAGACAAAGCGCTGATGAGTCTTGCGCGCTGTTACACGGGAGAGAACGGTCCTGGCGTGTCTAGCATCTGCTTCGAGAATGCCTTGTGCAGTTGTGCACGCTAGAGCTGTGCTTGCAGCCAGTTAAGAAAACGGTCCAGGCCACCATCTTGGGTGTCCAGGTTTCCAAAGGGGATGGGTCATGGCCCTTCAAATATGGCGGCCTAGTTGCTTGCATCCCACTAGCAGGAACCGTGATGGTCACTGATGGGGGACTCAGCCGTAAAATTGACCCCTCGCCATCCAGCCAGATCGTGCTGATCGAGTCAGAAGGTGAAACACTGCCGAAAGGCGAAAGTGGTCATGTAAATCTGTGGAGGCAAGTTGTTTCTGTAGAAGGTGAAGGAAGATTGGACGTTGTCATACAAGCCTACTCCAGGACCGGTGCTATCGCCGCAGAAACTCGTGTCCCTTTCTATCCCAAAGTTAGCAACGTAAGCCAGAAGAAATGCGCCCTTGGTGATGCTGAGGTAACCGTTACTGTTGCTTGGTCCCTCGTGGCGGCGAGCAAGACTGGACTCTCGATAGAGCTAAGTGGCAGAAGGTGTGTTTGAACCTTGCAAGCGAGGAAGATTTCAATGTGAGACATTGGAGTTTGGTTGTATTTCTCAATCAGTTGGCTGTTTAATTTGTATCGACAACTATAACTGATTATATTTGCGTATTGACAGCTATTTATATCTAAGTGTGTGGACTATACATTATGCTGTGTATGGACTATAAGATTTGTGCCCGTGAACCTAATTTGAGTACATGTTGAGCCATGTGTTGTTTGTGTCTAACGTCCCAGAATTAGTGAGTTAAACAGATATGCATGGACAGCTTGCATTGCTCTAAAATCTTCAAGGAGAATTTCTTATGCAGCTGTAGTAGTGACTGAAAGAACATTGGCCATTTTCTTATACAGCTTTGCATAGCTCTAAAGTCTTCAAGGAGAATTTCTTATGCAGCTTGCATAGCTCTATCAACCATATAATTTATAGGCCATTTTCTTGTTTATATTATTTTGTGGGAAAATATAAAATTAAACACCTTGACCAGTTTGATTCCGAGGAATTGTGAAAGAATCATACTCGATATATAACTATCATTAGAGGACCTTTCAGTACCTGTTTGGACCTACATAGGATGGTCTGGAACCAGGTCTGATGCTCACGTGCTTTACCTCCACGGCATCACGCACATCGATCACCGTTTCTTCCTGCCAGTAGCATAGAACACTTTGTATTAAGATGAGTGAAGATTCAAACTAAGTTTCGGTTTCAGCCTAGTTAAGACGGTGTACCCAGGCTGAAAGCTCCCACGCGAGGTGGGTCTGGGAAAGCTCAGCCCAGTTATGCACACCAAATTGTTATTAGAGCTTCCATCTAGTTTGTTATTGCAGGAGATAGTTTCAAACTACAGTATCTGATCAAGCAGATATACAGACATTCGTTCACATTTTGGACGGCAAACCAAGAGCTATACTGCTACCAACATATTAGTAAACGTATCAACTGGTGGAGATTTTTCCAGATTATAAGCAACTCTGTAATCCTTTTTCACAATTCATGGAGATTTTTCCAGATTATAAGCAACTCTGTAATCCTTTTTCACAATTCATGGAAACTACTCAATGTATCTCGGTACACATACTGTAGCACAAATTTCAGAGAAATTACTCGATAAAAATGTGTAATTAGTTTTTTCAGTACATTGCTATTTTCAACTTTGGACACACTAAAACAATATAAACCGGTAAAGATCACTCCAGACTATAAGCAACACCAGCGCAATTTCTTTCAATTTCACAAATAGTTAAGAAAACCAATTAACATTATTATTACTATACATTATGATCTCCAACTTTGAACAGTAAAAATACAAGATTATGGAAAAAGCCTCTGAATTAATGATGATCTCGCACTCGAAATGGTTAATCAATAATATCTGAGGCATCTGCACCAGCATTTATTATCTGCAAAGGATTCCTGGGCTATTCAGAACCGCCCCATGGTCTAACAAGTCAGAAAGAGAGCAAGATAGGAAGTAACCACCAAAGTCTCCAACCATGAAAGAAGCATCAGCCCTCGTGATGCTCATCACATTCCAAGTAGCAGCGCCCTCCTGATGCTCATCACATTCCAAGTAGCGGCGTTATCTGACACCTCTTCTGGGCTCTCCATGTCGTTGCCAGGGTGTCCTGACAAGTGTGGCGATGTGTTGATCCCCTATTCCTTTGGCAGTTTGGCATCGGTGATGCCTGCGCCGCTGCTAGCCTGAACAGCTACTTCACCGTCACCTGCAACAACACCTTCAAACGCCCACGACCTATAATCCGTGACCTACCACAGAGATCATTGACATCTCCCAGGAGCACAGTGAGATGTGTCTTTATGGCTCCGTCAGCTGCAACTGCTTCACGTCGAACACCACCATGATGGATAACTACACCGGCGGGTTCGGACTGGAGGGTACCCCGTTCATCCCCTCAACCACCCGCAACCGCTTCACGGTTATCGGCTGCAATATCCTAGGTATCATTGGTGGCTACACGCAAAGCAACCCTGGCCGGTATGTGGCTGGTTGCTACTCCTACTGCCAGGGCATCAACAGAGCCCCCTGCACTGGGAAGGGCTGCTGCGAAACCACCATCACACCAGACCTCACTGACTTCGTGGCGCTCTTGGTGATCAGAGCAGTGTATATGCTTTCAACCCATGCTTCTATGCTATGCTTGCAGGGGTTGGATGGTATAGCTTCAGGCAGCAGGACCTTGTCGGGCATCTTGGGTTCATCAACGAGAGAGCCAAGAGAGGTGCCCCTGCTGTCGCTGACTGGGCCATCAGAAATGGCGCCTGCCCAAAGGATGGAGCAACGCCGCCAACGGGCTATGCTTGTGTTAGTTCAAACAGCTATTGTGTGGATGCAACCAATGGCCTAGGGTACATGTGCAACTCCTCTAAATGATAAGAGGGAAATCCTGATCCCCCCAGAGGCTGTCAAGGTGAAGTATTTATTCAAACAGATTTCTCTTTATTTTTTTAAACATCAGTATAAACAATTGCCTGAGGAAATAAATTTAGCCGATACACAAAATTCATCATAAGAAGCATAATCAATAGATTTGTGTTCCTTATTCAGTTTCTTTAGCATCCTTACTATACTTAACATTTTGACTTATATATCATTTCATGCTACTTTATTTTATTCTCTTCAGACATAGATGAATGCAAGCTGCATGAGCAAAATCCCAAGTATGAAGAATTACATCCATGCAAAAATTTGGGGGGGGGGGGGGGGGGGGGGGTTATGTCGCAACACACCAGGAGGCTACCTGTGCAAATGCGGGGTAGGAAGAAAATCGGATGGCGCAAATTCTAGATGTTAACCTGTGCTAAACCAACCTGAACAGGTGGTTATAGGTAAGCATCATACCAGACTACCTGAGTATATTTTTTGTTTATCCAAGGCACATTTCCATGGTTTGATGTGTTGAAGCATCTCAAACAATCATTTCACAGGTCTCAGTGCTTCCGCGGTCGTGGTGATGGCATTGACATGCATGTTGGCTATGAAATTTCAGAGAAGAAAGCACAGGAAGGAGAAAGATGAGTATTTTAAAACAAAATGGAGGTCTGAAATTATTGATGAGATGAGGTCAAGGTAAGTCGACACAATTCATATAGCCACAGAAAACTATAGCGATGATCGTGTTCTTGGGTGTGGTGGTCATGGAATGGTTTATAGAGGAACTTTACATGATGATAAGGAAGTTGCCATAAAAAGTCCAAAGTAATCGATGATGACTGCAGAGAGGAGTTCGTAAATGAGATAATAATATTGTGACAGATTAACCATAGGAACATCGTGAGGTTACTTCGTTGCTGCTTGGAGGTAGTAGTGCCAATGTTGGTGTATGAGTTCATGTCAAACGGTATCCTATTTGAGTTCCTTCATGGCATTGATCACAGAACACTAATCCCCTTGGATCTTCGGCTGAAGATAGCTACGCAATCAGCAGAGGCCCTTGCTTTATATTCATTCATCAACTTCCCGCACAATTCTGCACGGGGATATCAAATCACTGAATATACTCTTGGATGATGAATGCAATGCAAAAGTTGCAGACTTCGGAGCATCGGCGCTGAAGTCCATAGATAAAGATGATTTCATCATGTTTATCCAAGGAACTCTAGGGTACCTTGACCCGGAGTGTTTTGTCAGTCACCACCTTACTGACACAAGTGATGTCTACAGCTTTGGGGTTGTTCTCCTAGAGTTAGGGCATCCACAGTGTGTGCCAAATTTGGGTGCCAAATACCCTATTTGGTTTTTGGCGTCGGTTCCCTACATTGTAGAGGTGCCAAATCTTGGTGCCAAAGCCAAATAATTTGGCGTAGGAGCAACTAGAAGATCCAATGCCAAATTCTTTTAAGTGAATAAAATAGTAGAATGGAAGCGTGGAACTAGAGAGAGAGTGTGCAGCCCAAAATAGTTTATTATTACTTTATACATGGTGGGTCAGACAATAGGGGGATTTGGCATTTGGCATTGCCTTTGACACATTGTAGATAACATAGCAAGTTTAGGCCTAATGCCAAATAAATCTATGTGGCAAATTTGGCTTTGGCAACACTGTGGATGCTCTTAATAACAAGAAAGAAGGCTATATACAATGATAGTCTTCATGAAAAGAAAGTGCTTGCGCATACCTTCATCGTGATGTTTCGCCAGAAGAAGCTCCGTGATATATTGGACCATGATATAATAGAAGATGAAGTTATGTTGGTGCTCGAGAAACTAGCTGAACTTGTCATGCTTTGTTTAAGCCCAAGAGGAGATGAGAGGCCAACAATGAAGGAAGTAGCAGAGCGCTTGCATATGTTGAGCAGAATCCAGATGCAGCAAGTTACCACACCAAATCCTATGAGGATGCATATACCTTCTGAGGAGATGAAATACCAGAACATGGACACGGCCAAAATGGTCTTAGGAATAGATCTCGCAAGATGATTGGTGTATACATCTTTGTTGGCCTGCTGAGTTAATAGTGAGTACAGTTTTTTGTGATACACTACCACATCTTTCAAGGTAACTGTATCTGTTTTTATGTATATTGCTCAGCTCATGATGGCTTAAACAACTCTGCAATTTGTGCTACAGTATGTGTACCTAGTTGGCAAATAATCATCAATTGTATCTGCATAGCATAAATGCTTTGTTTCTACAAAAATTTCTTACAAATATATCAGCTTTAATTTTACCCACTGGTTCAATGAAATATTTATGAGGTATACTTGTTCACATTAATGACTCTGACTTCTCTTTTCACAGCCATTTAGCAAGGTTTCTCCCTATCCAATACTGCCTGCCCACTGAATTAAGATAAGGTAAATGCATATGTTTTAAGGCATTGGCACCCTAAGGGCCTGATGGTTGTACTCATCATAGGGGAGTTTAGAGTTTTACACACATGCCCACAAACTACATAAAGGACTCTGTAAATTTGAAAAATTATAACCCACTCATTGGAATATTGTACAGAGTTGATGAAGCAGCATAGAACGGCAACCATTGGTGACCATGCTGGAGCTCTACCGCTGCAGCCAGAAGAACAACAGTGCTAAAATCCCTGGTGGGCGTCCATGGATGATGTCCTCCTTATTGGTGGTGCTGAGCTGAGAGTTGGATCTGGTAAAGCAGGCCAGCTGGCATGCAAGCAGTCACTCCAAGGTGCTTCTCATCACCAGAACTCACCATTTCCATTGATGATAGCATCACGAGAGGATAGGATACAGAACCTGAAGTACCAAACATGGTTCCTAATAGACTACCAGCATCTAGGCTAAAGGAATGCAGTACAGGCAAAACCGAGCCTCCGCCTAGTCTGCCTCCTTCACTGAAGGGGGCCAAGCGACAGATTTGGTTAGATCAATGTTTTGCAATGATGAAAGAGGACATGAGCGGAGGGGAGAGTATCAGTTGTGAGCCTAACAACGCAATGAAAACACTCAGGTATTATTGCACTAAATCCATGCTATACTTATGTTATCTGCAGGTTTAGGTGACATCATGTCTCTGCATGCAACAAATAGTGTGGCAATCTAATTGCAGCAAGCATTGAATTATTTCCAATAGGTCACTCAATTAATGGATTTGATATAAGCTGTTCTTGTAAAAAATGATTTGTGTGAATATGCAGCTTTTGCTACTTCGGTATTATTAGTTTCCCTACAAGAATGACATCAGAGGGAAATTCAGTATGCACTGTCCTTAAAAAAAAGATAACCTGGGCAGAAAGCTAAACAGCAGAAAAAACGTAATAGCAAAAGAAAATGGAGAAAAAATTTAGAATCATACTCAAATTTGGTACTGCTGTTTCTAAGAATAACTAGGTGAATTGCATAAACTAAGCAAAAATCATACTGGATCCATGTACCTTTTCCAAGAACTGAAGAAATGCATGGGGTCACATACCTTAGTGCATACATAGATACAAATGTAGATATGCATATCATGAAGAGCTAACTGCACAGGTATCAATTCCCTACGGAAACAAATTATAGCCATTAGTACAGGTACCCCTCAGATAACTCAGCACATGTCAAATATACCATGATTATCCTAAGACTACACTAGCTCCATGTCAGATAATGCGAATATTCACAGCAGGCAAGCACTCTACTGATCTAGAAATATGCTCCCAGATGTTAAGCAACTTAATTTTCTTAGGTATATCTTCTTGACAAGCACCGTCACAAGTCATAACATCATATTTTAAACATTAGCACAGAGCACAAGAGCGACAAAAGGAGAAAAAAGGAAAGTAATTGCTTGAGCTGTGGAAGAACAAACCAACCTGACTATGTGCAAAGTGAGACTCTATCTGCTCACACTTTGAGAGGATATGCTGTAATATACTGGTCAAACAAATATTAAAGAACCACACATGTCCCTATACAATCGTTAATGACATTAACATGAGTTGCCAGAGAAATCAGCTATACATGCACATATCGGCGTAGTAGATGACTAGATGCGCAGTTAAATAGGAGGTCAACTCAGATTTTTTTTTTTTCTTCCAGTTAGCAAGTTGGCACACTAACAATGCAGAAATATCACAAGATTCATCCTATTCAGAAACAGACCTGCTACAGAGGAGCCATTTCAAGCTCAAGAGTTCTGCGGAGCATAATTAAAGTTTTATTATTTCTCCGTGGAAACAAGAACTACATCAAAAGAAATACACGGCAGCAGGAAATATAGAAGATAACAAAACAGGCGTGGAGTGCCTAACATAGAGAAGCCTAATTCAGATACTGGCTATCCACTCTTCATTGCAGCTTAAATCCCATCCCTTAGATTGGCTGGCCTTTGGGCACAATCTGGTCCTTGATCCACATGTAAATAGGCACCAGAACATAGTATGCGGCACATATCGTTCCCATGAGGAAGCGGAAGAAGAAGGTGACAGGATTCACAGGCTTGCTGACATCCTCAGCCTTCGGACCAAGCTGCGGGGGACAATATATGAAAAGTCAGACACCATAGGAAAACATCTTAAAAGATCTAAACACAAACGATACAACGGTCCAGTATTCATACACAAACTTCAGGATTGTTTTCCCTTTTTGGTTGCTGTTTCGTATAATTGTAAATAACCAAGAGAAAACACGTGTCGAAAATGTAGGTAAATATAGGAAAACATCTTAAAAGATCTAAACACAAACAATACGAAGGTCCAGCGCACAAACTTCAGGATTTTCTTCCATTTTTGGTTGCTATTTCGTATAATTGTGAATAACTAAGAGATAACACGTGTGTAATTATAAGAAGTGAGGTCAAATAAAATATGAAATAGAAAAATACTACCGGATCTTTTCATGTGAATGATCGAAGAAAACAAACAGCTATAATAGTTTGACAATAAAATGCTTAAGCTAGTTTTCGACTAGTTATGCTCCTTCTACTGCTAGCCAGAATAATGTTGACCTGTTTACTAGTGAACCTTTGCATATCCGTTCGCCAACTTGCTAACCATGGATAAAGTTCTATGAAATATAATGCAACAGAAAATTGTACGATGATATGGTAATAGCTAATACGCTGAGAAGTACAAGTCGCGATAATCAGATCCATCTGGACAAAATGTAGGCAGACATGAAACATGAATTTGCAAGCCATTTTTTAGCAAAACTTGCCTGCAAAGGGGAGTCCCCACTTTCTCTCTTGACACCCGTAACAGAGCACCCCATGATGAGGCCATGTCTACGGACACCACGGTACCACTTTGGTCCAATCCTCTTGAGCTGAACATCCCTGAACCCTGCGGCCTTGAACCACTCAATGTACTCCTCTTCAGTGGGGAACAACATCCACATGTCAGCGAAGAAGCGAGACAGCCAGAAGGTCGGGTGCACGGGGCCGATCAGACAGGCCTTCCCCCCGAGCCTGAGGACCCTGTATGCTTCCTTGATTCCCCGCTGCGGGTCGGGCCAGTACTCGATGCTGGAGGCCAGAAACATCACAGAAAATCAGCATCAGGAACAGCACTACCACTCTACAAAGTAATTCATCGGATGCAAGCAGTGCAGATGCGCCATCATGAAAAATGGCGTTCATACAGTACAAACATCATATAAGAAGCAGAGTCTGCTAGCGAAGAGCAGAGCAGAGCAGGGGAAGAGCAGTACCTGCCGGCTGAGACGTATCTGTCGAAGGTATCGGTGGGGAATGGGAGGTCCTCGGCGTCGCCCTCCATGATCTCGACCCCCTTGAGCGCCTCCTTCTGCCGGGCCTTCTCGAGCTGGTGCGGGGACTGGTCGAGCAGGGTGACGTTCTCCTTGTCGACGTGCTTGACGATGCCGAGCGTGGTGAAGCCCGTGCCGCCGCCGACGTCGACGACCTTGAGCTTGCGGCTGTGGAGGTCGGCGGGCTCGAGGGCGTCGTCGCGCATGTCCTCGGTCCAGTGGCCCGGGTTGATGACGTGGTCGTAGACGATGGAGAGGAAGCGGTAGAACCAGAAGGCCTCCTTCTTGTGCTGGATGAAGCGCGGCGCCGAGGCCGGCCGCGCCGTCGCGGACGAGGAGGCTGCGCACCGCAGCAGCGGCTTGGCGCCAGGGACGCCGCGGCTGGCGGAGATGCCGCCGCGCCTGGAGAGCGCGAGGGAGACGGGGCGGAGGGCGGAGCGGGTGGGGCCGAGGCCGAGGTGGCCGAGCCCGGACGGAGCGCGCGCACGGAGGATCCCGGCGCCGCTCGGGGCGTGGGTGGAGGCCATCGCCATTGCCGCCGCCGCCGAGTTGAGGAGGAGTGAAGGGGGAACAGAAACAGACGAGAGGCGGCAGCGGGTGGTGGTAGTGGGGGAGAGCGGCGCTTGGCGAGCGAGGTCACGGGCGGATGAGCGCTGGGTGGATGGGATTTCGTCCGTCCCTCGTGGCGTCCTCTCGAGCGACACGTCCACGAGCCCCATAGGCCGCTGTCTATGCAAGTGGGCCCCGTGCTGAGACTTCGATCCAAAATGGTATAGTATGGAACAGGGCAAGGATTAGGTGACTTTGCCAGGTTTAAAGGCACGTGACTTTTGAGTCACTGACATGTGGGACCGCTACACGTCGGCTCCACATGTCGGATGATTTATCAGTCCTTTTTAGATACTTGTCGTTGAACTGGAAAATGGAAAATGACAATTTAACCGTTAAGAATCAACATTGTTGTCTTTACGTTGTAGTATTTACTCCCTCTGTATCGAAATGTATTAGACAACACGTGTTATCTAGTAAATGCTAAAACATCTTATATTTTGATATATGTTGTAGTATGTACTACATCTGTGTCGAAATGTAAGATGTTTTAGCATTTATTAGATAACACGTGTCTAGAAAACGCTAAGACATCTTATATTTTGATATGGAGGAAGTAATATTTTCTGCAAAGTCAACTCAAGACCCACTCACTTTATGAGTTATCCAATATGTCCCTAAATTTAAGACGTTCTGTCGGTCTAATTTGAATTGGTGGGACATCTTATATTTAGGGGCAGAGCGAGTATCGGCAACTGTAAACTAGATCGACTGGATATTACCGAATCTACTTCGAGACTCTCTTCTCTTCATGGTTGGATGTAAAAGAAAGAGTCTCTTTAAGCCCCAACTCTATGGTTTTTACTTTTTGGCTCAACACCGCTCTCGACGTTTGCTCGGGACGGGACGTAATCAAGTGATTGTAACCTCTAAATCTAAAACGACAACTACGGATTAATACACAAGAGATTTTACAGTTTCATCCTAATGTTATGTGTCAAATAAATTTTCAATGGGTTTCATTTATTTATTAGCAGATTCTTTTTCTACTTATCGAAGATGTATACTTCTTTGGAAGAAAAGAGGCAACAATCTGACTGTTCAATTGCTTTATGTTCTTTAGAGCAAACAAAGAAATAGCTAACTCTGCATAATGCTGGTACTACTCCCTCCGTTGATACATCTATTTTTGTCCAACTCTAAGACAATTAATATGGGACGGAGAGAGTACTTTTTTTACTTCATAGTTGTACAATGTGCGGTAAGTACCGAACAAAGACACGTGAAGGGTACTACATATTCGCCGTGTGGGAGATCCAGATGTTCAGAGTTTGATGTACTGTATGTTTATAGAGCATAAAACTGATGTTGCAACTGATATGGTTTTCGATACATTCTCCAGTCAGAAAGATCAACGAGAACGCTTAAAACTTTGACGGTTCCAAAACACAGCCCTGCGATGTGTGTTCACACGCAACGAAAAGAGAGGCTCCAAAAATTCTTCTGACAGTATGTGTGCGTAAAAATGTCGTACTCCCGTCCACTTTTATAAGGCACACTCCGTATCATTTTAATTTTGACCATATACATGAATCTATATACAAAATAAGTCCAGCTCATTTTATCATGTATATAGATTCATGTATATAGATTCGTGTATGTGGTCAAAATTAAAATATTATGAAACATGCCTTATAAAAGTGGACGGAGGGAGTATTTACATTACACCATTTGCTATCTGCTGCACTAAGATCATGATGAATCCTGTGCAGAGACTCGGAATGATGAGAATATTCAGAGTGTAGGACTACCAACAAAAGAAGACGTAATCTGTGAGTGACGTCTTCACTTGTTATTCATTTTTTGAACCAGTTCGTAAATGATTCAACCAGTCTTTGTCTGTTGGTTGGCCATGGAACTAAGTTGGCACTGTGAAGCAGTATTTTGATCTCTCCTTCGTTTTCTTCTCGATGGGGCCTGAATTGTAAGAGCAACGGGAAACTTGGTACGTGTCCCTAAATCTAGAGACAGTCCTGAATTAGAATCACAAGAAAAGCATGCGAAGCAAAGAGTTGAAAAAAAAAAACAAGTAGCACGGTTGCGCAGGTACAATAATACGAAGAAAAGAAGCAAGTCCCACGAACTTGTCACTACTGAACTAACTAAACAATTTGTTTGATCCTTTAACACCAAACGTTGGATACACACATAGAGATAGAGATCATACCATTTGCCACATTTAGAGATCAACGTAGACACGCAGGCCATCGCGAGCTAACTGCACATCGATCCCCTCTCTGCATTCACAGATTACAATCGATGAGCATCCGCTTCAGAAATTTACAGCTCATGCAAGTGCGCTAGTAAAGGTATGCTGTTCATGCAAAACAACGGAAACCATCTTGCCCGGAAGGCCAACCTTCTGGACCATTCTTCCAATGTCTGGTTGTCCTTGTGATGGTCCATCTCATGAGTCAACCCAATGAGCAATGCCTTTTTCGGGCATATCCTCTTAATAGCATCTAGTGTCTGCATGGAGGAGCAGTATTAGCCAAGAAAAAAAGGAGGAACAAATTCCACATGAAAAAGAGAAGAGCGTTCAAACTGGAAACCAACCTGATCCCAACAAAGATGCACATTATGAGAACCAGTCTGTTCACAGAGAGAGAATGTCAGAGCCCAGGATCAGTACATATGTTACATATCGGAATGATACAACCAAAACATGGCTAAGTAAGTACAATGTTACATGCTCTTAAGCAACTTCTGGTTTTATTAATTACTGTCAGTTAATCAAAGGCAGAAGAATTGCTTCTAACATTAACTTAAGATTAGGAATCACATATAGAATCAGTCACATATTCTTATTTATCATATAAAAGCAAGACCATAATATGTTGGCATCTGCCTCTTCTGAACACATTCCTTTGAAAAAAGAAGTATAATAATGCAAACACTTTCTGCAAACAAGAGTGCACACCTTATGAAGAAATAGGTCTCACCCATGTACATAGTCTGAGAACCGAGATTTCCTATGCATATTTTGTTAATTCAAGCATTAGAAAAGGCTATTAGTTTCTCCATAGGGGTGTTACAAACTGTGGGTCCTTGCTGTATATATGTTCCTCTCAATATTCTGAGATGTACTTGTCTTGCTGATTTTTGGATCAGCAAGTTTCAGCTGCTGGCCTTTTTTTATCGGCAGTTGTTCACGGAATTTACATGAGCACCGGTATGCTTGCTTTACTGCTCAGCCGTCCTAGTAAGATGGGGATTAATAGAAGTCGCTTGTTTTACAAAAACCAAACGTTCAAATGCATAACAAGCAAAGACAGTTAAATTGAAGTGATTAGTTACAAACTCAAGAGTCAGGTCCTGAACCAAATTATAAACAAGCAACTCGAAGGGGAAAAGATCTGCATAGAACTGAGGAATTTAAGAAACTAACCCTGTATAAGCAGTCTAAGATGAGCAAATCGAGCTGCCCCCCTCCAGACTTTGAAATTGCTGAAAAGTAAGTGTACACAAACACCATAATGAGGTTTCCAGATAGGAAAACAAGCAAGAGAGGGCACAAACTGGATCTATCCTATTACAGCTTTCATAAAAAAAATAGTGCATCCCCAAGAGAGGTAGAAGGATGGAGCCAAGCTTATGGATAAATATTTAATTCACAAACTCTATGCTTAAGTATATAGATCCGTCATCAAGATTGCACTATGATTTCTACTGCAGGGGTACTTGTGTGTTATGGCGAGCACCACGCAAGAATTACTGATCACCTGAAAAAGGTTGGTTCTTGTGGATTTCATTTTACCAAGATATAACTGAAGTAAATAGTGCAATATGATATCTTGTCGAGGGAAATTTGTACCGAAACACAAACAATCAGCACATGCACAGTGACAGCACACAATTGATTATAAAACGCAGCTGATCGAGTAGCATTAGGAGGGGAAGGCATACCATCTTCCGTGCTAGGAGGAAACCGTGAAACATCGGAAATATAAGCAACTCTAGATTTTCTTCCGAAAAGGAAACCCAGACAAATATAGTCCTCTCCATGGATCACCTGAGAGATACACAAAACTAAGAGAAAGGGGTGGAGCAAAAAAAAACACAGTTGGTAGAAAAATGCGGTTCTTACAGGCAAAGGAACAAACTCTAGCCCTGTGCAGTAAATGGTTTCTGAAGATCACTCTCAATTATTCTCCAGTCAAGTTGAGCAACTCGCCTGACCTCCTCCCCTTCCATCAGTTTCTTTTTGACCAAGTACGGAAACTTTTGGGAAATGCTGTTTCAAACTAAGTGTGTGAGTTTGATAGTACAAATCCTCATTTAAAACCCGACTGCAAAGTAAAAATAAAGGTTCACGGGATAAAGAGTACAAAGACTAACTAGTTAATGTAGCATAAATCACAAAGTAATATACCATAGCATGTCAAAAGTCAAAACTAAAATAGTACATGGCATATACCATTGACAAGTCTGTCTTACAACAGACGAACATGAAAGTCTAACAATGTCAGCGAGAACTAAAGTACCTGTCCATGGCATATTGGGAGAGATAAATAGGGGTGGGAACAATATCATTTGTAGGACTAAATGGCTGTACAACCCGAACATCATCAAGACCCAAGATCGCATCTGCGTGCTCATGAGTCAGAATAATCTGTGGTAAATAAATTAAGATGTTAATGCACACACAACATTGGCATATTTTTTACTAATGCAGTTACATGATAGTTGGCAGTTCAGTCGTCCAATAGGCAATATCAAATAAGCCGAAGGGAACAAGAACACAATCAAGAACTCACAGAATCAACGGAAGGGATTTTGTGGCAAACAAACCATCGCAGAACTTGTTCTCGGAATGTTTTCCCAACGTCAATTATAATATACTTATGTGCACCTTCATCTTGGCAATAATCAATCAGAAGAGATGTACAACATCTGCACAAAACCAAGTGTCAATCTAGTCCCCGAAAATACATACACCAGCATGAATTTAGGTACGAACTATCGTGAGCGCATTAATACTTGGATATTTTGGGAAAGAAGTGTGTCAAACAATTATATATTAAGGCAGCCATATTAATGTGGAAAAGTGAAATAAAGAAGTTGAAAAACGACTTGGCCCCAAATGTACTCCCTCCGTCCCAAATTAATTGTCTCAAAGTTGGACAAAAGTAGATGTATCTAACAATAAAACATGTCTAGATACACCCACTTTTGTCCAACTTTGAGACAATTAATTTGGGACGGAGGGAGTACAAAAATAACCTCCTTCCTAGAACAACCAGGAAGATACATCTGGTCACTTGTCACAGAGAACTGAGAAGGCATTGACCAAGAACATCAAATGCATATACGAGCGTGAATGTAACATACTAGCTTATATTCCTGTCAAAGTGCCTTTTCAACCCCCCAGCATCTTTAACTAAAGGTTGTCGCATAAGACCATGTAGCATCTCTAACATACAGTAAAAGTTCTTCAAAATATCACCAAATCAAATAGACCAATCACCGATCCTACTTCCATGACATTATGCAGTTGCATGCAGAACTTGTGCCCCTTGTTTTGGGTGTTGAATACAAATATCATATCTCATCAATGGCTGATGTTATTGTATAAGTTGGTTTTTGAAGTACCTAATTTCCCAGAATCAGATACAGCAGTGACCTAGTACCCTGCTACTAAATTTTTATGTGCTCCCTGTATGACAGAAAAGGCCATACAGTATCTCATTACATGAGAACTGCCACATGTTATATCCACTATTTCATTACATGAGAACTGCATAAACTGTGTATCCACTCATTTATAGATTCTAACATATACCCCCTCAGATTGGTCAAGTGCTATTGGACCACCACAGGACAACACTCCCATTTCAGTTTCAATCGAACTGGAAACAATTCAGAGCAATTGATAACCATAGAGCCGGTCACACCCCATTTTTTTCTTAATCGCATGATCACAGGTACTGCTAAAATGCTCCTAACACGGCTACACCGCAGCACTTACAGAGCCGTAACGCAACATCACGCAGTGCAGAGGTGCCCGTTTCTGAAGCACGGAACACGGATTCCTATCCACGGCGCCAAATTAGCATATGATTAATACTTGATACCTGTGAACTTGCTGGTTTCATTGAAATATATGGAACTGGGGCTCCCCTGTTCGGAGCCCTCTTGATCTAAAAAAAATGACTAATACTTGATTCGTACGCGATTCTCACATCCAGGCGACCCCTACTCGCCGGGGAAATGCGTGATCGATTCGCACCGGATTCACAGAAACGACCCACACCTAAATCCCGTCTCGGATCCGCGCCGATCCTCGAGAAACGACAGACCCCCCGCGTCGCCGCAAGGCAGCAGCAGCATCTCGATACCGACGACGTACATAAGGGAGGAGGAGGGAGGCGGTACCTGTAGTTGGGGTTTAGCTCCGGGGGCACGGAGAGGGACTGGGAGCAGACGGCGCAGGGCGGGTCGGGGGGCTGGATCAGGCACCGCGCGTTGGGGACGGCGCTCGAGCAGCCCGTGCCCAGGAACACCAGCGAGGACGAGGACAAGGACGAGGACGGCGGTGCGGACGGGGTCGTACCGGCGACGGCGGCCGCGGAGTGTCCGTTTGGGACGGCGGCGGCCATTGGGTTTGCTGGAGCGAGTCCCAAACCGGCGGCGAGACGGAAGATGCGTGGAAGTGAACGGGACGAGGAGAGAGGTCAGATGGTGCGACGAACCTGTTTGGACGGTAGTGGTTTTTCCATTAAGACCCGAAAAGATCTGTTGTATGTCTGTATGGGTCCAGCACTACTTTTTCATGCCAGTAAAATTCATCAACCTTCATTAATTTTGTACGTGTTCACGTTGGACACTGCATTTTAAAAATGCAAAATACTTCATCAAAATCAGTATCGGGCCTAGAAAATTTCAGAAGCATAGACAAACGAGTTTAAGATACCGAAATTTCGGACAAAATCCCTATAGAAGGTATGCAATGCATTGGTTGCGCCGGCGGCAAAGTCCGGGCAGCCGCCTGCGCCAGACGGATGATGCGTCCACTCCTTAGAGCATCACCAGCCGTCCCAGCGCAATTTCTTGGTTCGGTTTTAGCCTCGGATGGCAAAGTGGCCGAAAAATGGCTCAGTCACGTCCCCAACGCCCCCTAGGACGTCAAAATAGCCAGCAAACCCAGGCGAAACCCAGGGTGTTGGGGGGCGCCGGCGAAACTTTGGGCGAATCACGTCTCTCCATTTGTCTTTTTTTTTTGTCCACTCAATTACTCCTCTCATAAACTTTTTCCTGGGGTGTGCTATGGGACATGTACTCTTCAACATGCCCAAATAGCGCCGGCAACGTGTTTTGGGCCCCTAGGACCTCACCTTTTTTGGTTCGGCGTGCTCCTGGGGTCTCCAACGGCTGGAGATGATCTTAGAGCATCTCCAACCGTTCACTCCCAGAGCATCTCCAGCTGTTCACTCCCAGAGCCGTTTTTCGGTGCAAAATAGTGTCTCCTGGGGCTAACCGGCGTTATTTTCGTCCTGGGGGCGACAGTTCCCAGCCGCGCTGTAGAGGTCCCAAACCAGTGGTCCAAGGCGTCTCATATGCATACATTCACGATGCCAGGAATTCAGTCGTGAACAACATATGAAGTTGGTACACATATTACATCATCCCTTACACGAATAATAAGGTCTTACAATAAATGGTCACATGACCAAGTCTTAAACAACTGCCACGCATGGCAGGCAAATAACACACGCAGCAGAAAATAGCAAAACACAATATGGTAGAGTCCAAGTCACGCCTTAACCTACAGACTGCTGACTCGGAGACGATCCTAGTTCGCGTAGTCGTCCACAAAGTACTCTCCTCGTAGTACTCCTCATGTGGCTGCTCCTTGTAGTCTGGCCAAGTAAATAGCCAGGGAAGAAACCAATATGAGTACATTTGAATATACTCTGCAAGACATCCTTTAAGTAACTTACAAAATGCAGGTATATTTATATGGTGGAATGGGTAGGCTATACATAGGGTTCACTATCCTATGATGGATGAAAGATACATCATAGTTGCTTTGACATCTCTATATCTTTGTTGAAGAAAATTCTTCAAAAGAAAATATCATAGTTTTTGTTTATCTTTTAGATGTTGCATGTCCAAGAGGTTTTATAGAACTTGTATAGAAAAAGAGAGTTTTTCTTTACAAAACTTCTGTAGACAACTCCCAGTTTTTCCTCTTTCCGTACCTCGCAGGTACAAAGTTTTCCAGTACCTCACAGGTACAAGTCTGTTTTCATAAATATCCTTTTTGTAAAACATTGACACAATACTAGCTACATGGTCATTCAACTGTCCATATCCGAGCACTCGGCTATTCTGAATAGATTTACTCTGCAGAGGTGTACACAATCCACAAGATCGAGATCATCCGCCATGAATCACCCATAGACCGTTCACAACAGTATGCGAACATCAGATAATTGATCCTAACTTTCCACTATGGCCAAGCTAGTATATGACTATCCCTTCAACTGGGTTTACTCTCCCCGACACCGTGTCACACGTAGCCATGACAGGAGACCCAATTGTTACATCCGTAGGGAAAATTAATACCACACTTTGCATGTCCCGTATCTCCCTCCTGGCGACACTTCGGTTCAGAGAATCACATTCTCTATAGACACACACACTAACAAGAACAAGTTTCTAGATAGGCCTCTTGCCCATGTTGAGGTAGAGTGGCAGTACGTCTTGGTTGTCCAGCGAATACTAGGTTATGTGTCTTTTGTAAATCAATTCAAAAACTTTTCTGTTTGCCTCCTCCGGTGAACAAGGTCCCACCTTTCACCTAGGACTTTTCATGAAGCATTTGTTTATAAAAAGCACATTTTAAAGTGTCCACTTAGAGACTTCAAGATTATTACAATTGGTGGTATTTATATACCGTATGGTGGCTAAGGGCTTGGTAACACCAAGTTTGACTATTGACAATGTGATAGATATTGATAATATTAATAGTAATAATAGCCATAACAAAAATAGTTTTGGTAACCATATTTTTGTAAAACTTCAGAAGTAAAATATACATGATAGATAATGATAAGTGTAATAACAGCAAGCTTTAGGATGGCTTGCCTTGGTATGCGTTCAAGTATTGCTCTTTGAAAATAGCAAGAGTGAAAATATCCTTCTTCTCCAATCACTTCCTCCTCCTTTTCTGACGTCGTAAAATGAAACAAAAGACACACAATCAGAACCCACTAAGGCAAACAATGGTACTAAGAAATACATACAGCAAGCAATGTACAAAACAATTCATCAATCAACTTTGCAAAGGCATGATACGTCGAAAACGTATCTCCTTTTCCGAACACTTTTCTTATTTTTTTCCTCTAAACTTGTGTGTTTTAGATACAACTAACACGGACTAACGCTGTTTTCAGCAGAATTACCTTGGTGTCTTGTTTTTCTGCAGAAAAATCAACTTTCGAGAAAATGCCCAGAAAAGAACCCATTGATGTTTTCACCCCGGAAGACCCCGGGAGCCAGAAGGGGCCAGGAGAGGAGCCACAGGGTGGCCACACCCCCCCCCCCCCCCGGCGCCCCCCCTCCCGGTCGCGCCAGCATAGGGTGTGGGCCCCCAGGGCCCCCTCGGACTCCCCTTTCGACTACAAGTAGCCTCCAACCCTAAAACCTGAGGGGGGTTCGTCATAATCCACGGAGACGCAATAGAGCGCCGCCGCCGTCCCGAACCTCGATTCGGGGATCAGAAGTTCTTGTTCTGGCACCCTGTCGGGACGGGGAATTGGAGGAGATCATCGCCATCGTCATCACCAACGCCTCTCCATCGACCATCCATGCTTCACCCATCCATGTGTGAGTAATTCCCCACTGTAGGCTGAAGGGGATGGTAGGGATTGGATGAGATTGTTCATGTAATAATGTCGTGATTGTTAGGGCATAGTGCCTAGTATCATCTATTAGTGCTATTGACATTGTTGCAACTTGTTATGCTTAATGCTTGCCACTTTGGGCCCGCGTGCCATGATCTCAGATCTGAACATGTTATTGAATCACGATGATAATTGTGGTTTCTTGATCATACCTACAAGTTGTTTACACATATTGTTGTCCAGAACCCGAGGCCCCGAAGTGACAGAAATTGGGACAACCGGAGGGGATGGCTGCGATGTGAGGATCACATGTGTTCACGGAGTATTAATGCTTTGCTCCGGTGTTCTATTAAAAGGAACGCCTTAATTACCAGTAGTTCCCTTGAGACCCCGCTGCCACGGGTTGGTAGGACAAAAGATGTTGTGCAAGTTCTCATTGCGAGCACGTACGACCATTTACGGAACACATGCCTATGGTTACTTAGTGCTTGGATGCTTTATCTTATTTATCTGCAATGCTCGTGACATGATCATTATTAGAACTTTCTTATCCATGCAACGCCTGTTCATCCATCCCTGTGCCTACAGTATTTAATCCGATGTTTACTTCAAACACTACTGCGGCTGCTGTTTTCATTCCACTGATGTTGTTATTTCACTGTTGCTACTATAAAATTGTTACTGCTGATAAACCACTGCGAACTAGTCAACTTTCGGGTGCAAGTGAATTGACAACTCACTTGTTAAGGCTCACAAATATTCTTTGGCTCCCCTTGTGTCGAATCAATAAATTTGGGTTTTACTTCCCACGAAGATTGTTGCGATCCCCTATACTTGTGGGTCATCAAGACTATTTTTGGGCGCCGTTGCCGGGGAGCATAGCTTTATTTGCGAGCTCACCAGAGAGTATTATTATCTACTGCCAATCATTCACCATGGGTAAGTCTTGTGATGGAAGAGTTCCTATATTACCATCACATACACATGCCACACATGCTACTTCTGTTGAATCTGAAAATGCTTCTGATACTTTTGATGATGCTTCTACTGTGCTTGATGAGAGTGGTTCTCTCGGTCCTTTCTTAGATGCTACTATTGCTAAAGCTAAAAAATATTGCAAACACTGAAACTCCTGATAAAAACCCTGTTACTCCTGCTTTTTCACCTGAGTTTAGAGAAAATCCTAGTGATGATTTTGATGATGCCTATATTGAACTGAGTGATGATCTTATTGATGAAATACATGCTATGAAGGATAAAGATGTTGTTATACGTCTTATGGAAAGTCGTGTCTTTAAATATAAATTATCTCCTGATGCTAAGTTTGCTACTTCTCCTATTAATATTAGGGATAAGGATTATGATTTCTCTCTCGATTTATCTTATATATCTATTATTGAGAAAGAACCTTTTTGTGGAACTGAAAATGAAAGTGCTATGAAACATATGAATGAGCTCTCCTCTTTGAGTAGTTTATTCTCTGATGATCTTAAGAAACGTGGCTACTTTGTTGCTAAAATATTCCCTTTCTCATTAAAGGATGAAGCTAAAACTTGGTTTAACAATTTGTCTCCTGGATCTATTGATAGTCCTATTGGTTTGGTTAATGCTTTCTTTCAGAAATATTTTCCTGCTAGTGCTCAACATGCTGCTTTACAAAATATATTTAATTACAAGCAATTGGAAGGAGAGAAATTGCTTGTATCTTGGGCAAGGTTATGTTCTTTAGTTAGGGCTACACCTAGGCATAAGCTAGAAGATAATAAACTTATTGATATATTCTATAATGGACTAACTGTTGAATCTAGGACATACCTGGATAGTTGTGCTGGTTGTGTTTTCAGGCAAAGAGCTCCAGAAGAAGCTGAGGAATTAATGGCTAAAATAAGCCAAAATCGTGATGATTGGACTATGGTTGAGCCTGAGCCGACCCCTACTCAAGTACCTGCACCAACACCCAAGAAGAGGGGAATGATTGAATTAAATGATGAAGAGATGAGAGAAGCCAAGAAATCTCTTAAAGAGAGGGGTATTAAATCTGAAGATGTGAAGAATCTTCCACCTATAGAAGAATTATGTAAGCCCATCCCTCACTCATCGCCCATTGAGGTACACTCTCTCCAATATTTTGACAGTAGAGATATTCCCTATAGAAAACCTCTGATCAGTGCTTAGATGAATTTGATAATTATGTCATTAAGCAAGATAATTCTAATATGAGAGTGCAAAATCACCTAATGGAAAACTCTAAAGCTATTAATGATTTGCATGGTATTATAGAAAGAACCTCTAATGATGTTAAAATGCTTGTTAAACATTTTCAAATGGTTCAAACTCAAATTGATCAACTTGCTAAAGTGCAAAAAGATTTGCTAGTTAATGCTTCTAAAGAAAAACATGCTTATAAAATAAGAACTAGAAGTGGTATTGCTACACAAGATCCTTTATATCCTAAGGGACATCCTAAAAGAATTGAACAAGATTCTCAGCAAACTAATAATGTTGTTATTCATACTAAGAAGAAAAAGAAGAAGAAACATGAAACTGCTGTAGAATCCTCTGAACTTGCTAAAGATCCTAATAGTATATCTGTCTCTGATGCTGAAAATGAAAGTGGTAATGAAAAGAATGATGCTTCTGATAAAGAAGAACTTGTAGCTGAACCTGAAAAGCAAACTAAATCTGCAAAGTATACTAAGAAGATTTCACTGCTAATAAACATGGTAATGAAAGAGAACCTTGGGTACAAAAACCGATGCATTTTCCTAATAAGAAACAAAAATCTAAGGAAGAAGAACACTATAACAAGTTTTGTGAATGGATGAAACCTTTGTTCTTGAAAATTCCTTTAACTGATGCTATTAAATTGCATCCTTATGCAAAATATATGAAAAATATTGTCTCTAACAAAAGGAAGATTCCTAACGAGGAAATTTCCACTATGCTTGCTAATTATTATTTTAATGGCAAGGTTCCCGAGAAGCTTGGAGATCCTGGTATACCTATTATTCCCTGTTCTATTAAATATGATTATGTTAGAACTGCTTTGTGTGATCTGGGAGCTGGAGTTAGTGTCATGCCTTTTACTCTCTATAAAAGACTCCTCCTAGAAAAATTGATACCAACTCATATATCTTTGCAAATGGCTGATAAATCTACTTCTATTCATGTGGGTATATGTGAGGATGTTCATGTTCAAGTTGCTAATAATTGTCTGATATTAACTGACTTTTTTGTGTTGGAAATGCCTGAAGATGATAATATGTCTATTATTCTTGGAAGACCTTTTATTAATACTGCAGGGGCTGTTATTGATTGCAATCAAGGAAAATTTACTTTTAATGTTAATGATAAAGAGCACACTGTTTATTTTTCCAAGAAGATTGATAAAAAATATGGTCTAAATTCCATTCAAAACGTTGAGACCATCAAGATTGGAGAATTTTATTGTCCTATTCCAAAGCCACCAAAAGAATATGAAATTATTATGATTGGGACTATGCCTATCAAGGTTTAGGTAACATAATAATTTAGTGAGAAACAAAGTTTTGTTTCATATAAAATTATTTTTGGTAGCAAGACTTGATCATCCTTGTTAACAAAATGATTTTAAATGAAATAGGAAATGTTTTCACTATGTTTTCACCTTCCCCATTATGTCTTCACCATGTTTATTTCTGTTATCACATTATTTCTTGAGTACAATCATGTTTTCCACCATCCTTATGCATGTTTTCCTGATGTTTTCACTCTGATTTCTGAGGTTATGCATGTTTTCACCATCCATACTTTTGTTTTCACCACTACCACCTTTGTTTTATTTGGTTATTGTTTCATTAAAGTGTCATAGAACCTCTATAGTTCTGGTTTTGGTTTTGTTTTCCACGTTTTCACTTTCGTTTTCCCGGTTTTTATTAATTATTGAAATTCTGGAAATACCTTAAAAATAAAGTTTCTCGAAAAATTCCAGAAAAATTATAATAAATTTTTACGTCAAAAATGAGGCAGAAAGCCACCTGGGAGACCCCAGGGGGACCCACCAGTTAGGCACACCCCAGGGTGGCGCGGCCAGCCCCTAGTGGTGCCAGCACATGGTGTGGGGCCCCCTGGCCCTCCACTTACTCTCTCCACTGCCCAAGTCCTCTCTCTCACCTACCAAACTGAAAAAAATCTTGGAACCCGTGTTCTTGGTGTTCTTCCTCTGGATTTTCGATCTCCTCTTCAGCCCATCATTTGTACTGATTTTTGGTGTGTTTGTTCTCCGGTATGTGATTCCTCCGATGATCCAAGTAGAATTTTGTTTAGTGAAGTATTTCTTGAGTATTTTGCCATAGTAGGTGACAGCTTATGTGAGTTTGCATGCTTGATTTGAGTATAAATAATATAGTTTTGATGTATGTTTAGCTCTCATATAAGTCCCTATAGTAGTTTCCACCTTATGGTTGCTTAAAATTAATTTTTATGATGATTGTTGAAAAATTTCAGAGATGGATAGTTACAACTTTGGTGAGATATTTAGGAGTGATGCTCCTAGAAGGACAAGGCCATCACGCTCGTCTACTTCAGCAAGGCCATCATATAATGAAGACGTTATTGCGTCAACTATTGATGATGCAGAAGATGACGGTATCATTCACCCATCTAGCTTTCCTTGTCGTACATTTTTAAAAAGTGCAGGTCTTTTAGATGATTTTCTTATGCTTATTGAGAGGGTTGGTCTCACCAACTTTATGGAGGATGAAAGCCCTCAGTATGCCACACTCACAAAAGCTTTTGTTAAGAGCTTTAAATTTCAGAACACTCAACATGGTCCAACTGTTGCATTCAAGTTATATAGTAGTCCTGTGTCTTTGTCCTTGGTGGAATTTTGTGCTATTATAGGTATCAACGCCACCGGGACGGACGCAGGATTCAAGATAGACCAGCAGATCTCCAGGGGATCTACCGAGAGCTCACCAACGATGACGGTCGCTCATCCCAGCGTGGGAAGATAAGGAACATTCAACTTCCTGCTCTTAGATACTTTACTTACTATATTGGTACTAGTATTCTTGGTAGGGAGAACACTAGCAATGTTTCTAGTTATCACCTTGCTTTCATTGATGCTGCACTGAACCGTAGCACAAAGTATAACCTTGGTGCACTTGTTGCATGCCGCCTTGCTGTTGTTGGGCCTATTTTTGGTGGCATTATTGCTACACGTGTCGCAGCTGCTTTACATGTTTCCATTGACCCTAATGATTAAATAATTGCTCCACATAGGCTTAACCTTGCTGCTATGAAATCCCATCAGTTTGTCACTTCTAACTCTACTAATGAAAGTTTAGTCTATAGAGTTTTATATATGGATGGAGAGGAGTGAAAAGTTACTTTGTCGCAGCCTGTTTTGTTTAAGATTGACAGGTCACCATGGTCACTCTCCAAGGAGCAGGTAGATGAGCATCTGAGCACCATGGAGTTTTACCAGCAGCAGGAGAGGCGAGACGCGCCTCCCGAGGACCACAACACGCAGTACACCGGCGCATCCTCGAGCACATATCAGGAGGAGGTTTCCTCCTCGGCGTATTACAGGGGCGGAACCTCTTGGGCCCCTTGGTGATTGATCTCCACTTAGGCCAAAAGCCTAAGCTTGGGGGGAGGTATACCGACATCACGCTCATTTACATATCATGTTCTGTCGGTTCTTTGTATATGCATGTTTTCTTTTCTTTCGCTTCCTTTTTGTTTCTTTCGTGTGTTTTCGTTTTCTTTCGCTTCTGTTGTTTTTATTGTTTTTTTTCGCTTTCCAAAACACAAAAAGACCAAAAATATTTCTGTTTTTTCTCTTTATTTGTTTCTTTAGTTGGTTTGCTTTATTCTTTAGTTGTGTTTTAATATTCAACAACCCAAAAATATTTTCTTTTGTTTTCTGTTTGCTTTCTTTTGTTCTTGTTTCATTTTGAAAACCCAAAAGGATTTTTGCTTTGTTTGCTTGCTCTCTTTTTGTTCGTGCCTTAATTGAAAAAACCAAAAATATTTGTTGTTCTTCTTTGGTTTTGAAAAGTTTGTTGCAGAGTTCAACAGTCGTCCGTGATTCCATTGGAGCTTGGTTTTCATTATATATTATTCGAGCCACAAGTGAAGAACAATAATGACGATATACGACAATTCAAGTGTGGTGAGAGGCTGGTATGAATTCTATTTTCTTTCATTCTTGTACATATATCCATCTATATGAGCATGCTTAGTTTGTTCGTATAAGATATATATGACTTAATGGCTGCTTAATAGTTCGTGTTCTCTCATGTTTTGTTCCAATGTATTAATAGTAAATGACATGCTGCATAAATATTTGTTCGCATTGTTCTATTCGTAGAAGAGTATGACATTGTGGTAGCCTCCTCTGACTGTTTCATTTGAATCGACTTGGCACATGCTCACGCATGCTAAGACTGAAAACAGAAAGTCAATAAGCCTCGATGATTTATTTTGCCTCAGAGTTCTAGTATCAATTTTGTGCCTCCTTGATTTTACTTTGTCACAAACATGATTATGATAGTTATTGCTCTCTTGATTGTCGCTCCTGTCTATTGCTAGCCTTCACCTGTACTGAGTATGAGCTCTACTCGTGCATCCAAATCCGTGAAAACCAAAGTTTGCCAAATGTGTCCACCATACCTACCTATATGTGGTATTTAACCGCCACTCCAAGTAAATTGCTCATGTGCTACCTTTAAAACCTGCTAAAAAAATATTCCTGTTTTGTGCCCCTGTTTTAGCTCACGAGGACATAAATAGAGAATCTTTATCTCACTTGTTGATTGGATTTCACACCCTGGACTAGTGGCTTCATCCGCTTATCCAAATGATAGAAGAGCTGGCAGCGGGGTGCCCAGCCCCAAATTTTAATACGCACATATTCTCTTCACTCTTTTTTCCCCTGATTTATCAGTCAAAGCATAATTGTGTAAACAAAAGAGAAAGAGGGATGACCTTCTACCCAGATGCGTCCTTCACCATGGGAGCCGCTCTTGTGAATCCAGTTGGCTTGTGACGTACTGTATTGTCTGTTTACCATTCGTTGACATAAGCATACACCACTCTTAAAAATGTTTTCGATACCTCTGTTTAAGAAAATAAAAAGCTCTAGCACATGAGTGATCCATGCTTCCCTCTGAGAAGGGCCTTTCTGTTACTTTTATGTTGAGTCTCCGCCTTATTCTTTGAGCACTTTCTTGAGAGCATAATTATCATTCTTAGTGTAATGTGTTTGTCCCAAAGCACGGTTGATTGTGGTATATTCTTGATACTTACATCTTTGATATCTTTACTTCTAGTCTTCCCTTGAACTTCAGAGGTTCCCTGGCATTTATGTTTTGCCCCACACTTAAGGGCAAGCGAGATACCACTTTATCATATCCTATTATGAATACTTCAATCTTGCAAACAGTTATTCTTCATGTTGTTTATTATTAATATATTGTTATCTCTCCATGGTTTGCATAGCTATTAAGTGACAGTATCTTGCATGTATCTTATCATGAGCATAACTAAGTATTTGATCATATAGTGAGTATATTTACATCATATGAAACAAATGTGTTCTAAAAGTCTTTTATCGCACTCAGTTGTCACTGAATCGCTTAAGGACAAGCAATAAGCTAAGCTTGGGGGGAGTTGATACGTCGAAAATGTATCTCCTTTTCCGAACACTTTTCTTATTGTTTTCCTCTAAACGTGTGTGTTTTGGATACAACTAACACGGACTAACGTTGTTTTCAGCAGAATTACCTTGGTGTCTTCTTTTTGTGCAGAAATATCAACTTTCGGGAAAATGCCCAGAAAAGAGCCCATTGATGTTTTCACCCCGGAAGACCCCCGAAGCCAGAAGGGGGCCAGGAGAGGAGCCACAGGGTGGCCACACCCCCTGGCGTGGGTCCCCCTGGCCGCGCCAGCATAGGGTGTGGGCCTCCTAGGACCCCCTCGGACTCCCCTTTCGACTACAAGTAGCCTCCAACCCGAAAACCTGCGGGGAGTTCATCATATTCCACAGAAACACAACAGAGCGCCGCCGCCATCCCAAACCTCGATTCGGGGATCAGAAGTTCTTGTTCTGGCACCCTGCCGGGATGGGGAATTGGAGGAGATCATCGCCATCGTCATCACCAACGCCTCTCCATCGACTATCCATGTTTCTCCCATCCATGTTTTAGTAATTCCCCGATGTAGGCTAAAGGGGGTGGTAGGGATTGGATGAGATCGTTCATGTAATAATGTTGTGATTGTTAGGACATAGTGCCTAGTGTCCTCTATTAGTGCTATTGACATTGTTGCAACTTGTTATGCTTAATGCTTGCCACTTTGGACCCGAGTGCCATGATCTCAGATCTGAACATGTTATTGAATCACGATGATAATTATTGTTTCTTGATCATACCTGCAAGTTGTTTACACATATTGTTGTCCGGAACCCGAGGCCCCGAAGTGACAGAAATTGGGACAACCGGAGGGGATGGCTGCGATGTGAGGATCACATGTGTTCACGGAGTGTTAATGCTTTGCTCCGGTGTTCTATTAAAAGGAACACCTTAATTACCAGTAGTTCCCTTGAGGCCCCGCTGCCATGGGCTGGTAGGACAAAATATGTTGTGCAAGTTCTCATTGCGAGCACGTACGACTATTTACAGAACACATGCCTATGGTTACTTAGTGCTTGGATGCTTTATCTTATTTATCTTCAATGCCCGTGACATGATCATTATTAGAACTTTCTTATCCATGCAACGCCCGTTCATCCATCCCTATGCCTATAGTATTTAATTCGTTGTTTACTTCAAACACTACTGTTGCTGCTGTTTTCATTCCACTGTTGTTGTTATTTCACTGCTGCTACTATAAAATTGTTACTGCTGATAAACCACTGCGAACTAGTCAACTTTCAGGTGCAAGTGAATTGACAACTCACTTGTTAAGTCTCACAAATATTCTTTGAGTCCCCTTGTGTCGAATCAATAAATTTCGGTTTTACTTCCCTCGAAGACTGTTGCGATCCACTATACTTGTGGGTCATCAAGGCAACAACTCACATGCACACCTAAAAATAACAAGGCTATTTGCTAACACAACTATGGTGGGGAAATGTTATTTCTCACCAAAATGCAATGGCATCCGTGGGTATTCCACTAGCCTACCAAGGCATTTATAGGTCAAAATGCCTCTAGTTACACTTGTGGAAAATAATATTCCACCAAACAATCTTTACAAACTACTCATGCTAGTGAAAACAATAGGGTGCAAAATAATTAAGCAAGGCTATTCATTCTTTCCTACAAATTTAAGTGCAAGAAAACAGAGGTGATAACATTCTAAAATCAGTACCAAAATGGTAATGGACTCATCATATCAACATCAAAAATCTAGGTACCAAACTTAACAATACATTGTCCATATTTCTATTTAAAACAAAATACTAGAAAACAATACTAGACAATTCCTTAATTCTATTTGCTTCCAAACATGCCAAAATTCCTAACATGCTAGTAATGTAAGAAAAAAACATTATAACAGATAGAAATACATCCACACATGCTAGAAAACCAGAATCTAAAACACAAACATTTATTTAAAACTATTTGCACAAGATTTAATAAAAACTGAAAATGGTGCTAATTCTATATATGCATGCCATAATTATTCTAGGGATCTAAACATTACACCAATCTAAGACTAGATGTATCTGGTCATACACAGACTCATCCCGTTGGATCCGTATCAAAATTCATGATTAAACATCCTACAAAAATTCTAGAAATGCCCACTGGACATTTACAAAAATGCATGGCATTATCTATAGGAAACTCTCCTTGATGAAAGTCCAAGTGCTACTGATAGATATCAACAAGGGATACTCAAAACAATTTAGTTTGACCAAATTGGATTTATATTTCTAAAGTTATGCCCAAAAAGGTTTAACAGATAGTCTCTGGCAAAATAAATACTACTGCTAAAATAAACCACAAAATCTAGATCTACAACTTGGATCTGTTTAACAAAATGATAACCTGTCGACATGATTTTTGGTTTAAATTAAAACCCTTTATTTATATGTTTCCTAAGCTAAAAACTAGGGTGCATTTCTCTGGCATTTTCAAAAAGAAAAAAAATCCCACGGGCACGGGCCATATCCAACCAGCGCGGCCCAACTAGCGGCAAAGGTGGCCCTAGGCGCACGCGCGCAGGCTCGCGTTGCGCGGCAAAGCACCCGCTCAAAGGGAGGCGTAGATCGCGAGATCTACGGTCCTCACTCATCTCCCTCCTCTCTTCTCTCTGTTTCTCACCGGCGTACGGAAGCGGGGAGGAGGCGCTCGATTTCTCACCTAGGGGCAATGCAGAGCCGTGGCGAGGGGTCGAGGACGTCGCACGTGCTCGGGGCAGTGGAGGGGTGCAGTTGGTGGCAGTCGCGGTGGCTCCAATCGACAACGTGATGCAGCACGGCCGTGGCGGCTCCGACAACGGCGGCACGCAACCTGCAACCGATCGGGCAAAAGGAGAGGTCAAGGTGGGTCTTCGGGTTACGAGGAGTGCGGCTATGGCAAAAAGGGTGGTGGAAATGCTCGAGGCGAGCTCCACCTTCTCGATACGTTTGCGGTGGCCGGCAGCGAGTTTTCCTCCCGTGGTGCTCACTTGGAGTGTCCGGGCTCGAGTGGGTGGGTCGAGGTGGGTGCAGTGGAGGTGGGGAGTGGTGTGGCGAGGTGCTGGTGTGGGTGCTGTTTTATAACCGCGGCGCGGTGGTCGGGGGTCGTGGCCGCGCTCTCGGGCATGTCGCGGTGAGCACGGGGACGTTCTCTCCGGGGCGTGCTCGACGAGTAACGGGCGGCTATGGGCTATGGGGGGCTGGCATGCATGTCCACGGCGTCGAGGGGAGGCACGGCAGCGGCGCGACGTGGCCACAGTGCTCCCGCACTGTGTGCTCGCGGCTGCCCCCCCCCTTGTTTCTCTCCTCTCTGTCCCCCTCAGTTCCCACTCCTCTCTCTCCCTCTCTGGTCGATCTCAAACGGATCCAAGGCATGGATTATGGAGTAGAAACATAGGTCTAGGGTTTAGGCAAAGTCTAACTTCCCAAATTGCACAAAAACAATCAAAATCAATCACTCCCTTTTTGTAAAAATAAGATTCAGAAAAGTTCAGTTAAAAAGGACTTAGCAAAAATTGCTAAGTGTGGAAACAGATAAAAACATCAAAAAGTTCAATCTGTTTTCAAGTAGCACATGGATTCCAAATTTTGACTTATAAGTTTGAGATTGTTAACAATGATTTGAACTTTCAGAGACATCCTTTAGAAACAATTTTGGAATTGTGGAAGGCCTTGAAAAAAAAGTGGAAAAAGATCTAGTTTATGTTTTTCTTTGTTTTCCAAATAATCTATTTTTCTGTCTTATTTTCTCTCCATAAAAACAAGCACGGAAATAATTATTTTCACACTCTACAAATCAGCCAGTCTTATAGATTTGTAGTCCATATATCACAAAACATCTTTATGCCAAAAAACATAAAATGGGATACTCTAACATATTGAAAACAAGTGCTAGAAACTGATACTTGGCTAGTTTTTCCGAGATAATTCAAATAGAAACTTCAAAAGAAAACATCCAATTTTTCTATTGCCATTTTGTTTTATTGATTCAAACAAAGCCAAATAACATTCTTAAGTTGAAAACAAAAATGATATAATACTTGGGACAAAAATTCATCACAACATCATATGGAAAACATCAGAGAAACAATAGTGATCATCAGAGAAAAATGATATTTATTTTGAAAGAAAATGTTGCTTGCATTGCATTGATACTCATGGTCTCATACATATGTTGGTTCACACAAATACATAACAAAAGTTTTTGTTGGCCCAAAAATTTGCCTTCCTTAGCTATATTACAAGTGGTCCAAAAACTGGGGTGTGACACGCGCCCCCAAGTGAACAAGGCAAAACTTATCGAAAACTATGGAAACGGCGAAAATTTGGTGAAATTCTAGACGATTGAGGGTCACGTTGAAGGATCTGAGAAGGAGGAAGAAGGTAGCGACATCATGGAAGGATGTCACTTGAGGAAACACAGTGGACGACGCGCTAGAGAAAGCGACCGAGTTATTTTCTAGGGAAAATGGTGCGTCCAAAAGCTAGATGGGTTGTCGGGGGTGACACCAAAAGTAATGTTGGTGGTTCTGTCAAAATTCGATAAGAGTACATCGGTTGTTGGCAAGAGAGACAATCGGTTTGGATGAATAGATGAACTAGGACACATTTGCTTCGCAAGATAAGAATATGAAAGATACATGTTTGTAATACCATTGATGCTTGTGATGGCGGCAGAAGTTCCTTGCAGAAATTCGTGTGTGTTGGGAAACCCAAGAGGAGGGTGTGATGAGCAAGCGGTAAGAATTTCCCTCAGTTAAGAACCAAGGTTATCAATCCAATAGGAGGCAGAGGATCTTTGGAAGGTTGATGCCACTGACGGTGGTGATGGCGCCTCACCGGTGTCAGCAACAAAACGGAACCTGCACACAACACAACCAAAATACTTTGTCCTAACGGTACAATGAGGTTGTCAATCTCACCGGTCTTGCTGAAAACAAAGATTAGACGTATAGTATGGAAAATAGTGTATGCTTGCAGTAATTAAAGAAAACAGGAAATTGTAGTGGTTTGTTTAACAGTGTAAGAAAATGGATCGGGGTTCATAGGTTCACTAGTGGTGTCTCTCCATAAAAGATAGCATGCTGGGTGAACAAATTACAGTTGGGCAATTGACAAATAAAGGTTGCACCGTAGTGCACATTCATGACATAAAGACTACTATGATATTTAGTGTAGGCATTACAACAATATACATAGACTGTAATACAACTGCGTCTATGACTAATAATCCACCCTCAGGTTATCATCCGAACCCCCTTAGGTATTAAGTTGGAAGCAACAGATAATTGCATTAAACAATGTGTGCAAAGTAAGCGATGATTGTACACGCGGGCACTCACACCGCTGTTTTCTCCCTAGTGGCAACAACACATCCTCCCCCGTCACGTTTCTGTCACTCGAGCACAGGCAAAAAGGAGGCATGAACCCACTATCGAGCATAAATACTCCCTCTTGGAGTCGCTAGCAACTACTTGGCCAGAGCAACCACTAGCAACGGAAAGCATGCAAGATCACAAATAGCATATGAAATAAAGACTATAATCAACTTGGCATAAGTTCACTATTCATCAGATCCCAGCAAACACGACACATAGAATTACATAAGAACAATCTCGATCATGTTAGGCAGCTCACGAGATCTAAAAATGGAGGCATATGAGGTGAAGACAACCATCTAGCTATTGCTATGGACCCGTAGTCCAAGGATGAACTACTCACGCATCACTCCGGAGGCAGGCATGGTGATGGAGAAGCCTCTGGTGATGATTTCCTCTCCAGCAGGGTGCCGGGAGACAACTTCAGAACCCCCCTGATCTAGGGTTGACGACGACGGCGGTTGCGGAACTTTTCGGGGATATTTGATAAGGTGCCTAGGGTTTTTCCATCCGAGGGGAATAAATAGGCGAAAGGGCAGAGACGGTGGAGCCCTGGGGGCCCCACACCACCAGCTGGCGCGGCCAAGGTTGGGCGCGCCACCCCATGGTGTGGGCCCCCTGGTGCCCCCTCTTCGACTCCTCTTCGGTCTTCTGGATGCTTCCGGGGGAATAGGCACTTCGTGATTTATGGGGTCCAATTCCGAGAATATTTCTAGAACAACTTTTCTGAAATAAAAAACAACAGAAAACAGGAACTGGCACTTGGCATCTTGTTAATAGGTTAGTCCCAAAAAATGTGTACAAATGCTATAAAGAAGGGAGAAAACATGTAGCAATTGACATAATATTATCATGAAAAATCTGAAATTATAGATACGTTGGAGACGTATTAAACATCCCCAAGCTTAGTTCCTACTCGTCCTCGAGTAGATAAACGATAAAACACAATAATTTCTAAGGTGACATGCTACTAACATAAACTTGATCATAAAAATGTAAAAGCATATATACGTTGGGATCATAAAACTTCAAACACAAACATGATAAATAGAACTTTAATAATAAAGCATAGAAATCACTTTGCATCATGAAGAGTATCTCAAATAAAGGATCATGAATAATAATACAAAGAAAGATAAACGTTTGTTTTAAGTATAGAGAAAGCATGGCAAAGTGGTATTTCGCTAGTTCTTAAGAGTGGGACAAAACATAAATGCCAGGACACCTTCAAAGTTCATGAGGAAGACTAGAGAAAATAATTTAAGAACAAACAATATCACATCATGAATCAATTATTGATGTTTATGGGACAAATGCACATAGAACTCAGAATGGCAAAAATGCTCTCTCAACTCTGCATAAAGTTAGAAAATGGAGACTCAACATAAAAGTAAAAGAAGACCCTTCGCGGAGGGAAGCAGGGATCACTCATGTGCTAGAGCTTTTTATTTTATTAAACAGAGATATTAAAAGTTTGACACTCCTCCCATCCATCTTTCACAAACCATGGCTAACCGAATCCACGGGTGCCTGCCAACAATCACATACCGTGGAGGAGTGTCTATATCTTGGGAGATGTATGCTAATGTCAACGAATGGTAAACAGAAAATACAGTACGTCACAAGCCAACTAGATTCACAAGAGCGACTCCCATATGAAGGACGCATCTGTGTAGAAGGTCATCCCTCTTTCTCTTTTGTTTACACAATTATGTTTTGACTGATAAATCAGGGGCAAAATAGTGAAGAGATTTTGTTTGCATTAATTTGGGGCTGGGCACCCCGCTGCCAGCTCTTCTATCATTTGGATAAGCGGATGAAGCCACTAGTCCAGGTGTGAAATCCAATCAACAAGTGTGATAAAGATTCTCCATTGACGTCCTCATGAGCAAAAACAGGAACATAAAGCAGGAGTAGTTTTGAAAGTTTTAAAGGTAACACATGAGCAATTTACTTTGGAGTGGCAGTTAAATACCACATATAGGTAGGTATGGTGGACACGATGGGAAAATTTGTTTAAGAGAGTTGGATGCACGAGTAGAGCTCATACTCAGTACAGGTGGAGGCTAGCAAAAGACTGGGAGCGACAAATCAAGAGAGCATAAGAGCCATAATCATGCATAGCGACATAAACATCATTAATTAAAGCATAAGCGGTATCACAAGTTCAAAAATTAAGTGGT
The DNA here is from genome assembly GCA_028641055.1 of Alopecurus myosuroides. Lineage (NCBI taxonomy): Eukaryota > Viridiplantae > Streptophyta > Magnoliopsida > Poales > Poaceae > Alopecurus > Alopecurus myosuroides. The sequence goes on from CM054063.1 coordinate 24,741,403, forward strand.
TATGGAGGCTATTTGTGACTGGTTAATAGTCATAAACATGGTGTGAGAATGCGCCAAGTCAACCAAATAAAACATTCGAAAGAGAATACCATAAATTTATGCTTTACTATGACAAGAACAACTAATGAATCTTTCAATGGAATATTAAACACTCTCAGCTATTTGAGGCTATTCACGCTACTCAATAACCACAAGTGTTGAAAACTAAAATAACATTTAGCATGGCATGAAAAAGTTCTAGCCACAGCTATACAAGCTTCTACTTGCACTGTTATAAATTCTACTTCAAGCAGCAGCTTCTTTTCCCAACAAGCACCATACAAGATATGTTTTAACAAAAATACTCTTTATGATACAGCAAGGAAACATGAGAGTACTCACATAACACTACTAAAACTAACAGCTCTGTTAAGAGGTCATGCAAAACAGGAGCTAAATAAATGCAATAGCCAGACAAAGATTAAGAATACAAAGTATTCCCATGAAAAAGCGGAGCGTGTCACTCTCCAATAAAAGAATGCTGGGGTCCAACCAAGCATATTGCAAAAATAAAAACAAACTAAAAGCAAAAAATAAAAGACTCTCCATGTAAATCACATAAGATGTGACCGAATAAAAATATAGTTTCACTCGAAGTGACCTGATAATTTTTCGATGAAGAAAGGGATGCCTTGGGCATCCCCAAGCTTAGACGCTTGAGTCTTCTTGGAATTTGCTAGGATGTACCACCGGGGCATCCCCAAGATTAGGCTCTTCACTCTTCTGGATCACGTCATATCATCCTCTTCTCTTGACCCTTGAAAACTTTCTTAACACCAAACTTCTCACAATCTTCATTAGCAACGTTAGTGCAATCGAAATAATAAATTACCATGGTTCAGTTTCAACACATGCCTAACACTCAAAAACACATTAGCTAATGTCACAGTTTCTTTTAAAACTCTTTTTCTCAAAAGAACACCAGAAGAAAGAGATTAAGATGCAAATGCAATTATTGGCAAAAATCTGTCAAAACAGGACAGAAGGTAAAGATGATTATTTTCGAAAATCTTCTGTTGCTCAAATCAAAAAGTGGTGAACTAAGAAAAGTTGCGTATACAGGCCAAGGATTACGCACAAAACAACTCGGTTCATTTTGAATTTTCTACGATTTTATATGCATTTAGTAGTGGACAGCAGAAATCTGTTTCCTGCATAGAAATCCGAAATATTGCCTCAACTTTCCACTAGAGGCTTTACTTGGCTCAACAAAAACACAAAAGAAAAGATACAGCGGGGTTGTTAAGGAAATAGACAACACCCAGGTGCAAAGCACACAAAAGAAAACAGAGAAATAAAACAGGTTGTCTACCGGTAGCGCTTTTCTTTAACACCTTTCAGCTAGACATAGAAAGCAACTCAAGTATTTTCGAGCGAAGAAGCATCAACATCAAGCTTAGAAATCTCCTCAACAATGAATTTTATTTCATCTATAGAAGTTTTAGATGTCCCTTTATCAGCACTTTTAGGCACACTACCTTCATCAAAAGGGTTTGCAGGAACAATCCAATCAAAATTCTTTTCTAGAGTTTCATGCATTCCTACCAATTTAAAGGGTATTGGTATTTTAATTTCCTTATCGTTGGCTTGACCCGGTGTGCTATTAACATCTACACATGAGCCTGACATCTCAAATCGGTTAAAAAAAATTCTAGCCTCAATGGCAACATCACCAAATACTTTAAACAAAGTTTCTAGGATAAACTCTCTATTTTCGCTATCCTTAATGTTATCAAGATTGAGGGACATTTGTTGTATTACGGGATTAAGGTTAACAAACCTAGCTTCCACCATACAAACTAGAGATGTTGCAGTGGTTTCATAATCTGGAGCAAGTTCAGCTAAGGATCTATCCTCAAATTCTTTGTGCTTACTAACATAATTAAAGAACTCTCCAATATTATCTTTCCCAATTATATCACCGCTACCTATTGGTACGTCTTTCAAGGTAAACTTGGGTAGAATCATGATTAGAGATTAAACTAAGAGCAGAAAAGCAAAAATAACAGCTATAAAGTAAACTATTTTATTTTGTGTTTTTGATAAAGAGAAGCAAAACAAGATAAAAACAAGACAATAAACAAAATAAAGAGGTTGAGAGTGAGAGACTCCCCTTGCCAGAAGACTTCTTCCTCCCCGGCAACGGCGCCAGAAATTCCTTGATGCTTGCGATGGCGGCAAAAATTCCTTGCAGAAATTCCTGTGTGTTGGGAACCCCAAGAGGAGGGTGTGATGAGCAAGCGGTAAGAATTTCCCTCAATTAAGAACCAAGGTTATCAATCCATTAGGAGGAAGAGGATCTTTGGAAGGTTGATGCCACTGACTGTGGTGATGGCGCCTCACCAGTGTCAGCAACAACGCGGAACCTGCACACAACACAACCAAAATACTTGTCCCAGCGGTACAATGAGGTTGTCAATCTCACCAGTCTTGCTGAAAACAAAGATTAGACGTATAGTATGGAAAATAGTGTATGCTTGCAATAAGTAAAGAAAGCAGGAAATTGTAGTGGTTTGTTTAACAGTGTAAGAAAATGGACCATGGTTCATAGGTTCACTAGTGGTGTCTCTCCATAAAAGATAGCATGCTGGGTGAACAAATTACAGCTGGGCAATTGACAAATAAAGGTTGCACCGTAGTGCACATTCATGACATGAAGACTACTATGATATTTAGTGCAGGCATTACAACAATATACATAGACCGTAATCCAGCTGCATCTATGACTAATAATCCACCCTCATGTTATCATCCGAACCCCCTTAGGTATTAAGTTGCAAGCAACAGATCATTGCATCAAACAATGTGTGTAAAGTAAGAAATGATTGTACACGCGGGCACTCACACCGCTGTTTTCTCCCTAGTGGCAACAACACATCCTCCCCCATCACGTTTCTGTCACTCGAGCATAGGCGAAAAGGAGGCATGAACCCACTATCGAGCATAAATACTTCCTCTTGGAGTCACTAGCAACTACTTGGGCAGAGCAACCACTAGAAACGGAAAGCATGCAAGATCACAAATAGCATATGCAATAAAGACTATAATCAACTTGGCATAAGTTCAATATTCATTGGATCCCAGCAAACACATCACATAGAATTACATAAGAACAATCTCGATCATGTTAGGCAGCTCACAAGATCTAAACATGGAAGAATATGAGGAGAAGACAACCATCTAGCTACTGCTATGGACACGTAGTCCAAGGATGAACTACTTACACATCACTCCGGAGGCAGGCATGGTGATGGAGAAGCCTCCGGTGATGATTTCCTCTCCGGAAGGGTGCCGGGAGACAGCTTCAGAACCCCCTGATCTAGGGTTGACGACGACGGCGGGTGCGGAACTTTTCGGGGATATTTGATCAGGTGCCTAGGGTTTTCCATCCGGGGAGGAATAAATAGGTGAAAGGGCAGAGGCGGTGGAGCCCTGGGGGCCCCACACCACCAGCTGGCGCGGCCAAGCGGGGGCGCCACCCCATGGTGTGGGCCCCCTGTTGCCCTCTTCGACTCCTCTTCGGTCTTCTGTATGCTTCCGGGGAAAATAGGCACTTCGGGCTTTATGGGGTCCAATTCCGAGAATATTCCCAGAACAACTTTTTTGAAATGAAAAACAACAGAAAACAGGGAACTGGCACTTGACATCTTGTTAATAGTTTAGTCCCGGAAAACGTGTGAAAATGCTATAAATAAGGGAGAAAACATGTAGCAATTGGTATAATATTATCATGGAGCATAATAAATTATGGATACGTTGAAGACGTATCAACCATGCATTTGGACCATGACCGCAAAACTATAGAAATTAGCATCAAAGATATTTGATACCCAAAAGAAAATAAACAATATAATATATTTTGGTAGATGGAAATTTGCCCCTACAAAGTACAAGACATCGAATCATTGGGAAAGGAACGAGATACACTAGGAAGAGTGGAGATTTGGTGCACCTCTGATCCCGCTATTTTAAAAAGAAAAGCTAAAATCTCAAAAATGATAAACGTGTGGATCTGAGTAGCGTATTTTGAAATCTCTAAACTCTATCTTATTTTATCATCATGTGTAGCCCATACTATTTCATACTAGCATAATGCCCGTGCTTCGCTACGGAGCAAACATCAGTTGTCACGAGAAGTAGAGAACCATCTCCATTTGATGTCGCCTAGAGAAAATTGTAGAAAATATTCCAGAGTTGACCATGTGATGATCATGAAACCCATCATACGGATATGGGACTACATATTGTATGATGATTGTTCGAATGCGTGTTATGCTAGTTTGAATATATACATTTATATGTTTTTAAATAAGTATTTCTATTTTTCGGAGAAAAAAATGTTATGAAACGGGGTTTTTCTCTTCAAAGACCCAACAATTGTTGGCATTTCATTCATAAGCAGAGGGACATAAAACATACAAAGATCATCCAAAGTCATTGATGAATAGGCTAATTGTATGTATATTATTTCTGATAAACATATAAACATGTTCATATGGTATAGAAAAATTGGTTCAAAGGGGAAAGTGCTCTGTTCCATTAAGCCAACAACCGGTCGGTTAGTGGCAATGGTACTTCCTCAGTTCCTCTTATTTAGCATCTCATTTAAGAGCACCAAAGACAACAAATGCTTTGAAAAACACCCTGTTCTCAAAACACTCACTCGTCTAAGTTAGAACTGGCGAACAAAGATATTTACTAATAGCAAGAACTCTGAATCAGATGCAGTAGAAATACCATGCCAGAGGCCAGACAACACATGTGAACCCCCTTGTGTACCTAAAGTAGAAATGGTTTAAAAGACCTTAATGTATGTATGCATGCATCAATTAAAAAGATTCAGGAAGATACTGACCAAAAAGTTATGTGCTACTTCAAAAGAAACAACTGCGTCTCTACGAGTGTGGCTTCAGGGCTCATCTCTTGGGTTCCTAGGAAATCTCTGCCGGAAGCAAATCTCACCCAACATCTTCATTCCCTTGCACTGTTGAATCTGCATCTCAACAAGTCCCTCGGGTGAACCCATAGGGTTTCGAATAGGAGAACCTGTGGACGCTGGTGGAGATAGTCGGCTAGACAGGAGGCACGATTTACCCAGGTTCGGGGCCCTCGTAGAGGTAAAACTCTTACTCCTTCCTCTGTCAATCTATATTATCGAATAGATCGGTTACAATGGGGGATTGCTTAAGTCGAGAGTATGATCTCGAGCTCAAAGCTTGGTGGTGCGGTATTGCCTGGTCCTCTCCCGGTGGCTCTCCTGGCCTTATATAGGTGGCCAGGTCCCAAACCGTACCCGGGGAGGACTCGAACTCTAAACCTATGTCGGTTACAAGTTTCCTATCTTATTCCGCAAGGTATTGCGGGTGGGCTTCAACTGGGCCTTCCAGAGTAGTCCAAACGCTCCCCGTATTGGGTTTCAGTCTTGGGCCTAGGACCAGGTATCCTTATTCGCCGGGTCCAAGGTTCATCCCTTCGTCAGTAGCCCCCGAGCGTTTGCTCGATTGGGATTTTTCCAGTCGGGTAGACGCTCAGATTTTTCATCTTGCTTTCTTTCGGATGACTATTGTAGTCGTTTTCCATTCGGAGGGTGTATACCCTGTGTGATGAGTTTATTACTCGAGTATCGAGTGATGAAAGTGCCTGTGTTTTTGGCTATTTTTGCAGAAGGATGGGGCGCAGTAGCTTGGCTCTCCCGAAAGATCAGGGCCAATTAATTGCAACTAGGGCAAAAACAGTTCTGGCCTACACGGATTCGAGACCTCCGACTCGAACCCGATGAGGTGATCATTACGACTGGGCCGTAGAGGTCTTACCGAGTCGAACTTAACCTATGGGGGTACCCGGCGCGTCCGCTAGGATTTTTCTTCCTGTTGTTGACACAGAATTTTACCCGAGGACGCAGCTTGAGTGCGATTCCAGGCCCTCAAGAGAGATCTTTTGGGTCTTACCTTCATATTCGAGAGAATATGACATCCGGATGTGCCCAGTCGACTGAACAATCCAGATTTGTGATGCGTAGACATCGTGCGATGGAGTGGCAGGATCTGCGCACCCGCGACGTTTTAGGTCTGTGATTCCTCGAGTGAGAAAATCAAGCTATTTTGTCCATACGAAAGAACTTTCGTGTCTGGAATCTTTACGCCCATACGAAAGAGTTTTCGTGTCTAGGGCCTTGTTTTACGTGAAAGAATTTTCACGTCATAATTTGTCCGTACGAAGTTATTTCGTGTTTGGAGCTTTTGCGAATGAGTTTCCGCGTCCTGATCTTCCCATACGAAGTTTATTTCGTGTTTTGATGATGTGCGCCATGACATCACGGCGTACTTTATCCTCCCGATGGGACGTGACGGAGCGATAGCAGAGGCGCTGGCCCACCTTGTGAGCTTTTTGACCGGAAACGAGACGTCGTTTCCGGTTTTTACGCGAACTGTGTGCAGTAATTGCGCACGATCCACTGTTGGGATCGTGGCATGAAACAGCTTCCGCCGCCCTTTCGTTTCATCTTCACACGCGTCAGCTGCGATGGATGCCACGTGGCTCGACGAACGGCTAGGATCAGGCGGCTCCGTGTATAAAGGTGGCCCTTAGGTAAACGGTGAAAAATTCCCGTCATTCTCTCCAGCCTTCGTCTTCCTCGTTCTTAGCCCTTTTTCTGTGAGCTCGCACCAGCATCCATGGCAGGAGGCAAGAAGCGCAGTGCCGCCGTTTCTTCGTCGAGGGCGACGGAGGAAGTTCCCGTGCCACCTGCTCCGCGCTCAGGCGACTGGCGCTCGCCCAATACAACAAACAAGAGCATCAAGGAGATGCAGCGAGAAGGGTTGCTGCCTCCCGAAGCTGAGAAGCGGGTGCGCCTCGGAAAAAAAGAGGAGGTACCCAATCCCCGCGCGAACGAACGCGTGATCTTCGCGGATCACGTTTCGCGCGGGCTCTCCTTCCCCCTCCATCCTTTCCTCGTGGCGCTGTTGTATGTCTATGGCATACAGCTCCACGATTTGCCTCCAAACGCAGTGCAGCACATCTCGTGCTTCATTGTCCTTTGCGAGTGCTTCCTGGGCATTTGCCCTCATTGGGGCCTTTGGAAAGCCCTCTTCAAGGAGCGCGTCTTCCGCGAGAGATCGCGGGTAGAGACTGAACTCAGGGAGCCGCTGCGTACCGGTGGCTTCGGAATCCAGGCGAAGTCGGATATCGGCTATTTCTTGATGCACTTCATCGACTCCGCCCAAGGATGGAGGAAGAAATGGTTCTACGTCATCGACAACAGCGCGGGTGGAGTCTACGAATTCCACCCGTTCGCTGTCCTGAAGAGGCGGAAGTCCTGGGCGCACAAACTTTCGGTTGAAGAAAACCGGATTGTCACCCCGCTACTCGACAAGGTGGCCGCTCTCCGTGATCAAGCCGCAGGAGTTGCGCTGAATGGCATGCACCTGGTGAGCGTATTCCTCAAACGCAGGATCTAGCCCCTGTAGGAGAGGTCCTCCACGATGTGGGAGTATAAGGGAGCTGAGGACCCCAGTCGCGTGAGCCGAGAAGAACTCTCGAATGTTGAGTTCGAGAAGAAGATTGCGGCTATCACCAGCTTGAAAGTGGGCGACCCCTTCTCCGACTGCCCAGTTGCGGCTTTTGAGGCATCAAGGCCTCCACCACCCGAAGTAAGTTTGAGTTTTTCTTTGTCTTCTGTCTCTTTCTGGCTCGAAACTTTTTTCTGTTAACTGGAATTCTTCTTTCTCTTCTTCTTCTGTCTTCTTTTTTTGTAGAGTTTAGCGGTGGTCAACTGCTACCCGCCAGTCTCCGGTGAGGATGTCTCGGACTTGTTGGCGAGCAATCTGGATGCCCCAGCCGACACCAGCGTTGCCGAAGCCGATTCGAGTTCCGAGCACGATTCCTCGGATGACGCGGAAGAATCGGGGAGCGATCTCCGCCTCCTCAAACATCGTCGATCGGAAAACGGCGAAGCTACCTCCAAGGATAATTCCTCGGGTAAGGAGTCACCTGAAAAGGAGCCCCTCATCGTGACTCCGCTAAGTGCGCGCGCCCCTTCTCCTTCCTTGCCAAAGATCCATACCGCCTGGAACGCGGATATGTTGGATGATGACGACGACGAGTAAGTTCTTGCTTTCTTGTTCCAGTCGAATGTTTTCTTTTGTTTCTTCTGACAAATTGTTTTTCTTCATGACAACCTCCAATCTATCAACCCTAGTCGGTTCGTCTCTTCCCTTCCTCTTGAAAAGAGGAAAAGAGTTGTTGCTGCGGGTGAGACCCCGACTACTGGCACCGTTCAGAATTCACCGAGTGCAGCTCCCACAATGGTGGCTACGGAATATAGGATTCCTAGTTTTGCCGTTGGGGCTTCGACTCTGAAAGAAGTGTCGGGTAGCTCGGCGGATCCTCTCTCTATAGCTCAAGGCCAGGTAAATCTTGTTATTTTCTTCTCCATGTTGTACTTTGTCTGTTTAGATTTTTTTATCGGGTGCACGGCAGTGCTCCCGATGGGAGTAGCCCCCGAGGTTGTAGTTAATCATGTATGATTGGCTACATGCTCAAAAACCAGTTCTTCTCTTTTCTTCATTTTATCGGGTGCACGGCAGTGCTCCCGATGGGAGTAGCCCCCGGGGCTATACTCGAATGTTTGCAATCGTGTATAGGCTCAATCTTCTGCTCTTTGACTTTTTTATCTTCATGTTTTGTAGTCTCTTCTCGACTCCCTTGTGGCTGTTGGCCGTCGCGTTATCTCGGCCGAGACAGAATGCGTGACCCTTCGGGCGGATCGCGATCGACTTGTTTCGGACAACGAGCTTCTACGAGGTAAATTTATCGACTCCTTTTATCTCATCTTTCCGTTCACATAAATTCCTTTGGGTTTCAAACTTGTTGCTGTGCAGCTCAAATCGACGCGTTGAAGGCCGAAAAGGTGGCTGCTGTCACTCGGGTAGGCTCCCTGGAGGCTCAGTTGGAAACTGCTCGAGAGGAGCTCGAATCCTCTCGTAAGAAGTCGACTGACTTTGAGGGAAAGCTTGCGGATGCCCAGGACGCCCTGAAGAAACTGGAAGAGACTGGCACGAAGCAAGATAACGATCTTGTCGACTTCCTTCGTCCTTTGGCCCAACGTTTTGCAGGTGAGTTGCACTTATCCTTTATTTTTCGACTGGTTGGTAAGTTCTTTGGATTTTGACTTATCTTTCTACAGGTCTTCTTGGTGTCGCTGTTGAGCTTCCCGGGGTTCAACGAGTGGACGCCTTGACAGATTCCTGCGCTCAACTTCGACATCATTCTAACGGGGTTTGCACCCTGATTAGTGATGCTACTCGAGTGTTGACGCAGCTTCATGGGCGTTTTCTGGTCGACGCCGCGGTTCCGCCCCTGCAGAGTGATCTTCTGAAGGTCTTTCTGGAGGGCAATCTCCTTGATGCCTACTCGGTTGCTCAGTCAGAGTCCGGGGCTAAGACCGCTATCCAGTTTGCACTGGCGCACGGAGTCGCAGGCTTGGAAGAGGCGTACTCGAACCTTCATGTCGACGCTACTACGGGCAAAAAGGTAGCACTTCGTCCTTTCGGAGATCCAGCTGGAGTGCTTGCCCGGAAGTTGTCCGATTTGCTTGCCCGTGCTAGTCGTAGGGGGCACACTGCTGCCAGTCGATATGTCCCCTCATTATAGCGTTGTTCGGCCTGCCGCAGAGGAGATTATTCGATTGACCTCAGAAGAAGTGGATCGAGTGTTAGCTGAGGAAAAAACTCGTCGCCATATGTAATCATAGGATGTATGTATCCTGTATAGTTACTCAAAACTTTGTAAGAAGTCTACCTTGTGTGTAACATTGTGTATATGAAATTATTTCTGTTGTGCTAAGTTTAGGCGTAGCCCCCGTGTATTTTTGGGGTGTGTACCTGTTTTTTAGCACGTAGGGATGGAGATTGCGAGTAGCTATGGTTGAAGAACCATGTATATTAATTGAAATGACTAAGAAGTCATGTGTTTCGGGCTACAAGATGGCTAGTATAGCCTTATTTGTATGAGTAAGGTAAATCTAGGGATATAATTTGCGGAGGTGTGCAACATACCATGGGTTGGAGTAGATGCCACCAGTCGTCGGGTTCTTCAGTCGATAGGCGCCACCTGGGATAACTTCGTGTATTATGAAGGGTCCTTCCCATGGTGGTTCGAGCTTGTGTCCTTCTTTCTGCTTGAGCCGTAGCACCAAATCTCCCACCGTGAAGGCTCTGTGGCATATTCGGCGACTGTGATAGTTTCGCAACGACTGTTGGTATACTGCGGATCTTGCGAGTGCAATATCGCGTATTTCGTCGAGTGCGTCCATATCGTCTGCGAGTGCCCTGTTAGAGATTTTCTTCGTTGTAAGAAACGACCTGTGGGGCGCTGAATCTGACGTCCTCGGGAAGGACTGCTTCTGCCCCGTATACCATGAAGAATGGTGTGTAATTTGTGGATCGATTTGGAGTTGTGCGGAGGCTCCATAACACGGAGGATAGCTCTTCTTCCCAGTGTCCTGCTGCTGGATGTAGGCGATCGAGTAGTCGTTTCTTGATACCAGCCAAAACTAATCCGTTGGATCATTCGACTTGGCCGTTGGTTTGCGGATGAGCCACTGAAGCGAATTTGAAGATGATTCCCTTTTCTTCGCAAAATTGCTATATTTCCTTTGCCGTGAAATTGCTGTCATTGTCGGTGATGATATTGTGTGGTACGCCAAATCTACAGACGATGGAATCGAGAAATTTGACGGCACATTGGGCGCTAGCCGAGGTCACTGGCATTGCTTCGATCCACTTCGCAAATTTGTCGACTGCTACCAGCAAGTGTGTGTATCCACTCCGTAGCGGGAGCATGTGGTTTGGGTGCGAATCGTTGGCAAGCGTTGCACCTGTCGACCAATTCCTTTGCGTCTCTGGCCGCTGTAAGCCAGTAAAATCCTGCTCGAAAAGCTTGGTCCACGATTGCTTTCCAACTGGCGTGATGTCCGCAATCTCCTTGGTGTATGTCTCGTAGCAATTCCTTGCCATCTTCGGGTGCTATGCATCTTTGCAGTATGCCTGAGATGTTTTGCTTGTATAACTCGCCATTGAGTACCCGAAAAGATTTGCTGCGTCTAACTATTTGTCGAGCCTCGCGAGGGTTTGCTGGGAGCTGTTTGGTGGACAAGTAGTCGAGATATTTCTGCGTCCAGACTGACTCGACCAGAAAAACTTGTCGTGAGATGCCTTGGCTGAGCTCGATGATAGCAATTTGCGGGCTGACCTCTGTCTCCAATGTGGTGGGTGCTTCAACAGTTTTCTTGATCTTGACTGAACGCTTGGTCATCCTTTCAAAATATATTCCGGGCGGTATGGGTGTGTTTGTGGACCCCATGTTTACCAGCCTGTCTGCTTCTTCGTTGCTGGATCTCGCAATGTGCTTCAGCTCGCATCCTTTGAAACTTCTTTCGAGTAGATTGTACATGTCCTGATAGGCGACCATGTTTTCTGCGATAGCGTCGCACTCCTTCATTGTCTGTTGCACGATGAGATTAGAATCGCCATAGATCATCAACCGGGTGCCTCCACATGCGATTGCCATCTTCATCCCATGTAATAGGGCCTCGTATTCTGCGTCATTGTTTGATGCTGGATCGTCGGGTGGGAAGTCCAATCGCAGGACATACTGCAACTTGTCTCCTCTCGGTGATATTAGGACGATCCTAGCTCCAGCTCCTTCATTCCTTTTTCACCCGTCGAAGTACATGATCCAGTTAATCGTATGTTCCGGCGGTCCAGGTGTTTGTAATTATGTCCATTCGCTCAGAAATTCCACGAGTACCTGTGACTTCACGGAATTGTGTCCTGCATAGATAATGTCCCAGGCGCCTAGCTCGATGCTCCACTTTGCTATTCTTCCCGATGCCATTGGATTGTTCATGATAGTACCGAGTGATGCGTCGTTTAGCACCGTTACGGTATGCTACTGGAAGTAGTGTTTAAGCTTTCGAGATGTAAGGACGACTCCATATGCAAGCTTCTGGTAGTGGGGATATCGATGTTTGCATGGCGAAAGGACCTCACTGATGTAGTAAATTGGCCTTTGCACTCCATATGCCTTGCCTTCCTCTGGTCTTTCTACTACGATGGCCGTGCTGATAACCTGATTTGTTGCGGCTAGGTATAGGTATAGCGGTTCCCTTTCGTGTGGTGTAGCCAGGATACGCCTGCTCTGTAGCGTTTGCTTAAGATCTGCAAATTCTTGCTTTGCTTCAGGTGTCCACTCGAATTTATCTGTCTTCTTCAATAGCTTATAGAAGGGTAACGCCTGTTTGCCCAATCGTGCGATGAATCTGCTCAAGGCGGCTAATCGCCCTGCGAGCTGTTGGACTCCGCGTAGATTGGTGGGCTCCTTCATGGTCAAGATTGCTTGTATCTTCTCCGGGTAGGCTTCAATTCCTCGAGCGGAGACCAGGTACCCAAGAAGTTGTCCTGCGGGGACGCCAAAGACGCACTTGGTCGGGTTGAGCTTGATTCGGTATGCGTTCAACGCGTCGAATGTTTCTCTGATATCGTCGCGAAGCGTATCTTCCACTCGAGTCTTGATAACAATGTCGTCAACGTACACTTGTACGTTCTTGCAATTGAGCTTGGCGAGGCATTTTTGCATGCAGCACTGATATGTTGCGCCTACGTTCTTGAGCCCGAAGGTGTCGCACCCGGACTTCTAGAGGATACTCGCCGTTCCATTGAACAGTAGTAGATTGGATTACGGGGCTTACCGGCACCCGCGTCCTCTTACGAGTAGGCCAACACACGTATGTGTGACAACCAACCCCTATCTGTTCAGCGTCGACGTAAACTATCCCATAGAAATCAAGACACTTCCATTGACGTACTTCAAACCATACACACATGGTACGTCAACGGCGTTGAACAACTGATATCACAACAGATCTCTACGACACAAAAGATTGAAATAAATTGCAAATAGCTCTCATTAGAGCAGAGATAGCGAATACAATCATTCAGAGGACACATGTCCCAACAATACATCATTACAACACAGCGGAAGCATTCAACATGTCTGAGTACAGACAAGAACCAAATAGGCCTAAGAGGCCGGAAACGAAAAGACGGAGCCCATCCACGAAGTCTCGGATCCTGCCCGGGTCCGCTATCTACTCATCAGCAGTCTCGTCATACTCCACGTAGTAGCCACCATGTAGATCCTCGGAAACGTAGGTCTGCGGAAACCACAGCCCCAAAGGGGTCAGTACATAAACGTACTGGCAAGCAAGACTCACAGTTCACCAAAGTGTAACCCGTCAACACCCAGCACAGATGCTTTGGGTTCAACGGAAGGAAGGGGGTATAAAAGATGCTGCAACTGGCTGCGCTAACCAACTACAGAGATTCTACCACTTCCGGCTAACAGAAAGGAGATAAGATCGAGTATTGTAACCAACTGAAAGATAACTTCAAGCAAACCCATCCTGGATCTCGCCCCTTATCCAAAGAAGCAATCCGAGGATAACTCACACAGTTGAGATAATGATGGTTCATATTATTGTGTCAATAAGCCTATTACTAGTCAAGTTGTTAATCATTGGGTGTAAGGTTGTTAATCATTAGGTTTAAGTTGTCCTGAGTACTTGTTAGCCAGTACTTTCACCAAGTAATCCATAACCGCGGAAAACACGGCTTCTCGAGAAGATTATCCCTGCAGGTTTGCACCAATTTGGCCGTACACGCATGAATAACCCGCCAGATGGAAAGGCCCTTCCACCAAGCGGGGCACTCAACACAACTCAACTCTTCTTCGCATCAGGCCCAAAGAACCTTGGGCGCACGGCTAATCGAGCCCAGAAGAAAATGGACCCTCATAGCACTCTAAGAACGTGTCCCCCTATATGCCGACTACAAAAGTTCCACCCTGGCCTGGGCTCGCAAAAACATGCATGCGGCAAATGGAAAACACGAACTAAATGAGGCGATTTGGACGAGATGCGAATCGAATCAAATTGAGGGGGGCGCCCATACTCGCTTCCCACATGCGGTTAGTGCGCTCATCATGGATCAGTAGACAAGACCCTTTTCCTATTAGGGTCGACACTAGCAGGCCTCAAAACCACACAGGGCCTCCTGCCGGTGCCTTATCATCAAATTTATTATTAATAGTAACATTAGCATGATTGATTGATTGATTGAACATCGAGCCCCAGAACATAATAGAGATAGCAACAGAAAGTAACGGTTAACAGACTCGAGCAAAACAACCTAAGCATGCTAGTAAGACACGGGCACAAGCAATGGTTATAGGTGTGGAGGTGAGGCAATATCAAGGTTAAGGGATTCATGTGATGGGTTCGTAACAGAAACAACTAATACTAAGGCTAGCAGAAAAGAACAACGGAAAGTATCGGTAACCAATGTTGAAAGGAACATAGTGGTTAATGTGAGTGATAACTTGCCTGCAAAACCCAGTAGCCTGGTACTGAGCTAACTCCTTAGAAGGGGTGTCGTAAGTATCGTCGGTCTCAACGTCGTCGTTTATCCGAGAAGAAGCAAACAAACAAGGCAGAAATATAATCAATCATCATCATGGCATAGTGCACAATCATGGGATGATGCATGTCAATTTAGTAGATGCATCAAAATAAACTAAGTGACATGGTAACACAATTAAGATGGACCCCTATGCAATTTTGAGTTGCATATGGGAAAGGGTCCATGAATTATGGTTGAATTAATTGTTTTACGACTAATCATTATATGAAAGTGGATTAGCATGATGCATGGATGAGGAAAACAGCAAAATAACAACAATAGAACCAAATGGAAATAAGGTTTAACAAGTTTGGAATTTCATTTGTTAAGTTTGGGAATTTTGGTTACTTAAAGGTGTCACACAAGCATTTGTTGGTTTCATCAAGTTAAATTGTTCAAAATAGATAACAAAGTTCATATTTGAAAAGAAAACAAGATTTTAGTTGGAATACATGTTTCACTTGTTGAAAAAGGATTTCAAATAAATTATTTATGAATTAAACAAGTGTAAGCAAGAATTAAATGAATTTAATTCAAACATGAACTTATTTGAATTTTTATTTGTTCAAAACATTAAGTGAGATTCATATTTGAAAATGTTATGCTTTTATGGTTTGAAAACATATTTTATATGTCCCAAAAGAATTTGTTTTGATCAAGTTATGAAATTACCAATTTTAAATGAATTAAACAAGGTTTAAATTATTTAACCAATTTTAATTATTCAAAACATCAAACAAATTTTATATTTGAAAAGGTGGTTTAATTTTGCATGGAAAACATATTTCATTTGTTGAAATTGGATTTAAAATGAGCAAGTTATTATTTTGGCAATTTTAAATGTAATAATTAAGAAACAGTTGTTTTCAGCAATTTAAATTATTCAAAACAGCAAACAAAATTTATATTTGGAAAGTACATGAAAAATTGATTGGAAAACATATTTAGTTTGTTGAATTTGGAATTTTTATGAACAAGTTATGAATTTTGCAATTTTAAGTGAATTTGACAAGTTTTCAAATATTTCAACAATTTAAAATATTCAAAACAGTAAACAAATTTTATATTTGGATAGAACATTTAATTTGGGACAGAAAACATATTTAAAAAGTTAAAATTGGAGTTGAGATGAAATAGTTATGCAATTTACAAAATTGAGGTGCAATCTGCCATTTTTAGGGAACCAGGGACATAGAAATAATTTTTGCAGGGCTAGAATTTAATTACCAGGGGCCTATGTGTGATTACTGAGAAGTTCTGTGACCAAACAATTGAAAAATAAAAGATTGTTTTATTCCGTGGGAGGGGGGATTCGATCCCCCCACCTCCTGGCTGCGCAAGGGGACCTGAACCAGATGGGCTACTGCTCTATTTGTGAAAGAGAAGGGAAACGGGGGTGGTTAAGGTGTGGCCGCGCGGGATTTCTGAACTTTTGCCTGCACGTACTCGACATGGGGCGGACAGAGATCATGGTGGTCAGCGATCGCCGTGGCCGGAGGGTGCTGCGACGGTGCGGCCAAGGGAAAATAGAGGAGAGGGGATCGAGGGGGAAAGGGATCGCGGCCTCACCTCGAGCGCTCGATGGAGGAGGGAGTCGGGGCGGACAGAGAGCAGTGCAGCGGACAGGGGCGACCGGCGGAAAAGGAGGCGACGGCGACTCAGGCCCTCCCGGCCCAAGCCGAGGGGGGGCGAAGGGAGATGGAACCATGGGGGTTCCATTACCATGCTTGGCCCGGCCGGAGGAGGTCCGGAGCTCCGGCGATTGCCGGTGGAAGGAGAGAGTTTCTCGGTGGCTGCATGGTTCAGAAACTTCAGAGAAGTGGCAGGGAGATGGAGGGGAGGAAGAGGAGAGATTGGTGGCGGCTGGGGCTAGGGTTAGGGCTAGGCTAGGGTTTCTCCACGGATTGGGGATAGATATAGGAGGGGGAGGGAGAATCGGGTGGAGGAGGTGACAGCGCAGGTCGCTGTCCATGAAGGACGTCACCTGCGTACGGAGGAAGGGGATGAAGGGGGTACGGGCCACGGTTTTGGTGGGCTGGGCTGCGTTCTACCCCCCCTTGAACCGTTTTGTTCTTCTTATTTTTCATTTTTCTGTTTTTTTTTTTTAGCAAAGAAAATGGAAGAGATAGATAGGTTTAGAGTTGCAAAAAATTTGGGAAAAATTCCTGTGGGTTAATTAGGTCAAAACCAAACAAATGTCAACTTTGGTTTTCAAAAACATTTGAATTATAGTGCTGTTTTGTAAATTGGTTCGAATTTGGGTAATTTGATAATTAAATGATTATTGATGAAAACCATGTTTTTATTAGGGTGACCCCTATTGATTAAAAAGAACAAATGTGGTTATAATTTGTTTGTTACTTTTATAACTTTCAAATTTGGTGCTGATTTGGAGATTTTATTTGAGTTTGAAAAGATTTGGAATTAATTGATTGAATTAATTATTTGATTAAAACCAACAATTTAAGGAGTGATCAACATGGAATAAAATGGAACAATTTGGTTGTTTTTATTTGTGTTTTTTATTCCAAAAGTTGTAACAGAACAAGTATGAAAACAAAGCAGTTGAAATTGTTTGATTTTCATTGTGAAAACAAAGAATAACAGATGCAAAACAACAGAAACAAATGCAACAATATGATGACATGATGCAATACCTTAATAACAAGAAATCAAACATTCTAATTGGTAGGTTTTCCTACTTGGGATGTTACAAAACGCCCCCCCCCCTTGAAGGAATCGCGCCCCGAGATTCCTACTGAGAAAAGAAAAGGTCCGGATACTTCTTGGGTAGACGTCAGGGAATTAGTAAACCACCGTAACATTTTCAAACAAAGGGAGAGGTTTTGTATTGAGGGTGTATAGCTGGATAGAACTTGATTCATTTGGAGAATAGATTATCTGGCTAGAATGGTGGAACAGAGTTATTTACATCAATCCAACACTAAGAATGACATCAATGTCAGAATTTCCCAGCAACATGAGAGAAACAAGGAATATGTGGCCTCCCATTAGGATTTGATTTCTGTGACTGAACTTGGAAGTCAACATTTGAGATCCCGAGGAGTGAATAGAGATTTGATTGTTTAGTGGAACCAGAATTAGGTTGTATGTTGTTGCAAAGATTTTTGACACAAAGGAATGCGATGCTCCGGTATCAAACAACACTTTAGCTGGAATAGAGTTTAGCAGATGAACGGGGAAACTTTGATTAGACGCCGGTAGAAGAATTGAAGTGAAAACAACAACAAGATTTCAACGGACGAAAGGTTCTTTAAAAGAACAGGATATTGAAGCAACATCGGGAAACGAGACCAAAAACTCCTGAGGTACTATGGAAAACCCAAAACACGTGAAATCCTAACTTGAAAGTTTAGATGAGAAGGGAAAAATCAACGTTGCACTTCCTTACCAGAAAAAGGGAGGGAGGGTGGGGAAAAGAAGAAAAAGAACAGAATTCCTATTCTCATGTTTCATTTTTTTTTCTATATAGCTACAAAATAGTTTCTAGACTCAACTGCGACCAGTAAAAAGGGATCCTACAGGCAGACAGGCTCTGATACCATTTGTCGCACCCGGACTTCTAGAGGATACTCGTCGTTCCGTTGAACAGTAGTAGATTGGATTACGGGGCTTACCGGCACCCGCGTCCTCTTACGAGTAGGCCAACACACGTATGTGTGACAACCAACCCCTATCTGTTCAGCGTCGACGTAAACTATCCCATAGAAATCAAGACACTTCCATTGACGTACTTCAAACCATACACACATGGTACGTCAACGGCGTTGAACAACTGATATCACAACAGATCTCTACGACACAAAAGATTGAAATAAGTTGCAAATAGCTCTCATTAGAGCAGAGATAGCGAATACAATCATTCAGAGGACACATGTCCCAACAATACATCATTACAACACAGCGGAAGCATTCAACATGTCTGAGTACAGACAAGAACTAAATAGGCCTAAGAGGCCGGAAACGAAAAGACGGAGCCCATCCACGAAGTCTCGGATCCTGCCCGGGTCCGCTATCTACTCGTCAGCAGTCTCGTCATACTCCACGTAGTAGCCACCATGTAGATCCTCGGAAACGTAGGTCTGCGGAAACCACAGCCCCAAAGGGGTCAGTACATAAACGTACTGGCAAGCAAGACTCACAGTTCACCAAAGTGTAACCAGTCAACACCCAGCACAGATGCTTTGGGTTCAACGGAAGGAAGGGGGGTATAAAATATGCTGCAACTGGCTGCGCTAACCAACTACAGAGATTCTACCACTTCCGGCTAACAGAAAGGAGATAAGATCGAGTATTGTAACCAACTGAAAGATAACTTCAAGCAAACCCATCCTGGATCTCGCCCCTTATCCAAAGAAGCAATCCGAGGATAACTCACACAGTTGAGATAATGATGGTTCATATTATTGTGTCAATAAGCCTATTACTAGTCAAGTTGTTAATCATTGGGTGTAAGGTTGTTAATCATTAGGTTTAAGTTGTCCTGAGTACTTGTTAGCCAGTACTTTCACCAAGTAATCCATAACCGCGGAAAACACGGCTTCTCGAGAAGATTCTCCCTGCAGGTTTGCACCAATTTGGCCGTACACGCATGAATAACCCGCCAGATGGAAAGGCCCTTCCACCAAGCGGGGCACTCAACACAACTCAACTCTTCTTCGCATCAGGCCCAAAGAACCTTGGGCGCACGGCTAATCGAGCCCAGAAGAAAATGGACCCTCATAGCACTCTAAGAACGTGTCCCCCTATATGCCGACTACAAAAGTTCCACCCTGGCCTGGGCTCGCAAAAACATGCATGCGGCAAATGGAAAACACGAACTAAATGAGGCGATTTGGACAAGATGCGAATCGAATCAAATTGAGGGGGGCGCCCATACTCGCTTCCCACATGCGGTTAGTGCGCTCATCATGGATCAGTAGACAAGACCCTTTTCCTATTAGGGTCGACACTAGCAGGCCTCAAAACCACACAGGGCCTCCTGCCGGTGCCTTATCATCAAATTTATTATTAATAGTAACATTAGCATGATTGATTGATTGATTGAACATCGAGCCCCAGAACATAATAGAGATAGCAACAGAAAGTAACGGTTAACAGACTCGAGCAAAACAACCTAAGCATGCTAGTAAGACACGGGCACAAGCAATGGTTATAGGTGTGGAGTTGAGGCAATATCAAGGTTAAGGGATTCATGTGATGGGTTCGTAACAGAAACAACTAATACTAAGGCTAGCAGAAAAGAACAACGGAAAGTATCGGTAACCAATGTTGAAAGGAACACAGTGGTTAATGTGAGTGATAACTTGCCTGCAAAACCCAGTAGCCTGGTACTGAGCTAACTCCTTAGAAGGGGTGTCGTAAGTATCGTCGGTCTCAACGTCGTCGTTTATCCGAGAAGAAGCAAACAAACAAGGCAGAAATATAATCAATCATCATCATGGCATAGTGCACAATCATGGGATGATGCATGTCAATTTAGTAGATGCATCAAAATAAACTAAGTGACATGGTAACACAATTAAGATGGACCCCTATGCAATTTTGAGTTGCATATGGGAAAGGGTCCATGAATTATGGTTGAATTAATTGTTTTACGACTAATCATTATATGAAAGTGGATTAGCATGATGCATGGATGAGGAAAACAGCAAAATAACAACAATAGAACCAAATGGAAATAAGATTTAACAAGTTTGGAATTTCATTTGTTAAGTTTGGGAATTTTGGTTACTTAAAGGTGTCACACAAGCATTTGTTGGTTTCATCAAGTTAAATTGTTCAAAATAGATAACAAAGTTCATATTTGAAAAGAAAACAAGATTTTAGTTGGAATACATGTTTCACTTGTTGAAAAAGGATTTCAAATAAATTATTTATGAATTAAACAAGTGTAAGCAAGAATTAAATGAATTTAATTCAAACATGAACTTATTTGAATTTTTATTTGTTCAAAACATTAAGTGAGATTCATATTTGAAAATGTTATGCTTTTATGGTTTGAAAACATATTTTATATGTCCCAAAAGAATTTGTTTTGATCAAGTTATGAAATTACCAATTTTAAATGAATTAAACAAGGTTTAAATTATTTAACCAATTTTAATTATTCAAAACATCAAACAAATTTTATATTTGAAAAGGTGGTTTAATTTTGCATGGAAAACATATTTCATTTGTTGAAATTGGATTTAAAATGAGCAAGTTATTATTTTGGCAATTTTAAATGTAATAATTAAGAAACAATTGTTTTCAGCAATTTAAATTATTCAAAACAGCAAACAAAATTTATATTTGGAAAGTACATGAAAAATTGATTGGAAAACATATTTAGTTTGTTGAATTTGGAATTTTTATGAACAAGTTATGAATTTTGCAATTTTAAGTGAATTTGACAAGTTTTCAAATATTTCAACAATTTAAAATATTCAAAACAGTAAACAAATTTTATATTTGGACAGAACATTTAATTTGGGACAGAAAACATATTTAAAAAGTTAAAATTGGAGTTGGGATGAAATAGTTATGCAATTTACAAAATTGAGGTGCAATCTGCCATTTTTAGGGAACCAGGGACATAGAAATAATTTTTGCAGGGCTAGAATTTAATTACCAGGGGCCTATGTGTGATTACTGAGAAGTTCTGTGACCAAACAATTGAAAAATAAAAGAATGTTTTATTCCGTGGGAGGGGGATTCGATCCCCCCACCTCCTGGCTGCGCAAGGGGACCTGAACCAGATGGGCTACTGCTCTATTTGTGAAAGAGAAGGGAAACGGGGGTGGTTAAGGTGTGGCCGCGCGGGATTTCTGAACTTTTGCCTGCACGTACTCGACATGGGGCGGACAGAGATCATGGTGGTCAGCGATCGCCGTGGCCGGAGGGTGCTGCGGCAGTGCGGCCAAGGGAAAATAGAGGAGAGGGGATCGAGGTGGAAAGGGATCGCGGCCTCACCTCGAGCGCTCGATGGAGGAGGGAGTCGGGGCGGACAGAGAGCAGCGCAGCGGACAGGGGCGACCGGCGGAAAAGGAGGCGACGGCGACGGCGACTCAGGCCCTCCCGGCCCAAGCCGAGGGGGGGCGAAGGGAGATGGAACCATGGGGGTTCCATTCCCATGCTTGGCCCGGCGGGAGGAGGTCCGGAGCTCCGGCGATTGCCGGTGGAAGGAGAGAGTTTCTCGGTGGCTGCATGGTTCAGAAACTTCAGAGAAGTGGCAGGGAGATGGAGGGGAGGAAGAGGAGAGATTGGTGGCGGCTGGGGCTAGGGTTAGGGCTAGGCTAGGGTTTCTCCACGGATTGGGGATAGATATAGGAGGGGGAGGGAGAATGGGGTGGAGGAGGTGACATCGCAGGTCGCTGTCCATGAAGGACGTCACCTGCGTACGGAGGAAGGGGATGAAGGGGTACGGGCCACGGTTTTGGTGGGTTGGGCTGCGTTCTACCCCCCCTTGAACCATTTTGTTCTTCTTATTTTTCATTTTTCTGTTTTTTTTTGTAGCAAAGAAAATGGAAGAGATAGATAGGTTTAGAGTTGCACAAAATTTGGGAAAAATTCCTGTGGGTTAATTAGGTCAAAACCTAACAAATGTCAACTTTGGTTTTCAAAAACATTTGAATTATAGTGCTGTTTTGTAAATTGGTTCGAATTTGGGTAATTTGATAATTAAATGATTATTGATGAAAACCATGTTTTTATTAGGGTGACCCCTATTGATTAAAAAGAACAAATGTGGTTATAATTTGTTTGTTACTTTTATAACTTTCAAATTTGGTGCTGATTTGGAGATTTTATTTGAGTTTGAAAAGATTTGGAATTAATTGATTGAATTAATTGTTTGATTAAAACCAACAATTTAAGGAGTGATCAACATGGAATAAAATGGAACAATTTGGTTGTTTTTATTTGTGATTTTTATTCCAAAAGTTGTAACAGAACAAGTATGAAAACAAAGCAGTTGAAATTGTTTGATTTTCATTGTGAAAACAAAGAATAACAGATGCAAAACAACAGAAACAAATGCAACAATATGATGACATGATGCAATACCTTAATAACAAGAAATCAAACATTCTAATTGGTAGGTTTTCATACTTGGGATGTTACAGAAGGGCATTGTCGTGTAGCAGTATACACCGTGAGGTATGATGAATGATGTCTTTTCCTCGTCTTCCTGTTTCATCCGGATCTGGTTGTATCCTGAGTAAGCGTCTAGGAAGGAGAGGCGTTGGCAGCCTGTAGTGGAGTCCACGATTTGGTCGATTCGCGGGAGGGGAAAGTTATCCTTGGGGCAGTGCTTATTCAGCGACGTGTAGTCGATGCACACTCGAAGGATGTTAGTGTTCTTCTTTGGGACCAGCACTGGGTTTGCTAACCAAGTGGATATTTTTATCTCTCTGATGAATTTTGCTGCGAGCAATCTGTTTATTTCTTCTCCAAGCGCTTTCTGCTTAGGTTCTGAGAACAGTCGGGTGGTCTGCTTGATGGGCTTTGCGTCCTTGTAGACCTCGAGTGAGTGCTCGGCAAACTCCCTGGGTATTCCTGGCATATCTGAGGGCTGCCAGGCGAAAATTTTCCAGTACTCACGGAGGAGTTCAACGGGCGCGCTTTCCTATGCTGGCGAGAGGGTGGTGGACAACATCGCCGTCTTTGCAGAATCCGTCGGGTGTACTTGATGCTTGCGGGTACCACTATTTGTGTTGAATTCGAGCTCTGGAGCGTTCTTCTTGGTGAGGGGCATCACGGAGTGATCCGTGGTTTTTGCTATCTCCTCTAGTTCTTCCTGCATCCCGAAAGATTGAGCGATCTCGTTGAATTCAATGTCGCACTTGTTGGACTTCTGAAAGTCGCCGTCGATGGTGATTGTGCCATATTCTCCAGGTAGCTTGAGCTTCAGGTATGCGTAGTGCGGTACTGCCATGAATCTGGCGAACGCCGTTCGACCAAGAATGCCGTGGTATTGTGAGGGCCAATCGACAACTTCGAAGTCGAGGAATTCTCGCCTGTAATTGCTTCGGTTGCCTAGCACCACCTCTAGGTTGATCATTCCGAGTGGACGGACTGCTTTTCCTGGAACTATCCGTGGAAGGATGTCTCTGATTCTGCGAGTCCATCCAAATTCTTCATACGCCGGAGTGTGTCTGCGTAGATAATGTTGATGCGCTACCTCCGTCCATGAACATGCGAGCCAGCTCGTAATTGCCAATTTGTGCTTGTATGACAAGTGCGGCGTGCCCTGGTCCATAGACTCACGGAGGGTGGTCTTCCTTGGAAAAGGTTATCGGATGCTCCGCCATCTTCAGGTACTCAGTTATTGTAGTTGGAGTTTGCACAGCCATGCATAGCTGTCGCGTGTTTGTCTTCTGAACTCTGCATGATGGACAGACCTTTTGTATCATGCCTAAGAGACCTGCTGGGTTCGGGTACCCGCTGGCTCCTTGATTTGGGGCGGGTGGCGCTGGCAGCGCAGCTAGCATTGAGTTTTGGTTTCCTGCTGAGAACAGGGCTTGTGGTTGTTGAAATCCTTGAGTTCCTCCTCCGGGAAGCTGCGGGTAACCCTGACTAGTGGCTGCTCTGTTTTTCTTCAGGAGGGCCTCGTGGATTTCGATGAACTTTCGGCAATCCTTGAAAAGGTGTGTTGCCTTAGTTTTGCCTGCGCGCTTATCTGTAAATAGATGTAGCGTGCAGTAACCGTCGAGGTCCTCCTCGGGGTTTTTGTCTTCTTGCTTTGGTTTCCACTCGCGTTTTCCACGATATCCGTTGTCGCGGTTTTTGGTGAACCCGCCGCCACGAATTCTTCTCGATCATCATGGTCGTAGTTCTTTCTTCTTTTCTTTCGACCATGGCGGTCGTCATCACGTGCTGGGGATGAATCTTTCTCGTTGCGTACTGCGTCTTTGCCGTTTGCCCATCTATCCGCTATGGCCATCAATTCTCCCATGGTTTTGGGTGCTAGTCGTCCCAGTTCTTCCCTGAAAGAGGTTCGTCGTGCTCCTTTGGCGAATGCTTCAACCACGACTTCTTCCGATATATTCTCCGCCGTATTCCTTAGCGTGGTCCATCGCTGAATATATTCGCGAGTAGACTCGCCACTTTTCTGCTTGCAAGCCCGTAGCTCCTCGATGGTCCCAGGACCCGTAGCATGCTTTCAGCTTTCCTTCGAGCCAGCTGCGAGCTGCACCGACTAGGTGTAGGTTGAGGTACTGCATAGCTGTGTTTTTGTTCCCACGTTGGCATTTTACTGCCGTGATGTAATCCGACAACCAGGCAGAAGGCTCCTGCGAACCGTCGTATTTCTGTACTTCCGTGGACAGCTTAAATCTTTTGGGTAGCGGTGCTTCGCGGATGCTGCGGGTAAAGCGTAGGGCTCCGCAGACTTCATCATCGGAGGATGTGGATGGGGAGCGCGCGCGGTTTCTGGCCGCCCGACCTTTATCGACCTTGCGCTGGGTGATGTCCGATCGTGCATTGTATCCGGGCTCATCTCAATTGGCGTCTCCTCTCGGTTCTTTGCTGCGATGTCGCGAGCGGATGTTGTCTCGATCTTTTCGCGGGTTGCGATCCTGATTTCCTCGCGGGCTGCGATCCCGATTCCTCCGTGGGCTGCGATCTCGACCTCTTCTCGGGCTGCGGCTACGGTCTCGGCCTCTTGGGCTGCTATCGCTGCCACTCGGGCTATCTCCTCGTCGCTGGGCTTCTTTTCCCCGTGCTCGGCGGGGCGATTTTGCCTTGTCAGGGATGTGCCCCTACGTCCACGAGACGCTTCTTTGTCCTTCTGTTCGGCTGCCTTCCTGCGATCATAGGAGGCAAGTTTTGCGGCTGCCATGCCTAGTCCTTTTTGTACTTGCTTGTATTGTTCCGCGCGGGGATCATTTTCCCCTGGTTGATTTATCCGCATGTAGGTAGCTGCGGCTAGCACCGCGGCTGCGGGAGTTTGCGGATGGATGTTTCCATCTTTGTCCACACGCATAAGTGATTTGCTGATTCCGCTTAAGGACTCGCCATCCATAGTCGCGGTTCTCGAGGCGTGTCCCTTCTTCTGGGGGCAGTTCCCGACGGAAGGTGTTAGGGATAGCTCCGCTCGGCGTTCATCCTTTTTCGCACGACCAGATCTTCTCGAGCTTCTTTGATAGTAGTGGCCGTTCTCACTAGATGGTAGTGGTAGGCGACCATGTCTTCGTGTGGGACCCTGGCTGCAGGTGGTTTGCTTGTGCGGATGGCCTCCTGTGCTCGGAGCCAGGAGTCTCGTGAAACGTTGATTTCGGCGCGTTCTTTCGCGCTTTGTTCAGTTTCCGCGGGTGGCTGTTCCGATCCTGCCATGCAGACTTGAGCCAGGCGTGGCTCGTGAGTCCTTGGCGTAACTCGAAAGGCCTTCCTGACCCGAGAGGGTTCCTCTGTAGAGAGGGTATGGAAGTTGCTAGTGTTGAGGCGGATTGACTCGCCGCTTTTCGCCAAGTAGGGTCGTGAATCGACAGCTCCTGGGCTGGAGATTGACTCAGATCCCGATTCTTCGGGTAAGTGGAGGATCCCGTCTTTGTTGGTGTAGAACTTGAAGCTCCCGAACGTCAAGGTGACTCTTTTCTCCAGATTGCTGAATTCCGGGCGTGATTCCGGCGAGTGAGGGGTGACTACGACAGATCCAATCCGAATTGGGTTGGTTGGAGTCGAAGTCGAAGGTTTCCAACGTGAGTTGGTTGTCGATGAAGCCGAAGACGCCGGAGATACAGCGCCCGCCGTTCCCACAGATGAGGCCAATTGTCGAATCTGCATCTCAACAAGTCCCTCGGGTGAACCCATAGGGTTTCGAATAGGAGAACCTGTGGACGCTGGTGGCGATCGTCGGCTAGACAGGAGACACGATTTACCCAGGTTCGGGGCCCTCGTAGAGGTAAAACCCTTACTCCTGCCTCTGTCGATCTGTATTATCGAATAGATCGGTTACAATGGGGGATTGCTTAAGTCGAGAGTACGATCTCGAGCTCAAAGCTTGGTGGTGCGGTATTGCCTGGTCCTCTCCCAGTGGCTCTCCTGGCCTTATATAGGTGGCCAGGTCCCAAACCGTACCCGGGGAGGACTCGAACTCTAAACCTATGTCGGTTACAAGTTTCCTATCTTATTCCGCAAGGCATTGCGGGTGGGCTTCAACTGGGCCTTCCAGAGTAGTCCAAAGGCTTCCCGTATTGGGTTTCAGTCTTGGGCCTAGGACCAGGTATCCTTATTCGCCGGGTCCAAGGTTCATCCCTTCGTCATGCAACCTCTGCAATTAGTTATCCTTTCCTTCCCAGCCTAATTAAGTTCCATTGTTCTAGCATGTGGACTGCTTATAAGTCCTACACCTTGAGGAACCTGCATCATCGGGATATCAACATCAAAGATACGGGCTACCTTGGCTCGGCTCAAAAAATCTTAGTGCCAATAATATGATTACTACTACACCGTGGTTCTTAAGGAAAAAAGTTTGCTGGATATGTCTTGTAGTCCTATGTGTGGCTTAGCGTGCTCAAACATATAACCAACATATAAAACTATCCTAATTGGCAATTCTAGTGGCACATGTTTACAAATCACAAGTATATTACTGATCCCTGCAGCAGTCAATGCTAATTCCCCATCATCGGCTACCTGTGAATTGATTACAGTTGATGTTGACCAGACTTATATGGCCTTCTTTTGATAAGGTTGTATGCGGCGCGGGTCATCCTTGTACATACCTGAGGAAGGTTCTCCTCCAACAAAAAGGAAGGAGCCGCAGTGGCAGAGCGCTTGTGGACTCTCACGGGTAGCGAGGTGGACTACCAACAGCTAAGTAGTTCAAAGGCGACATCTTTCCTTCAGCTCCACCTTGCGCAGGACGGGAAACTCTCGGCGGCGCTGAGCTCTGCGATTTGGTGCGGTCGAAAGCCGATATAGAAGAAGGGGTGCCCGCAGTCCGATTGGACGATCGGAGCCAAGCCGGGGATTGTGTCGATGGGCGAGGCATAGTGTCCACCTGGAGGCAGTGTTGGCCTGTAGGTTACCGTACGTGGGGGGAGGTAGATGGACGCACATGGCCATGCAGGTGTTGGCCAAGGACCCCTTTTTCTCCCTCCACCGGCACAACAACGTATGTGGTGTAGGAGGACGCCGTCGGCAGATCGGAGCCGGATGATGCATCAGTGGCGTTGATGAGAATAGAGATCACGAGCAGCACGAGCTCACAGCGATCCGTCCCGATCTCGCCGCTGTTTGCTCGTAACTGAGTCATCAACTCTCCACCCAGCTCCATGTCACCGTTCAGTACGATGACGGCCGCTAACCTCCTTCTCCTTTCTTACCTTAATTCATGCACAAGTAGCGGCGTAGGGGAGGACGATGTTTTTCGGATCGATAGCCTCAACAGGGACTGGAAGGACGACGCTTACTTTCCCGATCAGATTCGTTAGCATATGGAGGCTGGTTTTTTTAGCGCTATGGCTTCCGTGTCCGATTTTTTTAGCGAGAGGGCGTCTTCCGTTGTGCGATTTTTTTAGCGCGAGGGCGTCTTCCGTTGTGCGATTTTTTTTATTGACGTACGTACGGTCGCTAACCAAAACTATATTGTAAAAGATACTCCGTATTTGAAATTGATATGTTGCACGTTTTTAGGTAGCAGCATTGACTACATCCAATTTTTTTGATATTTTAAAATTTTACTAAAGTACTACTCCAAAGGGAGTATATTTTTCGAATTTTTAATAATGACGGGAGTGCTGGTGCTAGGGGGGAAACACTTTTCGGAAGGAATTTCGAATCGAATAAGCCAACACACGAAGATGGCCATCATTCGGATTTGCATCGGCGGGGCAACGGGCTACGCGCCGAGGCGTCCGAGCACTGCCGTCACCAAACCAACCTCTTCCGAGTTCCGACCCACCGAAACTGAATCATGGTTGGGTCAGCCAGTCACCCGACAGATGTGGCAGAGGGCCAGTCGTGACCTGGTCTCGCCCAAGACCGGACCGGACCATGCCAACTCCGTGGGATCCTGGAAAAGCTGAGCTTGTTTTGTTTTCTTGTGCCCACGCATACTTTGTGCTGCAAAGTGAAAAAAAAAATGGTGTAGCTGCAACGTGCCAACAGCTGATCCTTACCTGAGTTATTATTCGTTTGATAATTTATCGAGAGGACAAGATAATTAAAAGAAGTCACCACGTTTTGCCTTCTACCACAACGTTTAAGCGGGCGGCTGCCGACGTCGAGTTGGGCGAGGGTCCCTTCCCTGTATAGTAGTAGTCTAGATTTTCCTCTTGGTTTAGAGTTTGTTGTTGGCTTGATGCTTGTTTGGAGTTCGCCGGTGCTTGCGGGCCGCATCCGGCGCTCGGCGGCTCTCCTCTTCCTCGTGGCGCTCCTGTGGATGGAGCCGGAGGCGAAGAAGGGTGGCGTCGTCGTCATCTCCGTCAATAAGCCTGTTTCCCCTCCAGATTGGTTTCTGGAGGTCTCCGGTTGTGCATCTGGCGATTTCGTGTCGTTCCGATCTTCCTTCTTCAACCGTCGTGGGGGCGGTGGAGAGAAGATGAGGGAAGGTGGTAGACCTCAGCGTGCACAATGCGGATCTCAAGCTGCTACTCTCTGGAGATCATCAGTAGGGGACTCGCGATGGCGAGGCCGTCTTGCCTCTACTCTTCATGGCCGATTGGCGGCCCTCCAAGGCCACGATCCAGTGGCTCATCCTCCTGGCTGAAGGCCATTTCGGAGGCCCTGCAACTCAGGCCGAAGACCCATCGGAGATGCTGTCCCAAGTGGTTCGTCCCCGACGATGGCATCGCTGCTCCGGCCGTCGAGTTCGTCGTCACGAAGCGGTGGAAGGAAGCTCCAAGGATTCGATCGCATTTTGCTTTCTTTCTTTGGGGTTCTCTATGTAAAACTACATGTCCTTTTTGCTTTTCTCTTATATTTCTAGACCTTGCTGTAAAATGTAACTCCACCGCTGGAATATGAAGCAGCTTCTGGGTCCTTCGGGGCCCATCCCTTGTTCAAAAAAAAAGTTTAAGCAATCTGGTGATAACGGCGTAGCTACAATTTCGATGACTGGATACTCCCTTCGTTTAAAATGATTGTCATTGAGAATTCACGTTTAGATATATCAATTTCAATCCATTTCAACCGCGATTATTTTTTAGACATAGGGAGTACATTGTTGTTCCCGGAGACATAGGAGGCAATTTATTTTTAAGATCGTGTTCTATCATGAAAGATTTATGAAAAATAAATAAGAGAGCTTAGCGTTGACAGCTGCAAAAGGCTAATGAACATGGTAACAAGCTAAGACCATCTCCGGCAGCTCATCTATATTGATCATCTATCTCCATATAGAAGATCATTTAAAAAGATTTCTGTATAAATGTTAGTGCTAGATACATCCATTCTAAAGTTGTCTAATATGAAACGGAGGGAGTACTAGTTTTACAGCAGAACATATATATTTAGGATATCTATATTTTCTCTCTTATATTTTAATAGTATCTTATAACTATCATTTATCATTTTTTCTATGTCCACTTTTTTGAAATACAATGAGCACCTCCTGGGACATGAATTTGTCGTCGTCTTCATCTGACGATGATGAACTTATGCTCGCATCATTTGGCGAGAGCGAGGAGGGAAATGCCCGATGCCATGGCGGTTCCAAACCCGGGAAATGCTCGATGCCAAGCAACGCTGCCCTTCTAGGCCCCACGCAGCAGCGCTGACCCGTCCAGGCCGCCCCATCCACCGCCCCGTCCAGGCCTCATCTAGAGATGCTGCTATCCCAGGACATACCTCAGGACGACGACTCGCAGGAGCAACACCCAGCATCTTCCTCGTCGACTGCAACCTCCGGATGCGCGGGGAGGCGAGGGATCGAGTGAGCAGTTGATGTGAATGATCATCTCTCCGTCCCCCACATATGAATGAATGGTAGGAGAGCTTGGGGGGCATATATGAATAGATGATGTTATACTGCTCAATTGACAACGTTTTTTATGCCCCCATCATCTATATTTGGTTTAGATGTTCATATAGATGATCTGTTGGAGATGCTCTAACACAAGTACTATTCCACAAGTAGGGTGATTATGACGTCAGCGCATCCCGTTAGAGCGAATTAACCAGTAGTTTCAAATTTTCAAAATTAGTACTGTACATACATAGTTTACCGTCACAAATTTCAAATTTCGAAACTAGTTATAAGATGATAATAAAAGGAGAAAGAGAAAAGTATTTTCAAAAAAGAAGAAGAGGCGTGGCGGTACGTGATGCATGGCTTCTCCCGCAAGTTTGCGCTCGCGCGGCGGCCGTGGCCAGCAATGCAAAGCGCGACACTGTACAGACGGCGTGCTCCGCTCCGCTCCGGTCCCACCACATCCGGCTCGCCCGCTTTATATTCGCCTCTCCCTCCGCCGCTCCGTTCCAATCCCCATCCCATTCCGAATCCAGAGCAGAGCCAGGCGCCATGGCTCTCCACCTCCACCACCTACCCCTCCTCCTCCTCGTGCTCACCCCCATCCTCCTCTCCACCGCCTCCGCCACCCACTCGCCGGAGACCGAGGCCACCGCCGCGCCCCGCAGCCGCCGCCACCACCACAGCACCGCCACCGCGCACTTCCACCCCGTCCCCACCGCCGCCCCCTCCATGCACCAGAACCACCTCGAGACCCAGTCCTTGCTGCTCGACCCCTTCGTCGCCGACGTCGCGCAGGCCGAGCTGGCCGCGGAGACGCTCGTGCCGCCACCTCCGCCTCCCACGCTCGACGCGGTGCAGCAGCCCGCCGAGGCGGAAACGCTCGTGCCGACACCCCCGCCTCCCACCCTCGACGCGGCGCAGCAGCAGCCCGCGGAGGCGGAAACGCTCGTGCCAACACCACCGCCTCCCGCGCTCGACCCGGTGCAGCAGCCCGCGGAGGGGGAAACGTTCGTGCCACCACCACCGCCTCCCGCGCTCGACCCGGTGCAGCAGCAGCCAGATCTGGCCTCCCAGCCGCAGGAGGGGTCCGAGTCTTCGACGACGACACCAGCCGCTGCAACGACGACGACGCTTCTTCCGCTCCCTACCACGGTGCCGACAGCGAGCCCTCCTCCCGTGCAGGTCGACGCGGGCTCCTCCGACGCCGAGCAGGGGCTGCAGCAGCTCTCGCGGGTGCTCACCTCGCTGGGGTACAACGAGATGGCCTCCGCCGCGCCGCTCCTCGCCGACGCGCCCCCGCTCGCGCGCTGGCCCGGCGCGATCACCGTCTTCGCGGCGCCCGACGCCTTCCTCCAGGCCTCCTGCCCCATGTGCTCGCGCAGGCACCTCCTCGTCCAGCACATCGCCATGGGCTACTACCCCTACGCCGAGCTCGCCTCCGCCGCCACCATGAAGATCCCCTCCGCCTCCGTCGGCCTCTGCCTCAAGATCGCCTCCGAGCGCGGGCCCTTCGGCGTCCACTACGCCAGGATCTACGCCGACGGCGTCCTCGTCTCGCACCCGGAGCTCTACAACGACGGCCGCTACGTCGTCCACGGCCTCCACGGCTTCCTGCGCCCGCTCACCCACTCCTGCTTCGACGCCGTCCCGCACTCGCGCTCCGGCGCCGGGGTCTCCGCTGCGGCGTCCGCGGCCTCCGTGGTGCGCGTCATGCTCCGCGACGCCATCGCGCGGCTCCGCGACGGCGGGTACGGCTTCGTGGCGCTCGCCATGCGCGTCAAGTTCGCCGAGCTGGAGAGGCACGACAACCTCACCCTGTTCGCGCTCGACGACCAGGCCATCTTCGTCGGCGGCGCCCACGACTACGTCTCCGCGGTGCGCTTCCACATCGTCCCCGACCGCCGCCTCACCCGCGCCGACCTGCGCCGCCTCCACGCCGGCACCGTCCTCCCCACCTTGGCAGGCGAGGGCCAGAGCCTGGTGGTCACCCACGCCTCCAACCATGACGTCCGCATCAACTACATGCCCGTCAAGGACCCCGACGTGGTCGTCAACTCGCGCGTCGCCGTCCACGGCGTCTACGTGCCCTTCCCGCGCATCCACCTCGCCAGCCTCGCCGCCTCCGTCGCCGTCGCGTCCTCCGCCGCCGAGATGAACAACGGCACCGCCTGCGGCTTCGGAGGGGGGCCCTTCGGCGGCGACTGCGCCTCCCCCAAGATGCGCGCGTGACGTACGTACGTGAGTCAGTCGTCTCGATCGTACTAGTTTTCCTTTTCCGTTTCTAGCTAGTAGTAGCAAGGATCGACGTACGTGAGTGATGAGGAGGAGTAGTATGCTTTTGACTCCGATGACATCTTGTGGTTGTGGCACCAATCGAATTGTCGTTGGCTTGAATGATCAAGAACGAATTTGATGAAATCTGCAGGTTGCATTGCTCGATCTGTTCTCAAACCGAATGTTGTCTGATTTTCTTGTCTTGCATGTGCTAATTCTCATTCTGCTCAGATATAGATTGATTTCAACTTAATTTTACTCTGAAACCTCCCTTCATTTTGTGAAGATTTTGTGCATGCATGTGTTTGGCAAGGGCATGTGGATGGATGTCGTTCGGTTGAAAACTGCAGGTTGCTCTGTTCATTAATTGTTGGATGATTTTCTTCTCATCGTGTTGTTCTTAGACATATTTGTGTGAAACATGTGCGTGGTGATGCATGGATCGATGCCCGGCCCAAGCTGAGTGCTCGGAATTAGATGTCCACCATTTTGTTTCTGTTCATTTAAGATGAGTTGTGCATGATCCTGTGATGTCCTGCTAGATCGACCTGCAGGTTCTTGGTGCATTTGGTTTGCTCTTGTCGTTATATTTTGTAGTCCAAGATGATTGATCAACTGCATCTTGCTGCTCTTTTCCTTTTCGTACATAGTAATATTATGCATCTCCAATGTCTCACGGGGATGGATGAAGCTGACTATTAACACTCTTTGGTACTGTACTTCCGTTTTTTTGACTCATGAATTTGCTTAGGTTAAGTTCGATTATACACCAGGAATGTTGATTGCTTGATAGGTTAAGTTTCGGTACTTCGCCGGGGGCTACTGCTAGATTTTATTTTAAGCTGCTATCGATTTCCTAGAGTTGTGTTTAAGTACACGGTTCCTTTAGTTGTAAAAATGTAACTTACAAATGTGTGCACGTTTGAGCACGTAATTTGGGGCTTTTTTAAAGACGAATTAAGACTAGTATACACCAAGATCAAGGGAGTTCGAGTGGAAGCTTTACGGATTTCATTGGGTTTTACAGGCTGTTTTGCTGTTGACAGCGATGGCCTGAGTGGTGGCATTGGATTGTTCTGGAACCACGAAGTTGAAGTGGAGATTATGAACTTTAGCAATGCGCACATTGATGCACGGGTTCGATGGCGGAATCATGATCTTCCCCCGTGGAGATTTACCGGGTTTTACGGTGAGCCTCGGGTGGAAAATAGGCACCACAGCTGGTCCTTTCTACGTACTCTACATGCCATAGCGCATGATGGGTGGCTTTGTATGGGTGATTTTAATGAGGCGATGTATGCATCAGAGCATTTCAGTGTTCATGACCGTCCAGAGGGACAAATGCGTGCTTTCCGCGAGACAGTAGAAGATTGTGCTCTCCAAGATCTTGGGTGGCGAGGTGTTCCATTTACATGGGATAACAAGCAACGTGGAGAGGCAAACGTGAAAGCTAGACTGGACCGCGCGCTTGCAAATGCGGCCTTTCTGGAGCTTTTCGAGTATTCAAGTGTCAAGCACATAAGCTCAATAGCATCTGATCATTGCTATGTGGTGACAGAGATGAGATCGAAGCTAGAAGGATCTTGGCGTCGACAGCAGCGTGCTTTTCGGTACGAGAATGTTTGGCAGTCACACGCAGATTATGACACGTTGGTTAAAAATCTGTGGCAGGAAGGAGCTGGCCAAGAGGGTTTAAGTGGCGTGGTAAGTGCCCTAGCTGCTATTCAAGAAGGACTCGGATCATTGGGGGATCGCGAGTTTGGTAACTTAAACAAAAAAGTCCGAAAACTTCAGAAAAAACTCGAGCTATTACGGGGACTGTCAGTGGGCCGAGGCCCATTATTGGAAGAATTGGCCGTTGAAGCCCAACTAAGAGAAGCTTTGCGGCAGGAGGAGGTCTGGATGTTGCAGCGTTCGCGGGTGAATTGGCTTCGCGAAGGGTTCAGAATACAAAATACTTCCATGCTCAAGCTGCTCACCGAAAGAGAATTAATCGCATTACGTCTCTCGTAGACGCTAATGGTGGTTTGCTAGAAAACCCGGAGGAAATCACGCAAGAGATCCAGGGCTTCTACCAGAACTTGTACCTATCTCAGGGTTACACGGACACATCTGCTCTTCTCAGCTTGGTCGAGCCCAAAGTGACAAATCTGATGAATGAGGGGTTAGAGAAGGATTTTACAGCCGAGGAGGTGAAGTGTGCTTTATTTCAAATGGCTCCTTCAAAGGCTCCTGGCGTGGATGGTTTCACAGCCGGTTTCTTTCAACGTCATTGGGATATTCTTGGTAATGATGTTGCTAAAGCCGCAATGGAATTCTTGAATGGTGGAGAGCTACCGTTGGGATTGAACGACACTGCTATTACACTTATCCCAAAGGTACATAATCCGCAACGTATTTCTCAGTTTCGACCAATAGCTCTTTGTCCTGTTCTTTATAAAATTGCCGCAAAAGCATGCACTAATAGACTCAGAGGGTTGATGGATGAGATAATTGGGGTGGAACAAAGTGCTTTTGTTCCTGGTCGCTTAATTACAGACAATGTGGTGGTGGCGTTTGAGAGTGTTCATGCCATGAAGAGAAGAAAAAAAGGGAAAAACACCTCTTGTGCAGTCAAGCTTGACATGCTCAAAGCATACGATCGGGTCGAGTGGCACTACTTGGAGGCCATGATGACACGGTTAGGCTTTGGAGAAAGATTCACCCGTTTGATCATGAAGTGCGTCACATCGGTGAGGTTTGCTGTCAAAGTAAATGGGTCATTGCTTCCTTATTTTTCACCGTCAAGGGGTCTCCGGAAGGGTGATCCCGTGTCGCCTTTCTTGTTTCTGCTCTGTGCTCAAGGTTTTACTGTCCTCCTTAATCACTTTGGGGGTGCATATGTGGACCGGGGTATAAGGGTCAGTGTGCGATCACCATGGGTAAGCCATTTGCTCTTCGCAGACGATAGTCTGATTTTCATGAAGGCTACCCATTTGAGTGTGGACAGACTAAATGAGATACTACGTATCTATGGGGAGTGCTCCGGTCAAGCTGTTAACCGTGAGAAGAGTGCGGTGTTTTTCAGCGCAAACACACCCCTAGCAGTTCGGAATTCAGTTAAAATTGGTCTTGGCATACAAGTGGAAGCATTCACGGAGAAATATTTGGGTTTACCGACTGCTGTTGGCCGAATTACAAGTGATACCTTCTCCCATATAGGAGAGAGGTGCCGTTCCAAGATGCAAGGATGGTCCGAACGGAATTTGGCTTGTGCGGGGAGAGAAAAGTTACTGAAATCAGTAATCCAGTCGATCCCAGTATATAGTATGAGCTGCTTCAAACTGACGAAGAAGGTTTGTAAACAGTTGGATTCTTATATGGCAAAATTCTTTTGGAGTAGTTCGATTGATAAACGAGCACTGCACTGGTTATCTTGGGATAAACTGACTACTCCAAAAGCTCAAGGTGGCATGGGTTTTAAGAACCTGGAGCTTTTTAATATAGCCCTTCTTGGTAAACATGGGTGGAGACTAATGATGAACCCCAACTCCCTGTGTACGCAAGTTCTAAAGGGGAAGTACTTTCCCGAGTGTGATTTTATGCAGGCCACGATCACCTCGTCGGCGTCGGCTATCTGGAAATCCATCATAGCGGGAAGAGCAGCTCTGCAACATGGCCTTATCACACGAGTTGGGGACGGATCCTCGATCCCCATCTGGACTTCTCGATGGATACCAGCCACCTCAACGCATATACCGGTGGGGTGTCTACCAGCAGCATCACCGGAGCCGCTAGAGCTGGTATCTGATCTGATTGATCATCGTACTCACATGTGGAATGTGGAGAAAGTTCGTAGCAAATTTTTTGCGCCAGATGCGGATGCAATACTCAATATCCCACTCAATGCATCTGGTGGTGATGATTACTTGGCTTGGTCTCTTGAAAGGAATGGGCTATACACTGTCAAATCTTCCTATCGTGCTCTAATGATCCATAACGAGTCTAACACTCTAGGAGAAGGGTCGATAGCGGGTTCTTCATCGTCTGATAAACAGCTTTGGTCCGCCTTATGGAAACTTAATGTTATCCCAAGAGTCAGAGTCTTCTGGTGGAGAGTTATTAGAGGTATACTACCTAACTATACTACTCTCAAAAATCGTCACATTCAGCGGTCAGCGCGTTGCGATCTTTGTCAGGCACTGGATGAAGACCTGCAACACGCGCTTATCCATTGTTCTTTTGCTCAACAATATTGGTTAGTAGCAAAAGTGGTGTTGGGGGGATGATAACCCGGTAGGACCATTCCTGGGCGAAAACCCGGCCAGAGGGACATCACACAAGACCTGACCCAAGATGGAGGAGTTTCTAGAAGGGCCAAAAGGGAGCGTGGATTTTGTAATCTGTGCCTTGGGGGCCACGATTAGGAAACCTAGGGTTATGTGTGTATTCCGGGTAGGATTCCGGGTGTGCCTTGTATAGGAAGCCAGAGAGCCGGGTAATATATAAACCGGCTCCTGGGACGGAGGGACAGAGAGTTTTCCAGATATTCGAGTATTCTAGTAGTACGAGAGCTGATACTTGTAACCCTAGATCGGAATCTCGGCGACATTGCAGCCAGAGCTTCTAGATCTCCAGTTGATATGATTTCCCTTGAGCTAAACCCTCTCCCAAACACCAGAGTCGATCTGCCCCAACCTAAGTTACCCCCGGTAACGTCTGCCGTGAATATTCCGCGACAGTTGACGCCCACCGTGGGGCCTACGTCCAAAGGTGTTTACGTCACGGGAGAAGCTCGGGAAAGCATGAAGAACCTCGTCATCGGCGAGATCGTCACCAACAATGAAGGAGAGAAGATCGTGGACGACTTTGGCTGGGTGCCAGAGTCGGATCATCTGAAGGCCAGATCTATCGTCACAATTGGCCGAGTCAACGTCTTAGTCGGTATGGTACGTGCATCTGGTTTTTTTTCTGACCATAATGAATATGATTCTGTGTCAGGGGACGATACATGTGTTCAATCGGACGGAGAAGAATCGGTCGGGATAGTAGAGCCGGAGAAGGAGCCCACCATGAAGAGGGAACAGCCGGAGGAGCCGGTATGGACCCCGCGTGGCCGTGTTATAGGAGAAGATGGTACCGAGTATATCCTGCACTTTCTTAAAGATCGGTACGAAGAAGATAGCTGCGAAGAGGAAGAGTACGAATCGTCGCCAGACATCGCGCGCCGAGTCGCGGTCTACACAGCCCCTGCAATCAATCTTAATCAGGGCGATGTGTCGGTGGCCACGGCTGGAGCAGCACGAGCGCTGGCCCAACAACAAACACCGGCTAATGGAAACCCGGTTATAGCCCGGGTCGATGGAGAGCCGGCCTCTGTCACTAGCGGAACAGGGGAAAGTGAGCGAAATAGAAATATGTTCGTGTTCATGGCAAACAGAGCAACGGGAGCAGGAACTTCACGTCCACAAAACCCGGCTCTGTTCAGCAACAATTTGATCTTGGATCCCACCGTATTGTCAACGGTGATAACCCCAGAAAACGCAGCGGCGCGTGCCCGAGATCTAGATGTAGCCCGCCAGGCATTGGAACAACAGATAAGGGAAGTAAAAGCTGAGAGGCAAGGGATGGCTGAGCGCCAGCGTGAGTTGGAAGAATTGGAGGATCGAATTCAGGCTCAAACAACAAGGATAAACAATCAGAGGCATCAGACGAGGTTACCGGCGGCAGGTGGAAATCTACAGCCGGCCACGCTGTTTATTACGCCCCAAGATCAGCCAATCCCGGCTGTGAATCAGGGAACCGAGTTTCAAGGAGCGACGCTCGGGGGACAGCCGGCCAACGTACCAGCCGGGTTACTCGCCGGGACCCTTGGGGGCAATATGGCGCCACCACCGTCACGATTTCACACCCCTCCGGGTCACTTCAATAGCCCCATGGATAACGTGTACTCCGCAACCCTAGCGCTCGACCGTATTCCACTAGGAGAGTCGCCTCGAGAAATCGAAACTCGGCAGGCTATAGAGATGCTACGCACCGCAGTGGCTCAACAGGCAAATTACCCGGACCATAGAAGTGGTTTGCATGGGACGCCATACGTCAGCCGGCAACCTAGAAACACGAGGAATATTCAGTCAAGCTCGGCACGACGGAGGGCAGAGCAGCAACAAATGTCGCCTCCTCCTCGTAGGCCAGCGGCTCCCGCGATTTCGACATCACATGCAATAGTCGACAGTTCCCGTGCGAGCCTCATGGCCGGGTCAGCAGTGCAAGGAGCAGTAGGTGGTGCACCCCCTGCTGCGCCAGCCGAGTCTCATGTATCACGCGCGAGGCCGGTATTGACCAACCTGGTCGGGCCTAAATGTCATTCGGACGCCATCAGAGCAGAACCATACCCGGATAAGTTCAAGGAACCGGGTGAAGCTGTAAACTATGAGCCAACCATGGATCCTGAGACCTGGTTGAGCAGTTATGAGATGGCAATGTCTATTCGCAATGCATCAGAAAAACTCCAAGCCAAGTTCATGTATCTTATGATGTCTGAAGGAGCAGCAAAACTATGGTTCAACAATTTGCCCGAGAAGTCCATCAATTCATGGAGTGAGTTGAAGGCGGCATTCGTCAAGCATTTTCACGGAACATGCAGGAAATTATATACAATCGATGACTTGGATCGATGCATCCAAAGGAAAGGAGAGTCGGCTCGCAGTTGGGTGCGCCGAGTAATGGAGATACTCCACTCATCCACTGATATTCAGCCAAAGGACGCGATACAAGCTATGTCAAAAACATGCAGATACACACCCTTGGTGCAAAAGTTGATGCGCATGAAATCCAGTAGGCACGTTTCAGAAATCACTATGGGGGAGTTGATGGATGCGTGCAACAAACACGCTTCCACTGATATGACTGAAGAGGACGTAGAGGAAAAGAAAGGGAAGACCAACATGAGCAGTAATGGGAAATCCGGCAACAACACTACGCCGGTTAATAATGGAGGCGGTAATGGAAATAATCAGCATAAACGTCCGTACGAGGCAAACTCCGAGTTAGTCGCCAATACCGAGGCCGGGTTCCCAAGGCCCAGGGTAGATGGAAACTTCAATGGAGGAAATTTCAATGGAGGCAATTATCAAGGACCACCACGGCCGGCTAACCACATAGAAGCCTTCAGGATGCCTTGTCCGCGTCATAGTAGGAATGGCAAGCCGGCTAATCACTTGCTGGAGCAATGCATGGACTTACAGAGATGGAAAAACGAGGAGATACAGAAGGCCCTGCGAGGTGCAGGTCGGGGAGGAGGGCCGGGTCTGGGTGGAGACCCGGGCAACGGACCACCCCCCGCCGGCAACGCAGGAGGCGGCAATCCGGGTAATAACCAAGGAGGTGCAGACGGTTTTTAGGCTAACCCTAAGCAGCTAGGGCAATACCACGTCCACACCACCGGAACTTCCAACAAAGAAAGAAAGATACTCAAAAGGGCTGTAAACTCGGTTTCTTCAGGGGTTCCGAGGTATTTGAGATGGTCAGATCAAGAAATAACATGGAGCAGAAGAGATCACCCGGAATCGATAGAACATCCGGGTGTGTTGGCCTTGGTGGTGGCCCCACAGGTCAATGGGTATGAGTTAAAAAAGGTCCTAATGGACGGAGGGAGTAGCATCAATATCTTATATTGGGAGACCTTTTTGCGCATGGGGCTCAAGGAGTCTCAGCTGCAGAAAAGCTCCACGGTTTTTCATGGAATTGTGCATGGGCACTCGGCTTGCCCAGAGGGAAAATTAACACTAGAGGTTGCTTTTGGTGAATCGAAGGATAACTACAGAGTAGAGTGGCTCACGTTCGAGGTGGTGAAATTACGCAGTCCCTATCATGCACTGTTCGGAAGGCCGGCTTATGCTAAATTCATGGCGAGACCGTGTTACGTTTACTTACAACTGAAAATCCCGGGTCCCAAGCACACCATCACCATATATGGGAATAGGGCCGTGGCGGCCGAGTGTGATGAAGGAGACGCGGCAATGGATGAACAAGCTTGCAGGAAGTAAGAACTCAGGTATTACCGGTCTCAGGTAGACCCCGAAGATCGAACAACCCTGAAGAAACCAAACTCGGAAGACGAGAGAGCTAAGTTTAAAGCAGCCCAAGATACAAACATGGTGGCCTTTGTCGAGGGCGACTCTTCCAAACAGTTTGCTATAGGTTCTAACCTGGGTAATGAGGAGGAAGAGGCACGCATAAACTTTATTCGCGAGAACCAGGACGTGTTCGCTTGGACGCCGAGTGACATGCCGGGTATCCCGACTGAACTCGCCGAGCACAGCTTGCATGTTGATCCCAAGTCTCGACCAGTGAAGCAAAGCCTGAGAAAAATGAACGAGGAAAGGAGAAAGGCTATAGGGTCAGAAATAGCTCGGCTATAGGGTCAGAAATAGCTCGGCTCCTAGCAGCCGACTTTATCATGGAGGTCTTTCACCCGGACTGGCTGGCAAACCCGGTTTTAGTGCTGAAAAAGAATAATGAGTGGAGAATGTGCATAGATTATACAAGTCTCAACCAGCATTGCCCAAAGGATCCATTTGCCCTCCCAAGGATAGATCAGATCATAGATGCAGTTGCAGGATGTGACTTATTATGTTTCCTGGATGCTTATTCCGGGTATCACCAAATAAAACTCAAAAAGGAGGATTGGGAGAAAACTTCGTTCATAACCCCTTTTGGTGCTTTTTGCTATAAGACCATGACCTTTGGACTGAAAAATGCCGGCGCAACGTATCAGCGGTGTATTCAGAAGTGCTTTGAGGATCAAATTGGACGCAATGTTCATGCCTATGTTGATGATGTGTTGGTTAAAACAAGGAAAGCTGAAACTTTCATAGATGATCTAAAGGAGACCTTCAAGAACCTGAGGAGATACCAGATGAAGCTTAACCCGACTAAGTGCGTGTTCGGAGTGCATGCGGGAAAGTTACTCGGTTTCATCATTTATGAACAAGGGATTGAAGCTAACCCGGAAAAGATCAAAGCTATCCAGAATCTGAAAAAGCCGGAACAGCTGAAACATGTCCAAAAGCTCACGGGGTGCGTGGAAGCCCTGAGCCGGTTTATATCTCGGCTCGGAGAAAAAGCGATACCCTTATACCGACTCTTGAGGAAAACAGATAAGTTTGTATGGGACCAAGAGGCGGACGAGGACTTCGAGGCCCTGAAAAAGCAGTTGTCCGAGGCACCAATTTTAGCAGCACCGGGTCCTAAAGAGCCCATGCTGTTATATGTTGCAGCCGGGCCCCGGGCAGTCAGCGTAGTGGTTGTGGTTGAGCGTAAGGAAGATGGAAAGGATCACCCGGTACAAAGGCCGGTTTATTACGTGAGCGAGGTCTTATCGGAAGCAAAGCAGCGATACCCACATTGGCAAAAGCTAGTTTTTGGGGTATTTATGGCCAGCCGGAAATTGAAACCATATTTTCAAGAACACTCCATAACAGTAGTAAGTTCCATACCAATGGCGGATATCATCAGAAACTCAGATGCAACTGGAAGAATAGCCAAGTGGGCCATCGAGATGGGGGATTATCACATCAACTACGAGCCCCGGTCTGCAATCAAGTCCCAGGCTCTAGTGGATTTTGTCAATGACTGGACTCACACAAGCATGCCCATAATTATGCCAAGTTCAGAGTCTTGGGTGATGCACTTTGATGGCTCCAAGCAGTACGAGGGGTCAGGAGCTGGTGTGGTACTCACGTCGCCAAAAGGAGATAAGCTGAGTTACGTGTTACAAATTCACTTTGACTGCTCCAACAACGTGGCCGAGTATGAGGCCCTGCTACATGGATTACGAGTGGCAAAAGAGATGAATATTAAACGCATACGATGCTATGGAGACTCGAATCTCGTGGTACAGCAGGTTTCAGGTACATGGGACAGAAAAGATGCGACAATGGCGGCTTACCGCAGAGAGGTGGACAGGGTAGCCGGTTCTTTTTCCGGGTATGAAGTGGAGCACGTTGATCAGCGAAAGAATGAGGCAGCAGACGCGCTTGCGAGACTCGGTTCGCGTCGAGAGCCGGTTCCGCTTAATGTTTTCCTGGATGAGTTATGGCGGCCCTCTGTCAAAACCGAATCTGAAGAAGAGTTAGCACATCAAGACCCGGATTCAGAGTTTGTGGCCGCGGTACGCACTATTCCAGAGTGGACTGAGCCGTTCCTGGCGTTCTTATCACGAGGCGAGTTATCATCGCAGGAAGTGCTAGCCCGGCAAATCCTGAGATGGGCCAAGGGTTACTCCATC
This sequence comes from Alopecurus myosuroides, assembly GCA_028641055.1. Taxonomy (NCBI): domain Eukaryota; kingdom Viridiplantae; phylum Streptophyta; class Magnoliopsida; order Poales; family Poaceae; genus Alopecurus; species Alopecurus myosuroides. The sequence goes on from CM054063.1 coordinate 24,784,421, forward strand.
ATTAACGGTGAGCTCTACAAGAGAAGTGCTACAAACGTCTTTTTACGCTGTGTAACCCCAGAAGAAGGACGTCAGATATTGAAGGAGATCCATGAAGGCGATTGTGGGCACCATGCCTCCACAAGGTCCCTTGTGTCTAAGGCATATCGACATGGCTTTTCTGGCTCACGGCGCTAGCAGATGCGGAACGCTTGGTGGCAAGATGTGATGGATGTCAAAGGTACGCTCGTCAAACACATGTGCCGGCTATGGAGCTACGAACGATCCCATTGACTTGGTCTTTTGCGTTTTGGGGTATGGACATGGTAGGCCCTTTTCACATGTCTCCTTGCAAAAAGACCCATCTTTTGGTGGCTATTGATAAGTTTACCAAGTGGGTCGAAGTTATGCCCGTTACAAATTGTGAAGCGGCTACAGCTGTCAAGTTTTTGAAGAAAATCATCTATCGGTTTGGGTATCCTCATAGTATAATCACAGACAATGGAACCAACATGTCCTTAGGAGAGATGGAGAAATTTTGTGGAAACAATGGTATCCGGCTTGATGTAGCCTCTGTGGCCCACCCGCAAGCCAATGGGCAGGTGAAAAGAGCAAACCAGGAGTTACTTCAAGGATTGAAACCACGACTACGAGTCCCGTGTCTCAGAGCTGCTGGAGCGTGGGTTGAGGAGTTATCCTCCGTGGTTTGGGGAATTAACACCACACCTAACAGATCTACTCAAATGACCCTGTTTTTTATGGTTTATGGTGCAGAAGCAGTTCTTCCGAGTGATATCATCCACGATTCGCCGCGAGTGGCGGCCTACGTGGAAGTTGAAAACGAGAAGACCCGGCAAGACGCTGTGGATATGCTAGAGGAGCACAGAGAGCAAGCATTGGAGAGATCCGCCATATACCAGCAGGACTTAAGGCGATACCACAGCCGCCGGGTCAAGACCTGGGTTTTCCAGGAAGGAGACCTAGTGCTACGCCCAGTGCAATCCAAGGAGGGAAAGCACAAGTTATCTCCCCCATGGGAGGGCCCGTTCATCATAAGTCGGAATTTGCACAATGGATCATATTACTTGATAGATGCAAGGGAAGAGTCGGACACCGTCAATGACACCACCCATACCACTTCATCTATGCAAGAGCGAGAAAGACCATGGAACGTGGCTCAGCTGCGTCCCTGCTATACTTAGCATAGATTCGGTTTGCAAGTTGTATTGCACGATGTAACAGGCAGCAGGTTTCAGACGCACTCTTTTCCTATCCAGGGTACCTAAGGGGACTGGAGGGTTTTTAACGGGGCGGCCTGCTGACCTAACCTTTTCATATCAATAAAGAGATGGTTAAGTCATGATGGTTCTTACTTTTCTTGTATTTTTCTTTCTACCGCATGTTTTTTCTATGTCTAATCACGATTTACATCAGGTAAGTATATTACATTCAACTAGTTATAATTACCGATTTATGAGAAATATAGCGTAGAGTTTATATCCTCTTTTTCGTTTCTTTTTAAGTTATCTGTAAAACCTAGTATTGCATAATATATATTTAGGTCTTGGGGGCTGATTGCTTGAACAGCACAGTTGCAAACTCAGACCCGGCCATGATGCCATCAAGGTGTGAGGGCTTATTACTTGTAATAAGTACAGTCGCAATCTCATAACCTGGACAATAGAGCGAAACTTTTCTTGGCCTTTCTTGTTTAAGCTTGATGTGACTCGCAACGAAGTGGCATGATTGCTAGCCTATAAATTCAATCAGTCATGATGCCCATGGGGACTTGCCTGACCCTTTTTCATAGAGCTATAAGCAGCATTGAGTATCCACGCGAAAGCCGGCTTACAGCAAAGGGGGTCAAAATGGTCATCTAAACCACAAATTATGCGGAGTAAAAAGCAAAAAGCCGGAAACTCACAGTGTATTAAGCATAACTTCAGATAATCTCGTAGTTGGGGAGTCAGACGGACATGGAGTTTTCTTAAGCCACAAATCCCTAGGCTCCAAAATCCGAGTCTCCGGGACTTGGGGACTTGAGAAAGCAACAAGTTATCTAGCTAATGAACTCAACATTCAAAAATCGGAGTCTTGGGAGCTTAGGGACTTAAGAAGCAAAGTTCACCCAGTCAAAAAATCCTAAGACCCGGAAACCGGGTCTTGGGGACTTGGAAGAAAACTTTGCCTTACCCCAAAATCCAAGAATCGGTATTTATTGCAAAAAGTGCAGAAAAGCAAAAATATGCAAACACAAGGTTGAAAATCGCATACCAAAGGGATGAACAGGAGGGCCATCAAAGCCATAGAGTATTACAAACCAAAGGAGTAGTATCAAAAGTGCACAGGCGTACTATCAAATAAATAAGTGTACCAGGCATATTACAAATGCCTATTGGCCGAATGAGTGTTTGTTGGTAAAGACGAGAATATTACTCGGCGTCCATAGCCGAGTCTCCAAGGGTAGTCTTGGCAGCCGGGTCTTCCGTGTTCTCCCCCACAGTCTTCCCTGCCTCTGCGTCCGGGTCTACCGCGGAATCAGCACGAGCGGGAGGAGGGACAACTGGAGTCGTTGATGTTGGCGCAGAGCTGGCCGCGGCTTTCCTCTTGGCAACCTCCTCATGGTACCGAGCCAACATATCAAAGGGGGCAGGTAAATCGGAGCGTACCGGCTTATCGTCAGCGTCATATGGAGGTGTGAGCTTGTTTACGTCCAGTTTGTCGGCAATCAGGCTGGCCGAGTGACGAATCTGAGTATTGATGGCTTTGAGGTCTTTGGCTGAGAACCTCGAACCATCAGTGTTAAACTCAGGAAACCCGTTCACTAGCGTTGCCGGCTCAAGTTTCGGATAGTAGGCTTTGGCCATCGCTAAGCCACGGATCACCCCAACTCGGCATGCCGAGCGCCTCCAAAGATCGATCCAGGCAGGGATCGTTGAGCACGCCTCAAGCATCTGGGATACGCCACCATAAGTGTCGGTTCACTTCAAAGCCTCCAAGGTCCACTTGGTCCCCACCGAGAATTGCCGGATAATAGCCTTAAGTGTCTTTAGCTACTCGATATCATCCTCATCCTCAGCCTTTTCACCCGGACCTGCAGAGTGAAAAGAAAAGCAAGGTGATGAGACCCGGGTTTAAAGACCCTACAAAATGAGAAATCCGAGTGATAGTCAGGAGATCAGGTGTGCTTTACCAAGGATGGAGCTGTAAGTGTCGGCAATAAAGGTCGAAAGTTTCTTCAAAAGTCCTTCAGTGTTATGGAGTTTTTTCTTGTACTTCTTGCACTCCTTAGAAAGATCTTTGACCTCGGCCTCCAGCTCTTCACGAAGTTTGTTCTCAACTCTCAAGAGTTCGTTGGTTTTCGCCAAAACTTCGTCCGTCCGGGTCACATAAGCCTGAAAATAGACAAGGAAACGTCAGTCGGCAATAACATAAAGCTGCATGAGAACGGTTATATAGCTACAAGAGTACCGAGTAAACTTATGACAGTTCACCCGGAACTTGGGGACTAGGATGTGTATGTACATAGTATTAGTTAAGCTACCTGATGCTCGGCTACCAGAGACTCAATGATATCTTTTTCAGCTGCTTTCAGGGAGTAGTACTCTCCCAACACCTTTTCAAAGTCAAGGCCGCTGAGAGCCGGCCTGGAAGAGCTAGGGTTCTGGTTACCCGGTGGCAGGGTCGCCTCCTGTTTCAGCGGGTCAACTCTGGTTGCCTGGGTGTTGGGAGCAGGAGATGCCCTTTGCGTCCCAAGGAACTCGACGTCAGGGTCAGCCGAGTGATGCGTGGGCGGAGGAGACTCGGTCATGGGAATGGCCGTGTCTTCCGGATCTTGTTCTTCAACAAATGGGGGCTTCGTAGCACTCTCCGGGTCCTCCATAGCCGGGTCATCAGCAGGGGTTTCCTCTTGGTCACCGAGGGTAACCTTGGATCTGAGAAAAGAAAACAAAAAGTTAGTGAACAACAAAGGGAAATGCGTAAATTAAAAGATATTGGCGAACAAGACATGCGAATTACCCGGTATTTATGACAAAGTCGGTTGGAAGATCGTTGCTAGACCCGGAGGACGCTGATAAAGAATCGGAAAGTGAGACCCGGAGTTGTCCGGCTAATGGATGATTTGGAGATGGATATTTTCGAGGAATGTAGGCAGAGTAAGTGGAAGGAGTACCGGCTCAGCGAGCGGGCGACATAGGGATCCCGGGATGGAGGGGATAATCACCCGGAGAAGTCCAGGTTGCCCGTCGCTTGGCTGGGACCGTGTCCTTCAGAGATGATGTGGTGGTTAGATACCTGTTGAGTTTGCACATATTGGCATAGGAGTACGGCTCTGAGGTCATGGAAGAGTACGACACCTTGAAAACAACTTTCCTGGGTTTCCTCTTCTGGCCAACCTCAATCTCCGACTCTGCCTCGCTCTCCTCCGATTGAGAGCCGTCTTTATCATCCAGCGCTGGTGATGGTGGGGCATTGTCGGAAGGAGAAGAATTTTGGTCTAATAGGCTAACAAAGTATTTATTAAGCAGAGACCCGGAATTACCTTCATCGCTGTCAGTCGGCTCCTCCTCCTCCTCCGAGTTTTCAGAAGGGGGAGGGGTGACAATTTTCCAGAATGCATCGGTTTCCTGGGTGAGAAACAACAGACAAAAGTTAGTACGTATACATAAGAAAGACCAGTCGGTATAGAAGGTGATAATCGGTTCTTACTGGAGGAGCCGGGTTAGAGCGCGTAAAGGGGCCGATTCCGGAGATGCTTTTGATGACATGTACTTTCTCGGCCAAGAAGTTCTTCATGGCCTTATTCACATCCATAGCCGGGTATGATTTCTCCGAGTATCGGAGAGAATCGGTAAGGTGGCCGGAATACTCACAGATGAGCTTTGGGCGAACGCTGTTTGGCTGGATCCGGCAGCTGATCCAGGTCTTGATTAAGTTTAGCCCAATAAGACCATGGGTTGCTAACATGGAGAGTTTGTGAAGGAGGGGCTGGATTGACTGTCTGTCGGCTTCGGGTGCGAAAGAGCTAAGATTGTCGGAAAGGGCCAGAGTTTCAACTGAGAAACCCGGCAAAGGCTTCTGGCCGGGTGTGGAGGTGTCTCGGCAGTAGAAATAGGTCTTCTGCCAGTGCTTCACATGACTATGAAGGCTGAGAGTCGGCATCAGAGAATTTTTGCGTCTCTGAATGGATACCCCCACACACACACAAACGAGGAGGGGCCTGTCTGTGCTCTCTCGGCAGGGTTTGCATTGGAATAACTCCAAAAACAAAGCAAGGTTTGGGGGAATGCAGAGATATGCTTCACAAAGAACTATGAAGTGGCAAATATTTAAGATTGAGTTTGGACCAATGTCAAAAAGTCGGAGTTTGTAGTGGTCCAGAAGTTCGCGGAAAAAGGGGTGACCCGGGGGCGGAAACCCCGGATCACGTGCTCAAGGAAGATAACCACCTCACCTGTACCGGGTGAAGGGCGGGTCTCCTCTCCAGGCGTCCGCCAATGGATGTCCGACTCTGCCGGCAGAACCCCAGACTCGGCCAGCTCGTCCAGTTTTGCCTTGCTAACAGTCGATTTCGCCCAGTTGGCGGAAATCGACTGACCCGGCTTTTGCTTCGAAGTCGGGTTTTTCCCCTTGGGCTTGGTGCTAGCTTTGGGCGCCATAAGAGAGGATCTAGATGAAATCGAGCACAAGTAAGTGTGGATCTAAAAATTCAGGAAAACGCATCTAATGATGTAACAAGAAAAGAGAGATAAAGAGCTAAATGCTTGCAAGGAATACGGAAATGGATCTAGGTAAGGTTGACCGCGAACGAATATGAGAGTTAAGGAGAACGCATCTAGCTAGCGGAGCAATGGCGGAGAAACATAGATAACATTCGTGATGAACACCAATGTAAAGATTGGAAAGGATAAAACTCAGATCCAGATCTATTGGGGCTTACCGGATACGGAGGCGGAGCTTGGCTTGCACGGTGGCGGCGGCCCGGTGACGGCGTTTGCGCGCGGCCTGAAAAGCTCGAGATGCTCCTTAGGGTTCCAATGGCGCGCCTGCTCTCCGATGCGGAATCCGGCGGGTGCGATGGCGCGGACACGGAGACGCTAGACGGCGGCTGGCGGCGAGCTCGGTGGCGCAGGCGCGGCTCCGGCAGTTAGGGTGTGGCCTTGGGATCGCGGGCGCAGGGGATGAGCGGGAGGAGGAAGATGAATAGGAAATGAACCGTTCGAAAATTTTAGGGTTAGCCCTCCTGGGCCAATTTATAGGCGCAGGGAAAACCCTAGGGCCTAACGGTAAGATTGAGTGGTTTCCGAAAAGATTTGATCCGGCCCGAGAATTTGGGGATAAATATCAGGGTGATTATTGCGTGATATCCGGATAAGTTAAGATTGGTTGAGTGGGTCGGATTAAAGATATGATTACTCGGACTAGCCGATAGAAACATAGATGCCGGGTCATGTTATGTTTCCTCGGAGTGTTAACCCGGGGTATGACACCTTGGCTTGAGTGAAACTGGGTTATTATATGGACCGCCCGAAGAGCAGGCCTGGCTGTAATTAAAGCAATCTGACCCGGTGTGTTATGGATATGAATTTTTATTGTTTTGCAGGGAATAGCGTGCGCTTCATGGTTGATCCCAAGATGCCCAAGCTATTCTGGGGACTACTGTCGGGGGGATGATAACCCGGTAGGACCATTCCTTGGCGAAAACCCGGCCAGAGGGACATCACACAAGACCCGGCCCAAGATGGAGGAGTTTCTAGAAGGCCCAAAAGGGAGCGTGGATTTTGTAATCCGTGCCTTGGGGGCCACGATTAGGAAACCTAGGGTTATGTGTGTATTCCAGGTAGGATTCCGGGTGTGCCTTGTATAGGAAGCCAGAGAGCCGGGTAATATATAAAACGGCTCCTGGGACAGAGGACAGAGAGTTTTCCAGATATTTGAGTATTCTAGTAGTACGAGAGCTGGTACTTGTAACCCTAGATCGGAATCTCGGCGACATTGCAGCCAGAGCTTCCAAATCTCCAGTTGATATGATTTCCCTTGAGCTAAAACCTCTCCCAAACACCAGAGTCGATCTGCCCCAACCTAAGTTACCCCCGTTAACGTCTTCTGTGAATATCCCGCGACAAGTGGCTTTGGAGATCAGACTACCACGACTGCATCCAGCCACATGGGCAAAGGATATCATCCTTGATAGCATGTTCTCTGATGATGAACGATGCAAGATTACCACATTGATGCATTCAATTTGGAACGCAAGGAACCGGTGGACACATGATCAGGAGTGTGCAGATCCTTCTATTGTCTTGAAGAAAATTAAAGAAGACATCTCCTTGATCGATTTACCTCGGAAACATAGAACTACAGTGAATCAATGTTGGAGACCACCAGATCCGGGGTGGGTTAAAATCAATGTTGATGGCGCTATAAACATTGATGTTTGCATGGGAGGTGGAGGTGTAATTGCGAGATCGCATGTATCCTTTTTAGGTGCATGGTGCGAGGCACTGATGGGTGTCACCGATCCTCTCATTGCGGAAGCCATGGCGCTGAGGGAGGGGCAATCCTTGCCCAGCTTCGCGGCTTCTCGCACGTCATCATGGAGTCAGATTGCTTAGAGGTGGTTGACCTCTGGAATTCGTGTCACGGTTCTCGTTCAGTGGTGACGCCTATCTTACAAAATATGGGGGAGATTGTTACTAGTTTTGCTTCTTTTTTAGTTAAGCATGTGAGGAGAGAGGCTAATATGACTGCGGATATTTGTGCTAAACTAGCCTGTACCTTATCAGGTTCAGAGTGTTGGATGCGGGAGTGTCTGCCTTTTCTTCAGACTAGCCTCCTTTATGAATGTAATCGTTCGTTCATTGATCAATAAAGCTCCTAGACACCGCATGCCGTCGGCCTGCATACCCGTGAGAAGGTGGCACGTCAAACGCGTTTGAAGGGCCGTTTTTGGCTGGGGCAGAACATACCCCTCAAAGCAAAACAGAATACTAGGGGGGAAGGGGTCGAGGGTCCAAGCCCGAAGTAATGATTTTTTTTTTCCTGAAGTCAATCTTCATAAAGACAACTGACCGAATCTCCTTCTCTGTCAAGGGTATCTCTAGGCAATCCGCATCCATCCTCGATAGGATATCCCGCTCATGCCATAGCTTCTCCTCGATAGGCATGATTGCACTTTGTAGGCATGCCGACATCCAGATTGCACTTTATAGGCAATCTGCATCCAAAGTGCGAGCTTTTCGCACGGTTGATTCTTACAAATAAAGCGTGGACGGTGAATCTCTTAGCTAGGCGGGGTTGGCCAAGTTGTGTCATATGCCAACTATGCAAGAGGGAACCGGAGACCGCGGCGCATATCATGTTTCGATGTAGGTGCTCTATTCGTATTTGGAAATGTCTCAAGGAGTGACTTGGCTTGGGGGATTTTGACATCTCGCACTGGGGTTTCTTCGGATCGGTCGAACAATGGTGGTGCTCCATCATCAGGGCAAATGCTCGTGTCTCAAAGGCCTCTCATCCTTACTTCTTCTTGCCGCATGGGAAATATGGACCAAACGGAGCGCAAGAGTCCTCAGCAATCACGCATCTATGCCTTCTGTTGTAATCACGTCTATTAAGAAGAATGCCGCCCCTGTGGGGATTGCGGGTGCAAACTGTTGGAGTGCAATTTTACCGTGAGTGTAGGATTTTGTTCTTCTCAAAACTTCGGTTTGAGGCGTGTGTTGTAACCACTAGGGGTCCGTTTGGGAGCTTCTTTTTTCTTGAAGCATTGGGAGAATACTTCAGTTTCTTAAAATTCTGAAGTATTAAATACTTCATGACGTTTGGTTCTAATAAATATTGTGGTTTTAGATACTTTAGTATATGAAGAAATAACACTAATTTTGAAGTATGGAAAAAAGAGATCCAAACCTTTTTTTTTTCAAAACTGAAGTATTTGTCTCCTGGACATGTCAATGTAGTACTTCAGTGTGAAACAACACTTTTTTCAAAATCGAGGATATCCTATTGAGGAAATGCTATGCCGGCATCCATCTTCGACTTGCACCATGCCTACAAAGTGCAATCTGGATGCTGGCATCTCCTGAGAGGCGAAGGACCCGATCATGCTTTGGCAATATGCGGTTAAAAGTTCCTGATCTGCTCCTACATAAGAGCAGGACAAATCGTTTCCGAGTACGACGTCAAAGCCGTCCTCGATTGGGCATAGGACGGGTGGGATAAAATTGCTTCCACCGGAACCCGAGCGCTTCCCGTCGTTAAACCTATGAATATGTTAGCGGATCCAATAAGAATAACGTATGCACTCACCAGGTGATTTTGTACCGGCATATAGGAGTTGTTGTTGACAATGCGTGCGCCATATTCGTCGAACTCAAGGCTCCCTATCGTGATTGTATCACCAATTCCGCTGAGTATTCCCGCTTGGAACGTAATCCCGGATGCCGCAGGCCCCATGGTGGGCGCCAACTGTTGAGTGTTCGTAGTATGGTTCATGGCAGGGGTACCATAAGCCGGAAGTAGAAGGTGGGTGTCGGCTATATGCCAACTAGGGGTATATCCGGCATTGGCCAAAGGCCGGATTACCAAGGTGGCCCACAAGCAATGGAGCAAGATCCATTCGGCGGCCCAGTAAAGCTGACGCGCAGGCAACCGGATTCTAGAAGAATCCGGACCATGGCCCATTGCATGGTACGACTTGGAGAAGAAGCCGAATGCCTTACTTTTCAAGAACAGGATTATTTTCCGTAGTCTTTTAGGTTTCTTTCCTGTAAGCCCTAGTCCGACTATCTATATAAAGCCGGACGGGAGCAAGAGACAAGAACAGAAGAGAGAACAGAAGTTCTAATAGCTAGAAGTTGACTCGCCAAGAAGTTGATCCTCGTCGAATTAACGAATCCATACTCACAATTGTACCGAACCTGGGTAAATCGTGTCCTCGTTTCCAGTACTCCCACGTTCCCCCACCGTTCTACCAGTAGGCTTATGGCACCCCCGTCCATGATGCTAACTATGAAGTCTCGACAGTTGGCGCCCACCGTGGGTCTAGCGGCGTTGGGAGTCACGTTTCGAGTGGGGATACTCGGCAGAATCGGCAACACGATCACTGTCGGAAGCCTGCAATTCGATGGCGATGTCGGACGTTTTCTTGACAACGGATCCTATATGCCGGCACAGAATCATCTGGTAAGTGCTTGTGTCTTACCGATTGGATCTGCTAATATTTTTATCGGTTTGACACCAGAAGCATTGGGATTCCATGGTGGAAGTAATTTTATCCCACCCGCCATATGCCCAATAGATGAAGGCTTCAATGCCGGGTTCTGCTCAAATATGCCCTATTCATACATAGGGGTGGATCAAGCCTCAATGGCTGCATATCGCCAAAGCATGATTGGATCTGCCGCCTCTCTGGAGATGTCTGCAGCCAAATCGCACTTCGTCGGCATGGTGCAGTCAGAGATCGCCGAAAACACGGAAGTCGAAAGTCCCGTGGAAAAGGCAAAAAATACTAATCCCACAGATAAAGTGGAAGATCCGACATCCGCTAATCAGGCGACAAACTCGGAAGCCGAGTCCATATTAGCTGCCATTGAGACAAGATTTGACTCAGAAACCGGATCTGCAGGATACAATACACATTCCGAGGATGAAGATGAGGACGCCTTCGAAAGAAAGGTGAAGTCCATGCAGGAAAGCTTCCATGAAGTACTTGTGGAAAAACCAACTAGAAATTCGGATGCCGAAGAGGAAAAGGAGGCGGATCCTAGAACACCTCCGCTAGATAATGAGGAAGAAGGAGAAGAGGAGTACGGCGAAGTTAGTCCGACTTATCCTGATGTAAGGAATTGACGGAAGATGAACCAAACAGAAAACCTTCATCTTCCAAGAAGAAAATGAAGTCCTCCAGAAAGCTGCTATCCAAATCACAGAAGAAAAATATGGAAAGATTGGCGGATATTGCCAACCAAAACCTGGAAGTTGGAGGATGCAGTAGCGTAAAGTCGGAGGAGAAGAAAAAGACTGAGATTCCTGTTCCACAAATGTCGGAACAGGAGGACATCGATATGATCCAAACCCCAGTTGCACGAGATGAACCACCGGAAGTGCTAGAAGACAGAAGGCGGCCATAATGTGGCAACAACAACACATATTCCGGACGCGGGAAAATCCCCTCAAAGCCCAGGAAGCTGTCAAAACAAAACAGGAAGAAATTGAGGAATACAAGCACCGTAATATGTGTGGAATAAAACCTACAAGGTTACCCGGAATTTCAAAGCCGGAAGAACTGCTAGCCAGCCAGAGGTTTGCAAACCCGTCTTGGCAAAGGCAAGTTAACAACACAAATGCTAAGGGAGAACACATATACAAGACTGCAGCCGAAAACGCAGAGGCCTTGTTCGCCATCCTTATCAACGACCTATACTCCAATGATGAAAATTTGCAGGGAGTATATGCTTTCCTAGAAAAGGCATTACAACAACAACAACAACAACAACAACAACAACAACAACAACAACAACAACAACAACAGCAAGGACAAGCACGTTCCGGCAAGTTACATGATGATTCAGCCTTGTGCAAAACTGCCACGTGCGCCGCTAAAGCACCTGAACCAGATGAACCCATAGATTCAGGCGATTCGAAGGAAAAGAAGGGAGATCCGAAGAAGGACAAGAAAATCCCGAATAACAGGCATGAAGCGTACATAACAGGATCCCATCTGCTAATACGCGAAAATAATACAAAACCCCGCACCGATAAGGACCGGGAAGACAAAAACCAGAATAACGGAAAAACAATGCCGCCTCCGAGACACCCGGCGGATAAAGCTGGAAGATATGATCACCCTCACAGGAGTGATAGATCTCGAACCCTCCTAGAAATAAGGAACACGTGAGGAGTAGAACTCCACCTCATTCCAAAGGATGAGATGCTGGAAAAAATTATAATGATCCAAGAAGAGTGTATTCACGCAACAATGGATCAGAGCGGAGCAGATCCCCCTCTGTTCATTCAGTTGGAAGGTATTCCGCACTCGCCGATAAGGCGAAAAAACAAACGATTTATATTACGCACTTGTCGTCCAGATCAACAAAGGAACAGACTTGGAAGTTGTAATTCCTGCCCTTGATGCTGCTGGATGGAGCGCGAGATTGGATTAATGGCCTTCAGTCAAGAACGGTGGACAACTGGCAGGATATGGCTAGAGTTTTTGCTCAGCACTACCGGGATACATACAAACGCCCCAAGAGCATCAACCAACTGAACCGTTGCGCCCAATATGAGGATAAGTCGTATGTCGATTTCATCTCACGATGGATAGCAATGAAGAATAGTTATTCTGGAGTAAGTGATGTACAAGCTGAAAGTACAAGGATACCGCCTAGAGGGGGTTGAATAGGCGCTTTAAAACAATTTTCGGTTTAGGCTTTAATAAATGCGGAATAAAACTAGCATTTAATTTATCAAGTATAAAACCTATACAAGCTAGGTTTATCTATGTGCACCAACAATTTATGCTAAGAAAAATATACAACTATGTGATAGCAAGAAACATGACTTCAAGCACGATGGCTATCATAAAGGTAAATGCATAAGTAACGAGCTAGAGTATAGAAATAACCGAAGCACAAGGAGACACCGATGTGATTACCGAAGTTCCTTCCCAAGGAAAGTACGTCTTCGTTGGAGAGGTGGAGAGCCACCTAGGAGCTCCTCAATAGCACGAATGTGCACACCTTATTCTCCTTGAGCTTCTCCGGTGAGGGAGATTCTCGTTTCCACTATGAGGTCGTCTTGAAGGCGGTGACCAAACCTTACACGAGGTTGAAGCTATCTCCACAAGTAAGTTGGAGGCTTTCAACGACCCTTCTTGCAACAAGGTGGAAGCCCCAAGCAGTAACCGTCTAGGGTGCTCAATACACCCAAGAGGAACAATCTCTCCGGTGACCAAGCACCCAAGAGTAACAAGCTCACGAACTTCTCTTTCATGAATCCTGTAGGGAACTCAAACCGATGCACCTAATGCAATGGCAAGAACATACAAAGTGATCAAGTCCTTCTCTCTCTCAAATCCCACCAAAGCAACTAATGACATGCAGGGAGGAAGGAGGAAGAACAAGGAAAACAATAAATGAATCCCAAGATCCAGATCCAATGGATTCCCCTCACTAAGCGGAGATATTGATCGGTGGAATAGTAGATCTAGATCTACTCTCTCTTTTCCCTAAAAAGTGTCAAGAATCATTGGAGGGATTGAGAGAAACCCAAAATTTTGAAGGTCAACAATGGAGGAGAGAGGAAATGGGCCGGGTAGCCTCCTCTTGGGGAAGAGGAAGGCTATTTATAGCTTCCCACGAAATATGGCCATCCGGGCTGGAATTTTTTCACTTACCCCGGAAATTTCCGGCCCCCGGGGCGCAAATTTCAACCCCGGAAATTTACGGATGACCCAAGACCCCCTGGAGCGCGAGTGCCCGCTCTCTGGTGCCGGTCCGGATATTTGCCCCGGAATATTCCGGCCTTAGACCGGAATTTCCGCCCCCCTCAAAACTGCGAAAACGTTGATACGAAAACGGTCATATCTTTTGCATCCGGACTCTGTTTTTGACGTTCTTGGACTCGTTGAAATCGCAACGAAGAGAACTAATGTAATATGAAGAGAAAAATCATAGTACCACAAGGGAGAATAAAACCAAATGGGCAAAGTCTAGACCTCTCTATAAGATAGGAACCGGCAAAACCTCCAATAACAAAAACGCAATAAGTTTTCTATACGAAATCCTTTTTTGATGAACTTGAGCTTGACATGAATAACAAGACAAGCTCTAAAAAACATGGAGAAAACACAAATAAGAAACAAGAAAGATGATGCCAAGGATGCAAAGGTTTGAGCTCTCTACGAACGATACGATCAAGCAACTCATTCGAGAGCCCCTCTTGATAGAACAGTTATCTATCCTATAACCCGGTCTCCCTACTAATATCATGAGACCTATAAAATAGAAAACCTATCAATGTCACCTTTGTCTTGCGCATTCCAATTGAGCTAGATGATGACGATCTTAATCACCTCAAGTTGGAGCACCTTTCTTGATTGCGCTTCGCTTTGTGAAGACTTATAAATTGCTCCCCATAAGATAATATGGGAAAGTTTCTCACATGTCCATCTTCACTTGACAATAATAATTTCATATTGAACTTGAAATTCAACTAAGTATCTTCTCTTTATTCATGATGATGATGTCTTGAAGGTAAACATGAATGTTCACGCGATCTCCTTCTTCAAGACATACTTGCAATATGATCAATAATAGCATGGAAATTCTTCTTCTTGATCATATCAAATGTATTCATTATAAGAAATGATCTAGATGGAATCCAACCTTGAATTCAAAACATGGAGTTCAAGTGGTGACAATGGACAAACCTACAAGGATATCTCAATGAAACTATTAGTCCATAAGGATTGTCATTAATTACCAAAACCACACGTGGGGCACCATGCACTTTCAATCTCCCCCATTTTGGTAATTGATGAGAATCCCTTTTACGAGGGTTTATATAATGAATTAAGCAAACATGCAAAGCAATACACATGGATGCATGAGCATGGAAGGCAAAAATGCTTAAGAACAAAACCAAACCCCCTTAAACCCTCTAAACTTCTCCCCCATTGGCATCCATTGCCGAAATGTGCGGAAAATGTAAAAGGCCAATATAGTAAGAGCTCCCCTACAATTTTTGCATTTCTCATAGTATGAGTGAAAACAAATGCATATTCAATGACGAATAGATGGGGGGGAGATCAAACTATATTGAGTATCAAAAGATTGCAAAATAATATTATATTCCTTTAACACTTCTTCCAAGAGGAGGAGCACAAACAAAGGATCCGAAAAACCAATGGAACCAAAGATTTTATGATTTTAGCAAAATAGTGTTCTAAAGAAAATCACGAAGCTCCCCAATGTTCATACAATATTTAGAGTTTTTGCATTTTAATACAAATTGCACAAAGATGGGATCATCACTCTCCCAATATCCTCTAAAACACAAAACAAGTGCAAGAGGTCATAAAAAGCAAACTAGGCATAAAAATTGAAGAAAATAAATGAATGATTGAGAAAAAAATTACCAAATGAACGGAACACCACGAGACAACGCGCAACCATACATAAGGAAACCAACATTCCCACCAAGGTAAGCATGAGAGACAAAAAACTCAAAAACAAATGAGTGCATAAGATGAAAATAAGGCAAGCACTCATAAGGAAAATACTAAACAAAAATGAAAAGGGTATAAGAAGGGTGGACTCCAAAGGAATAGTATACCAAAAAGATATGTAACTCCTCTCATGTGTATAAGTTTCTAAGTGGACATAAATCATGATAATATGTATCCACAAAGAAGCATGTACACACAAAATAGTTAAAAAGTGAAGAACATGATATCCAAGAGGAAGTCATAAATACACCTATAAGATTTTTTTTATTGAAAGCATATCACATAGCTCAATTTTATATCAAATGGCGATAAATGAATTTCCAAGACAAACACACCAAAGACATCACAAATACCAATAAAGGAAAAATAGATAGTTGCAATGTTTTGGAAGAATCAAGTATCACAAAGGGAGAATAATTTTACAAATAAAGAATTTTCATGCCAAGATGCAACCTACACAAGGTTGAATACAAGAATAGTATGCATGAGAGATACTTGTTGCCAATATTGCATTGGAGATGTTGTTGTTGATAAGAGTTAATCCATCATCCTAGCTTGACTCCGATAAGATCATGGTGACAACACCTTCCTTGAGAATGAGGCAAGCATCCAATGCATCTCAAATGTACCTAAAACACATTTAAGCACAAAATGATCCTCAAACACATTGGGTCCAAAGTAGTTATACAAACTACAGTACATAGGATAATCTCCACATAAATATGTTCATATAGATGTGAAATTGAATTTCATGCACATCTTAGCCGATTTAGGATTCGGTGGAGTTTACCCTATATATTGGATCAAAGAAAGTAACATGACATAACAAATACTTTATTAAATATGGATGCAAAGATTTTCAAGAACCAAAAGACAAGTGAAAACGAGATAAAAAAGAACCAATTGACACTTTAAAGAAACCAATTAAAATTTACAAGAAGAAATGAGATATTGAACTCCCAAAAGAGATATCAAAAGAAAGATTCATTAATGAAAAGAAGTACAATATCCAAAATAGATCAATTTGAAAATAAAGCAATGAGTAAGATAACCAACTCCCCAAAAGAGCAAGGTTCCAAAAACTAAACCAAACCCTCTACACTTTTCATGATGGCACAAAGTACCAAGACGAAAAGGTTTGTCTTACCTAAAGACACGTCATCGGGATTAAATACCAATTGAGAAAGATCTAAAGATAAAAGAAGAAAACTAGTGTTCTAACTAATATAGGAAAGCTCCCCCATGATTTTTGCATTATTTATGATTTTGACCTTTAATACAATATGCACACAAATGGGATCCTTGCTTTAGATTTAGCAATTAGAACACCAAAAAAATACGAGTAAAACAAAGGGATTCTCAATAGGCAAGGAATACAATGGGAGTGAGCACAAAGCAATTCCTTGGCAAGAAATATGGAAAATAGAAGAAATATACCAAGTAAAATATGATCAATAAATTCTACCACAAACAAGATTATCACTTGTCAAGTACAAGGAGTACGGAGTTATTTCTCGGTGGTATGTTGCATAGATATTCATGATCATATTCACAAAATAAAAGCATATGAAAAGGATAGGTTTGAAAACACCATGCTTAAATAGATATTCTTGGTGGATTCAATAGTCGAATGATCATGCAAAGCAATGATTAATATAACATGAATCAACCGGTTTTCTAGATAATACATACTAGTGCACATTTGAGGAAAACTGCACCAAGAAAGTCTCTCACAAACAAGATCCAGAAGATTTGCAGATAAAAACATTTAAGCAAATTGAAACTTGTTTGAGCACACATGCCCCATAGGAACAAGATAATTGACAATATCAATTCTAGGTGGAAAACCTGAAATGTTCACACTCTTTAAGTTTGTAATATTCACAAAGGATATTACTCCCCCGTAATGTGATAATCCTTATCTTATTAACAAGAGGAAAATAAATAACAACTAGAGATAATTAATAGACATTATTGAATTGAATTTCTCAGGAGCATGACATACCACATAGAGGCTAGACAATATTGAAATATCAACACTAAATGGTATTGCTCATGTACATACATTTTAGGATTGTGAAGTGCCAAGGCATATCATTCCCCCAAAATAGGATAGTCCATTAACGCTCAAAAGAGCCAAATAAGATACAAGCAAGATACAATAAGGATCAAAGCAAACTCATACATACATGTTGTGCAAACCGACAAACACATACTAGATTACTCAAGGATAAGTAAGTAGTAAGCACAACATATACAAAATACAAGCAAGGTACAAAACCAACACAAACAAAGGGGCAAGCAACTTTCAATGTATATATAAAATGTAAATACACGTTACCGCAAGAAGGAGAATGGAATATGAGATAGAGACATGATAATACAAATAAATTGTATTGAGGAAATACAAGTGATGAATATCCCTTAATTATTCATGATATGTCCAAGTCTCTAATGCCCTCCAATAACACCTATTGATCAAGTTTGAGCTTGTTGGTCCCCAACCAAGTTGGGTCCTAAGAGGCTAGTCACAATAGGCTTGGCAACCCAAATGGTTCTTTTTTTTATACCACTTTGATTACCAACATATTTGACAAACACATTGCACACATTATCCTTACAAATGGAATACACATCATCAATCATGACAGGGTTGCATAATGTACCATTAGTGCATGAAGAAGCAAGATGGCCCTTTTCGCGACATAAATATCAACAACGAATCCTTCCATTATTCTTAGTTGATTTCTCAACTTGAGAAGCGTTAACTTGAGTCTTCATGGGAAGAGGAATTCTTAAAATTGAAGTTGAGGTTGAGGTTGGACTTGTGGCCGCTTCCCTTGTTTCTTCTCACTAAGTTGCTTCTTCTTCAAAGGGAATGATCTAACATGATACCCTTCAACCTTGCACTTGAAGCAAACAATCTTGGCATAATTATTGACTTGTTCATGCCCCTTCTTCTTGACGACCTTGGACTTGTTCTTGTGATTGGAAATGAATCCAAGTCCTCGCTTGTTATTGTTTTATTTTTGGAGAATCAACATATTGTCAAGTGTGGACTTACCTTTATGACACTTCTACAAGTCTTTCTTCAAAGAAGTGACTTGGGCCTTGAGCTCATTGATTCCCTCTATAACGTTAGTATCAACACAAGAGCTATAGGAAGTAGATGCATCATTTTTAGAGCAACGAGGCAAGGAAAGCAATTCATCACAATATGTGGAAACATTATGAGAAGATGAATTACTAGGACTAGCACAAGTAAATATAGCATTTAGAGTAGAGGTTGTTTCTTTGTCCACATGAGGCTCACAAGATCTTACCTTAGTTAAAATAGCCTCATGAGCTAATTTTAGCCTCTCGTGGGAGACTAGAATATCCTGATGAGAGCTTTAGAGCTTGTCATGAGTTTCTTCCAATTTCCCTTAATTACTAGTTAGCAACTCAAGTTGAGCCTGTAAATCAACATTCTCCTTTAATATAGATGCTTCACAAGAAATAGAGTTAGTAGCACAAGCATCATCATTTTTTAGCTTTGAGGTCATTAGAAAGAGCAGGAGATAATTCATTGTCCCTTCTAAGCTTAGAAACGCTAAGAGCATAGGTTTCTTATAGAATAGATAGTTTATCTTCAAGAGAAGATCTAAGTGAACGCTCTTTCTCAAAAGAATTTTCAAGCTCTTTGTCCTTAATAGAATGACCACCATTATGACTTTCCAAAGTCACAATGATATCCTCCTTTTCATATATAAGAGAGTTAGCCTCATAAAGTTGTACTAGGTGAGCATTCACATTTTTCTTGGTCTCACCATCAAGGCTAGCTAACCACAAAGCTATCCACTCATCTCTATCAATGATATATATTGGGGTTCAAAGTAGAAGATACCTTTGAATCCTTGGCCATGAGGCAAAATGTGGTAGATGATGATGGAACATTACTTGAGGCACCACCCAAATCCACATCTTGTTCCATGGAGAGTTGGGTTTCCTTTAAATTGTTATCCACACAAAGACTAGAGGAAACACACTCATTTTTATCATGGGAACAAGGTAAATCAAGCATATCATCATGAGATTTAGACACACAACATTGAAATGATATGATCAACAAGGACTATCAACACAAGCATGTAAAACATTTTTGGTGCTAGTTGTGTTTAAGTACAAAGATGAGGCATGGCAATAAGATAGAGATGAATGATCATCAATAAAAAGCCCACTATCATTATTACAAAGCCTATCACTACTCACCATCTCATTAGTTTGTGGCTTACCACATGTTGGTGAAGTAGAATAAGTTGAGAAATCATCACGGCCGAAGATGTAGGGAGAGAAATCATCCTCAACAATATTGGACACTCCATATTTATCTTCAAGCTTTGTCCATACCTCATGAGCATTCCGGATAGGAAAGAGTGGCTTAATAACTACAAAGCTCACAAGAAGGAAAAACACAATAATAGCAAGAGCATCGAGAGATAAGTTTTTCTCTTCCCCTAAAGTTGGATTTTGAGGATCCCTTTGAGGAGAAAAACCCATCTCTACAATTTGCTCCATATGTGGGTCCATGAACCACAAATAAATGATCATACAAAATTTTCAAACATCATAGTTTGTGCCATCGAAATGAAATGTGGGATCGTGCACTAATTCACTAAGCGACATCATTACTATCAAGGCGGTGAATCCTAACAATGAGAGCCCTTGCTCTGATACAAATTTAAAGTACAAGGATGCCTCCTAGAAGGGGGGGGTGAATAGGAGCTTTAAAATAATTACGGTTTAGGCTTTAATAAATGCGGAATAAAACTAGTGTTTAATTTATCAAGTACAAAACCTATACAAGCTATGTTTATCAATGTGCACCAACAATTTATGCTAAGCAAGATATACAACTATGTGATAGCAAGAAAGATGACTTCAAGCACGATGGCTATCACAAAGGTAAATGCATAAGTAACAAGGTAGAGTATAGAAATAACCGAAGCACAAGGATACATCGATGTGATTACCGAAGTTCCTTCCCAAGGGAAGTACGTATTTGTTGGAGAGGTGGGGAGCCACCTAGGAGCTCCTCAATAGCACGGATGTGCACACCTTATTCTCCTTGAGCTTCTCCGGTGAGGGAGATTCTCGTTTCCACTATGAGGTCATCTTGAAGGCGGTGACCAAACCTTACATGAGGTTGAGGCTATCTCCACAAGTAAGTTGGAGGCTCTCCACGAAGCTTCTTGCAACAAGGTGGAAGACCCAAGCACTAACCGTCTAGGGTGCTCAATACACCCAATAGGAACAATCTCTCCGGTGACCAAGCACCCAAGAGTAACAAGCTCACGAACTTCTCTTTCCTATACGAAATCCATTTTTGATGATCTTGAGTTTGACATGAAGAACAAGACAAGATCTAAAACCACACGTGGATAAAATCTAAATAAGAACCAAGAAAGATTATGTCAAGGATGCAAAGGTTTGAGCTCTCTAAGAACGATACGATCAAACAACTCATTCGAGAGCCCCTCTTGATAGAACGGTTATCTATCCTATAACCCGGTCTCCCTACTAACATCATGAGACCGGTAAAATAGAAAACCTATCAATGTCACCTTTGTCTTGCGCATTCCAATTGAGATAAATGACGACGATCTTAATCACCTCAAGTTGGAGCACCTTTCTTGATTGCGCTTCGCTTTGTGAAGACTTGTAAATTTCTCCCCCATAAGATAATATGGGAGAGCTTCTCACATGTCCATATTCATTTGACAATAATAGTTTCATCTTGAACTTGCACTTCAACTTGATCAACTAAGTATATTCTCTTTATTCATGATGATGATGTCTTGAAGGTAAACATGAATGTTCACACGATCTCCTTCTTCAAGACATACTTGCAACATGATCAATAATAGCATGGAAATTCTTCTTCTTGATCATATAAAATATATTCATTATAAGCAATGATCTTGATGGCATCCAACCTTGAATCCAAAACATGGAGTTCTAGTGGTGACAATGGACAAACGTACAAGGATATCTCAATGAAACTATTAGTCCATAAGGATTGTCATTAATTACCAAAACCACACGTGGGGCACCATGCACTTTCACAAGCAATGCATTCTTTCATCAATGGTCTGAAACCCGGTCTCGTACCGTTCATGGTTGGTTCGAAAGAGCACAAGGACTTAGGTCATATGCTCACAACCACCAATGAGCATGCAGCGGCCGAAGATGACATTAGAGCTAGAGGCGGAAATATCGATGCTTTGGTTCAAGCCAAAAAGGCGTCTCGTTCTAAAAAAGAAGGCTACTCCAGAAGCACAGCCAAAACCCGGAGAAGTAAACATAGCCTTTGGAAAGGATAATGGCGGCAGATGGAAGTGCAAAAGCACAGAAAGCAGGAAGCCTATCTCCTACTCCAAGGAAGAGTGGGAAAAAAGTTAAGTCGGAATCCTGTGTCCACCATTCGCAATTTGTGAAGCCTACCCATACAAACGCGCAATTCCGGCTTAATAAGCACATGAAAGACAACGCAGGATCCGGGAATAGAGGAAAGAATTCCAAAAGGAAATTCAGTAAGAAAAAATCGAAAGCTGACAAAGATGACAACAAGTCTGACACTGAAGATAAAATCTAGGAACAGGAACGGAAAGGCGACCCTAAATTCCCGAGAGTTGAAGGAGAATGTAACTTAACCTTCCTTGCGACTCTATCGGCAAAACAGGCAAAACGAATGCTGGAAGAAATCAACGCGGTTGTGCCTCCAACTCCAAAGTACTTGGAGTATTCAAAAATGTCAATTACTTGGGATCAGTCAGATCATCCCGGGAATATCCCAGGACCCGGCACACAGGCCTTGGTCGTAAGCCCTATTGTTGAAAACACTAGGCTCAAAAGGGTGCTGATGGACGGAGGATCAAGCATCAACATCATGTACTTGAATACTTTCGAAAAATTGCATATCTAGCAAACCCAGCTCAGGCATAGCAATGTGCATTTTCACGACATTATTCCTGGCAGGCAAGCACAGTCCCTAGGAGAAATTTGCCGTGAAGTAACCTTCGGAAAGGCGGAACACTTTTGCCAGGAGACGATTTCGTTTGAAGTAGTACCGTCCAAAAGTGTATACCATCCAATACTCGGACGTCCGGCTTTCGCCAAATTCATGGCAAGGTCGTGCTACATCTACAACAAGCTTAAGATGCCAGGGCCAAAAGGCAGAGTGAGCACCATTGAAGGAGATTTCAAGTTGGCAAACAAGATGGAGCAAGGAAACGCCCTTTGTGCCGAACAGATAATACAAAAGGAAGAACTGAAAGAATTGTTCAAGGAGGTTTCACCGACAGAAATGCCAATAAGAAAAGAAAGCCGAAAGCCGGCCGACGGATTCAAAGAATTTGAGAATACAAGCAGATCATATTGTATCCCAAAGACCCGACAAAATTCGTCGTTGTGGGAACAGGAATGACTGACGAATAGGAAAGCGCGCTCATCAAGTTCCTCCGTGAGAACTGGGATATTTTCGCCTGGTGTCCCGCTGATATGCCAGGTGCATCCATGTAACTTGCTGAGCACCAACTGAAGGTTATTCCAGGATCAAAACCCGTCAAACAAGGTCTCCGTTGTTTTGATGGAAGAAGATGAAAGGCTATTGACAAGGAAATAATCCGGCTTTTAGCAGCTGATTTTATCCAGGAAGTCATACATACTGATTGGTCTTCGAACCCATTATTAGTCCCGAAGAAGGATAGTATTATTCTTAGGATGTGTATAGATTATACCGGTCTGAACAAGTTATGCCAAAAAGATAGGTTCGCGTTACCGCAAATCGATCAAATAATAGACGACACTGCTGGCTCTGAGCTTTTATGCTTTTTGGACGCTTATTCCGGGTATCATCAAATACGCATGAAAGAAGGAGACCAAATAAAAACCTCTTTCATAACATGCTATGGAACATATTATTAATAACCATGCCTTTTGGCCTGAAGAATGCTGGAGCCACATACCAGTGTTGCATGCAAAGATGTTTGCATGATTAAATAGGTAAAAACGTCCATTTTTATGTGAATGATATTGCCGTTGTTTCCAAGGAAAAGTATACGCTCCTTGAAGATCTATGAGAAACCTTCGACAATCTCCACATTTACCCCTCGGGCTCCCAACCGCCATCGCTCTTTCGCCTATTTATTCCCCTCGATACGAAAACCCTAAAAATATATCACTTCATCCCGAGAAACACTCGAGGCCGCCGTCATCATCATTACAAGATCGGGAGGGTTCTGGAGCTCTCCCCGGCACCCTACCGGGAGGGGAATTCATCACCGGAGGTGTCTACACCACCATGCCCTCCTCCGAAGTGTTGTGTGAGTAGTTCATCCCTGGACTACGAGTCCATAGCAGTAGCTATATGGTTGTCTTCTCCACTTTGTACCTCATGTTTAGATCTTGTGAGCTGCCCTACATGATCGAGATCATCTTTATGTAATGCGACATGTTGTGTTTTCTGGGATCTGATGACTCTTGAATGCTATGTCTTCTGGTTATCAATCTATCATGTTATCTTCATGCATATGTTATTTATGATCTTGCATGCTCTCCATTATTAGTACATGTTGTGTCCAAGTAGATGCTAGTAACTCCAAGAGGGAGTATTTATGCTCGATAGTGGGTTCATGCCTCCTTTGGATCTGTGCTCGAGTGACAGAAACGTGAGGGATGGAGGATGTGTTGTTGCCATTAGGGAGAAAACAACGGTGTTTACTTAGTTTACATTGTTTATATTACACAATTTGCTTACTGTGATAATCTGTTGCTTGCAAATTAATACCCAAAGTTTGTTCGGATGATATTCGGAGGGTGGATTATTAGTCATAGATGCAGTTGGATGACGGTCTATGTATCTTGTTCTAATGCCGGCGTGAATCACATAGTAATCTTTATGTCTTGCATATGCACTACGGTGCAGCCTTCATTTCTGTCAATTGCCCAGCTGTAATTTGTTCACCAAACATGTTATTTATCTTCTATGGAGATACACCACTAGACCCTATCCTCATATTGTTTTCCACACCATACGTTTAACCTCTTTGTGTTCAGCAAAACCGGTGAGATTGACAACCTAACTGCTTCGTTGGGGGCACAGTGATTTGATTGTGTTGTGTAGGTTCCACGTTGCTGCTGAACCGGTAGTGTGCCCTGCCATCTCAACTGCATCAAACTTTAGAGATTGCATGTCCTCCTACTAGTCGATTCAACATTGGTTTCTTTTCTGAGAGAAAACTTGTCGCTGCACTCTTCACAACCTTTTTCTTGGGGTTCACCAACGTCAGCCATCAACAAGTTTTCTAGCGCCGTTGCCGGGGAGAAAGAGAATTTTTGCAAGGGGGGTCTCTCACTTCCAATCTATTTACTTTTTTTTTGTTTTTCTTAGTTTATTTTATTTTGTCTTGTTTGCTTCTTTTGATCAAAAACAAAAAAATAGTTCTTATTCTAGTTGTAGTTTTTATCCTATTTTTAGTCTTGCTAAAATGAGTGTTCCTAAAGTTGAAGTTCGTACTTTTAAGCAACAAGGTGGAGAAATTTTGAAAGATGCTTGGTATAGGATAAGTGATGCTCATCATAGATGCACTAAGAAATATTCCACTTTAATCCTTCTTAAGAATTTTATGTTGGTATTACTAGCTAGTATAGGTATGTTCTAGACACTCTTATAGGCAGTGATTTTCTGGGAACGCCTGCTTTGGAAGCCTGTAATTTAATTGAAAGTTTAGTTGGAACACCACCTACCAAGATTGTTAAAACTGAGATCACTTGAGATGATGTTATTAAAAAGCTAAACTCTATGGAGAAAAATTTGCCAAATTTCCTTGATAATGCTAGCAAAGTTAATGAATCAATAGTAAGTATGATGCGGAGGGATTAGCTCCTAGTTGGCCCGATCTTCACAAATCGACGAAGAACGACAAGAACGAACGAAGAACGAAGAACACGAGATGGGGAATCGAGGGGAATCGAGGGGAAACACGAGGGAGATAAATAGTGCAAACCGAAGAGCCCCAAATCTCCCGTCAACTAACCCCGAGGGACGCCTACGTGACGATCGATCCAACTGAACTCACCTTGATTGAAACCACTTCACACCCATAGCCGGTCCACTACGCCAATAGAACCTCAAGGATTTACGAGAGGAATATTGGACAACTCTTGACTGAATCCCAAGGGGAGAGGACAAGTAGTTGGTGAGTCTTGATACGATCCTAGACGAAGTGGTAGGAGTAGCCTTGATACGGTCCTAGGTACATACCATAGGAGTAGTTCCTCAAAGAGGGATACAAGAGAGCGAAGCTCAATGTTCTAATTTCAACTCTAACCCTAAAACTAGCTCGGGGAAGTCCTTATATAGCAGGGGGGTCGAAGCCGGTGAAAACGGGGTCGAAATCCATGTATTTGCGAGTCTTCAGGGCGCGTCGGCCTGGGAGGCCGGCCTGGCCGGCCCTTGAGGCTAGGGTGGGGCTGGGGGGCGCACTTCCCACGCCGACCTGAGGCCAGGGTGGAGTAGGGGGCGGCCGGCCAGGGGTCGGGGTGGAGAAGGGGGCAGCCGGCCTGGGGGGGCGGCCTGGGGCCGGGGTGGAGGCCAGGCCCTTCGGGCGGGTGGCCGGCCTGGGGCCGGGGTGGAGGCCGGGCTCCTCTGCCTGGAGGCTGGCCTGGAGAGGGGGGAGGCCGGCCTGGCTGGGGCTTAAGGCCGGGGGGGCTGTTTTCCTCCTATCTTCTCCGTCGGGACTCCTTCCTCGATGTCGTCTTCTCCTCCCTCCTTGGTGGCTTCTTGTGCATCGTCTTGGGTGCTTTCCGGGGCCTCCGTGGTGGGTTCGAACCTGAGCACACAAAGGGTTGTTCTATGAGGTAGCGCACCATCCGCCAAGTCACCGAAAACATGGAGCGATAGGAGTGAGTTCACCTTGTCACGTATGACCTTTGCTCGTGATGTTTTCATTGGTGCACTTGGTGGAATTGGGTGGGCTACATCATCTCCCCCCCTTGAAAAAGAGTCGACCTCGACTCGTCGTCCTGTCTTCATCACTTGGGTATCCATGGAAGAGAGAGATGTCGTTGACATTGAAGGAGTTGTGGACGAGGTACTTGGATTGTGGTAAGTCGAGCTTGTAGGCATTGTTGTTGATGCGCTTGATGATCTTGAAAGGGCCGTCGCCTCTTGGCTTGAGCTTGGAGTTGCGCTCTTCGGGAAAAAGGTCCTTGCGCGAGTGTAGCCAAACGAGGTCACCTTCTTGGAACACCATTGGCTTGTTGTTCTTGTTCATGATGGAGGCTCGGTGCTCGAAATGCTTCTCAAGCTTAGCTCTTGTGGAATCATGTAGCTTCTTGATGTAGTCGGTGCGCTTGTCAATGTCCATGTTGGTTTGCTCGCGGAGAGGCAAAGGTAGTATGTCGAGAGAGGTGTTGGGGTTGAAGCTGTAGACGATCTCGAAGGGGCTTCTCTTGGTAGCTTGGTGTAGTGCTCGATTGTAGGCGAACTCGGCCTGTGGGATGCATTCTTCCCAATTCTTTAGGTTGGGCTTGATCAATGCTCGAAGGAGTGAAGATAGTGTGCGGTTGACTACCTCGGTTTGTCCATCCGTTTGTGGGTGGTATGAAGTGGAGAAGAGTAGCTTGACGCCGAGCTTGGCCATCAACGTCTTCCAAAAGTAGGAGGTGAACTTGACGTCGCGATCCGAGACAATGGAAGTAGGTACACCATGGAGACGCACAATTTCCCTAAAAATCAAGGTAGCAACATGTGAACCATCGTTGGTTCGGTTGCAAGGAATGAAATGTGCCATCTTAGAGAAACGATCAACAACTACAAAGATTGAGTCCATATTAGTTTTAGTTCGTGGGAGTCCTAACACAAAGTCCATGCTAATGTCACTCCAAGGTGCGTGTGGGATAGGTAATTGATGGGGGGATGCTAACCCGGTATGCCAAGATCCGAGGAATAATCCGGCCCAGAGACAGTGAGCAGGATACAGCTAGGGATAAAGATGTTTGTGGAGGCCCAAGCTCGTGGGCCTAGTGACCCGGATTATGGGTGTTGTAAAGGAAAGTTAGGGTTAGCACGCCGTGTCTGGGTAGGACCCGGGTGTGCCTTGTAAAGTAAGTTAGGGGGGTACGGGTACTATATAAACCGACCCTCGGGTATAGATTGACACAGAGATCTAGAGATTTGAGAACCTTAGCAATATCGAGTGGTATCGAGTATCCAGTGTAAACCCTAATCGAGTTATTGTATCGAGAATAGAGATCCGGCGACTTCGATTGCCGGCTGTCATATCAAGTTGTATCATGTCTTCCTTTGAGCTAAACCCTCTCCCGAACGCCTGTGTCGACTTGCCCCAAGATCAGTTACCCCTGGTAACATCTGCCGTGATTATCCCACGACAGTTGGCGCCCACCGTGGGGCCTGCGTCCAAAGGTGTCTACATCACGGGAGAAGCTCGGAAGGGCATGGAGAATCTTGTCATCGGCGAGATCTACATCGACCACGAAGGGGAAAAGGTGGTGGACGATTCCGGCTAGGGGCCGGAGTCGGACCACCTCGAAACCGGATCCGTCATAACAATCGGCCGGATCAACGTCTTCATCGGTATGGTATGTGCTTCCAATTCGTTCCCTGACAACGTTGGATCTGATTCTATGCCAGGAAAAGCCACGTCTATCCGATCAGATGATGAAGAATCAACGGGAACGACATATCCAGCAGAAGAACCCATCGCGGAGTGGGAACAGCCGGAGGAGCCGGCGTGGACCCCACGCGACCGGGTCCAAGGAGAAGATGACACCGGGTCTATCCTGGATCTACTGGAAAACCGGTATGAGGAGAACGGTGAAGAGGAACAGCCTGAATTTACACCGGATATCGCGCGCCGAGTTGCAGTCTATGCAGCCCCCGCGGCTAACCAAGGAAACACAGCCGCGGCACCAGTCGGGGCGGCTCAGGCAGTGGCCCAGCAACAGGGCGCGGTTAACGGAGACCCGGTCTTGACCCGGGTCGATGGAGAGTCAGCATCGGTCACCAGTCGCGCAGCAGATGAGGAGCAACACGCCAACATGTTCGGGTTTCAAGCCAATCGGACACCAGGGGCGGGTCCCTCTAATCCGCGTCACCCGGCCCTGTTCGATAATAATTTGATTTTGGATCCTACAGTCCTTGCCACTGTTATCACCCCAGAAAACACGGCGGAGCGTGTTAGAGATCTGGACGTGGCTCGTCGTGCATTGGAACAGCAAAGAAGGCAAGTGGAAGCAGATAGACAGGGGATGGCCACCCGACGGCGCGAACTAGACGCGTTGGAAACCCGGCTTCGAGAGGAAACGTCCAGGATACATCAAAGGCACCACACCAGGTTGCCAGCAACGGGCGGGGTTATTAATCAGGCTAATTTGTTCATCACGCCTCAGGACCAACCGATACCAGTGGTGAACCAGTGAACCGCACCCCAACAGACAACAGCAGCGACACATCCGGCGAATGAGCGGACCGGGTTACCCCCACCGCAAACTAGAGTGACAACCGGCAACGATTTACTGCCGCCGCCACCATCACGATTCCGCACGCCAGCCGGCCACTACAACAATCCTATGGACAATGTATATGCGGCGACACTCGCATTGAATCAAATACCTGTGGGAGAGTCGCCCCATGCAGAGAAGACCCGGCAAGCCATCGAGCTGTTGCACACTGCGGTGGCACAGCAAGCCAATTACCCGGATCACAGAAGCGGAATGCACGGGACGCCATATGTCAGCCAGCAGCAAGGGAATTTACAAACAAGTTCGGCGCGGCGGAGGGAAGAGCAGCAGCAAATGCCGCCTCCTCCCCGCGCTCAGGCAGTATCAGCAGCACAGGCCGTCGTGGACAGTTCTAGGGCTCGGAGGGCCGCGGCCGGGTCTGCAGCGCATGGACCTCCCGCAGCACAGCGCCCAGACGCGCCCCCCGCGGCGTCACACGTTTCCAGGGCAAGGCCGGCTTCAATCATTCTTGCGGGGCCCAAGTGTCTCTCGGACAATATTAGAGCTGAACCTTACCCGGAAAAGTTCAAAGAGCCAGGGAAAGTAGTGAATTATGAGCCAACCATGGATCCCGAAACATGGCTAAGCAGTTACGAGATGGCAATGTCAATCCGCAACGCGTCCGAGAATCTTCAAGCCAAATTCATGTATCTGATGATGTCTGAAGGAGCAGCAAAATTGTGGTTCACCAATCTACCAGAGGGATCGATCAAGTCGTGGGAAGAACTGAAGACCGCGTTTATCAAGCACTTTCACGGGACCTGCAGGAAATTATTCACCATTGATGATCTAGAGCGATGCGTCCAAAAGAAGGGAGAATCGGCGCGCAGTTGGGTGCGCCGGGTTATGGAGATACTTCACTCATCCACAGACATCCAGCCCAAGGATGCGCTACAAGCCATGGCAAAAACATGCAAGTATATACCTTTAGTGCAAAAGTTAACTCGCATGAAGTCCAGTCGAAATGCGTCAGAAGTCACAATGGGAGAATTGATGGATGCGTGCAACAAACACGCTGCGACAGATACCACAGAAGAAGAAGCTGATGACAAGAAGACAAAAGCAAACACAAGCGGTAATGGAAGAACCGGCAACGGAACAGCGTCAGGAAACAACGGAAATAGTCAGAACAAGCGTCCCTTCGAAGGAGGCTCCGAGTTTGTCGCTAACACCGAAGCCGGGTCTTCAAGGCCAAGAGCAGAAGGAAACTTCAATACTGGAAATCACAACGGAGGAAACTACCAAGGGCCGCCCCGGCCGAGTAATAGTTGGGACATCTTCAGGATGGCGTGCCCAAAACACAGCAGGAATGGCAGGCCGGCTAACCACTCCTTGGAGCAGTGCGCCGATTTGCAAAGATGGAAAAATGAGGAAGTGCACAGAGCTATGCGAGGCGCAGGGCGGGGAGGAGGACCGGGTCCAGGGGCAAACCCGGGAAACGGCCCACCCCCAGCTGGTAACCCGGCGGCTGGAAATCAAGGTAATAACCAAGGGGGGGCAGGAGGCTTCCAGGCTAACCCCAAACAATTGGGTCAATATCATGTGCATACCACAGGAGGATCTAACAAGGACAAAAAGATACTGAAGCAAGCAGTCAACTCAGTTTCGTTAGCCGTTCCGAGATACTTGAGATGGTCAGAACAGGAGGTAACATGGAGCAGAAGGGATCACCCAGAAAGAGTGGAACATCCAGGAGTCTTGGCACTAGTAGTCGCACCGCAAGTTAATGGGTACGAACTAAAGAAGGTTTTAATGGATGGTGGAAGCAGCATCAATATACTATATTGGGAAACCTTCCTACGCATGGGTCTCAAGGAATCTCAACTGCAAAAAAGCTCAACAGTTTTTCATGGAATAGTGCCGGGTCATTCAGCATGCCCCGAGGGAAAAATCGCATTGGAGGTAGCTTTCGGAGAATCAAAGGATAACTATCGAATTGAGTGGCTCACCTTTGAGGTAGTGAAATTACGCAGCCCCTATCACGCGCTGTTTGGAAGGCCGGCTTATGCCAAATTCATGGCTAGGCCGTGTTATGTATATCTACAGCTAAAAATCCCGGGTCCCAAGAAGACCATTACCATACATGGAAATCGAGATATAGCAGCTGAATGTGACGAAGGAGACGCAGCAATGGCCGAGCAGGCCTGTAGAAAAGAAGAGCTCAAGCACTACCGATCTCAAGCAGACCCGGAGGATATAGCCACACCAAAAAGGCCGAGTACTGAAGGCGAAAGAACAAAATTCAAGGCAACGCAAGATTCTAAAATGGTGGCCTTAATAGAGGATGATTCCCCCAAGCGGCTTGCTGTAAGGGAAGAAGCCACACGGCCGCTTACAACCAGCCAGGTCATTGGAACGCCCCACCCAGGTTGGCTGGCAAACCCGGTACTCATCAGGAAAAAGTCCAACTTATGGAGGATGTGCATTGGTCAAGCCGGATCAGGACCAGTGCTTACAAAGAACTGAGTAATGTAACGGGCGGCAGGTTTCAGACGCGCTCTTTTCCTACCCAGGGTACCTAAGGGGACTGGAAGGTTTTTAATGAGGCGGCCTGCTGACCCAAAATTTCTGGTATCAATAAAGAGATGGTTATCAAGTCCTATGTCTTTTCGCCTTTATCACAAGTAAGTAGTATCCATACGACATCGATAATTCAGTATCATCAAAAGCATCGATTGCATGTAGGTCTTGGGGGTTGGTTGCTCAGGTAACCAACCACTAACCCGAATGACCCGGCATAGATAGCTATAAGTTATAAGGGCCGATTCCTCGCAAACGAGCACGGCTGCAATCTTATGACTGGGCAAAGAAGCCAATTTTTCTTGACTTATCTTACTTAAGCTTGATGTGACTCGCACTAAAGTGGCATGATTCGTTCGCTTACGATTACAATCAGCCATGGAGCCCAATGGGACTTGCCTGACACTGTTCTCGTATGGATGTAACAACATGGTATCCACGCGAAAGCCGGCTTATAGTATAAGATAGTCAAAAGGGTCATCTAAACCACAAGTTTATGCAGAGTACAAGGCTGATAAGCCGGAAACTCAGTGATTATCAAGCATAACTTCAGTATTTGCATGAGATGGTTTTAGGGTTTTGCCTTGGTAGGGAATGATTTGTCCTCTGAGAAAGGCCACACCCTCATGACTCGTCCTTTGGGTCATGGGGACTGGGGACTTCGTAACAGAAACAAACCACTTTGATACCAAGGTTCAAAACGGCCCTGTCATCCGAGTCTTGGGAACTTCAAGAGAATTTCACTTATCAAAGCCCCTGGTCTCGAAAAGAAAACGAGTCTTATGAAGGGAGCTAAAAAAAGAGATGGGTATCAAGAACAAGTTCAGAAGAACAGCAAAAAGTACGATTATCAAAAGGTTGGGAAAGCCGCGAAAATATGTCACCAAATAGAAGTATATTACAAGCTTTTGCATCGGTATCAGAAGTGCACAGGCGCACCATTAACAGAATAAAGTAACTCAAACAAAAAGGTTCCATGGGACTAAGATATTATGACATCCTTACTCTACTCGGCCTCCTGAGCGCGATCTTCCGGGTCTTGCTCCTGGACCTGCTTCTTAGCTTTTTTGGCAGAGCCACCCGGACTCACCGCGCCAGGGCGGATAGGAGGAAGGACGGACGGTGTAGAGGCGGACGGCCCTGATTTTAAGTCGGCCTCCCTCTTCGAGGTTGCCTCCTTCTTCTTAGCTGAGTAATCAGCCCATTTCTCCAAGAGGTCAAGGGGCGGGGGTGCTTCCTCTGTGATAATCTTGTCATCAGCGTCATACGCAGCCATTAGTGTATTAAGGTTCAAGCTATCGGCTAGAGTGGTGGCAGAAGGGCGCACTGCCGACTGAATGGCCTTTAAATCCTTAGGTGTAAATTTGGCGCCATCCGCCTTGAACTCAGGAAACCCGGAGATTATCTTCGCCGGGTCAAGCTTCGGAAAGTAAGCTTTGGCCAAGGTCAAAGCCCGCACTATACCAGTACGGCAGGACGAACGCTTCCAGAGTTCAATCCATCCGGGTACAGTGGAGCAGGCTTGGACAAGGTTCTCTTCACCCGGATAGGCTTCCGTGGGCCAATTAATGGCATTCAATATAAATTTGGTGCCGGCAAAGAAAGTCCGGAGCACACTCTTCAGGGTCCTAACCTTGACAATAGCATCTTCCTCTGGAGCTGCAAGGTTCGCGCCTATAGTGGAAACAGAAGCAAGAACGTATCAGTAGCAGCCGGGTGTGAAATTAGTCGGCAGGCAAAAACTTAGCCGGCAGGCAAACACTTACTAAGTAAGATCTGATAAGTATCGGAGACTTGATCCGATAACTTCTTCAAATCGGCCCGAGCGGCGAGGCACTTCTCCTTGTATTTGGAGACATCCTTCTTCAAAGTTTTCATATTATCCTCAAGGATTTCTCGGCGTTTTATCTCGGCAAGAAGGAGTTGTTCAGTCTTCAGCAAGGTTTCATCAGACCGAGTTACATGTGCCTGTAAGTGTAAAAGGGTGCAAGAACCAGCTGAGTGTTATGGCAAGAAAAATATGGTGAGAAGTACCAAGCATAACTTTTGCAAGTTATACTCGGAACTTGGGGACTAGATAGGGAATATAAGATAACAAGCGCTCTTACCTGGTGCTCTGCAGCCATGCGCTCTAAAATCTCGCTCTCCGAAGCCTTCATGGTGAGAAGCTTGTCCATCAATTGTTCGAAAGTATCTTTATTCGTGTCAGAAGACCCGGGTCCTTGGAATTTCCTAGAAGAGGTTTTCTTCTTAGAAGGAGGTGGAACCCGGGTCATTTGCACGTTGGAATCCGACACTCCTTCTGCACCTAAGGCGGTGGTCTTTCCCTTGCTGGCATGAGAAGCAATCGGATATTCGGCTTCCTGCTGATCTGGTTTAGTCGGCGATGTCTGTTCTTCATCGCCAGACTCGGTTGCAGTTTTGTCAGCTGGGTTCCCCTTACCCGGGCCCTTATCTTCTGAATCCTCTTGATCGCTGACAGCGACCGTGGCCCTGTAGATGTTATCACAAAGCAGCTAAATATGCAGTCAGGAAAAGATGACGAAGTACCGGAAAGTATCTGGAAGGGGATTTTTACCCGGTATTCACCGCAAAGTCACAAGGAAATCCATCGTCAGACCCGGGGGAGGCTGGAAAATGTCAAGTTAAATATTATGCGAGAATGCTTCGAGGAAACCGTGCTAACCAAGAAAAGATAGAGCAAGTACCAGCTTGCCGAGTGGGGAGCGGTGAAGAACCCGGGTTAAGGGCGTCGTTACCCGGGTGATTTCGAGTCGACCTGCGCTTAGGCGTGGGCGACCCCTTCAAGATTGACCAGTGGAATAACGTCAAGAAAGGTTCAAGAATATCATTACGGTAATATAAAGTGAATGTGTGAAGGGGGATGAAACCTTGGAGGTGGCTCCTTGAGCTTTTCTTTTAGATCCGGCTTTGGTTGCCGGCTCCGGTTCTTCCTCATCACTGGCGGATTCTACCTTGCCGTCCGAATCTTCTTCCTCGTCATCTTCTTGTTCTGAATGTCATCAAGATTACGGTTGGAAATAAAGGGGTTACGGTGAGTTCAAACGAGTCAAGTAAAACTCAGAGAGTACCTTCGTCTGAGTGAACAGCTTCTTGTTCCCCTGGACCTTCGGAGCTAGGGGGGTATTGGTGTTCCAAAAGTCGTCATCATCCTGAAAGGTGTTAAAGTACGGGTTATCAGTTGCATCAAGTGGAAAGAGCGAAAGTAAAGGCGTCAGAGTCGGGTTTTTACCTGGGGGGCCGGGTTTTCAAGTGTGAAGGGCTCTAACCCGGATATGTTCCGGATTACCTCGAGCTTCTCCGTAAGAAAACCCTTGATGGTCTTGAGAGTGTCGCCGATTGCGAAGATGTTGTCAGAGTATCGTAGTGGATCAGAAGGTTCCCCAGAATACTCGCACATCAGCTTTGTGCGGATGGAGTTGGGTTGAATTCTGAAGTCGACCCAGGTCTTCACTAGGTTGAGCCCAATGAGGCCCTGGGCTCTAAGGGTGGCGAGTTTGTATAGCAGAGGTTGGATTGCCTCCCTATCTGAGTCGGGGGCAAAGGCACTAAATTTATCGGAGATATCAAGGAGACCATCAGAATAACCCGGCAGTTTCTTTTGGCCAGATGGGGAAGTGTCCTGGCAGTAGAAATAAGAAAGCTGCCAGTGTTTGACATGAGAGTTAAGGGTGAGGGATGGCATCGGAGAGTTCTTGCGGCGCTGGATCGAAACCCCGCCGCAAGTGAGAAGCGCCCCATCACCGCTTTCGCGGCACGGTTTGCATTGATAAAGCTCGATAAAAAGAGCTAGGTTTGGTGGAGTGCATAAATAGGATTCAGAAAGGACAATAAAGTGGGTAATATTCAGCACGGAATTGGGCCCGATGTCGAAGACGCGAAGGCCATAGTGACTAAGAATGTCACGGAAAAAAGGATGACCGGGTGGGCGAAAACCCCGGGTCACATGTTCCACGAAGCAGATTACCTCGTCTTTTGTAGGGGTGGGCCGGGTCTCCTTACCCGGCACCCTCCATTGGATATCCTCCTGAGGAGGGAGAACTCCCAGCTCCACTAGCTCCTCCAACTTGGCCTTCGTGACCATCGACCGCCCCCAATTGGCGGAAATGGTGTTGGGGGCTTTAGCCTTGGTTGGGGTTTTCATCTGTTTCTTGGGAGCCATGTGGTTGATCTGCAAGGCATCAAATAAGAAGAAGATTAAGACATGGAAGTTATGAAACAGTCAGGTATCAGCCGGATGGTATTGAGGTATGGCAAGAGATCCGGGTGTTAGCCCGTAGAATCAAGCTCGGAAGTTCCGGGTATTGCGTATTATGGAGAAATTTATGGGGTCTAAATGGTAAAGAAGCTTTTTGAAAACGAGGGGCAGTGGCTTAAGCGCCAAATGTGAATAAAGGGGATTAAAAAGGAGCAGTCCAGCCGAGTGACTGATGTAGGGGCGGAAATCTTGGGTAGTATGAGCCTAGATTGGAAGTTTTATTTTCAAATTCGTGGCGAAGGTAATGATTGTGGGCAGTAGGCGAGTTGGTTGGAGTATGCGCTTTATCTTTTGTGCGAACTAAAAGAGACTATGGGTAGCCTAATCCGGTCTAGCCAAGAAATTCGAGGCGGACGGATCTGGATCTAATCTGAGAAAAAAAATCAGAGGTTGCGAGGGGAAGTTGAAGAACGCCAAAGGCTTACCGGAGGAGATCCGAGGGAGGCCTTGCGGAGGCAGATGGCGCAGGCCTGATGTCCTTTTGCGGTTCTTGGTGGGCCGGATGAGAGTTCGCCGGCGGATCTTGGCGGCGGCGCGGAGCGACCGGTGGCGGAGCGTAGCCTTCGGGCAATGGGTTCCGGTGACGTGCGTGGAAGGTCCGTGGTGGCGCTCAGGAAGAAAGAGAGCTCAAGAGGAGAAAGGAATGGAGCGGGGGAAATGAGCCGTTAGGGTTCGAGTCATTCCTAAGGAGCTTTTTTATAGTGCGACTGGATAAGCCCGGCTCGGTGAGTGGAGGCCGGGAATTGTGGGAATAAAACGGCTATTTATTTAAAGATCTTGCGAGATATGCGCCCAAGTATTGAGTAAAGCATCCGGATAAAGAAAGAAGGGGATTCGTCCCGCGATGATGGGATTAGCTGTCAAGCATAGGATCTTGGCGTTGCTACTATGATTTGGATCCAGAAGTTTAAACCAAGGTGTTTGGAGGGAAAAAACTGAATTATCGCATGGCCACCAAGGAGCAAGGCCTAGCTGGATGTTGAAACATCTTAACCCGGTTTCCATGTGCCCGTGTGATTGATATCTTTTCAGGAATAGCAAGCGCTTCAAGGAGATCCGTGAAGCCCAGGCTATTCTGGGGACTACTGATGGGGGGATGCTAACCCGGTATGCCAAGATCCGAGGAATAATCCGGCCCAGAGACAGTGAGCAGGATACAGCTAGGGATAAAGATGTTTGTGGAGGCCCAAGCTCGTGGGCCTAGTGACCCGGATTATGGGTGTTGTAAAGGAAAGTTAGGGTTAGCACGCCGTGTCTGGGTAGGACCCGGGTGTGCCTTGTAAAGTAAGTTAGGGGGGTACGGGTACTATATAAAACGACCCTCGGGTATAGATTGACACAGAGATCTAGAGATTTGAGAACCTTAGCAATATCGAGTGGTATCGAGTATCCAGTGTAAACCCTAATCGAGTTATTGTATCGAGAATAGAGATCCGGCGACTTTGATTGCCGGCTGTCATATCAAGTTGTATCATGTCTTCCTTTGAGCTAAACCCTCTCCCGAACGCCTGTGTCGACTTGCCCCAAGATCAGTTACCCCTGGTAACATCTGCCGTGATTATCCCACGACAGTAATGGCATGTAAAGACCATGGGGGTTGGAAGTAGACTTAGCTCGAAGACATGTAGAACATCGCTTGACGTGTATTTCAACTTGATGCTTCGTCTTGGGCCAATAGTAGTGGTTTGAGAGAATGTCATAGGTCTTGTCTCGTCCAAAGTGTCCCATGAGACCTCCTTCATGTGATTCCTTCAATAACAATAAACGAAGAGAGGACTCGGGAATATACAATTTGTTAGCCTTAAACAAGAAACCTTTGTGAAGATAGTAGTCATCAAAACCTCGGTTAGGCAAGCATTTCTCAAAGATAGGACCAAAGAAAACATCGGAAGCATATAAGTCTTTGATCTCATCCAAACCAATCACATTGATGTCAAGGCGTGTAAGAAGACACTCTTTTCTAGACAAGGCATCCGCTACAACATTTTCTTTACCTTTCTTGTACCTAATGACATAGGGAAAACATTCAATGAATTCTACCCATTTAGCATGCCTCTTGTTCAAATTAGCTTGGCCTTTCAAGTATTTCAATGATTCGTGATCGGAATGAATGACAAATTCTTTAGGCCAAAGGTAGTGTTGCCAAACTTCTAGCATTCTAACAAAAGCAAATAGTTCCTTATCATAGATTGGGTAACTGAGTTTAGCGCCATCTTGTTTTTTCGTCCATTTTGCATGAGAACGCCACCAATTCCTATACCAGCAGCATCACATTCAATCTCAAAAGTTTTCTCAAAATCCGGCAAGACAAGCAAAGGAGCTTCGGTTAAGCATTTCTTAAGTGTGTCAAAAGCTTTTTGTTGCGCTTTTCCCCAAACAAAAGGAAAATTCTTTTTGGTAAGCTCATTCAAAGGGCAAGCAATTGTTGAAAAATCTTTTACAAAGCGGCGATAGAAACCGGCAAGGCCATGAAAGCGCCTTATCTCACCCACTGAAGTAGGATTGGGACAATTCCTAATTGCCTCGATTTTCTTGTTGTCGACTTCAATACCATTGGAAGAGATCACAAATCCCAAGAAAACAAGCTTGTTGGTGCAAAAGTTGCATTTGGAAAGATTGGCAAAACGTTTTGCTTTGCGAAGAGCCAAAAATACTTGTGAAACATGGTCAACATGATCTTCCAAAGACTTGCTATAAATGAGGATGTCGTCAAAGTAAACCACAACAAATTTTCCGATAAAAGGACGTAAAACTTCGTTCATGAGGCGCATAAATGTTGAAGGAGTATTGGAAAGACAAAAAGGCATGAAAAGCCATTCATACAAGCCAAGTTTTGTTTTAAAAGCCGTTTTTCGTTCATCTCCTATGTACGAATTTTGTGATATCCACTTTTAAGATCAATTTTAGAGAAGATAGTAGCACCACTCAATTCATCAAGCATGTCATCTAGCCTAGGAATGGGATGTCTATATCTAATGGTGATAGCATCGATAGGACGGCAATCCATGCACATACGTGAAGTAGCATCTTGCTTAGGAACAAGTATAACCGGCACGACACAAGGGCTAAGGGATTCGCGATAAAAGCACTACACCTAGAAATAGGAAAGGAATCAACAAGAGAAAAACTTTGTTAGAAATTAGCCCTATAAAACCATTGTCGAGTAGTTCTTGAATTTGGCGCTCAATCTCCTTAGTCTCCTCGGGGTTGGTGCGGTATGGAGCACGGTTTGGAAGTGGCGCACCCAGAATGAGGTCAATGCGGTGCTCGATTCCTCGTAGAGGAGGAAGGCCCGGAGGGAGTTCATCAGGAAACACGTCTTCAAATTCCTGCAACAAAGTCAACAAAGATGGAGGAAATTTTGTCATGTCGTTAGTTTCAAGTGCTTCGCCTTTGCACACTAGGACAAAGTGGAGAATGGTTGGGTCATCTCGTAACTCTCGCATCTCCCTTTTGGTGGAAAGTATGGCAAGGCCTTTGGGAGCACTCTAACTTTTTCCACTCATATTTGGCTTGTGGCTCTCACTCTCTTTTAGGTGGATCACTCTCTCACCACTCATCTCACGAGACTTGAGCTCTTCTTGTTTACGTGCAAGTGTCTTGGCGTTGTCGGCGATCACTTGGCTAGGAGACATGGGACTAAGAACAAACGTCTTGTTATTCCACTTGAAACTATAGTGATTGGTACGCCCATCATGAATAGCACTCTTGTCGTATTGCCAAGGTCGTCCAAGAAGAAGATGACACACGGTCATAGGTACAACGTCACACTCCACCGTGTCTTCATATGGACCAATTTTGAATTGCACGGACACCGTATGTTGGATCTTGAAGGTGCCAGAGTCACTAAGCCATTGGATATGGTATGAATGCGGATGTTGCTTGAAGGGCAATTGTAGTTTGTCGCCAAGCTCTTTTTTAGCCAAGTTGTGGCAACTTCCACCATCGACGATAACCTTGATTGATTGGCCATTGATACCGGCTCTAGTTTGAAAGAGATTGCAACGTTGATCATGCTCATCTTGAGGAGAAGTAATAAGGACTCTTGTCACCACTAGCGATGGATTCTTGTCCTCATCGCAATAGACAATTTCTTCGTCTTCATTTGGTACATCCAAGGAATTAAGGGAAACTTGATGCAAAGCATAGTATTCTCCTTCACTCATGGAGTCACGTTCACCATCTGGGTTGACAATCATTATCATCTTGTTCGAGCACTCGAAGGATTTGTGTCCACTACCACCACACTTGAAGCAAGTGATAGTACTTGACTTGACTTGAGGAGTATGTGAAGAAGAGGTGGTAGGCACTTGTTTCTTGAATGGTTGAGGAGACTTGTTGGTAGCACTAGAGGCTCGAGGGGCGCTCTTGTTGTTGTTTGGAGTAGGAACTTGTGTCATTGTAGACGAAGAGGAAGGTCTTGAGTTGAAGAAAGCCTTTTGCTTGTTGTACTTGAGATCTTCCGCAATTTGGCGTTCAGCCTTGAGAGCTTGGTGGACAAGGGCCACAATGTTGTCATACGGTTGATACTCGACGATCTTCCTTATAGGATAGTTAAGGCCATTGAGGAAGCGGGCCATTGTTTGTTCTTGAGATTCCATCACATGAGCTCGTATCAAAGAGGTCTCCATTTCCTTGTAGTACTCATCAACGGACTTCAAACCTTGACGAAGTTCTTGAAGTTTCTTGAAGAGTTCAGGCTTGTAACGTGGAGGAACAAAAAGAGCATGCATTAATTGCTTCATCTCATTCCAAGTGGCAATAGGAGCAATGCGATTGCGGACTCTTTCGGCTTGTAGACGATCCCACCATACGAGTGCATAGCCTTCGAATTACAATGATGCTAGAGCAACCATCTTCTTGTCGGTGAAGTTGTGAATGCCGAAGATCTTGTCTACCTTGAGAGCCCAAGCAAGATATTCTTCGGGATCATTCTCACCACTGAACTTGGGAACATTGAAACGAAGTGCACTCATGTTGTTGTATTTTTGTTGGCGATGGTTTTTATCATGAGGGTATTCATCATAGACGGGCGGTGAATATTCATAGGGGTCATCCTCATTGTGTTGGCGGTGGCGTTCATGATGGGGAGGATGACTCCGGTGGTCATTAGGAGGTGGTTGTTGATGGTGACGGAGTCTTGCTTCATGACGTTAACTATCATCATTGTCATGGTGTTGATGTCGAGGACGTTCTTGTGGAGGGTGTTGCGGAAGCACTTGTTCATCTCGAGGGTGTTGAGGACGATCATGTTCTTGGCGGTCATTGTTGTTGGGGCGCGCA
Source organism: Alopecurus myosuroides (assembly GCA_028641055.1). NCBI lineage: Eukaryota > Viridiplantae > Streptophyta > Magnoliopsida > Poales > Poaceae > Alopecurus > Alopecurus myosuroides. The sequence continues at coordinate 24,825,277 of CM054063.1, forward strand.
TTACGCCTTGGTGGCCTTCGATGGTGATGAGCACCTTCCACAAAGTCATTGTGACCATAGTCTTGAGCGTGGCCTTGCGAAGGTGGATTATGATGTTGTCGAAGGTCTGGGCGTTGCGGTTGTTGAAGAGGGTCACCACGGCCTTGGCGATGTCGAGGAGGTGGTGATGGCGAGCTATCTTCGTACCAATTACGTCGCGGAGCATGTTGTTGAGGAGGTTGGGAAGGAGGTTGTTGAGGTTGTCCACCCTCCTCCATGTTGGTGTTGCGATCATGGCGGTCATGGTGACGAGCTTGGTGAAGATCTTGAGTGTGGTGGCTTGAGCGACGAGACCTTGAGGACGATTATGAATGACGACGGTTGGCAAGATTGCCAAGTTGATGTTGATGCGCGTCATTAGATCATTCAATCGAGCCTCTTGCTCTTGTAGTGGACGCTCGTAGCGTTGCAATCCGTCTTTGACGAGTTCACGGAGTTGGAAATGGTCATTGTGGGTGACGTAGTTGGTGTAAGCATTGTCGTTGTAGAATGGATTTCCTTCATCATCCGATCTCTGACTTGTTAATACTCCTTCCCTAGACATCTCAAAAACACACAAGGGTGATATTGAAGAAATGGATGTCTCACTTACCCAACGTTACCTTTTTCGGTCGTATTGAGGCTAGTGGACGAGCCTAGGTGTAGGGTGGTATGGCAAGAGCGAATCCAAAAAGATCGAAAGAAACCGCAAACACAACACACACACTTTATGTGGAAGGCAAATGGGTTAGGAAAGTGGCGAGGAAAAATCGACAAAGCCGAAGAAAAGTTTATTGTCAAACATGGAGAAGAAACAGAGAAAAGTTAGCACAAAAAACAAACCTAGTGGATGGAAATATGGTGGAACACACACACACAAGTGATTAATGGGGTTAGTGTGGCCAATGGACGAGCGGAGACGAAATGTACCTAATGAAGACTAATTCTCAATGCCACACCAACGCAAGGAGGACGATAGCTCAAACCGCAAATTTGAAAAGGCAACAAGATTCACACCGTGGCAACCGGTCACTCTTTTTCTTTTGCGACGCGAGGCTACACGTTCCTACAATGGATAGCAATTGGCATCGATCCTTTGCTTCTTTTTCTATTTTCTCTTTTTCTCTTTTTTTTATTTTCTCTTTTTGATGGATTCCAAAATGCCAATGCCTACTCGTAGCTAATCTCTCACAAGCGCCAAACTAGTACTCTCGGTGCCACTAATGCGATGCCAAGCGGTGTAAAAGAACTAGTCCGAATAGGTAAGGTACACAATGGCTGGGTTGGGTCAAGCGGAAGCAAGTTATGCCTCTCTTATTGATGATCACAGACTTGCGGCCGGTGGATGTCGTTGTCGTGGCGATCCGTTGATGTGGTAGCATAGATGGTGTCGTGGGCGTCGCGTGACAACTTGTTTCACCCAATTCGGATAAAAAACGACAAAGAAAAAAGTTTCAAAATCTGTCCAAAAATCGAAGAGCAGAGATTTTCTTTGATTTTTGCTCAAATTCGAAATTCCTTCAAAATCAAGAAAAAAATCGGACGAATTTGGGAAAAGTGACTGAATAGAAAGGCGGGGAATGGTGTTTGGCAACAAATCTATGAAAAAACCCATGAAAAACTCAACAAATCAACAGATTGGTCGAAATCCCTTTTGGCTATTTTTGGTCAATTTTTCGAATTTATGGTGGATAGAAGAAAAATTGTTTCAAAAGGAGGGGTGTGGGGGTCGGATTCGTGTCAATATAGCTCTGTATACCAGATGATGCGGAGGGATTAGCTCCTAGTTGGCCCGATCTTCACGAATCGACGAAGAACAACAAGAACGAACGAAGAACGCACGAAGAACGAAGAACACGAGATGGGGAATCGAGGGGAATCGCGGGTAAACACGAGGGAGATAAATAGTGCGAATCGAAGAACCCCAAATCTCCCGTTAACTAACCCCGAGGGCCGCCTACGGGACGATCGATCCAACTTAACTCACCTTGATTCAAACCATTTCACACCCGTAGCCGGTCCACTACGCCAATAGAACCTCAAGGATTTACGAAGGGGAGAGGACAACTCTTGACTGAATCCCAAGGGGAGAGGACAAGTAGTTGGGTGAGTCTTGGTACGATCCTAGACGAAGTCGTAGGAGTAGCCTTGATACGGTCATAGGTTCACACCATAGGAGTAGTTCCTCAAAGAGGGATACGAGAGAGCGAAGCTCAATGTTCTAATTTCAACTCTAACCCTAAAACTAGCTCGAGTAAGTCCTTATATAGCCGGGGGGGTCGAAGCAGGTGAAAACGGGGACGAAATCCATGTATTTGCGAGTCTTTAGGGTACGCCGGCCTGGGAGGCCGGGGTGGGGCTGGGGGGCGCACTGCCCATGCCGGCCTGAGGCCAGGGTGGAGTAGGGGGCGGCCGGCCTGGGGCCAGGGTGGAGAAGGGGGCAGCCGGCCTGGGGCCGGGGTGGAGGTCGGGCCCTTCGGGCAGGTGGCCGGCCTAGAGAGTGGGGAGGCCGGCCTGGCCGGGGCTTGAGGCCGAGGGGCTGTTTTCCCCTATCTTCTCCGTCGGGGCTCCTTTCTCGATGTCGTCTTCTCCTCCCTCCTTGGTGGCTTCTTGTGCATCGTCTTGGGTGCTTTCCGGGGCCTCCGTGGTGGGTTCGAACCTGGGCACACAAAGGATTGTTCTATGAGGTAGCGCACCATCTGCCAAGTCACCGAAAACATGGAGCGATAGGAGTGACTTCACCTTGTCACGTATGGCCTTTGCTCGTGATCTTGTCATTGGTGCACTTGGTGGAATTGGGTGGGCTGCATCAAAGTATCAACAAGAAAATCCTTGTTTTAGAAGCTAGCAATATCCATGATAGTAAAAATATGAGGATTGGTAAATTAGACAAGGCTATGGAAACTTTAAGCTCAACGTTTTCTTCTCTTAAGTTTAAAAGGGAGAAACCTTCTGTGGGAAAAGAGAAAAAAATTATGTATGTCCCCAAGGTGCCTAAACCGAAATCCCCTAATGTGCTTAAATTTAATAAAACTTTTAGTGAAACTAAAAGTGATTTGTATGTTGAATCATCTTCAGGGGTGTCTAAGGTACGCATTTCTACAATTGGGGTTTTGGAGGAAATTATTGATTTGGATGCTTCTTCACTTGAAAACACTTGATTCCACTTTTCTCGGCCTAGCTAAAAGGAGTTAAAGAAAAGCACTTCTTGGGAGATAACCCATGGTTTTATTTTTGCTTTGTTTTTTCTGTTTTCTTTGAGTCAAGGGGTTGTATACTTATGTCGCAACTCCTTTGTATCTTTATTTTCATGTTTTAGTTGTTCCAAGTAAAGTTTCCGACGAGAGTTTCGGATTTCTACTTAGGAAACAGATTTCTGTTGTCCATGGTAAAAAAACGCATAATTCACAGAAAAATCAAAATGACTTGAAATTTTTTGTACTTATTCCTCAGAAAATTCCTCGACTTTTTAGTTCTCTAAGAAAATCCATCTTTACAGATTGTTCTGGTTTTTGCAGATTCTGCCATTTTTCTTTTATTTGCTCTTTTACGATGTAAGTGGATTTCTTTGCTTCACGAAACATCACTGGCTGTAGGTAATGTTTAAAAGTGTCAATATCACTTGTTCCCATACAGAATTCATAGATTTTTTATTGTTGCACTAACCCTCTAATGCGAATTACTCTTTGAGTGTGGTGTGAAGGAAGTTTTCAAGGGTCAAGAGAAGAGGGTGATATAATGTGATCAAGAAGAGTACAAAGGTAAAGCTTGTGGATTCCCCCGTGGTTCATCCCAGAAAATTCTAAGAAGAATCAAGCATCTAAGCTTGGGGATTCCCAAAGCATCCCCTTCTTCATAAATAATTTATCAGGTCACTTCTAGTGAAACAATATTTTATTCGGTCACATCACATGAAATTTACTTGGAGTGTTTGTTTGTTTTTGTTTTGTTTTGTTTTCCTTTGTTTTATTTTGTTTTCCTTTCTGCAATAATATAGCTGGACCCTAGAATTCTTTGTTTGGGAGAGAGACACGCTCCGCTTTTTCGTTTGAATACTTGCTATGCTCGTTTTCTTTGTTTTTCTTCTAGCTGCTGCAAAATTCCTGTTTAGCTCTTGTTTTGATTTCATCTCTTATTCAGAGATGTTAGTTTTAGTAGAGTTGTGTGAGTAATCTCATGTTTGCTTTCTGTATAATTTAGAGAGTTTTTTTTTAAATATATTTTGTATGGTGCTTATTGGGAAAAGAAACTGCTGCTTGTAGTAGAATTTATAACGGTGCAAGTAGAAGCTTGTATAGACTGTGGCTATATTTTTTCATATCATGCTATATGTTATTTTAATTTTAAATCTTAGTGGTTATTTAGTAGCATGATTAGTCTCAAATAGCTGAGAGTGTTTAATGTGTCATTTAAAGAATCATGAGTTGTTCTTGTCATTTTGACGCATAGATTTGTGGTGTTATCCTTTGAATGTTTTATTTGGTTGACTTGGCGCATGCTCAAACCATTTTTATGACTATGAAACAATCACTTATAGCATTTATGATCATTTAGTTTTTTAACTTGTGGTACCACTCATGCTTTGTTTAATGATGTTTATGTCGATATGCATGATTATGGCTCTTATGCTCTCTTGATTTGTCGCTCCCAGTCTTTTGCTAGCCTCCACATGTACTGAGTATGAGCTCTACTCGTGCATCCAACTCCCAAGAACCAAAGTGTGCCAAATGTGTCCACCATACCTACCTAAATGTGGTATTTAACCGCCACTCCAAAGTAAATTGCTCATGTGTTACCTTTAAAACTTTCAAAATTACTCCTGTTTTAGCTCTTGAGGACGTAAATAGAGAATCTTTATCTCACTTGTTGATTGGACTTTCACACCCTATACTAGTGGCTTCATCCTCTTATCCAATTGATAGAAGATCTGGCAGCGGGGTGCCCATCCCCAAAGTAATACAATAATTTCTATTCACTATTTTGCCACTCATTTATCAGTCAAAGCATAATTGTGTAAATAAAAGAGAAAGAGGGATTACCTTCTACCCAGACGCGTCCTTCTATGGGAGCCTCTCTTGTGAAGTCTAGTTGGCTTGTGACGTACTGTATTTTCTGTTTACCATTCGGTGACATAAAAATACACCTCTCTAAAAAAAAATAGACACTCCTCCACGGTATGTGATTGTTGGCAGGCACCTGAGGATTCGGTTAGCCATGGTTTGTGTAATATGGTTGGGAGGAGCGTCAAACATTTTATACCTCTGTTTAACAAAATAAAATCTCTAGCACACGAGTTGATCCCTGCTTCCCTCTGCGAATGCCTTTCTTTTACTTTAATGTTGAGTCTCCATCTTCTAACGTTATGCACAGTTGAGAGAGCATAGTTGCCATTCTGAGTTTAATGTGCATTTGTCCCATAAATATTATTAATTGATTCATGATGTTCTATCGTTTGTTCTCTAATTATTTTTTCTAGTCTTCCTCATGAACTTTGAAGGTGTCCTTTATGTTTTGCCCCACTCTTAAGGACAAGCAAAATATCACTTTGCCATGCTATCTCTATGCTTCAAACCAATGTATATCTTTCAGTGCATTATTATTCATGATCTTTTATTTGTGTTACTTCTCATGATGGAAGGTGATTGCTATGCTTTATTGTTAAAATTTTATTTATCATGCTTGTGTTGAAGTTCTATGATCTCAGCTTACATATGCTTTTACATTATTGATGATCAAGTTTATGTTGGTATTATGTCACCTCGGAAATTATGTGTTTTTATCGTTTACCTACTCAAGGACGAGTAGGAACTAAGCTTGGGGATGTTGATATGTCATAACCGTATCCTTAATTTCTGATGTTCCATGTTTTTTTATTTTGTTTTCCTTTGTTTTCCTTTCTGCAATAATATCATTGGACCTAGCATCCTTGTTTGGGAGAGAGACAAGCTCTGCTTTTTCATTTGAATACTTGCTATGCCAGTATTCTTAGTTTTTCTTCTAGTTACTGCAGAAATTACTATTCAGCTCTTGTTTTCATTGCATCTCTTATTCAGAGCTATTAGTTTTAGTAGAGTTATGTGAGTACTCTCATGTTTGCTTGTTGTATCATGTATATAATTTTTTTAAAACATATTTTGTATGGTGCTTGTTGGGAAAAGAAACTGCTGCTTGAAGTAGAATTTTTAACTGTGCAAGTAGAAGCTTGTATAGACCGTGGCTAGAAATTTTTCATGTCATGCTAGATGTTATTTTAGTTTTGAAGCCTTGTAGTTATTGAGTAGCATGATTAGCCTAAAATATCCGACAGTGTTTAATGTGCCATTGAAAGAATCATGAGTTGTTCTTGTCATATTGAAGCATAAATTTGTGGTATTCTCCTTTGAATGTTTTATTTGGTTAACTTGGCGCATGCTCACACCATGTTTATGACTATGAACCAGTCACTAATAGCCTCTATTATCATTTAGGTTTAGAATTTGTGGTACCACTTATGCTTTGATTAATGATGTTTATGTCGCTATGCATGATTACGACTCTTATGCTCTCTTGATTTGTCGCTCCCAGTCTTTTGCTAGCCTCCACCTGTACCGAGTATGAGCTCTACGCATGCATCCAACTCCCAAAAAACCAAAGTTTTCCCATTGTGTCCACCATACCTACCTACATATGGTAATTAACCGCCACTCCAAGTAAATTGCTCATGTGCTACCTTTAAAACTTTCAAAATTACTCCTGTTTCGTGTTCTTGTTTTTGCTCATGAGGACGTAAATAGAGAATCTTTATCTTACTTGTTGATTGGATGTCACACCCTGGACTAGTGGCTTCATCCGCTTATCCAATTGATAGAAGAGCTGGCAGCGGGGTGCCCAACCCTAAATTAATACAAACAAATTCTCTTCACTATTCCCCCCCTGATTTATCAGTCAAAGCATAATTGTGTGAACAAAAGAGAAAGAGGGATGACCTTCTACACCAGGTGCGTCCTTCATATGGGAGCCGCTCTTGTGAAATCTAGTAGGCTTGTGACATACTATATTTTCTGTTTACTATTCGTTGATACTAGCATACACCTCTCTTAAAATATAGACACTCCTCCACGGTATGTGATTGTTGACAGGCACCCAAGGATTCAACTAGCCATGGCACATGAGTATGTGAAAGATGGTTGGGGTGAGTGTCAAGTTTTTAATACCTCTGTTTAATAAAATAAAAGCTCTAGCACATGAGTGATCCATGCTTCCCTCTACGAAGGACCTTTCTTTTACTTTTATGTTGAGTCTCCATCTTCTAACTTTATGCACAGTTGAGAGAGCATATTTTCCATTCTGAGTTTTATGTGCATTTGTCCCAAAAACATTATTAATTGATTCATGATGTGTTATTGCTTGTTCTCTAACTATTTGTTCTAGTCCTCCTCATGAACTTTAAAGGTTTCCTGGCATTTATATTTTGTCCCACTCTTAATGACTAGCGAAATACCACTTTGCCATGCTTTCTCTATACTTAAAATAAACGTATATCTTTCTTTGCATTGTTATTCATGATCTTTTATTTGAGTTACTTCTCATGATGCAAAGTGATTGCTATGCTTTATTATTAAAGTTCTATTTATCATGCTTGTGTTTAAGTTCTATGATCTCAGCTTACATATGCTTTTACATTATTGATGATCAAGTTTATGTTGGTAGCATGTCACCTAAAAAATTATGTGTTTTTATCATTTACCTACTTGAGGACAAGTAGGAACTAAGCTTGGGGATGTTGATACGTCATAAACGTATCCCTAATTTCTGATGTTCCATGTTATTTTCATGTTATTTCCCACATGTTTGCTATACACTTTATGTCATTTTTATCGATTTTCCGGACTAACCTATTGACAAGATGCCAAAGAGACAGTTCCTTGTTTTCTGCTGTTTTTAGTTTCAGAAAAGTTGTTCTGGAAATATTCTCGGAATTGGAAAATTCGAAACTCAAAAGTCATAGAATTCCCTAAGGTTCCACGGAGTCGTAAAGAGACCTGGAGAGGGGCCTCAGGGGGCCCACACCATAGGGCGGCGCGCCCCCCGGCCGCGCCGTGGGGTGGTGTGGGTCCCTCAGGCCTCCACCGCCTTTGCCCTTTCACCTATTTAATCCCCCTGAGGCGTAAACCCTAAAGATATCCCACTTTTGCCTGAAAAACACCCGAGGCCTCCGTCATCGTCATCCCGAGATTGGGAGGGTTCTGGAGCTCTCCCCGGCACCCTGCCGGGAGGCAAATTAATCACTGGAGGGGTCTACGCCACCATGCCCTCCTCCGAAGTGATGCGTGAGTAGTTCATCCCTGGACTACGGGTCCATAGCAGTAGCTAGATGGTTGTTCTCTCCACTTTGTGCCTCATGTTTAGATCTTGTGAGCCGCCTAACATGATCAACATCATCTTTATGTAATGCTACATGTTGTGTTTGCTGGGATCTGATGAATGTTGAATGCTATGTCTTCTGGTTATCAATCTATCATGATTATGTTATTTATGATCTTGCATGCTCTCCGTTATTAGTATATGCTCTCGTCAAGTAGATGCTAGTAACTCCAAGAGGGAGTATTTATGCTCGATAGTAGGTTCATGCCTCCTTTGCATCTGTGCTCGAGTGATAGAAACGTGACGGATGGAGGATGTGTTGTTGCCATTAGGGAGAAAACAACAATGCTTTGTCTAAGGATGATGTTATTGTTTACATTACACACTTTGCTTACTGCAATTATCTGTTGCTTGCAACTTAATACCCAACATTTGTTCGGATGATATTCGGAGGGTGGATTATTAGTCATAGATGGAGTTGAATAGCGGTCTATGTATTTTGTTGTAATGCCCGCATGAATCACATAGTAATCTTTATGTCTTGCATATGCAATATGGTGCAGCCTTCATTTCTGTCAATTGCCCAGCTGTAATTTGTTCACCACACATGTTATTTATGTTTCACGGAGAGACACCACTAGTGAATTGTGGACCCTGGTCTTTTTTCCTCATACTTTTAAACACCTACTGCTTTCATACTATTCCTACTGTTTTCCACACCATACCTTTAACATCTTTGTGTTCAGCAAAACTGGTGAGATTGACAACCTCACTGCTTCGTTGGGGCAAAGTGATCTAATTGTGTTGTGTAGGATCCATGTTGCTTCTGAACCGGTAGTGCACCCTGCCATCTCAGTTGCTTCAACCTTCTGAAGTTACTCCTTCCTTCTACTGGTCGATTCAACCTTGGTTTCTTTCTGAGGGAAAACTTGCTTCTGCACTCTTCATACCTTCCTCTTGGGGTCTCCCAACGAACGTGTATTCACACGCATCAGGGGGCACACCGCCCTATGGTGTACCCCCTCCGGGCCTCTTCGGGACTCCGTGGAACCTTCGGGAACTCTAAGACTTCCGGGATTCGAATTTTCCAATTTTCTAAGACTTCAAGGCTTTCCAGAACAACTTTTCTGAAACTAAAAACAGCAGAAAACATGAACTGGCTCTGTGGCATCTTGTCAATATGTTAATCCGAGGAAATCGATAAAAATGACATAAAGTGTAGGGAAAACATGTAGCATATGGCATGAAAACAACATGGAACATCAGAAATTAAGGATACGTTTATGACGTATCACACCCCATGTTTCTTCCGCGGTGGAGAATTGTTGAATGTGTGGCATGATATTCTCACCCGCGGCTTGTTGAATCATTTGCAAGGCCACGAAGTTGAGTTGACAATCAACCACCTCTCTTCTTGTCAAGTTCTTGGGATCAACGGGCTTGTATCCATCTTCAATGACTCTACATAGCTTAATGGAAGAAGATTCACGTGAGTTTTCATGAAATATTTCCATTCACCAAAATAAATATGCATCAATTTTAGGAGGGTCGCCTCTATTGTTTATATGAGGGCTTTGAAGGAGTTATGCCCTAGAGGAAAATACATAAGGGTATATTTATGCCATAACTCATTAAGTTTATAATAGTTTCATATCATGTTATAACTGCATTGATAGGAAACTTTAATACATGTGTGATATGCAAACAACCATAGGTTATTCGATAACCAAATTCCTAGTTAGCCTCTATGTTAAACTAGTCCACTTGGTTATTGATGACTGTAGGTTCCACGATCATGTGACATTTATGTCATTAGACAGTGGGGTCATTTCATTGGGTGAATGAGATGATGAACATACCCTTTTCATATAACGAAGTATTGCTACATGATCGTATTACGAAATTAAACATGAATGAAAAGGTGTGGAGGAATTTCACCTCCCCCAAATTAGGTTTTTAGCCTAGCTGAGCTACCCGTCGGTGTTGTGGGTTTAAGTGACTTCAGTCCCCACAAGTTCATGACGATGGTGAAGTTCGTGTTGAGGTAGTCATAGTTGGTGCTCAGACCCTAAAGTGCTTGCTCAACTCCACCTACTCGTCCCACGAGCTCATTGTACTCTGAATGGACAAAAAATTACCTTGTCATTGTGGTGGCGTGGTGCTGCTTAGTAGCCCCAATCACCCCGTCGACCTACTCTTTGTGAGGGTGCATATTGAGCTGCGTAATCCCCCCATCTTCCTTCTTCCTCTGTCTCTTGAGTCTCAAGGCCTCCCTCTTGGCGAGCAACCTGGTACCGCTCGCGGTTTATCTGTAGATCACTACTCTGCAAAGAAAAACCATGTGAAAAAGGTAAGGCGACGAGTTCTTCGTCGTTCTTGTCCTCAGAAAAACGTAAACAAAAATGGTGAATGTGACAGTTAGAAGGGTTGTGAAGGGTACGTTGCATAGAAAATAAAAATTTTCCTACGCGCGAGAAACCCGAATGGCCAAGATCTAATCTATGAGATGAAAGGCAACGGGGAGAAAGAGAGTCTTGAGATAACATACCCTCGAAGACTCTAAGTGGTACGAGATAAAATCTCGTTGTTGGCGTAGTCGTACTCACGCCGATCCCGAGCGAGAAGAAGTGCACCGCAATCCTACGGTGCCTCCGTAATCGGTCACACGTTCAGCTCGATGAAGACTTCCGTTCCCTCGATCCAGCGGGTAGCGGAAGTAGAGGATCCCCGCGGAACTCCAGCAGCACGACGGCGTGGTGGTGGTGAAGAATCCCACGGTCAGGGCTTCGCCAAGCCGGAGACCATGGAATGGAGCAGCGGGTGGAGGGAAAAGGGAGTGGGGAAGTGCGTAGAGAAGAGGGAGCTCTCACCCTCCTTTTATAGGGGAGGGGGAGGCAGCCCAAGAGGGGTGCGCCCAGCCATGGGTGCCCCCACCCATTCCTCTCTTCATGTGAGTGGAAGCCCCACTCACACCCACTCATACTCCCTTAATTTTCCACTTAGAAAATCCAAAGGTTTTTATTTAATAAATAAATAAAACATTTTTTATTTCTTTATTTATATTTTTTAATTCCATTAACAAACATTTTCATGGAGCACCTCGAATCATTTGTTAATTCTATTAACAACCATTCGATGAAAAACCCCTTGAACTATTTCAATTTTCCCCCGAAACAATTTTTCGGAGCTGCCCAAAATATTCTTCGGTATTCCGTATCCTCTCTAACGCTTCATCAAACCTTAATTGTGTCACCCTACGGTTCGCGAATAATATAGACATGATCGAGACTCCTCTCCGATCAATAATCAACAACGGGATATGGAGATCCGTGATGACTCCTATATATTCAACGATGACTCTCGTGATCGTGTGAAGCTTTCAATGTCGTAACTATTTCCCTTTGTCTCATGATATTTTACTTGCCCGATATCCGATCATCGGTATCCACCATACCTTGTTTGATCTCGTTATCCGACAAGTACTCTTTTCTAGTTCCCGTGATATAACATCCTTGTGATCATATCACGTGCTTGCAAGTGGTGTCGATGTGATATCACCGAGAGAGCCCTGAGTATATCTCTCCGTCATATTGGATGGACAAATCCCATTCTTGATCCATGAGCTTCAACTAACACTTTCCGAATACCTAATGCCACCTTTATAGTCACCCTGTTACGGTGTGAAGTTTGATGTTATCAAAGCATTCTTTCGGTATTAGTGATTAACATGATATCACGGTCTAAGGAACAATGTTACTCCGAATGTAAGACATAACAACAAAACTAAATGACTTGATCGTATTGTTATACTTAGTTAGGGTCTAAGTTCATCATGTCATTCTCCTAATGATATGATCCCGTTATTAACAACATCCAATGTCCATGATCAGGAAACCTTGATCATCTGTTAATCAACAAGCTAGTTAAAAGAGAGGCTTCACTACGAACGTTGGTTTGTTTATTAATCACACATGTATCAACGTTTCCGGTTAATACAATTCTACCATGAGAAATAAACATCTATCATAAACAAGGAATAACATAATAAACACTTTATTATTGCCTCTCGGGCATATTCCCTTCAGTCTCCCACTTGCACTAGAGGCAATAATCTATATTACATAGTGATGAATCTAACACCCATTGAGTTCTGGTGTTGATCATGTTTTGCCCTTGAGGGAGTTTTAGTCAACGCATCTGCCACATTCAGATCCGTATGTACTTTGCAAATCTTCACATCCCCATCTGCGACATGCTCACGGATGGAGTGAAAACGGCGCTTGATATGCTTGGAATTCTTGTGAGACCTTGGTTCCTTAGAATTGGCTATGGAACCATTGTTGTCACAATAGATACCCATCGGATCCAACGCACTCGGAACCACACCTAGTTCGGATATGAACTCCTTCATCCAAACTGCTTCCTATGTTGCCTCCGAGGCAGCAACATATTCCGCTTCTGTTGATGATCTCGCCACCACGGATTGCTTGGAACTCCTCCAGCTTACAGCCCCTCCATTCATAACAAATACGTACCCGGACTGAGACTTAGAGTCATACAGATCAGTGTCAAAGCTAGCATCGACATAACATCTTGCGACGAGCTCTTCTTCACCGCCATATATGAGAAACATATCCTTAGTTCTTCGCAAGTACTTAAAGATATTCTTGACCGCCGTCCAGTGTTCCAAACCGGGATCGGATTGGTACCTACTAGTCAAACTAATAGCATGTGCCACATCCGGTCTTGTACATAGCATAGCATACATGATAGAACCTATGGTTGAAGCATAGGGAATCATATTCATTCTCTCTCTATCTTCTGCTGTAGCTGGACATTGAGTCTTACTCAACGTTTTGCCTTGCAATATAAGTAAGAACCCCTTCCTACTCTCTTCCATTCTGAACTTCTTCAAAATCTTGTCAAGGTATTTACTTTGCGAAAGTCCAATTAAGCGCCTTGATCTATCCCTGTAGATTTTGATGCCTAATATATAAGCTGGTTCACCAAGGTCTTTCATCGAAAAACTTCTGTTCAAATAACCTTTTACGCTTTTTAAAAGTTCTATATCATTTCCAATCAACAATATGTCATCCACATATAGTACTAGAAATGCTACAGAGCTCCCACTCACTTTCTTGTAAATACAAGCTTCTCCGTATGTTTGGACAAATCCAAACCCTTTGATCACCTTATCAAAACGGAGGTTCCTACTCCGGGATGCTTGCTTCAGTCCATAAATGGAACGTTGAAGGTTGCACACCTTGTCAGCATCCTTAGGATCAACAAAACCTTTGGGTTGCATCATATACAACTCTTCCTCAATGTCACCATTAAGGAACACCGTTTTGACACCCATCTGTCAGATTTCATAATCGAAAAATGCAGCAACTGCTAACATAATCCTAACTGACTTAAGCATCTCTACTGGTGAGAAAGTCTCATCATAGTCAACTCCTTAAATTTGTCAGAAACCTTTTACGACAAGTCGAGATTTATAGACGGTCACATTACCATCAGCGTTAGTTTTCTTTTTAAAGATCCATTTGTTCTCAACGGCCTTGCGGTCATCGGGTAAGTCCCAAAGTCCAAACTTGGTTTTCGTACATGGATCCTATTTCGGATTTCATGGATTTAAGCCATTTGTTGGAATCTGGGATCATCATCGCTTCATCATATGTCACAGAGTCATCACTTCCATCTACCATGAAGTTTAATACGGGATCTCCGTACAGTTCAGGAGTTGTACGTTCCCTAGTTGACCTGCGAGGTGCGGTAGTTTCCTCTACTGGAGTTTCATGATCTTGATCATTAGCTCTCTCTTCAACTGACGGAGACGGCACCGGAACAACTTCCGGCGCTGCGCTACTCGCCATTCCAAGAAGAGAAGGTTCAATAACCTCATCGAGTTCTACCTTCCTACTATTCACACCTTTCGAGAGAAACTCCTTCTCCAAAAAGGATCCATTCTTGGCAACAAAAATCTTGCCTTCGGATCTGTGATAGAAGGTATACCCTATTGTTTCTTTAGGGTATCCTATGAAGACGCATTTTTCCGCTTTGGGATCGAGTTTATCAGGTTGAAGCTTCTTCACATAAACAACGCATCCCCAAACTTTTAGAAATGACAGCTTAGGTTTGTTTCCAAACCATAATTCATACGGTGTCGTTTCAACGGATTTTGATGGTGCCCTATTTAAAGTGAATGCAGCGGTCTCTAGTGCATAACCCCAAAATGATAATGGAAAATCTGTAAGAGACATCATAGATCGAACCATATCCAATAAAGTACGATTACGACGTTCGGAAACACCATTTCGCTGTGGTGTTTCGGCAGGTGTGAGTTGTGAAACTATTCCACATTGTTTCATATGCATGCCAAACTCGTAACTTAGATATTCACCTCCACGATCAGATTGTAGAAATTTAATCTTTCTGTTACGATGATTTTCAACTTCACTTTGAAATTCTTTGAACTTTTCAAATGTCTCAGATTTGTGTTTCATTAAGTAAATATACCCATATCTACTCAAATCATCTGTGAAAGTGACAAAATAACGATATCCACCGCGCGTCGATACACTCATTAGTCCATACACATCAGTATGTATGATTTCCAGTAAGTCTGTCGCCCGTTCCATGGTTCCAGAAAACGGGGTTCTAGTCATCTTGCCCATAAGGCATGGTTCACATGTTTCAAATGTTCATAATCAAGTGCTCTAAAAGTCCATCAGAATGGAGCTTCTTCATGCGTTTAACACCAATATGACCTAAGCGGCAATACCACATGTAAGTAGCAATATCATCATTTAGTTTAATTCTTTTGGCATTCACATTATGAATATATGTATCAATACTATCAAGATTCAAAAGAAATAAACCATTCTTCTCAGGTGCATGACCATAAAAGATATTATTCATATAAATCAAACAACCATTGTTCTCAGACTTAAAGGAATAACCATTATGCATTAAGCAAGATCCAGAAACGATATTCATGCTTAATGCAGGCACCAAATAACAATTATTGAGGTTTATAACTAATCCCGATGGTAGACGTAGAGGGAGCGTCCCGACGGCGATCACATCAACTCTTGATCCATTGCCGACGCGCATCGTCACCCCATCCTTTGCTAGTGGTCGCTTATTCTGCAGCTCCTGTTTCGAGTTACATATGTGAGCAACCGAACCAATATCAAATACCCAGGTGCTACTGCGAGTACTAGTAAGGTACACATCAATAACAAGTATATCATATATACCTTTGTTCACTTTGCCGGCCTTCTTATCTGCCAGATATTTGGGGAAATTGCGCTTCCAGTGGCCAGTACCCTTGCAATAATAGCACTCAGTCTCAGGCTTAGGGCCATACTTGGTTTTCTTCTCAGGAGCAGCAACAGGTTTTCCACCCTTCTTGAAGTTAACCCTGGGCTTGCCTTTCTTGCCTTTCTTGAAACTAGTGGTCTTATTGATCATCAACACTTGATGTTCTTTCTTGATCTCCACTTCAGCAGTTTTAAGCATCGAGAGAAGCTCAGGAAGAGACTTCTTCATGCCTTGCATATTATAGTTCATCACGAAGTTCTTGTAACTAGGTGGCAGAGATTGGAGAACACGATGTACCCTAGCTCATTGGGAATCGTTATTCCCAAGGCTATGAGCTTATCAGCGTACACAGACATCTTGAGTACGTGCTCACTAACGGAGTTGTTCTCTTCCATCATGCAGCTTAAGAACTTTTCTGAAGCGTCATAACTCTCAACTGCGACATGGGTATCTAAAATCATTTTCAATTCTCCCATTGTAGCAAAAGCAGTGCTGTTCTCGAAACGTTTTCGTAGCTCTGGCTCTAATCCATAGAGGATGCCGCAATGAACTATATTGTGGTCTTCTTGTTGAGTCAGATAAACATTTTTATCTTCATCAGAAGCATCATCGGCGGGTTGTTCACCTAGCGGTGCATCAAGCACATAGAGCTTCTTGCAAGCGGTGAAAAGAATCCTCAGGTTAAGAGCCCAGTTGGTAAAGTTGCTCCCATTGTTCGCTAATTTCTCTCTCTCCATGAACATATTGAAATTGAAGGTAGGTGGTGCCAAGATCTACAACATATTTGCAAAGACTATTTAGACTATGTTTATGATAAATTAAGTTCAAATTAATTCTAAAATTATCCCATGAACTCCCACTCAAAAACAACATCCCTATTAGTCGTCTTTAGTGATTACACGAACCAAATTCACTACACCGAAACCGATCATCACGTGAGACGGTGTAGTTGCAAAGGCGAACATCAACATGTTCATCATATCATCCATATGACTCATGCTTTACCTTTAGGTTACATGTTCCGAGGCCATGTCTGTACATGCTAGGCTCCCCAAGTAGAACCGCAGTATTTCGTGTGTTTCAAGGCCATGTCTGTACATGCTAGGCTTGAAAACACCCGTTGTATGCGAACGTTGAGTCTATCACACCCGATCATCACGTGGTGTCTCGAAATGACGAACTTTCTTAACGGTGCATACTTAAGGAAGAACACATTATTATCTTGATATTAAGTGAGAGGGATCATCTTATAATGCTACCATCGCGATCTAAGCAAAATAAGATGCATAAAAGGATAAACATCACATGCATGGATAATGTGATATGATATGGTCCTTCTTGCACTTGATCTCCATCTTGTGCATCATGGCATGATCTCCATCATTCCACCGGCGTGGCACCAAGGTCTGTGGCACCTCCATCTTGATTGTCCATTACAACATATCACATGGATATGATATACATCACACATGCCATAAAATAAGACAACCATATGGCTCCAGCTGATATGTCAATAATTTACAAAAGATATCATCTCATACATAACGTTTGTAACATTGACCATATCACATCACATGCCCTGCAAAAACAAGTTAGACGCCTCTAATTTATTTTTGCATATTTTACGTGGCTTTGGGCTTACGAGGATAGAACCGTGCATACCTACGTACAAGAACCACAACGTTGATAAAATATATTTTTAACAACCCTTCGTAAATTAGAACTTAACTATAGTAGGAGAAACCGACACCCGCAAGCCACTTATGCAATACAATTTGCATGTCAGTTGTGGAACAAGTCTCATGTACGTGGACATGTAAAGTTAGTCCGGGCCGCTTCATCCCACTATGCCACTAAGATCATAAAATACTCAAAGAGGCAAAAACATGATCATCAACGCCCACATACTCCTATGTGTTCTACCGTACAATTCATCTACACATAGATCCGGCTCTGATACCACTAAAGGGTACGTTGCATAGAAAACAAAAAAATTCCTACGCGCGATAAACCCGAATGGCCAAGATCTATTATATGAGATGAAAGGCAACAGGGAGAAAGAGAGTCTTGAGATAACATACCCTCGAAGACTCAAAGTGGTACGAGATAAAATCTCGTTGTTGGCGTAGTCGTACTCACGCCGATACCGAGCGACAAGAAGTGCACCGCAATCCGGCGGTGCCTCCGTAATCGGTCACACGTTCAGCTCGATGAAGACGTCCGTTCTCTCGATCCAGCGGGTAGCGGAAGTAGAGGATCCCCGCGGAACTCTAGCAGCACGACGGCGTGGTGGTGGTGAAGAATCCCACAGTCAGGGCTTCGCCAAGCCGGTGACCATGGAATGGAGCAGCGGGTGGAGGGAAAAGGGAGTGAGCAGCCGATGACCATGGAATGGAGCAGCGGGTGGAGGGAATGGAGATCCGATCATCGGTATCCACCATACCTTGTTTGATCTCGTTATCCGACAAGTACTCTTTTCTAGTTCCCGTGATATAACATCCTTGTGATCATATCACGTGCTTGCAAGTGGTGTCGATGTGATATCACCGAGAGAGCCCTGAGTATATCTCTCCGTCATATTGGATGGACAAATCCCATTCTTGATCCATGAGCTTCAACTAACACTTTCCGAATACCTAATGCCACCTTTATAGTCACCCTGTTACGGTGTGATGTTTGATGTTATCAAAGCATTCTTTCGGTATTAGTGATTAACATGATCTCATGGTCTAAGGAACAATGTTACTCTGAATGTAAGACATAACAACAAAACTAAATGACTTGATCGTATTTTTATACTTAGTTAGGGTCTAAGTTCATCATGTCATTCTCCTAATGACATGATCCCGTTATTACAACATCCAATGTCTATGATCAGGAAACCTTGATCATCTGTTAATCAACGAGCTAGTTAAAAGAGAGGCTTCACTAGGAACGTTGGTTTGTTTATTAATCACACATGTATCAATGTTTCCGGTTAATACAATTCTAGCATGAGAAATAAACATCTATCATAAACAAGGAATAACATAATAAACACTTTATTATTACCTCTCGGGCATATTCCCTTCAGGTTGATAGGTCATAAACGTATCCATATTTTCTAGTGTTCCATGTTGTTTTCATACTATATGCTACATGTTTTCTATACACTTTATGCCATTTTTATCGATTTTCTGGGACTAACCTATTGACAAGATGCCATAGAGGCAGTTCATGTTTTCTGTTGTTTTTTATTTCAGAAAAGTTGTTCTCGGAATATTCTCGGAATTGGACGATTCGAAAACCAAAAGTCTTAGAAATCTGTCGCGCACACGGAGTCCAGAAGGGGCCACAGGGGCCCCACACCATAGGGTGGCGCGCCCCCCTCTGGCCGCTCCCAGGGGTGGTGTGGGCCCCTGGCTGCCCACCGACATTGCCCTCTTGCCTATTTATACCTCTTCATGGGTTAACCCTAGATACCCGAGCCTTTTCCACGAAAAACATCCACAACCGCCGTCATCGTCAACCCTAGTTCAAGAGGGTTCTGGAGCTCTCCCCGGCAGCTTGCCGGGAGGGTAATTCATCACCGGAGGGCTCTACACCACCATGCCCGCCTCCGGAATGATGCGTGAGTAGTTCAGCCTTGGACTACAGGTCCATAGCAGTACCTAGATGGTTGTTCTCTCCTCTTTATGCCTCATTTATAGAGCTTGTGAGCTGCCTAACATGATAAAGATCATCTTATTGTAATGCTACATGTTTTGTTTGCTGGGGTCCGATAAATATTGAATGCTATGTCCAATGATTATCAATCTATCATGTTTTATTCATGTGTATGTTATTTATGATCTTGCATGCTCTCTGTTGCTAGTAGATGCTCTGGCCAAGTAGATGCTTGTAACTCCAAGAGGGAGTATTTATGCTCGATAGTGGGTTCATGCCTCCCTTTTACTCACACTCGAGTGACAGAAACGTAACGTGTGGGGAATGTGTTGTTGCCATTAGGGAGAAAACGACGATGTTTACATTCTTTACATTACACACTTTTCCTAAAGCGATTATCTGTTGTTTGCAACTTAATACCCAAGGTTTGCTCGGATGACATTCCGAGGGTGGATTATTAGTCATAGATGCAGTTGGATAACATTCTATGAAACTTGTTGTAATGTCCACATGAATCACATAGTAATCATCATGTCATGCATATGCACCATGGTGCAGTATTTGTATCTTTCAATTGCCCAACTGTAATTTGTTTACCCAACATGTTATCTATCTTTTATGGAGAGACACCACTAATGAACTGTGGACCCCGGTCCATTTCCTTTATACTGATAATAGAACCGCTGCAATCTACTGTTTTCCTACTGTCATTACTGTTCTCTTTTCATCTACTGCAAACAAGTACTGTTTTCCACACCATACGTTTAACCTCTTTGTTTTCAGCAAAACCAGTGAGATTGACAACCTCACTGATTCGTTGGGGCAAATTGATTTGATTGTGCTGTGTAGGTTCCACGTTGCTGCTGAACCGGTAGTGCGTCCTGCCAACATCAGCTGCATCAACCTTCACTAGTAGAAAACTGGACGAATGTTTTTACCTTTAGTATCGGTTCCCTTACGAACCGGTAGAAATGGCTGACTTGTACCGGTTCAAACCCGGAGGGCGCTGGGCAAGGCTAATACCAGTTTGCCACACACCTTTGGTCCCGGTTTGTGGCTAAAACCAGGACCAAAAGGGTGTGGCAACCGTCCGCCTGGTGCAAGCACATTTGCTACCGGTTTTAGCCACCAACTGGTACCAAAGGTGTGCGTCAAAGGGGCGTGTGGCAACCGTTCGCCTGGTCGAGGACCTTTAGTACCGGTTGGTGGCTATAACCGGTACCAAATAGTTGAACCGTTTTGCCTCCCGCGCCCATGAGTTCGTGAATTGCTACAGTACATCGCCATTTCTCTTTTTCTTCTCTGTTTCCTCCTCTCTCTTCTTCCTCTCTTAGCTTCTTCCCATAATCCACCAATGGATCAACCAATCAGTCTTGGTCCGCACCCTGTTCTTGTACATGGCACGAACGTGCTCACCGTCGTCTACACCAACGATAGCGCCAAGATGCCGGGCTATCTTGCCACATTCAAAGGATGGATTGAAAGCGCGACAGATCAAGAGAAATTCATCGGGCTTGATCTTGTGTACACGCGCGGTGGTAAGGATGTTGCGGTTATCCAATTTTGCTTTAGGAAAAATTTCTTGGTCTTCCGATGGGCAAGGTGCGTTTTGGGCCTTGATCCATTCATCGTAGGTTGATGAAAATTGCATAGGATAGTAATCCGATCCCCATTTGAATCATATATGCGCGTGATGTATAGAAAATTGCATAGGATAGAAACATGTCCGATCCCCATTGAAATCATATATCCGTGACATAGCATCATCATATATCCGATCCCCATTTGAATCATATATCCGCATGATATATAGAAATTTTCATAGTTTTATTATGATGAAAATTGCATAGTTTATTATGATAAAAATTGCATTGGTTTATTATGATGAAAATTACATAGGTTTATTATGATAAAATTTGCATTGGTTTATTATGATGAAAATTGCATAGGTTTATATATAGTTCATGCATGTGGTGGCTTGTTGCATATTGGCAAATCCGTGTTGCAATATGCAGGTTGTTGTTGCAGTAGTAATTAACAAGAACGAATAAGAAGTAGGTAATTTTTATGATTCTTAATTAACAATTTGTTCCATGCTAACTTGTTATTGCAATAGTAACAAGAAGTGTCCAGCCCTCATGGACTTCCTTTGCCGCAGCGACATTCATTTTGTTAGCGTTGATACAAACAACGACAAGATCAAGATGAGGAAAAGCTTCAGAATTGAGATACCGGCTGCCTGCCACATTTATATCCAGGAGATATGCATGCCTCGGCATGAAAGGACTTCAATGGCTCATATGGCAGTGGATTTGATTGACGACTGATACGGTGATATGAAGAACAAGATCGAGAACCACAAGGAGTGAGAGACGACCCCACTTCACGGCAAGAACATTGAGTATGCCGCCATAGATGCTTACGTTTCATACGAGGTGTACCGCATTATTCGAGTCGTCAACCTTGGGTAGCGTCACCTCGCACTGGCAGCACCAGCAGTTGATGATGATGACGATTCAGACGACTCCTATGATGTGTAGTAGTGCTTCGGGGTCGACCATGTGATCTCTATTATGTATAGTACTTATATATCTCTCTCTATGATGTAGAAGTACGGGTCTCCTGTGATCTGTAGATCGAGTACTTTTATATGTATCTATATTTATATGTTCATGTTTAAGTAGTATGATGTGAGCAAGATTTCATTGTGATCTCTATATATTTCTCTCATGTTTGCATAGGCGAACAATAGTACTAGCACTAGATATGTAAGCAAGTTGAGAAATAACCGAACACAATGACGCGGAGATTTATCCCGAAGTTCACTTTCCAATGGAAGCTAATCTCCGTTTGTTTCCAACAATAGTAAAAATTCTATGATGGATGTCATTAATTCTATGATCTATGTGTGCAATATGGGTTTCGGTTCAAATGACGGGTGTTATGGCCAAATACATGGCATAGTTTGTTATAATGAGCCCATATTGCACACAAACATGCATCTTGGAAGCACAGACAATGTTTACGAAGAAATTTAATTTTTTTAACGAATAAAAAAACCATTTTCCATTTTTGGAGTGTCAGAAATGTTTTTTTCTTGTGAAGGACCTACCACAAACATGTTGCAAAACTTGGGGGCTTAATTTTTTAACATGATATTACATGTGATATACCCAAATAAACAATTTGTTTTCCAAGAAAACATTTGCATCCAGCTCTTTTGAAATTCACAAGTTTCTGCCGATTTAGCTAGAAACATGACAAATTTGAACTACAGGTGCCTCATAATTTTCTCAACAATTTTGGCAAAATCATTTTTAGGTACTCAACTACCTATTTCAATAGAGATCCACAGTGAGTTTCTGAATATACAATCCCTAGCTAACAACAGTCATGCCCGCCGTCTTGACCTTCTCCTAAAACGGGCTGAGAAAATTCCAGTAAATTAAAAAAAACCTAAATAAAGCGAGACCTTCGCCTGGTGTCATTACATATGTCCTAATATCCACCAAAAATAGTAAACTTGGAATACGACAGTTCTGTTGAAAAAGTGTTCACAAAAAAGAGCTATCTCCTCCTAACATTCTAGGGTTTCGGTTCAAATGACGGGTGTATGGCCAAATACATGGCATATTTTGTTATAATGAGCCCATATTGCACACAAACATGCATCTTGGAAGCACGGACAATGTTTACGAAGGAATTTTTTTTAACAGAACAAAAAAACATTTTCCATTTTCGGAGTGTCAGAAATGTTTTTTTTCGTGAAGGACCTACTACAAACATGTTGCAAAACTTGGGGGCTTAATTTTTTTAACATGCTAGGACATGTGATATACCCAAATAAATAATCTGTTTTCTAAGAAAAGATTTCCATATAGCTTTTTTGAAATTCACAAGTTTCTGCCGATTTAGTTGGAAACGAGACAAATTTGAACTATAGGTGCCTCGTAATTTGCTCATAAATTTTGGAAAAAAATCATTTTTAGGTACGTAACTACCTATTTCAATAGAGATCCATAGTGAGTTGTGATACGTCGAAAACGTATATCCTTTTCCGAACACTTTTCTTATTGTTTTCCTCTAAACTTGTGTGTTTTGGATACAACTAACACAGACTAACGTTGTTTTTAGCACAATTACCTTGGTGTCTTGTTTTTGTGCAGAAAAATCAACTTTCGGGAAAATGCCCAGAAAAGAGCCCATTGGTGTTTTCAACCCGGAAGACCCCGGGAGCCAGAAGGGGGGCAGGAGAGGAGCCATAGGGTGGCCACACGCCCCCTGGCGCGGGTCCCCCTGGCCGCGCCAGCATAGGATGTGGCCCCCCTAGAGCCCCCCGGACTCCCCTTTCAACTACAAGTAGCATCCAAACCTAAAACCCGAGGGGGTTCGTCATATTCCACAGAAACACAACAGAGCGCTGCCGCCATCCCGAAACTCGATTCGGGGATCAGAAGTTCCTCTTCTGGCACCCTGCCGGGACGGGGAATTCGAGGAGATCATCGCCACCGTCATCACCAACGCCTCTCCATCAACCATCCATGTTTCCCCCATCCATGTGTGAGTAATTACCCGCTGTAGGCTGAAGGGGATGGTAGGGATTGGATGAGATCGTTCATGTAATAATGTCGTGATTGTTAGGGCATAGTGCGTAGTATCCTCTATTAGTGCTATTGACATTGTTGCAACTTTTTATGCTTAATGCTTGCCACTTTGGGCCCGAGTGCCATGATCTCAGATCTGAAAATGTTATTGAAACATGATGATAATTATTGTTTCTTGGTCATACCTGCAAGTTGTTTACACATATCATTGTCCGGAACCCGAGGCCCCGAAGTGACAGAAAATGGGACAACCGGAGGGGATGGCTGTGATGTGAGGATCACATGTGTTCACAGAGTGTTAATGCTTTGCTCCGGTGTTCTATTAAAAGGAACACCTTAATTACCAGTAGTTCCCTTGAGGCCCCGCTGAAACGGGCTGGTAGGACAAAAGATGTTGTGCAAGTTCTCATTGCGCGTACGACTATTTACGAAATACATGCCTATGGTTACTTAGTACATGGATGCTTTATATTATTTATCTGTAATGCCCGTGACATGATCATTATTTGAACTTTCTTATCCATGCAACGCCCGTTCATCCATCCCTATGCCTACAATATTTAATCCCGCTGTTTACTTCAAACATCACTGCTGCTGTTTTCACACTACTGCTGTTGTTATTTCACTACTTCTGCTACTATAAAACTGTTATTACTGATAAACCACTGCGAACAAGTCCACTTTCAGTTGCAAGTGAATTGACAACTCATTTTTTAAGGATCACAAATATTCTTTGGCTCCCCTTGTGTCGAATCAATAAATTTGGGTTTTACTTCCCTCGAAGACTGTTGCGATCCCTTATACTTGTGGGTCATCTAGACTATTTTCTGGCGCCGTTCCTGGGGAGCATAGCTTTATTTGCGAGCTCACCGGAGAGTACTATTATATACTGCCATTCATTCATCATGGGTAAGTCTCGTGATGGAAGAGTTCCTATATTACCATCCACTACAAGAAGAGGTACAACTCTGAACACCTCTATTGCTCTTGATTCACCGTCTGTTATGAGTAAGCTGCTTACACCACCACATACACATTATACACATGCTACTTCTGCTGAATCTGAAAATACTTCTGATACTTTTGATGATGCTTCTACTTTGCTTGATGAGAGTTTTCTCTCGGTCCTTTCTTAGACGCTACTATTGCTAAAGCTAAAAATATTGCAAACACTAAAACTCCTGATAAAAATCATGTTACTCCTGCTTTTTCACCTGAGTTTAGAGAAAATCCCAGTGATGATTTTACATGATGCCTATGTTAAACTTAGTGATGATCTTGTTGATGAAATACATGCTATGAAGGATAAAGATGCTGCTATACGTCTTATGGAAAGTCGTGCTGTTCAATATAAATTATCTCCTGATGCTAAGTTTGCCACTTCTCCTATTAATATTAGGGATAAGGATTATGATTTCTCTCTTGATTTATCTAATATATCTATTGTTGAGAAAGAACCTTTTTGTTGAACTGAAAATGAAAGTGCTATGAGACATATGAATGAGCTCTCCTCTTGGAGTAGTTTATTTTCTGATAATCTTAAGAAACGTAGCTACTTTGTTGCTAAAATATTCCCTTTCTCATTAAAGGATGAAGCTAAAACTTGGTTTAACAATTTTTCTCCTGGATCTATTGATAGTCCTACTGGTTTGGTTAATGCTTTCTTTCAGAAATATTTTCCTGCTAGTGCTCAACATGCTGCTTTACAAAATATATTTAATTTCAAGCAATTGGAAGAAGAGAAATTGCTTGTATCATGGGTAAGGTTCGGTTCTTTAGTTAGGGAAACACCTGGGCATAAGCTAGAAGATAATAAACTTCTTGATATATTCTATAATGGACTAACTGTTGAATCTAGGACATACCTGGATAATTGTGCTGGTTGTGTTTTCAGGCAAAGAACTCGAGAAGAAGCTGAGGAATTAATGGCTAAAATAAGCAAAAATCATGATATTGGACTATGGTTGAACCTGAACCGACCCCTACTCCAGTACTAACACCAACACCAACACCCACGAAGAGGGTAATGATTGAATTAAATGATGAAGTGATGAGAGAAGTCAAGAAATCTCTTAAAGAGATGGGTATTAAATCTGAAGATATGAAGAATCTTCTACCTATAGAAGAATTATGTAAGCCAATCCCTCACTCATCACCCATTGAGGTACACTCTCTCAAATATTTTGATAGTAGATATATTCCTTATAGAAAATCTCTTGATCAATGTTTAGATGAATTTGATACTTATGTTATTAAGCAAGATAATTTTAATATGAGAGTGCAAAATCACCTTATGGAAAACTCTAAAGCTATTAATGATTTGCATGGCATTATAAAAAGAACCTCTAATGATGTTAAAATGCTTGTTAAACATTTTCAAATGGTTCAAACTCAAATTGATCAACTTGCTAAAGTGCAAAAATATTTGCTAGTTAATGCTTCTAAAGAAAAACATGCTTATGAAATAAGAACTAGAAGTGGTATTGCTACACAAGATCCTTTATATCCTGTGGGACTTCCTAAAAGAATGGAACAAGATTCTCAGCAAACTAATAATGATGTTATTCATACTAAGAAGAAACATAAAACTGTTGTAGAATCCTCTGAACTTGCTAAAGATCCTAATAGTATATGTGTCTCTGATGCTGAAACTAAAAGTGGTAATGAAAAGAATGATGCTTCTGATAAAGAAGAACCTGTAGCTGAACCTGAAAAGCAAGCTAAAACTGCAAAGTACACTAAGGAAGATTTTATTTCTAATAAACATGGTAATGAAAGAGAACATTGGGTACAACAACCGATGTCTTTTCCTAATAAGAAACACAAATCTAAAGAAGAAGAACACTATAACAAGTTTTGTGAATGGATGAAACCTTTGTTCTTGCAAATTCCTTTAACTGATGCTATTAAATCGCCTCCTTATGCAAAATATATGAAAGATATTGTTTCTAACAAAAGAAAAATTCCTAATGAGGAAATTTCCACTATGCTTGCTAATTATTCTTTTAATGGCAAGGATCCTAAGAAACTTGGAGATCCTGGTATACCAACTATTCCCTGTTCTATTAAAAATAATTATGTTAGAACTGCTTTGTGTGATCTGGGAGCTGGAGTTAGTGTCATGCCTTTTGCTCTCTATAAAAGACTCCTCCTAGAAAAATTGATACCAACTGATATATCTTTGCAAATGGATGATAAACCTACTGCTATTCCTGTGGGTATATGTGAGGATGTTCCTGTTCAAGTTGCTAATAATTGTCTGATATTAACTGACTTTGTTGTGTTGGAAATGCCTGAAGATGATAATATGTCTATTATCCTTGGGAGACCTTTTCTTAATACTGCAGGGGCTGTTATTGATTGCAATCAAGGAAAAGTTACTTTTAATGTTAATGATAAAGAGCACACTGTTTATTTTCCAAGAAGATTTATAAGAAATATGGTCTAAATTCAATTGAAAATATTGAGACCATCAAGATCGGAGAATTTTATTGTCCCATTCCAGCACCACCAAAGGAATTTTAAATTATTATGATTGGGACTATGTCTATCAAGGTTGAGGTAACATAATTATTTAGTGTTTAGCAAAGTTGTTCTTCATATGAAAATTATTCTGGTAGCAAGACTTGATCACCCTTGTTAACAAAATGATTTTTAATGAAGAGGACATTGTTTTCACCTTTCCCACTATGTTTTCACCATGTTTACTTCTGTTATTACATTGCTACTTGAGTGCAATCATGTTTTCCACCATCCTTATGCATGTTTTCCTGATATTTTCACTCTGATTTATGAGGATATGCATGTTTTCACCATCCATACTTTTGTTTTCACCACTACCACCTTTGTTTTCTTTGGTTATTATTTCATTAGAGTGTCATAGAACCTCTGTAGTTCTGGTTTTGGTTTTGTTTTCCACATTTTCACTTTCGTTTTCCCGGTTTTTATTAATTATTAAAATTCTGAAAATAGCTCAAAAATAAAGTTTCTCGAAAAATTCCAGAAAAATTATAATAAATTTTTACGTAAAAAATGAGGCAGAAAGCCACCTGGGAGACCCCAGGGGGACCCACCTATCAGGCACACCCTAGGGTTGCGCGGCCAGCCCCTGGTGGCGCCAGCACATGGTGTGGGCCCCCTGGCCCTCCACTCACTCTCTCCACTTCCAAAGTCTTCTCTAACCCGTGTTCTTGATGTTCTTCCTCTGGATTTTCGATCTCCTTCTTTAGCCCATCACTTGTGCTTATATTTGGTGTGTTTGATCTCTGGTATGTGACTCCTCCGATGATCCAAGTAGAATTTTATTTAGTGAAGTATTTTTTGAGTATTTTGGTACTGTAGGTGACAGCTTATGTGAGTTTTCATGCTTGATTTGAGTAGAAATAATTTATCTTTGATGTATGTTTAGCTCTCATATAAGTCCCTATAGTAGTCTCCACCTTATAGTTGCTTGAAATTAAATTTTGTGATGATTGTTGAAAAATTTCAGAGATGGATAGTTATCAATTTGGAGCGATATTTAGGAGTGATGCCCCTAGAAGGACAAGGCCTTCACGCTCATCCACTTCAGTGAGGCCATCGTATAATGAGGATGTTATGGAGTCAACTATTAACGATGCAGAAGATGATGGTATCGTTTACCCATCTAGCTTCCCTTGCCATACTTTTTTAAGAAGTGCATGTCTTTTAGATGATTTTCTTATGCTATTGATAGAGTTGGGCTCACCAACTTTATGAGGGATAAAAGCCCTCAATATGCCATGCTCACACAAGCTTTTGTTAAGAGCTTTAAATTTCAGAACACTCAATATGGTCCAACTGTTGCATTCAAGCTATATGGTAGTCCTTTTTCTTTGTCCTCGGGATATTTTTGTGTTATTATAGGTATCAACGCCACCGGGACAGCAAGCAGGATTCAAGATAGACCAGCAGACCTCCAGGGGATTTATTGAGAAGTCACCAACGATGACAGTCGCTCATCCCGACGTGGGAAGATAAGGAACATTCAACTTCCTGCTCTTAGATACTTTGCTTACTATATCGGTATTAGTATCCTTGGTAGGGAGAACACTAGCAATATTTCTAGTTACCACCTTGCTTTCATTGATGCTGCGCTGAACCGTAGCACAAAGTATAACCCTGGTGCACTTGTTGCACGCCGCCTTGCTGCTGATGCGCCTATTTTTGGTGGCATTATTGCTACAAGTGTCGCAGCTTCTTTGCACGTTTCTATTGATCCTAATGATGAAACAATTGCTCCACATAGGCTTAATCTTGCTGCTATGAAATCCCATCAGTTTGTCACTTCTAACTCTACTATTGAACATTTAGTCTATAGAGTTTTATATATGGATGGAGAAGAGCGGAAAGTTACTTTGCCACAACCTGTTTTGTTTAAGATTGACATGGCACCCTGGTCGCTCTCCAAGGAGCAGATAGACGAGCATCTGAGCACCATGGAGTTTTACCGGCAGCAGGAGAGGCGAGACGCGCCTCCCGAGGACCGCAACAGACAGTATACCGGCGCATCCTCGAGCACATATCAGGGGGAGGATACCTCCTCGACATACTACGGGGGCGGTACCTCATGGTCCCCTTGGTAATTGATCTCTACTTAGGCCAAAAGCCTAAGCTTGGGGGGAGGTATACCGACATCACGCTCATTTATATCATGATTCGTCGGTTCTTTGCATATCCATGTTTTCTTTTCTTTCGCTTCTTTTTGTTTCTTTCGCTTGTTTTCGTTTCTTTCATTTTTTTTGTTTTTATTGTTTTGTTTTTGCTTTCCAAAACACAAAAAGACCAAAAATATTTCTGTTGTTTCTTTCTATTTATTTCTTTAGTTGGTTTGCTTTATTCTTTAGTTGCACTTTAATATTCAAAAACCCAAAAATATTTTGTTTTGTTTGTTTTGTTTTGTTTGCTTTCCTTTGTTCTTGTTTCATTTTGGAAAACCCAAAAAGATTTTTACTTTGTTCGCTTGCTCTCTTTTTGTTCGTGCCTTAATTGAAAAAAACCAAAAATATTTGTTGTTCTTCTTTGGTTTTGTAAAGTTTGCTGCAGAGTTCAACAGTCGTCCGTGATTCCATTGGAGCTTGGTTTTCATTATATATTATTCGAGCCACAAGTGAAGAGCAATAATGACGATCTACGACAATTCAAGTGTGGTGAGAGGCTGGTATGAATTCTATTTGCTTTCATTTTTGTACATATATCCATCTATGTGAGCATGCTTAGTTTATTCGTATAAGATATATGTGACTTAATGGTTGTTTAATAGTTCGTGCTCTCTCATGTTTTGTTCCAATTTATTAAATAATAAATGACATGTCGCATAAATATTTGTTCGCATTGTTCTATTCATAAGAAGAGTATGACATTGTGCTAGCCTCCTCTGACTGTTTCATTTGAATCGACTTGGCACATGCTCACGCATGCTAAGACTGAAAACAAAAAGTCAATAAACCTCGATGGTTTATTTTGCCTCAGAGTTCTAGTATCAATTTTATGCCTCAATTAATTTTACTTTGTCGCAAACATGATTATGATAGTTGTTGCTCTCTTCATTGTCGCTCCCTGTCTATTGCTAGCCTTCACCTGTATTGAGTATGAGCTCTACTTGTGCATCCAAATCCCTGAAAACCAAAGTTTGCCAAATGTGTGCACCATACCTACCTATATGTGGTATTTAACCGCCACTCCAAAGTAAATTGATCATGTGCTACCTTTAAAACCTTCTAAAAATTATTCCTGTTTTGTGCCACTGTTTTAGCTCATGAGTGTTAATGCTTTGCTCCGGTGTTCTATTAAAAGGAACACCTTAATTGCCAGTAGTTCCCTCGAGGACCCGCTGAAACGGGCTGGTAGGACAAAAGATGTTGTGCAAGTTCTCATTGCGAGCACGTACGACTATTTACGGAATACATGCTTATGATTACTTAGTACTTGGATGCTTTATCTTATTTATCTGCAATGCCCGTGATATGATCATTATTTGAACTTTCTTATCCATGCAACGCCCGTTCATCCATCCCTATGCATACAGTATTTAATCCCGCTGTTTACTTCAAACATCACTGCTGCTGTTTTCATACTACGGCTGTTGTTATTTCATTACTGCTGCTACTATAAAACTGTTATTACTGATAAACCACTTCGAACAAGTCCACTTTCAGGTGCAAGTGAATTGACAACTCACTTGTTAAGACTCACAAATATTCTGAACATACAATCCCTAGCTAAGAACGGTCATGCCCGCCGTCTTGACTTTCTCCTAAAACGAGCTGAGAAAATTCCAGTAAATTCAAAAAAACCCTAAATAAAGCGAGACCTTTGCCTGGTGTCATTACATATGTTCTAGTATCCACCAAAAATAGTAAACTTGGAATACGACAGTTCTGTTGAAAAAGTGTTCACAAAAAAGAGTTATCTCCTACTAACATTCTAGGGTTTCGGTTCAAATGACGGGTATTATAGCCAAATACATGGCATAGTTTGTTATAATGAGCCCATATTGCACACAAACATACATCTTGGAAGCACGGACAATGTTTACGAAGGAATTTATTTTTTTAACTGAATAAAAAAACCATTTTCCTTTTTTGGAGTGTGAGAAATGGTTTTTTTGTGAAGGACCTACCACAAACATGTTGCAAAACTTGGGGCTTAATTTTTTTAACATGCTATGACACGTGATATACCCAAATAAACAATTTGTTTTCTAAGAAAAGATTTCCATCCAGCTCTTTTAAAATTCACAAGTTTCTGCCGATTCAGTTGGAAACGGGACAAATTTGACTTACAAGTGCCTCATAATTTGCTCATAACTTTTGGCAACAACCATTTTTAGGTACTCAACTACCTATTTCAATAGAGATCCATACTATCAACTTCTCTCTAGGGATTTTCTTGACAGACACTGCACTTCAGGGTGTGACCTACTTCACCGGTATCAACTTCTCTCTAGGGAGTTTCATGACTTAGAGCTTAAAAGTACTAGATCAGACAAGAGTTAGCTTATGGATGTCTCATATTTGGATTTCTCTCATTTTTCTAATCGATTTATACATATTATTTGTGAAATTTAAATTTACGAAATTGCATTTATATGAATTATTCAATATTAAATGGAAAAAGACAAATAAGTTAATTATTATTTCCATTTAAGAATATTTTAATTCGAATATTATTAATGATTCATTTCTTTTATTTAAATAATTGTTTTGATTCATAAAATAAATGTGTGTGACATCATAGTCTATGGGTTAATACGATTGATAGCATACTATTGTCAGGTAAGTATCTCTTCTTTGTAGGTAGCTCATAGGAAAGGAACTACGAAGTTAAGCGTGCTAGAGCGGGAGTAGTGTGAGGATGAGTGACCTCTGCGAGAAGTGTTAGTATAAGGGAGTAAATTAGATTTAAATTAAGAATGGTGGGTGATAAATGTGAGTTTAGGTGGTTAAATACTAGAAATAAATAAAATGGAAATAAAATGATTTTTTTTGGGAAAAAATCAAAAAAAGAGAAAAAAAACCCTTTGGTACCGGTTCGTAACAGAAACCGGTACTAAAGGAACACGGACCGCGGGCTCTCCTCCTGGGCCACGTGATGGCCCATTTAATACCGGTCGGCCTTTAGTACCGATTAATTAGTACCGGTTGTCCAACCGGTACTAATTGGGCTCTAGAACCGGTACTACTAGCCCGTTTTCTACCAGTGCTTCGGAAGTGATTTCTTTCTCCTACTTGTCGTTTCAACCTTGGTTTCTTTCTGAGGGAAACTTGCTACTGTTCTCTTTGTACCTTCCTCTTGGGGTTCCCAGCGAGTGCAAGATCTGCACCATCAAGAGTTAACTCTTAGAAAGCCATCATACATCAAATATTAAGGGTCAATTAAAGTAGGCCCTGTAACTCTCAGAAATCATAGATACATTTGAGATGTATCACTCCCGCACATTCTGCACCAAGTTGAGTAACAATTTTCTTCTCATCCGTAATCTTCGACGAAAATTCTTTTGCATCGAATCTTGGCTCATCATCAAAATAGTCGGCGAAGATCATGCAGTGGACCTCCAGCCTCATCCTCGGCTTGGTTCTCCACCTCCCAAATTTGGAGCCTCCTCACTTTGGTGCTCTATTAGCGTCATCATTGGCTTTGTAGTTGTGCGAGGCAAGCAAGAATGAGCAAGTTCTCGTCTACCTCGACGTCGATATCGGCTTCTTCCTGCATGAGTAGGTACGCCATCATCCCATCATCATTGTCCATATGTTGAAATGAAAGTGAAATCAAACAACTGGTCGCCAGCGGGCAACAAGAGAGATAAAAAAGACGGCGCCCTACCAGTCAAAACGCCGAACAACTTCGGCGCGAGGTGGGCGTTCGTGGTCACCGGGGCCCTGCCAGGCAAGACGACGGCGACCTAAGCGGCGGGGAAGGACGGTGGTGGGCCGGAGGCGCGGCGGCCGAGCCTCGTTTTTCTATACACGTTGGTTGCGCCGTCGGGCTGCGCGACGCGAGGAGAGGCGGCAAGCAAATGACGTCCCGTGCGAGGCGGGCAAGTGGACGGCGAGGCACGACGCGGCGCATTTTTTATTTTGGCCTGTGTCGCTGACAGTGCGGGGCCACAAACGCATCGAGTCGTTCGGAGCTACCAAAGAAACCGCTAGGCGATGGGGTTGGGCTCCTGAGAAATATGACATATCCGAAAGGAAAGACCCATTGGGACGCCAGAGTGACATCTTTTTGTCGGGTCGCTCCAAAGGGTTTGGAGGGGCTTGAGAGCATCTCCAGTCGTGCCCTCCAAACACGCCCCCACGGCCTCTTCCCGTACGGACGGGCCCCGAGCGCGCCCAGTCGCACCCCCTGGGCCTTCCCGTCCGGACGCCCCCTTGTTCCCGTCCGGAAAAACCAGCCCAACCCCGCCTCCCAGGGGCTCCGGTGGGGGCGCCGGACAAGAAGAAACGGCCGTGTGGCGTCCGCGGGACCTCCCAGTCAGTGAGACAGGCGCGCAGTCAAACCGGCGCCCGGTCTTCGTCTTCTCCCGAGACGGCGCAAAAGCGCAGGCGCCGCAGCGAGCCATCGCTTCGCCTAGTCGCGCAGCGATCCGTCGCTTCGCCCAGTCGCGTCGCCCACGCGGCGAACGCGCGTCTCCCCACACGGGCGCCGGTGTTAATGCGGGGGCGGCCTTTCGGCCTGCCCCGCCGGGTATAAATGCCGCCCCCCGCCGCTCTCGCCGTGCACACTCTCCTCTCGCCGCGCTCCGCCTCTCCCCTCGCCGCTCTCTGCCTCTCGCATCGCCGCTCCCCCTTGCCTCCATGGATTCCCTCGCCGCAAACGGCTTCCCCCGCCGTTCTCTCCTCAAACACTAGGCGCGCGCCCTCTATGAAGCCTGGTACCCGTGCCCGCCGGGCACGGCTTCATCATCGGGCTCGCCGGCGTGCCCATCCCTAATGTGCCGTCGGTGAGCGAC
The DNA here is from genome assembly GCA_028641055.1 of Alopecurus myosuroides. Lineage (NCBI taxonomy): Eukaryota > Viridiplantae > Streptophyta > Magnoliopsida > Poales > Poaceae > Alopecurus > Alopecurus myosuroides. The sequence continues at coordinate 24,859,684 of CM054063.1, forward strand.
GTGTCCTGGGGACGGGAGGTGAACGCCCAGTTCTACCGTCTCACGCCGGCGCAACGCGCCGACCCCCGCTGGGACCCGGCAAATCCGGCGAGCACGGCGCTCTACGAGCGCTAGTTCAAGCGCCTTCACCGAGAGCGCTGGAACCGCTGGGACGGTCCCGGCCCGGCGCCGCTCGCTCACGATCGAAACAAATACGGGCGCGAAGCTTTCTGGGCGCAGGATGGCTTCAGCCTCGAGGCCGTCCTCGCCCACATCAAAGCCGGCAACAACCCGCGCCTCCCCTGGCCGGCGCCCAGCCGCTGGGACCCAAGGCGGACGACGTCGACCCCGACCTCCTCCGTCTCGCGCTCGTCCTCCTCCTCCGCCGGCGGGTCGTCCAGGCGCTCGGGCACGCCACTGCGCGTCCCCAAGACAGAGCCGAGGACCTCCACGCCGCCGCACCTGCGTCCGCGCTCCGGCGACATCAGCATTGGCGGCATCCGCTTTGGCGGAGGAAGCGCCTCCTCCCGCCGCCGCCCTACGCCGCCCCTCCTCGTGCCCAAGACGGAGCCGTGGCTGCGCGTCCCCAAGGTGGAGCCGGGGCTGGAGCGCTCACTCAGCCTCGCCGAACAGCTCAAGGCGCTCCAGGCGGCGTCGGCGACGGAGGACTACGCCGAGGGCATCAAGGACGTGATCCTCGCGTCGTACAACACGCCGCAGCCAATGACCGACGCGGAGGCGTCGTCGTGGTCCTTCAGCGACACGGCGGTGATAAAAGGCGCGCCGCTGATCGTCCTCGACCCACCGGCGGCGGCCAACGACAACGAGGCGGGGCCGAGCCACTGGGGCGACGACGACGAGGAGGAGGACTGGGGCGACGACGATAGCAGCTCCGACGGCGACTACGACGTGTTCAACGAGTGAACACGTCGTAGTTTAGTTTAAATTTCACTCAACTGTTGTATTATATCCTAAATATTTTTTGGGGGGCTCCAAGTGGGGCTGCGACTCGGCAGCCGCATCCCTGCCGACGCCTTTCCGTCCGGACGAGACCCCAAAGGACCTCGCCGGGCGCCCATCCGGACGACTATTGGGGGCCTCGACTGGAGATACTCTTAGGGCGCGCGCCAAGCGGAGATGCTCTTAAAGCGGCACCTCCGGGATTCCTAGTCAAAAGCAGTAAATTTTTAGTTGTAGCTGTTCTTTAGCGATCAGTTGCGGTTTGTACTAGCCCTAATTTCACGTGCTTATAGGGGAAGCCCGCTTGCATACCTAGTTTGTACATGTCGCATTGTCGTGCGAGAACTGATTCACGTGTTTTTTATTTTTTTGAGTTGGTCGATGGAGGAACGGAGACCCGGCAGGCCCATGTAATGCAGAATTGTAGCTGATGGACTCCAGCCCATGTAATGCACGACTCAAAATAATTGGGTCCCTAAAAGTTTGGGCCCTGTACGGGCCGCTCGAGGCCCGGCCCGGTCGCACATCCACCACCCGCTGCTCTCGTCTGTTCCCGTTCCCCTCCACCCCGCTCCTCCACGCGGCGGCAGCAAAGGCAATGGCGATGGCCAACGCGCCGCGCGTCACCGGGAACCTGTGCCGGGGCGGGATCCTCCGGGCGCGTCCGCCCTCCGCCCCATATCCCTCGCGCCCTCCAGGCGTGGAGGCGTCTGCGCGAAGCCGCCTGCTGCGGTGCGCGGCCTCGTCTTATTCCGCGGCAGCGTCGGCGGCGCGGCCCGCCTCGGCGCCGCGCTTCATACGCCTTCTGGTTCTACCGCTTCCTCTCCGTCTTCTACGACCACGACATGAACCCGGGCCACTGGACCGAGGACATGCGCGACGACGCCCTCGAGCCCGCCGACCTTCACAGCCGCAGGTTCAATGTCGTCGACGTCGGCGGCGGCACGGGGTTCACCACGCTCGGCATCGTGAAGCACGTCGACGAGGAGCTCCTGCACCAGCTCGAGAAGGCCAGGCAGAAGGACGCGCTCAAGGGGGTCGAGATGACGGAGGGCGACGCCGATGACCTCCCATTTCCCATAGACACCTTCGCCAGATACGTCTCCGCCGGCAGGTAACCCCCCTAGCTAGCAGGCTCTGCTGCGTTGCATCTGTACTGTATGTATCCAGAGATTCGGTTAGTACTGCTGTTTCTGACGCTGATTTTCTATGGTGTTTGTGGCCTCCAGCATCAAGTACTGGCCCGACCCGCAGCAGGGAATCAAGGAAGGTCTGATCAGCCCTGTGCACCCGACCTTCTAGCTGTCTCGCTTCTTTGCGGACCTGTGGATGCTGTTCCCCTACATTGAGTGGTTCAAAGCCGCAGGGTTCAGGGATGTTCAGGTTAAGAGGATTGGACCGAAGTGGTACCGTGGTGTCCGTCGTGTGGTGCTCTGTGACGGGTGTCAAGAGAGAAAGTTGGACTCCCCTTTGCAGGCAAGTTTTGCTAAAAATGGCTTGTGGATTCACCGTTTTCATATCTCCCTACATTTTGACATGCGCGCCTTGTGCAGATGGATCTTGTTATCGTAACTTCTACTTCTCATGTATTAGCTATTACTCATATCATCATATGTTTTTCTTACATCATACTACCTCTGTTCCATAATGTAAGCCTTTCTAGCAAGCTAAGAAAGGCTTACATTGTGGAACGGAGGGAGTATTTCGTAAAACTCAATTCGTGGTTGGCAAGTTGGCGTATGGATATGCAAAGGTTTGGTCGTACACATATCAACACTATTCTGGTTAGCAGTAGAAGGAGCATAAATAGTTGAAACTTGCTTAAGCATTTTATCGTCAAACAATTATAGATGTTTGTTTCCTGAGATCAATGACATGCAAAGATCTGGTAGCACTTTTATACTTTATATTTTATTTGACCTCATTTCTTGTAGTTACACATGTGTTATCTCTTGGTTATTCACACATATGTGAAATAGCAACCAGAGAGGGAAAACATTCCTCAAGTTTTAGCATGAATACTGGACATTAAGGTTTCCGTATGGTGGCTATATTAAGGAGTTTTCATCTTTTGACCCTGCAGCTTGGTCCGAAGGCTGAGGATGTTAGCAAGCCTGTGAATCCTATCACCTTCTTCTTCCGCTTTCTCATGGGAACGATATGTGCCGCATACTATGTTCTGATGCCTATTTACATGTGGATCAAGGACCATATTGTGCCCAAAGGCATGCCAATCTAAGGGATGGGAATTAAGCTGCAATGAAGAGGGGATAGCCAATATCTGAATTAGGCTTCTCTATATTAGGCACTCCACGTTTGTTTTGTTCTCTTCTATGTTTCCTGTTGTCGTGTATTTATTTTGATGTAGTTCTTGTTTCCACGGAGAAATAATATTTGAGACTTTGATTATGCTCGGCAGAAATCTTGAGTGTGAAATTGCTCCTTTGTAGCAGGTCTAATTCTGAATAGGATGAATCTGTAATATTTCTGCAGTGTTATTGTGCCTACTTGCTAACTGGTAGAAAAAAAATGATACCTGAGTTGGACTCCTATTTATTGCCCATCTAGTCACTCTGCACATAGTCAGTTTGGTATGCTCTTCCACAGCTCAAGCAATTAATCTCCTTTTCCCCCTTATGTCATTCTTCTGCTCTACCCTAATGTTTAAAATATGATGTTATGACTTATGATGGTGGTTGTAAAGACGATGTACCTAAGAATATTTAGTTGCTTAACATTGGGAGCATATTTCTAGACCAGTAGAGTGCTTGCCTGCTGTGAATATTTGCACTATCTGACATGGAGCTAGTGTAGTCTTAGGATAATCATGGTATGTGCATGTGCTGAGTTATCTGAGGGTTACCTCTACTAATGGGATATAATTTATGTGTAGGGAATTGATATCTGTGCAGTTAGCTCTTCATGATGTGTATACCAACATTTTGATCTATATATGCACTAAGGTATGTGACCCCATGCATTTCTTCAGTTCTTTGAAAAGGTACATGGACCAAGTATGCTTGTTTCTTAGTTCATTTAATTGACCTAGTTAGTCTTAGAAACATCAGTACCAAATTTGAGTATGATTCTAAAATCTTTCTCCTTTGTATTTCCATTTTGTTTTGCTTCTAGATGTTGTCTGCTGCTTAGCTTTCTACGCAAGCTCTATATATTTTTAAGAACATGGAGCTTGTACCAAATTTCCCTTTGATGTCATTCTTGTAGAGAACAAAAAATACGGAAGTAGCAAAGGCTGCATATTCACGCCAATCATTTTGAACAACAACAACTTATATCAAAACCATTACCCGTTCAATAAAATGAAATAAAATCAAAACCATTAATTGAATGACCTATTGGAAATAATTTAATAGTTGCTGCAATTAGAATGCCACACTATTTGTTGCATGCAGATACATGCTGTCACCTAAACCTGCAGATAACACAAGTATAGCATAGAGTTAGTGCAAGAATGCCTGGATCATCAATACTTGAATGTTTTCTTTGCAGTCTTAGGCTCACAACTGATAATGATAGTCTAGGTGTGTATACTGCCTTCCCTTAGTCTAGATGCTGGTAGTCTATTAGATGCCATGTTTGGTACTTTGGGTCTCTATCCTATCCTCTCACGATGCTATCATCAATGGAAAAGATGAATTCTGGTGGTGAGAAACACCTTGGAGTGACTGCTTGCATGCCAGCTCTTAGCTCAGCACCACAACAAGCAAGGAGGACATCATCCATGGATGCTGACCAGGGATTTTAGTGCCGCTGTTCCTCTGGCTGTAGTTGTAGAGCTCCAGCATGGTCACCAACGGCTGCTGTTCTGTGCTGCTTTATCAACTCTGTACAATATCTGGCATTTTGGCTTAGGTGCAGATTATTCCAGCCTACCCCAACTTGTTTGGGACTGAAGGCTTGGTTGTTGTTGTTGTTGTTGCTGCTGCTGCAGATTATTCCAATGGGTGGTTTATAATTTCTCAATTTTGCAGAGTCCTTATGTAGTTTGTGGGAATGTGTATAACACTCTAAACTCCTCTATTGATGGTACAACTAGCTGTCAGGCCCTTAGGGCGTGAGCCTTACAACATATGCACTCACTCTATCTTAATTCAATGGGCAGCCAGTATTGCATAGAGAGAAACCTTGCTAAATGACTGTAAAGAGAAGTCAGAGTCATTAATGCGAACAAGTAGACCTCATAAATATTTATTTGAACCAGTATGTGTACCTCCCCCGGATTCAAATATATGACCTCATAAATAGCTGATAGACTTTTGATGAAATTGTAGTAGAAACAAACATTATGCTATGCAGATAGAATTGATGATTATTTGCCAACTAGGTACACATACTGTAGCACAAATTACAGAGTGTTTTAGACATCATGAGCTGAGCAATATACATAAAAACTGATACAGTTATCTTGAAAGATGTGCTAGTATATCAGAAGAAACTATACTCTCTATTACCCCAGCAGATCAAGAAAGATGTATACAGTAATCATCTTGTAAGATCTATTTCTAAGACCATTTTGGATGTGTCCATGCCCTGGTAGTTCATCTCCTCGGAAGGTATATGCATTGATGATTCTACATCAGGGTAATGCATCATCGTAGAATTTGGTGCGATAACTTGCTGCATCTGGATTCTTCTCAACATCTGCAAGTGCTCTGCTACTTCCTTCATTGTTGGCCTCTCTTCTCCTCTTGGGCCCAAACAAAGCATGGCAAGTTCAGCTAGTTTCTCGAGCACCATCATAGCTTCATCTTCTATTATATCATAGTCCAATATATCACAGAGCTTCTTCTGGTGAAACATCATGATGAAGGTATGCGTGAGCGCTTTCTTCTCATTAAGACTATCAATGTATATAGCCTTCTTTCTTGTTATTAGCTCTAGAAGAACAACCCCAAAGCTGTAGACATCACTTCTATCAGTAAGGTGCTGACTAACAAAACACTCCGGGTCAAGGTACCCAAGAGTTCCTTGGATAAACATGATGAAATCATCTTTATCTATGGACTTCAGCGCAGATGCTCCAAAGTCTGCAACTTTTGCATTGTATTCATCATCCAAGAGTATATTGAGTGATTTGATATCCCCGTGCAGAATTGTGCGTGAAGTTGACGAATGAATGTAAGAAAGGGCCTCTGCTGATTGTGTAGCAATCTTTAGTTGAAGATCCAAAGGAATTTGTGATCTGTGATCACTGCCATGAAGGAACTCAAATAGGGTACCATTTGATATGAACTCATACACCAACATTGGCACATCTACCTCCAAGCAGCAACCGAGTAACCTCACGATGTTCCTATGGTTAATCTGTGACAATATTATTATCTCATTTACGAATTCCTCTCTGCAGTCATCATCGATTACTTTGGACTTCTTTATGGCAACTTCCTTATCATCATCTAAAGTTCCTCTATAAACAATTCCACGGCCACCACACCCAAGAACCCGATCATCGCTGTAGTTTTCTGTGGCTTTCTTTACCTCTTTCTCTGTAAGTATATGAATGGTGTCGACTTGCCTCGACCTCATCTCATTATATAATTTCAGACCACCATTTTGTTTAAAATACTCATCCTTCTCCTTTCTGTGCTTTCTTCTCTGAAATTTTATAGCCAACATGCATGCCAATGCCATTGCCATGACTGCGGAAACACTGAGACCTGTGGAATGATTGTTTGAGATGCCTCAACACATCAAAGCAAGGAAATGCGCCTTAGATAAACACAAAATATACTCAGGTATGATGGTTACCTATAGCCACCTGTTCAGGTTGGTTTAGCACAGGTCGACATCCAGAATTTGTGCCATCCGATTTTTTTCCTCCCCACATTTGCACAGGTAGCCTCCTGCTGTGTTGCGGCATACCCCATTTTTGCATGGATATAATTCTGAATACTTGGGATTCCGCTCATGAAGCTTGCACTCGTCTATGTCTGAAGAGAGTTAAAATAAAGTAGCATGAAATCATATTTAAGTCAAAATGTTAAGTATAGTAAGGAAGCTAAAGAAACTGTATAAGAAACATAAATCTATTGATTATGCTTGTTATGATGAATTTTATGTATTAGCTAAAGTTATTTTTTCAGGCAGTTGCTTATACTGATGTTTGAAAATAAGAGAAATCTGTTGAGTAAATACTTCACCTTGACAGCCTCTGGTGAGATATGGATTTCCGTCATATCCTTTAGAGCAGTTGCACGTGTACCCTGGGCCATGAATTGCATCCACACAATAGCTGTTTGAACTAACACAAGCATAGCCTTTTGCCGGAGTTGCTCCATCCTTTGGGCAGGAGCCATTTCTGATGGCCCAATCAGCGACAGCAGGGACGCCTCTCTTGGCTCTCTCGTTGATGAACCCAAGATGCCCGACAAGGTCCTGCTGCCTGAAGCTGTACCATCCAACCTCTGCAAGCATAGCATAGAAGCATGGGTTGAAAGCCCATACACTGCTCTGGTTGGTGACCAAGAGCGCCACGAAGTCGGTGAGGTCTGGTGTGATGGTGGTTTCGCAGCAGCCCTTCCCAGTGCAGGGGGCCCCGTTGGACATGCTGTTGATTCTCTGGCAGTAGGAGTAGCAACCAGCAACATACAGGTCAGGGTTGCTTTGTGTGTAGCCACCAATAATACCTAAGATATTGCAGCCGATAACCGTGAAGCGGTTCCGGGTGGTTGAGGGGATGAACGGGGTGCCCTCCAGGTAGAACCCGCCGGTGTAGTTATCCATCATGGTGGTGTTCGACGTGAAGCAGTTGTAGCTAACTGATCCATAAACACGCATCTCACCTTGCTCCAGGGAGATGTCAATGATCTCTGTGGGCACGTCACCAATCATAGGTCTTGGGGGTTGGAAGGTGTTGTTACAGGTGACGATGAAGTAGCTGTTCAGGCTAGCCGTTGCGCAAAGGGATAGGGGATCAACACATCGCCACACTTGTCAGGACACCCTGGCAGCGACATGGAGAGCCCGGAAGAGGTTGCAGATAACGCCGCTACTTGGAATGTGATAAGCATCAGGATGGCTGATGCTTCTTTCATGGTTGGAGACTTGGTGGTTACTTCCTATGGTGCTCTCTTTCTAACTTGTAACTTAACGCCAATTCTATCTCTTGTTCCTTTGTTGCTATCATGATATGTGATTGTGTACACTAGACTTGTTAGACCATGGGGCATGGGTCTGGGTAATTCAGCACTTCTTTGCAGATAATAAATGCTGTTGTTGATGCCTCAGATATTACTTACAGATGGATTGTGCAATTTTTGACTAAGTACTCCCTCCGTTTCAAATTAAATGTCACAAAGTTTGACAAAAGTGGATGTATCTAATACTAAATTATGTCTAGATACATCCACTTTTGTCAAACTTTGCGACACTTTATTTGAGACGGAGGGAGTATTTCGAGTGTGAGATCATCATTAACTCGGAGGCTTTTTCCATAATCTTGTATTGCTTAGTATTCAAAGTTGGGAATCAGTATATCTGCTTGGTCAGACACTGTAGTTTGAAACTGTCATCTGCAATAACAAACTAGATGGAAGCTCTAATAGGTCGCGCTTGGAAAGGTCAAGATAAGCTTGGTCAGCAACAATTTGATGTGCATAACTAGGCTGAGCTTTCCCGAGACCCACCTCGTGTGGGAGCTTTCAGCCTGGGTACGCCCTCTTAACTAGGCTGAAACCGAAACTTAGTTTGACTGTTCCCTCATCTTAATACAAAGTGTTCTATGCTACTGTGGCAGGAAGAAATGGTGCTTGATGCGCTGAAGTGATACCATGAAGGTAAAGCGCCGTGTCCTGAAAAAATTGACTGCTGCACTCATGCTAACGAGTGTGAGCTTGGTTTCAGTTTGATTAGAAGTTGAATATGCAACCTATGATTCTTTCACAATTCCCCAGAATTGAACTGGTGAAGGTTTTTTTTTTAAAAAAATTTCCCCACAATAACAATTAAAATGGACTGTTAATTCTCTGTTCGATAGTGATTAGAGACTATTTCTTTTGTGGTAGATTTGAGTAACTACTACAGATGTACAAGAAATTCTCCTTGAAGACTTTAGAGCTATGCAAGAGGGTCTTACCGTGTAGAGCTATACAGCCAATGCTATTCTATTCTGAATACAAAGATACATTTTAACATGTATGACATGCATGGTATGAGTTTTGTAGAAATATTTTTGTACCAAAAAAAGTGGAACAATCAGTTTTTGAGTATCATAGTATTATGCTACAACTTGCGGTGAAATTTTAACAGTTGACTAGGACAAACCACCACCTACTAGGACAAAATCACATTAGCATGCAGCATACATCATCTCATCTTGAAAAAAAAAACGAAAAGAAAAAGTTGGATACATCAAATATTATACTGCAGCTTGCATTTAGAATTTTACTTTGGATGGAACAGTTTAACCTAATCACCCATGCATACATCAGTTGATGGCATCGTATTTTTTTTATAGGACTTGATGAAATTATATGCTAAGGCACAATTCATCTCATGAAAAGAAACCTGGGTGCGTGCTCGTCACACTCAGACGAAGTCGCCCAACTAAGCAAGTGATGGCGCGAGCCATGCATCCAAACTTGCAGCAACAAGCATCAACACTAAAGTCCTGTCCATGTGGCTGTCCTGCCATTTGGCGCCAGCGGAGACTCCAGCCAGTGGCGGAGGCGTCCGACGCCGTTAAGGGAGGATGGTGGCTGCTGAGGAAGCAGCGACACAAGGGTCACGGCTCGGCGGCGGCGGCGGCAGGCTGGGCACAAGGTCGATGCCACCGGGATTGATGGCGCTGGCAAGGGCCTGCCCGCCGCCCTAGGACTCCATCTCAAACTCACTCTTGAGCATGGCCTTAACCTCATCAACTGCAGAACGACTCTGGGATTGGCGAGGTGTAGGAGTGAAGATGAGATCGAGACCGATGGATGATGCGCCTGCGCATGGGGCATCCGTTTGGATTTGTGGTAAAATTATCTCTTCTCACATACTGCACCGTCCACTTGGTCATGGCGGCTAGCTTGCTGCAGTTACCCATAATACTTAGGCCATTTCGTAATGTGTGGAACATGGAAGAAAATTATTCGAACTGGTCAGCAAAATCACAGGTGCTTGTATATCAGAATCTTTCTCAGTTTAGCGAGAGGGTTCCTAGGGTTTTCCCCTTTTAGGGATTAATATGGCAACCCTGCTAAATGGTTGTGTAAAGAGAAGTAAGAGATCATAAATGTGAATAAGTAGATCTCAACCTGTACTATTATTTTTATTTGAACCATAAATAAATTAAAGTTGATAGATTTTAAAGAACTTGTACTAGATACACACATTGTGCCATGTAGGCATAATCAATGACTATCAACCAATTATGTGCACACATAATAGCATAATAACAGATACCACGAGCTAACCATTATGCGTAAAAGGACAGATGCAGTGATCTTGAAATATGTTTATTATATACATCAGATGTATATAATAATCATCTTGGAAGATCTACATCTAAGACCAATTTGGCAGTGTCTCTGCTCTGGTATCTTATCTCTCTAGACGTTGATTCTCCATCAGTGTAATCCATCCTCATGGGGTTCCCGATTCTCCTCAGTATTTGTAAGCGCTCTGATACTTCTTTCATTGTTGGCCTCTCATCTCCTCTTGGATTCAAACAATGCATGGCGAGCTCAGCTAGTTTCTCAAGCACAACCATAGCTTCATCTTCTATTATATCATCGTCGAGTATATCATGGAGCTTCTTCTGCTGAATCATCACTACAAAGGTATGAGAAAGCGCTTTCTGTTCATCAAGATTATCAATGTATATAGGCTTCTTCCTTGTTAGTAACTCTACAAGAACAACCCCAAAACTGTAGACATCACTTCTGTCAGTAAGGTGGTGGCTGACAAAAGACTCCGGGTCAAGGTACCCAAGAGTTCCTTGGATAAACATGATGAAATCATCTTTATTTATGGGCTTCAGTGCTGATGCTCCAAAGTCTGCAACTTTTGCATTGTATTCCTCATCCAAGAGTATATTGAGTGATTTGACATCCCCATGCAGAATTGTGCGAGAAGTCGAAGAGTGGATGTAAGCAAGGGCCTCTGCTGACTGTGTTGCAATCTTCAGTCGAAGATCCAAGGGGATTAGTGATCTGCGATCATTGCTATGAAGGAACTCAAAGAGGGTGCCGTTTGATATGAATTCATATACCAACATCGGCACATCGACCTCCAAGCAGCAACCAAGTAACCTCACAATGTTCCTATGGTTAATCTGTGACAATATTATTATCTCATTCACGAATTCTTCTCTGCAGCTGTCATTGATTACTTTGGACTTCTTTATGGCAACTTCTCTGTCATGATCTAAAGTTCCTCTATAAACCATCCCTCGACCACCACAGCCAAGAACTCGATCACTGTTGTAGTTTTCCGTTGCTTTCTTGACCTCTTTCTCTGTGAGTATATGAATGGTGTCCACTTGCCTTGACCTCATCTCATCATATAATTTCAGACCCCCATTTCGTTGAAAATACGCATCCTTCTCCTTCCTGTGCTTTCTTCTTTGGAATTTCATAGCCAACATGCATACCAATGCTATCACCACAACTGAAGAAACACTTAGGCCTGCAGCATGAATTTGAGATGTTTCAACTCATCAAAAGCATGGAAATGCAACTTAAGAAAGAGTTTGCTATAAGGTATCATCCTTACCTATCACCACCTGTTCAGCTTTGGTTAGCACCGGTTGACATCCAGAATTTTTGCCATCTGATCGTTTTCCTATCTGACATTTGCACACATAACCTCCTGGTTTGTTGCGACATACCCCATTTTTGCATGGATATAATTCTTTATACTTGGGGTTTTGCTTATGCATCTTGCACTCATCTATGTCTGAACATAATTACAAATTTAATATAAAGTACCACAAAGCCTGAAGTAAGCCAAAAATGTAAAATATATTAAGGAAGCTAACTAAAAAATTTAAGAAGGATGAAAATCTACTTAATTATGCTTGCAATAGTTTATTTGTTGGCTCGAAAACAGTTGCTTATCCTTATTTCCAAAACTAATAGAAATTCATGAGTAAATTATTCACCTTGACAGCCTTGTGGGAGATAAGGATTTCCCTCGTATCCTTTAGAGCAGTTGCACATGTACCCTGGGCCATTGATTGCATCCACACAATAGCTATTTGGACTGACACATGCATAACCCGATGGCGCCGTTGCTCCATCCTTTGGGCAGGAGCCATTTCTGATGGCCCAGTCTGCGACAACAGGGACACCTCTCTTGGCTCTCTCGTTGATGAACCCAAGATGCCTGACAAGGTCCTGCTGCCTGAAGCTGTACCATCCAACCTCTGCAAGCATCGCGTAGAAGCATGGGTTGAATGTCCAAACACTGCTCTGATTGATGATTAAGAGCGCCGCGAAGTCGGTGAGGTTTGGGGCGATGCTTGTTTCACAGCAGCCCTTGCCGGTGCATGGGGCACCATTGGATGTGCTGTTGATGCCCTGGCAGTAGGAGTAGCAACCGGCCACATACAGGTCGGTGTCGCTGTGGGTGTAGCCACCAATGAGACCCATGGTGCTACAGCCGATTACCATGAAGCGGTTGCGGGTGGTTGAAGGGATGAACGGCGTACCCACCAGGTCGAAGCCGCCGGTGTAGTTGTCTGTCACCGTGGTGTTCGACGCGAAGCAGTTGTAGCTGACGGGGCCGTACACACGCATCTCAGCGCGGTCCAGGGATATGTCAATGATCTCATAGGACGCTGAAGGGTCACCAATCATTGGCCGTGGAGGTTGGAAAGTGCTGTTACAGGCGACAGTGAAGAAGCTGTTCATGCTAATTGCAGCGCAGCCATTGCCGATGCCAAACGGGTAGGGTATTGACACATCGCCGCACTTGTCAGGACATCCTGGCAATGAAAGGGAGAGCCCAGAAGAAGTTGCAGGTAGCGCCACCACTTGGAAGGTGATGAGAATCATGAGTAGGAGTGCTTCTTTCATGGTTGTAGACTCGGTAGATACTTCCTATGGCTGTCTTTCGAACTTGCTAGACCAATGCTATCTCTGGTTCATGTGTTGCTATGTGATTGTGTACACCAGACTTGTTTGCCCATGGGTTCCCTTGCAGATGATAAAGGTTGATACTGATGCGTCGGATATATTATTTTGTCACTTACAGCTTATTTTCATAATTTTTGGTTACGCGTTTCGTGAGGATATAAGCGTTGACTGGGTAACTTGCCTGAATTTTGTACTGTTTATGTGTTCAAAGTTCAGTGACACAATGCATATATCACAAAACAAAAAATTGACTAATTTGCTTAATCGTTTGTATGTACTCCTGAGAAGTTTCTATGAAATTAAAAGAAAGTAATACTGTAATACCATAGTTGCTTATGATTTGGAGAAGTCTTCGTCAGTTTGTATTGATTTAGTGTTCAAAGTTGAAAATCAAAGGGAACATGATTTCTTTTATTAGTTCGCGTACATGTTTTTGTTAGAATTTTCTCCGGAATTGGAAAATGATGACATTTTATAGACTTGTCTGATATGTTCATATATAATCTGGAACAGTCTTCAGCATCTTATAGGTCTGTCCACATGCCAGTCAAAGTATAACTCTTAATTTATCATCCCACATAAAAAAGTTTATCATCACACATGTACAGACATACCATATCTGCTTGGTCAAACACCGTAGTTTTAAACTTTTCTTCTGCAATGACAATCCAGATGGAAGCACTAGTCCGTCAGCTTGAAAAGTCAGGATAAGCTTAGCCAGCAACAACATTAAGTGTATATATAACTAGTCTGTAATCCAAAAATATTCTGACCATTCAATCTGTTTGCCGCAGTTCACAGTTTTCACAGGATCCATGAACAGATGTGCTGAAGTGATACCCTGAAGGTTCGATGGTGACGCCTCATGGACTGAAAAATGGACTGCGTACACACATGTTCAAGAGTGAGCATCAGGCCTGGTTCCAGACCATCTTATCTATGTCCAAACAGGTACGGAACAACACTCAGGTGAGCTATTAAGAATTGAATTTGGAGCATGCATGTGCTTTATTTCACAATTCATGGAATCAAACAAGACATGTCTAATTCTATATTTTCCCTCGGAATAATATAGAAATAAGAAAACGGCCTACAAATTCTTGTATGAACTAATGCTAGAGACTTGTGGTACCTGAAGACTTCAGAGTTATATAAGCAGGTCTTACCGTGTAGACCTGTACCAATGCTATTCTATTTCTGAGTACAAGGATATATTTAACGCGTATAAGTATATAAGTCTAGAAAACACAATTAGACAAAAACCATAAATTGGTGAGTCCTCTAATTGATTTGTGCATTTAGATTGAATGGTTTCTGAAACTGAAAAGGACACGACGACCTGTTCTTGTTTCATAGGTTGAGACTTGAGACTTCCCTCTGCAATAATAAACTAGGGAAACGCTGAAGAGCCCCCGGGGGATCATCGTCCGGGTGAGTCACACTCCGCAGTATCCCACGTGTCCGCATAGGCCCACAAGTACCGAACCACACGAACGTCCTTATCCCCCCCCCCCAAATCGCTCCTGTCCACACATTTTTTCCCCATCTCTCTGCTGGCACACCTTCTTCCTCCCTGCTCTAGCCACGCACTAGGCCGTCCACCTACCGCGCCGGCGCCGAGATGCTCTCAACGGCGGGGGAGATGCCGCGGCGGCGCCGAGATGCCTCGGTGGCGGGAAGTCCATGATGCTCCCCGGCGGCCACAGGTGTTGCTCCGAACGGCCGGAGCTCATGGCACAGACGGCATGAGAAGATGCTCCCGGCGGCGGGAGATGCTCTCGGTGGCTCGTGCTACGCGCGGCAACGAGGAGATGCTCCCGGCGGCGAGGGAGATGCTCCTGGCGGCGGGGGAGATGCTCCCGGTGGCTCGTGATACGTGCGGCAATGAGGAGATGCTCCCGGCGGCGGGGAGATGCTCCCGTGGGCGTCCGGCGTTGCTCCGATGGGCCAACGGCGATGCTACCGTGGGCGTCCGGCGTTGCTCCGATGGGCCAACGACGATGCTCCCGTGGGCGTATGGCGTTGCTCCGGTGGGCTAATGGTGGTGCTCCCGTGGGCGAACATTGATGCTCCCGTGGGTGTCCGGCGTTGCTCCGGTGGGCCAACGGCGATGCTCCTGTGGGCGTATGGCGTTGCTCCGGTGGCTAATGGTGGTGCTCCCGTGGGCGCCCGGCGCTGCTCCGGCGGGCGAACGGTAATGCTCCGGCGGGCGTCCGGTGTTGCTCCGGTTGGACAACGACGATGCTCCCGTGGGCGTCCGGCGTTGCTCCGGTAGGCGAACGGTGATGCTCCCGTGGTTGCGCGGCGCTGCTCCAATGAAGAAATGGCGTTACTCCCAAAGGAGGTTGGCGGTGCTCCCTGAAGATGGCGACGGTTGCTGCTCCGGCGGTGGGAGGTGCGGTGGTTGACTAGCGGCGGCGTTGCTTTCTTGCCCAGAAGCCATGCGAGATGGGTATGGTGGAGGAGGCGGCCATGAGGATGCTTCTCCGGCGACCGGTGTAGCGCTGGCGGTGATGGATCACGAGCGGCCTCCTCCGTCCTGGAATCGAGCGAAAAGGATTTCGGGGGCGTGGAGCTTTTGTGTTCTCACAGGGAGGGGATTTCTTTTTTCTCTCCGTGGGGTGCTGATTTTGGGTGTCAGAGGACACGTGTCACGTAGGGGAGGCGGGGGATCGGGGGTTACGATCTCCCGGGGGACGCTCAGCACGCCCCACTATCTCTGATAGGTACAGTTGATGAGAAAGCGTGGTAACTTAGACAGCAAGAATGAATTAGTTGATCGATTATTTTGCTTCTGAAGTCAGAGGATGATGCTGATTAAGGTTCTTTTCTTATACTGCAAGTCATAATTTGAAAACCGGACCGGTGATGGAACCAGTAAGTCTCTCAGTTCAGCCTTTTACCGGTCAACCCGTGGTTCACCGGTTCACTGTCTGGCTTGTGGTTCGACCGGTTCACTGTCTAGTTTTTTAAGATATATATATATATAAAGTAATATATTTTCGCTCATAAATATGCATGTAAAAAAATCCAGACCAGTCAATATAAATAATGAAATAAAGTAGCAAAGACACTAAATGAGCAAAAGCAAGTGCATGCATCTGTGCATACAGTACACTGATGGCCTGATACCCACTGAGGGCATGTACAGCGCAAGCAGTACCATGCTACTGCCTTAGCTCTAAAAGTGATACGAGGCATTAGAGCATGGTTAATAATAGAGCCGGCTGCTGGCTATAAGCCATTGCCATGTCATCTTATAGCCAGCTTATAGCCAACACTAGACCATGATGGCGCGCGTTGCCGCGCCCGTCCATTTTTTTACACTTAAATAAATAAAAGTTAAGAAATAGGAAAGTTTTAAAAACATGTGCAGAAATGAAACACTACAACTCGTGGTGTGTTTGCATATGGCAGATCCATGCTAGCATGTACTTTAAACTTTGATCCTTAGATGGGCGCTCGCTTGTCATTCGCAGCATCATCGACAAGAAAAACTGAAGAACATGGGTATGCTCGGTTGTGTGAAAGATCAGTATATAATAATAAAAAGGGCAAGTATTTGAGAAAGGATAATCATAATGGATAATATGAATAATCGTGTTGGTCGTGTAGGAGCAGAAAATAACCGACAAAATCAGGAATCAAGGGAGTCCTAAAAAAACCATGCAGCTATTTCAGCATAACACAATGTTGGTACATGATCGAGCACCGATGAATAGCCCGGTGTAACAGTTCAGATAACAGAGTAGCATCATCTGGAGGGCTGGGCCAAAGGAAGTTGTCTGAAATCAACTTGTTTTCACGTGGATATGAGAAAGCTGGTGAGACAGAACCACGAACTTTTTTGTTAGGCAGAAAATTCTAGGAATATTATATTTAGCATTTGTACCAATAAAGTCTAGAGAAAACTAACCGTATAGATTTAGGTCGTAGGAACATAGATGTAAAGAACCTAGTTGAACTGAACCAAGTTTCAGCAGTGATCTATCAGACAAAAATAAACGTGTAGCAAATTGACATTCTGTAAGCTAGCATCCATGCAAAATGATGAAATGTACATCCGTAAACATTGGACAGACTCTACATCTGGTTCTCGATTGATGCATGTGTGTTCATAAACTTTCGGATGAAATTCGAAAGAATCATATGATGTTAAATGAAATTGATTTCACATCTTTTTATCTTGAAATTATACAAATCATCATCGCTCTCGACACTTATTTGGTGCAGAATTGTGCTGCTGGAGATGCATCATCTGATGGACATAAACCAAAGAAATAGTTAGCACCAAACACAAGAACAGGGGAAAAATCACAGTATGAACCATGAGTGTGGATAAAGATTTGAGAATCAAAGTACATCCAGGAACACGGTTTCAAGGCTCGCTTGGCTCACCTTATTTCAGCAGCATCCGAGTGAAAAACATCCATCTTGGGGCATAGAGATCCACTGTCAGGCAGGAGGTTTTCAAGCAACTCGTCGCGCATCAGGCGTGCATGTATATGGGGTTCATACAGACGAGAGACGAATATAGGGCGACGTACTGCGGCTGTCTCCATCAGATCGAGACAGAGACCTTGCGGAAAAATCCAACGCGATCGACTGGGGGCTGTTATTGTGGCATGTAGAAAGTCAAGCGCAGAGGAGATTGGCGGCACTGAGGAAGCGGAGATTGGCAGATTGCAGACCATGAGGCACTCTTGGAAGCTCCGTTGCCAGGGGAAGAATTTATAGGGGTAGGAGAAGAAGACGATGAGGCAGTAGAAACACACCTAAATCACTCGCCGCCTATGAATTATGCACGATGGATGCCATTACTGCCTAGAAGGAACTGAAAATTTACTGCTCGCTTCACCGTCTATGTAACCGCAAATCCACAATCACCACGCGGCCCCTTGGCATCCCGCAGCTGCCGAAGACCAACATGGCCGCATTGGTGTTGGAGGAGCTCTGTACCGACCGGCCAGCATCAGATTGCGAGCATAGGTTCGGCGGTCTACCCACATGGCCGAATCACCCGGTAAAGCCCATGTAACCATTTTGTGGCCCGAGTAACGAGGAGCAAGCTAGCTCGCTTTGTGGAGTAGCAGCCCAAAAATGTTCGTTGGGTAAGAAACAACGTAAGCCTGTTCGGCATTCGGAGGTTAATCTGGTTCTCTAGAAAAAAAAAATTGGAGGTTAATCTGGAGCGTTCCTTGGACATATCCAATGGTTCACAGAGTGAAATTGCTGTGGCAACTCATAGATGGGTGAGTTTTACTGTTACTTAATGTACAATAGTATACTATATGCGTGCACTATTTTGTCAATACAAGTGCCTATGAGCACGTGCAAGAGCTGGCTACTATCTTGTAGCCCGCTTCTCTTCTCTCTCCTCTTCTCTCTCATCCAACTAAGCACAAATATATTATTTAATTCCTTATAGCCCGCTTACATGGCCTTATTGTACTTGCTCTTAACCAGCAAATAATTCACCCAAAGCATGACCGATCTAGTGGATGAACTCATGCCTGCTACTTCAACTTTAAGCTATGTCTTTCACTTGTATGCAAGGAATAGGACGAAGACTGCATGAGGTCATCTGCCCTGCTTTTCTCTCCTTTCCTCACTTTTTTCAAGGAGGAGGCGGGATCCTCTACAAGATCCCTCTTTGGTCTGCAAGCAGCAGGTTCATGCTAGCTGGGCAGCAATTTCTGACGTGGAGGCATGAGGCAGCGGTCCAGCCCGCATGCATCTTTGCATCAATAAATTTATTGCACGTACTACAAGGTACATTTTGTACACACTTACTCCCCCTGTCCCCTTTTAGTCTACGTTCCGTAAGGCCTTCCGTAATGCATTGTATCTTAGCGCGTTATCCTAGGTAGAAGAAAAATTTAAGAAACGACCACCCTAATGCATTGTATCTTACATGTTGTATCTAAATCAAGTAGTATTTAATGATTTTGGTCTAATACTTGCTTGTGATTGGCCTATCAATCTTTTTTGCCTATGATCTCGTGCAAGAGTTGTATCTTATATAAGATACAACTACAATCTCTTTCATCATTAAATATGGTGCCACATAAGCAAATTGCCTATGATCCCGCGCTAAGATACCCCCATTACGGAAGGCCTAAGTTTTAAAACAGATTAGTAAGTTATTTAATGTTACTATTATTTAGAGATATAAACAACCAATCAAACCTATATTAAAATTAATGACATCCAATAGGAACATCAAGACCGCTTCGTTTTTTGTGTTGGGTTGATTACCGAGGATACAGTTAATGTGCATAACTCAGAATGTAGTAGATTAAAGCGGGAGAAATTTATGATTTAGAATGTAGATTAAAGGAGACGGTGGGACTATGCATGTTGGTTTAGCAAACATAGAAAAGACAACAAACAATACTCCCTCCATTTCTTTTTAGTCTGCGTATTAGGTTTGCCAAAAGTCAAATTTCCTAAAGTTTGACTAACTTTGTAGGAAAAAATATCAACATTAACAATACAAAGTCAATATCATACGATTCATCATGGAATATATTTTCATAATATACCCATTTGATATTTCAAATATTTATATTTTTGTTCTATAAACTTGGTCAAACTTTAGAATGTTTGACTTAAGACAATCCTAATACGCGGAGTAAAAAGAAACGGAGGGAGTAATAATCTGTGAGAAAATGTTTATATATTTAAAGCATACGTTCACAATTATGACACAAACTTGGCCCATACTACAGATCATTTACAGCCATCCTAGGTGAGAAACTCGTGATCCAATATGGCTCTCACGTGGGGTTCTCACGGAGGGCACATTTATGTGCCTATATGGCTCTCTTCCATGAATTTTGGGAAAAAAAATACATGAATCCATATATGACTCTAATAGAAGACATGTTAATGGGGAGAAAGTCTCTGTGTAGCCATATAGTTTTTAATTCAAAAAAATTCTAGAACTTACAAACTTTTTACAAATCTACCACTATTATGGTTTTGAAACACAACTAGTCTTAAGCGTGCACTTGCATTCAGTTAAACATACTATGTAGCTTACGATTTTATATTTAAATGTAATCTTCAACTACTATGATATGGTGAGGTCCGCGAGGATTATGTTTTACACAGAAGAATGAATGTACTATTTTCACAAGCCTCTATGATTAATCATGTGTCTAAAACGTGGCCTTTCCGATTTCTCGGCAAGATCCACCCGGCTTCACAAAAAGGGCATCGATTCATGGCTGTACCTATGACCAATTCATAAAGTGGTCTGAAGCAGCACACTTCTTTATTCTTGAATTTAACTTTGTTTGACATACCAGATGAGATCCTAAAGACATACAATAAATCAGCCGGCGCACACGGAGAGAGGCATATGTAGCCACAGATCTACTTTGCCGGCATGATCAAACCGGCTTCATCGAAAGAGTATCGGTTCGTGCTAGTAGCCACCGACTATTTCACCAAGTGATGTCAAGTGGTAGGTTTTTAATTCTTGAAATTCAGCTCTCTTTACGGGGAGAACAGACGAGAGGCTAGGAACCCATCGGCACACGAAGGGTGGCATGCAGCCAGAGATCATTCTTCCTCCTTGCCGTGATCCCAAGCACCTCCTCCATGTCCAGCTCAGCCGGAGCGGTGCCTATGGGAAGCTCCCAGTCGAAATGGAAAAGGAGGCTTGCTAGTGCGAGCTCCATGACAGCGATGCTGAACATCACTCCAGGACACATTCTCCTGCCCGAGCCAAAAGGCAGAAACTGGAAGTCGTTCCCCTTGAAGTCCAAGGCGGCACATGCGCTGTCCTCGAACCTCTCCGGCTTGAATTCCTCGGCGTCGGGGCCCCAAGTCGCGGTTTCCCGAGCCATCGCCCACGCATTTACCAATACCATGGCGCCCTCGGGCACGTCGTAGCCAAGAACACGGCACGGCTCCTGGCACTCCCGCGGGAGGAGCAACGGCGCCACCGGGTGCAGGCGCAGCGCCTCCTTGATCACCAATTGCACGTAGCGCAGCTCTGGCACGACCTCCTCCCGGACACGGCTTTGCCCGGCCAGGGCGCTGCGCACCTCCGCCTGCGCCCTGCCGAGCACCTTCGGGTTACGCATCATTTGCGCCATGGCCCATTGGAGCGTCGACGCCGTGGTCTCGCTCCCGGCCGCGAACAAATCCTGTGATCATGTAGTAAATAGGGAGGGAGAAAGGCGGAAATGGTTATAACTCATTAAGCGTACAACACATATCTTGGACCGTCCGATTCTTCGTGTGGGCGGACTTGATTTACCGTTGAATCATCCATGAGTCAACGACAAATCCTGTCCGTCGACAGATCAAACGGACGGTCTAGATTTTCGGTTTTAAAATAGAGATGGAGAGAGAGTTGGACGACATATGAGGTCAAGCTTACGATGATCATGGCACGAATGGTTCCTATGGGGAGAGGCGCCCCGTCCTTCTGGAAATTCAGAAGCACATCCAGGAGGTCATCTTCCTCGTGGCCAATGCCGGCTGCTGACCTCCTCGTGCGATGCTCCTCGATGACACCGTCCATGACACACAACATACGGCTGGTAGCCGCCTCCAGCCGCCGCATCGTGCCGCTGAACGAGCGCGCGAGGCGCCACGATGGGAACAGGTCCGCCAGGCTGAACCCAGCGGCCACCTTGACGCCCTCCTCCATGCACTCCAGGAAGCCGTCACGGTCTGTCATCCGGTCGCCCATCGCGGCGCGTACCACCGAGTTGTTGGAGTAGGCGGCAATGTGGGAGCTGACGTTCACGGGCTGGCCGCGAGACGCTCCCGAGTCGGACGCGAGGGACGCCACGAGCCTCGCGATCTCGGCCTCGCGGATGCTCTGGAGTGAGCGCACCCGCCGCGCGCTTAGCAGCTCGTTGACGCAGAGCATGCGAGCCTGGCGCCATTGCTCGCCCTGCGGCGCCATGGCGATGCCGACGCCGTTCCTTGTCAGCGTCTTGATTGTGGCGGTCTGGGGCCGCGTGGCGAAGATGGCGTCATGGGTTCTCGTCACCTCCCTCGCCGCCGTGGCCGACGAGGCCACGACGAGATGGAGCTCGCCGAGACGGAGCAGCATGAGGGGGCCATGCCTCCGGGCAAGGTCCCGCATGGCGTGGTGCGGGAGGGCGCCCGCGAGGTGGTGCATGCTTCCTATCACCGGCAGCTGCCATGGGCCCGGTGGAGGGTTTCTGCCGTGATTGTTGCCTGGCCTGAGCTTAACGAGCAGGAGAGGAACTAGGACGATGGTCGCCAAGACGACACTGGAATAAAGGTAGTAGTACAGCATATCCTGATCTTGTTGCGCCATGGCCAGGCTAGGGGTCTTTATGCTACATTTGTGTCTAAGTAGGAAGTAGCCCCGGTATTTATGCTCCATTTGTGGCACAATACACATGTAGGCCTTCACGGAAATAACAAATAATGGAGATCGAGCTACACATAGTGCTTTATTATTATTTATTAAAAGTTCGAAATCATATCTTGAAGAAATCTGAAAAAAAATCCGGGATGTAGATAATAGTGCATTCTATCAGCGTGCAAAATCTCAAATCAAAATAATTCATATTCTAGTTGATATTTTACGCGTAGGTACAATAGAACATCATCTGTATCCATGATTGTTTCCAGATGTTTTTGAAACACCAAAATATGATCTTTGAAAATTTCAAAATAAAGAGCTATCTCAAGATCGGGTTCCATATGTCCACTTTCGGTCCTCCTGGTCTTGTAACCAATTAGTTAGGGGCCATGGAAAACTAAACCTTTATGTATATATTCTCTATAAAATGGAAAATTAATCGAAACGATGTTTTGGCTATTTTTAAATCTCGAAAAGTTCTAAAAATAATACAAGTATGCATGTATATATATATATATATATAATTTTTTTTTGACCTTTATATGTTTCATTGACTATAATGTATGTGGGTAGACTACAAGCTTATTTTCTCTTTCTTTTCTTTTACGGGTGAGTACAAAAAAGATTTGTAGTAAGAAGACAAGAGTTTCAATGTTAGTGATAAACAATATTTTCTAGCATAGTGTGCCCATCTATTCCGGTCTTCACTACTTGGACTTCACCTTCTCGGCTTATATAAATTGCTATGGAGATCTTCTTACAGCATGTTCTGGCGATGATGAACGGGATCACGACCCATGAATTGTTTGAGTCCATGAAATATGTCCAAAAGTAGTATTGGGTTGGCCCCAAAATTGAAGCCGTCCAAATATGCGCCAGGGAAACAGAACAGCTTGCGAAGAGATGACCGAGACACAAGATGAACATGAGGAGGATGCAATGCAAAGATAAAAATCTTTCCTTGGCGGACCCTCCATGGAATTATTCCGGCCAAGTCTGTCCTTGCTAATAGGCATATAGGCGATAATGCTTGTTGTCCAATATGTCGCCAAGACGCCGAGCATATCAGACATTTGCTTTTTTGTAGCCCGTCCGCTGTGGAGGTCTGGGAAAGGCTTAATTTGCAAGATATCACTGCTCAGTCTTTGTGCACTGATCGTGAGGGATCGGCCATACTTGAGCACCTCCTTACACTTCCTTGTAATAGAATGCCTGGTTTTGACTCGATACACCTAAAGGAATTAATTGCCACAACTTATTGGTACCTTTGGTGGTTAAGGAGAAGGAGGACTCATGGGGAGGAGGTGCCATCCGTTCATAGATGTAAGCTCTCAATCTTGTCAATCACGGCTTCGTATGAGGCAGCTATGAGGAAGAAACTTGGGAGGGTCACGGTGAAGTGGACTAGGCCAAACCCGAGACATGCCAAATTAAATGTTGATGCTTCTTATGATAATGCCTCTAAGTCAGGGGCAACATGAGCAGTTATCCGAGATTATAAGGGTGACCTCATTGCAGCATCATGTACTTATATTAATCACGTTCAATCAGTTCATATGGCAGAGACTATGACTATGAAAGAAGGTCTAAAACCGGTGGCTAGATTAGGGCTAAACTCAGTTGAAGCAGAATCGGATTCAACTATAACAATTGAAGCATGTTCAGGACAGGTGAGGTGGTGGAATGAGTCAGCATCCATTTATGCAGACTGTGTTGATCTGGTTACATCCATTGGAAATGTTTGTTTTAAACATTGTCAGAGGGAGGCAAACATGGCGGCCCATGAAGTAGCTAGGGATTGTTTTCGCAAAAAGAGTATTTGTAATTGGGACGATGATCCCCCTACCTTCCTTCTTGATAAGCTTTTAGGTGATGTAACGTGATGTAAACTCTGAGAGGCAAGTTTTGGCAAACATGGCGGCCCATGAAGTAGCTAGGGATTGTTTTCGCAAAAATAGTATTTGTAATTGGGACGATCATCCCCCTACCTTCCTTCTCGATAAGCTTTTAGGTGATGTAACGTGATGTAAACTCTGAGAGGCAAGTTTTGGCAAACATGGCGGCCCATGAAGTAGCTAGGGATTGTTTTCGCAAAAAGAGTATTTGTAATTGGGACGATGACCCCCCTACCTTCCTTCTCGATAAGCTTTTAGGTGATGTAACGTGATGTAAACTCTGAGCGGCAAGTTTCTTACGCACTCTTTTCCTTACCAGGGTACCTAAGGGGACTGGAAGATTTTTAATGAGGCGGCTTGCTCGCTATTTATATAGTGATTTATGATTTAAAAAAAAAGAGATGCAACTAGCAAAGTTGTGGTAAAATAAAATAAAATAAACGATATTGCATCATTAAAATTGGAACAGCCTTGGGGAAGCTGATGGATACAAGCTCTATTTACTAATGGCGTGTCGCACTTTCCGAACAGGTTTTCTTTTGCATAAAATTAAATAACATCAATAATGGGGAGTAACTTAGACTAGTAGCATTGTCGAAGCTCTGGCTCCGCAAATCCCTCAGGTGACCCTATCGGGTTTCGACTAGGAGATGTCATAGGCGCTGGTGGAATCGTCGGCTAGACAGGGAGGCGATATTTACCCAGGTTCGGGGCCCTCGAAGAGGTAAAACCCTTACTCCTGCCTTCTGCTGATCTGTATTAAACGATGAGATCGATTACAGGTGCTCGAATCGAGAGTAGATCTCGAGTTTCAAGGCTTTTGTGGTCGTGCGGTAATACTTGGTCCTCTCCTTTGAGGCTCTCCTGGCTTTATATAGATAGCCAGGTCTCGAGTCCAACCCGGAGAGGATACAAACCCTAGCTTGAGTTGGTTACAGTTCCTAACTTAGCCCGCAAGTTGATGCGAGTGGGCTTTTCATGGGCCTTCTAGAGTACTCCAAGGGCGCTTCCTGTTGGGCCTTGGTTAGAAGGTGCGAGAGGGGGTGCCCTTATTCGTAGGGCCCAGGATCCATGCCTTCGTCAGTAGCCCCCGAGCGTATGCTCGACTGGGATTTATTTTCAGTCGGGTAGACGGTCAGACCTTTTCTTTGATCTCCTTCTAGAAGTTCAGCTCGACAGTTGTTGCCTACGAAGGGTGTGTTCCCTGTTTCTTGAATAAAAATACTCGAGTATCGAGCAGCATTAGTGCCAGTTTTTGCGGCTATATTAGCAGAAGGATGTGGCTCAGTGGCTTGGCTCTCCCGAGAGATCAGGGCCAATTAATTGCGACTAGGGCAAAAACACTCCTGGCCTACACAGATTCGAGACCTCCGACTCGAATCCGATGAGGTGATCGTTACGACTGGGCCGTTGTGGACTTATCGAGTCGAACTTAACCTAAGGGGGTACCCGGCGCGTCCGCTAGGATTTTTCTTCGTGTTGTTGACACGGAACTATGCCGGAGGACGCAGCTTTCGAGTGCGATTCCAGGCCCAAAAGAAAGATCTTTTTGGGTCTTACCTTCATATTCGAAGAATATGGCATCCGGATGTGCCTAGTCGGCTGTACAATCCAGGTTTTTGTGATGCGTAAATATCACGCATAAGGTGGGTTCTTTCTACCCGATTAGATTGGTATGAGTTCCGTACGAAAAAAGTTTCGTGTTGGAAATGTTAGCTCCGTATGAAAGAGTTTTCATGTTTTGGAAAATTGTGCCTGTACGAAAGAGTTTTCGTGTGTAAGGCATGTTTCTCTTGTCCGAAGAGGCTTTGATTCATGAATTTTTTCATGGAAAGAATGTGTTCTATCCGAAGGAATAGATATTCGTGCGAAGATGATTTCGCGTTTGGAATTCCATTCGCAAAAAATTTCCTTTCGGAATGACGAACGCCATGACGTCAAGGCGTGCTCCTCTTCTCCCGATGGGACGTGACGGAGTGGCAGCAGAAACTGGCCCACCTTGTCAGCTTTTTGACCGGGAAACGAGACGTCACTCCCGTTTTTTACGCGAAATGCGCAGTAAATGCGCACGATCTTTTGTTAAGATCGTGGCACGAAACAGCGTACGCCGCCGCTTCGTTTCATCCTTACGCGTGGCAACTGCGATAGGTGCCACGTTGCGTATCGTACGGTTGAGATTGCTTTACCCCGTATATAAATAAGGGTGTTAGCGCCGCAGTGAAATTTTCCTCGCTTTCCGTCTTTGTCTTCCACCTCGCGCTCATCTTCTTCCTCGCACTCGTCTTCGACTTCCTCGCGTTCAAGCTTCCGCTGCGAACGATGGCCGGTGGGAAGAAACGCGGCGCTGGAACTTCGGCATCAGGCGAGCCCTCTGCGCCCCTCGCCACTCGCGCCGGCGACTGGCGCACTCCCAACACCACCGCCAAGAGCATCAAGGAGATGCAGCGGGAGGGTCTTCTACCGGCGGAGGCGGACAAACGTGTTCGCCTCGGGAAAAGAGAAGAGGTACCTAACCCCCAGTCGAACGAACGCGTGGTCTTCGTGGACCACGTGATTCGGGGCCTCTCCTTCCCCCTTCATCCCTTCTTCATCGGGTTGCTGTGTGCCTATGGCATACAGCTTCACGATCTTCCCCCAAACGCGGTGCAGCACATCGCGTGCTTCATCGCGCTTTGCGAATGCTATCTTGGCATTCGCCCGCACTGGGCGCTCTGGAAGGCGCTGTTCAAGATCCGGATCTTCCGCGAAAAATCGCGGGTGGAGTCCGAGCCCGGCGAGCCGCTTCGTACGGGTGGCTTCGGGATCCAGGCGCGCCACGAGAGCGCGTACTTCAACATGCACTTCATCGATTCCGCGCAAGGCTGGCGGAAGAAATGGTTCTACGTCGCCGACAACAGTTCGGGCGGACTTGTCGAGTTCCACCCACTCGCAGTTCTGACAAGGCGCAAGTCGTGGAACCACAAGATGACAGCCGAGGAGACCCAGACGGTCGCGCCCCTGCTCGCAAGAATTGCTGCTCTTCGAGACCAGACCTCGGGAGTAGTGCTCAACGGGCTCCACCTGGCCGGCCTTTTCTTGAAGCGTAGGATCCAGCCGCTGCAGCAGAGGCCTTCCACCATGTGGGAGTATCAAGGCGCAGAAGATCCCAGTCGAGTGAGCAGAGAAGAGCTTTCGAATGTAGAATTTGAGAAGAAGATTGCTGCCATCACTCGACTGAAAGTTGGGGAGCAATACCCTGATTGCTCAGTCGAGGCTTATTCTGCTTCAAATCCTCCTCCAGCTGAGGTTAGTTTTTCTGTCTTTATTTTTTTTTTTTTTTACTTCCATCTTTGGAATTTTCTTGCCGATAAGATCTTCTTTGTCTTCTTTTTTTTTCTGCAGAGCCTAGCTGTAGCAAATTGCTATCCGCCCGTTGCTGGTGATGATGCCTCGTGCCTTCAGTCGAGTCACCAGGACGGTGCGGTCGACACTAGCGTGGCCAACGCCTCTTCGAGTTCTGAGCATGATTCTTCGGATGACGCTGAGGACTCGAGTGACGTCCCTCCGAAGCGTCGTCGGGTGAATGACGATGAAGTCACCTCCAAAGATAAATCTTTGGAGACGTCGCCTCCGATTTTCGTGACTCCGCTCCAATCTCTTCCTCCTCAGGCCCCATTCGCAGCCGCCTGGAACGCGGATGATTTGGATGAAGACGAGGAGGATGACGAGTAAGTGTTTTCTCCGTATTTCTATTCGAACAATCTTTGTTTGTCTATGCTGATGTTTCCTTGCTTTCTAACGCAGTTTGCAGGCGATCAGCCCGAGTAGGTTTGCCGCTGCTGTTCCTCCCGAAAAGAGGAATAAGGCAAAAGACGCGGATGAGACTCCTACCGCGGGCACCGTCCAGAATTCTCCCAAGGCTGCGCCTGATGTTGCGACTATGGGGCGGGAGATTCCTAGCTTCGCCGCTAGAACTTCGGTCTCGAAGGAGGCGACGGATAGCTCTGCGGATCCACTCTCCCGCGCCACCGGACAGGTAATCTTCTATCTCTTTGATCTGCCCAGTAAAAATTTTATCGGGTGCACGGCAGTGCTCCCGATGGGAGTAGCCCCCGAGGCTGTAGTCGATTGTAAGTAATCGGGTACAGGCTCAAAAGTTTCTTTCTTCACTTCTCCGTTATTTTGTCTTCTTCGGGTGCACGGCAGTGCTCCCGATGGGAGTAGCCCCCGAGGCTGTAGTCGATTGTAAATAATCGGGTACAGGCTCAAACCTCTTTTCTTCTAACTCTTTATCTTCGTGCTTTCACAGTCGCTCGTCGATTCCCTTGCGGCGATCGGTCGCCGCGTCGTTCTGGCCGAAACAGATTGCGAGTCGCTTCGATCAGAAGTTAGCCGACTCAAATCTGAAGGCGACCTCCTTAAAGGTAAGTTTCGTTATCTCGTTGGCTTTCGTGTGCCATCCATTCTTGATTTCTGATTAACATCCTTTGTGCAGCTCGAGCCGAATTCGCAGAGTCTGAAAAGACTAAACTTTCAGAGCAGGTAACTGCCCAGGAAGCTGAACTGGCGACTACCCGGCAAGAACTGGAAGCTTCCCGTAAGCAATCGGAGGAACTCCATACGAAGCTTGCGGAGTCGCGGAAGGCCGTGAAGGAGTTGGAGGAGGCCGGCAGTAAGGCTGACAACGACACTGTCGCGTTCCTTCGTCCTCTCGCCAAGCGCTTTGCGGGTAAGTATCTTAGGTTTTTGAATTTTTCATTCTGCTGATCTTTGCTAAGCATCATTTTGTCTGTCCGTAGATCTTCTGAATGTTCCTCTGGAAATTCCTGGGATTCAGCGGGTGGACGTGCTGACCGACACTCTCGCGCAGCTCAGGAGGCATTCTGAGGGAATATTTTCCCTGATTGATAATGCTTCCAAAGCTTTGGCACGAGTGCATGGCCGTCTTGTCGCCAGCGGTACTCCTGCGCCTGCGCTGAGCGAGTTGTCGAAGGTCTTCTCGGAAGGCGATCTCCTGGAGGCCTTTGCGGTTGCTCAATCAGAAGCTGGCGCAAAGACTGCGATTCAATTCGCTCTGGCGAACGGAGTCGAAGGTCTGGAGGAGGCTTATTCGTCCATGCCGGTCGACCCTTCCACGGGCAAGAAGGTACGGCTATCTCGTTTTTCCGAGCAAGCCACTGTTCTTGCTCGGAAATTATCTGAGATGTTTGCTCGGAAGAAGGGAGGGTCGACTGCCGCTAGTGGCAGCACCAACGTGGCTTCGTAGACTCTTTTTCCTTTGTTTCTGTTGTTTGGATGTAACGAATTTTGGGATGCATTCCCGTACCTTTGTTGATCTTTAATCGAAGCGTTTTGCATTTGGAATTCGTCCTTGTTGTGTATGCCTTGGCTCCCGATGGGAGTAGCCCCCGAGCGAGTAGTCAAATGTGCGACTAGAAGTAACTCTAGTAGGGCGTCTCATTTCTTTTCCGTGTACTCCTTCCAGGCGACTGTGTCTGCCGCTGAATCTTCGAGTGGACGTGGTAATCCAGTAAATCCACTAGTGGCTGCCGTGGGCACTTTAGCTGGTCTTCGTGATAAGGTGCAGGAAGGCGAGCGTAAGCTGAAAGCACTGCGCGGAGTCGCTGACGTGGCGATTTCCAAGCAGAAATTGGCGGCTGAGCGCGAGCAATTTCTGATTGGTGAATTGTCTTCGATTGCAAGGGACTTACTGTGTAAGTAGTGTAGCCCCCTATGCCTTTTCCTCTGCTGTATTTGTGATCTTACTGAGTGCGTTTGCTTCTTAGTTGTGAGACCAGATGACAGGGAAGAAAAGCAGTGGGTGGAAAACCACATTCACCAAGGGGCTAACAACACAAATCCTCATGCGAGTAACTTCTGGTCTGATCGCAGTCGAGGTTTTGTAATGGCCACCTTGAAGTTTCGAGTCCGCCAGGCGAGAATTCTCGTGGGTTCTTTCCACGAAGCCTTGATTGCGGTGAATGCTGCTTTTTATCCACTCGAGAGAGGTCCCGAAGACTGGAGTTATCTTCTCAGGTTATTTGGGCGAGAAGGAGAGGTTCGCGCGTGCGTTCGCAATCAGATGACCTGCGGCGCGGTTGTTGCTCTCTCATTTGTCCGAATATGGCAACCAGAGATAGACTTGAACTCCGTAGCTCGGCGTCCAGATTATGCAATCGAAGATATTGCGCCGTACTATGATGCTGTCCGTCCTGCGGCCGAGAAGATTATCCAAATGACCTCTGAAGAAGTGGATAGGGTCTTGGCGGCTAAGAATGCCCAGCGTTTTGACTGATTTGATCGGATGTAAATATCCTGTATGTTTGTCTTGAGTTTGTAGGAACTGTATTTAAGGTGTGCCACCTTGTATTCTGTAATTTTTTCCGTGATGCATATTTGTAGGTGTAGCCCCCGTGTATTTTATGGGGTGTTTGTACCTGTAACTTTTCAGCATGTAGTAAACTGTGAAAGCTGTCGGGTAAATATGATGAGGGGAATCATGTCTTTATTGCTATGACTGAGAAGTCATGTGTTCGAGCTACAAGTTTGGCTAGTATAGCCTTATTGTTGCAAAATAAACCTAGGGGTAGAATTTGCGCAGTTGCGCGATATTCCACGGATTGGAGTATATGCCTCCAGTCTCAGGATTCTTCAGTCGATAGGCTCCTCCTGGGATGACTTCGTGTATGATGAAAGGTCCTTCCCAAGGAGGTTCGAGCTTGTGTCCTTCTTTTTGCTTCAGTCGCAACACCAAGTCGCCAACCACAAATGATCTATGGCGTATGCGGCGACTGTGATAATTGCGCAGTGATTGTTGGTAGACTGCGGATCTTGCGAGTGCGATGTCTCGGATTTCGTCGAGTGCATCCATATCTTCTGCGAGAGCTTTGTTGGAGGTTTCTTCGCTGTAGGCTACAACTCGTGGGGCGCTGAATCGAACCTCTTCGGGGAGGACGGCTTCTGCCCCGTATACCATGAAAAATGGTGTATATTGCGTTGACCTATTGGGAGTTGTTCGGAGACTCCAAAGTACGGAGGGTAGCTCCTCTGCCCAATGTCCTGCAGCGGGATGTAGCCGATCCAGCAATCTCTTTTTGATTCCAGCTGAAACTAAGCCGTTGGATCTCTCGACTTGGCCATTAGTTTGCGGGTGGGCGACGGAAGCGAACTTCAGATTGATTCCTTTCTCCTCGCAGAACTGTTGTGTCTCCTTTGCGGTGAAGTTCGTACCATTGTCTGTGATGATGTCGTGTGGTACCCCGAATCTGCATACTATGGAGTCGAGGAACTTAATTGCGCATTGGGCGCTACCCGAAGTCACTGGCATAGCCTCGATCCATTTGGTAAATTTGTCGACCGCGACCAGCAAATGTGTGTACCCTCCTGGAGTAGATTTGCGCAGTGGGCCAACCATGTCAAGCCCCCATTGGGCAAAGGGCCAGGCGATGGGTATCATGTGCAATTCTGTAGCTGGCGCGTGTGGCTTGGGTGAAAATCGCTGGCAAGCGCCACATCTGTCGACCAGGTTTTTTGCATCGTTGGCTGCCGTTAGCCAGTAGAACCCTGCTCGAAAGGCTTTGCCCAGTATTGCTCTCCAGCTAGCATGATGTCCGCAGTCACCCTGGTGTATATCCCGGAGTAGCTCTTTGCCGTCTTCGGGTGCGATGCACCGCTGAAGGATGCCCGAGATGCTTTGCTTGTACAGTTCTCCGTTGATTACCCGAAAGGATTTGCTACGCCTGATTAGCTGTCGAGCCTCGCGTGGATCGGCTGGGAGCTGTTTATTGAGCAGGTAGTCGAGATATTTCTGCGTCCAGACTGGCTCGACCAGAAAAACCTGTCGTGATATATTATGAATAAGCTCGATAAGCGCGACCTGCGGGCTGACCTCTGTTTCTGGCGCTGCCGGTGTTTCTGCAGCTTTCTTCAATTTGACCGATCGCTTGACCATCCGTTCGAAGTATATTCCTGGCGGTATGGGTGTATTCGTGGAACCCATGTTTGCCAGTCTATCCGCCTCTTCGTTGCTGGATCTTGCGATATGCTTCAACTCGCATCCTTTGAAGCTTCCTTCGAGTATATTATACATGTCGCGGTACGCGATCATGTTTTCAGCAACGGCGTCGCATTCTTTCATTGTTTGTTGCACTATGAGGTTGGAATCGCCATAAATCATCAACCGGGTAGCTCCACAAGCAATCGCCATCTTCATTCCGTGCAACAGTGCTTCATATTCCGCGTCGTTGTTCGATGCTGGGTCGTCAGGTGGAAAGTCTAGTCGCAGGACATAGTGCAGTTTGTCTCCACGAGGCGAGATAAGAACGATTCCAGCTCCTGCCCCTTCGTTTCTTTTAGACCCGTCGAAATACATGATCCAATTGCTTGTGTACTCGGGTGGTCCGGGTGTTTGTAGTTCTGTCCATTCGCTGATGAATTCCACAAGAACCTGAGACTTGACTGCGTTGCGGCCCGCATAGGTGATGTCCCAAGCGCCCAACTCGATGCTCCACTTCGCTATTCTTCCGGATGCCATAGGGTTGTTCATGATTGTTCCGAGTGACGCATCATTAACCACTGTGATGGCGTGTTCCTGGAAGTAATGTTTGAGCTTCCGGGCTGTGAGGACAACTCCATATGCGAGCTTCTGGTAGTGGGGGTATCGCTGCTTGCATGGCGAGAGTACCTCGCTGATGTAATATATTGGGCGTTGGACTCCATATGCCTTGCCATCTTCAGGTCGTTCGACTACAATTGCAGTGCTGATGACCTGGTTTGTGGCGGCTAGGTAAAGAAAGAGTGGCTCCTTTTCTTGCGGTGTTGCGAGAACGCGCCTGCTCTGCAGTGATCGTTTTAAGTCTACGAACGCTTGTTTGGCTTCAGGTGTCCACTCGAATTTGTCTGTTTTCTTCAGTAACTTGTAGAAGGGTAACGCCTGCTCTCCCAATCGTGCGATGAATCTGCTTAGGGCGGCTAATCGCCCTGCGAGCTGCTGAACTCCGCGTAGATTGGTGGGCTCCTTCATGGTGAGGATAGCTTGTATTTTCTCCGGATTGGCTTCGATGCCTCTGGCAGAAACCAGGTATCCGAGAAGTTTTCCTGCAGGGACGCCGAAAACGCATTTTGTCGGGTTGAGCTTGATCCGGTATGCGTTGAGGGCGTCGAATGTTTCTTTGATGTCCTCAAGGAGTGTGTCCTCTACTCGAGTTTTAATGACGATGTCGTCGACGTATACTTGTACATTCTTGCCAATGAGATTGGCGAGGCATCTCTGCATGCAACGTTGATATGTTGCGCCTGCGTTC
Organism: Alopecurus myosuroides; assembly: GCA_028641055.1. Lineage (NCBI taxonomy): Eukaryota > Viridiplantae > Streptophyta > Magnoliopsida > Poales > Poaceae > Alopecurus > Alopecurus myosuroides. Next base: position 24,893,243 of record CM054063.1, read on the forward strand.
TTCAGCCCGAAGGGCATTGTCGTGTAGCAGTATACACCGTGGGGTGTGATGAATGCCGTCTTCTCTTCATCTTCCTTTTTCATTCGGATCTGATTGTATCCCGAGTAGGCGTCTAGGAAGGAGAGACGTTGGCAACCTGCCGTAGAGTCCACTATCTGGTCGATTCGTGGTAGAGGGAAGTTATCCTTGGGGCAGTGCTTATTTAATGACGTGTAGTCGATGCACACCCGAAGGATATCCGTATTCTTCTTGGGGACCAGCACCGGGTTTGCCAACCAGGTTGATATCTTGATCTCCCTAATGAACTTGGCGGCTAGCAGCCTATTTACTTCTTCTCCAAGCGCCTTTTGCTTGGGCTCTGAGAATCTTCGAGTCGTCTGTTTGATGGGTTTAGCGTCGGGAAAAACTTCGAGTGAGTGCTCGGCAAACTCCCTGGGTATACCTGGCATATCTGAAGGCTGCCAGGCAAAAATCTCCCAGTACTCACGGAGGAGCTTGACGAGCGCGCTTTCCTATGCTGGCGAGAGGGTCGAGGAGACCATCGCGGTCTTGGCGGAATCTGTCGGGTGCACTTGATGTTTGCGAGTGTCGCTGTTGGCACTGAATTCCAGCTCAGGTGCATTTTTCTTCGTGAGGGGCATAACGGAGTGGTCCGTTGTTTTTGCCAGCTCCTGAAGTTCTTCCTGCATCCCGAAAGATTTCGCGATTTCGTTGAATTCTATGTCGCACTTGTCTGACTTCTGGAAGTCGCCGTCGATGGTGATAACACCGTATTCGCCAGGTAGCTTGAGCTTCAGGTACGCGTAGTGTGGTACTGCCATGAATCTGGCGAACGCTGTTCGACCAAGAATGGCGTGGTACTGCGAGGGCCAGTCGACGACTTCAAAGTCCAGAAATTCCCTTCTGTAGTTGCGTGGGGAGCCCAGCACAACTTCGAGGTTGATTGTTCCGAGTGGACGTACTGCCTTGCCCGGAACTATCCCGTGGAAGGATGTTTCTGATTCCGTTAGGCCGTCCAGGTTTTTGTTCATTCGACGGAGTGTATCCGCGTAGATGATGTTGATGCCGCTGCCGCCGTCCATGAATACGCGGGCCAGGTCATAATTGCCAATTTGAGCTTGAATGACAAGGGCGGCGTGTCCTGGTCGATAGACTCGTGGCGGGTGGTCTTCCTTCGAGAACGTGATTGGCTGTTCGGCCATCTTCAGGTACTCGGGCTTCGTTGGTGGCGTCTGCACTGCCATGCATATTTGTCTCGAGTTAGTTTTTTGAGCTCTGCGAGAGGGGCATACCTTCTGTATCATCCCGAGGAGTTGTCCGTGCGGAGTCGGGTATGTATTTGCTCCCGTGTTTGGCTGCTGTGGTGCTGGCAGTGCGGCGAGTGCCATGTTTGGGTTGGCTGGTGGAGGTGGTGGCGGTGGTAGCTGGAATTGTTGTCCGCCTCCTGGTAGCGGTGGATAGTTTTGGGTGGAGGCGAATCTTTTCTTGGCTAGCGCGTCCGAGATTCCGATGAACTTTCGGCAATCCTTGAGAAGGTGTGTTGCCTTAGTCTTGCCCGTGCGCTTGTCTGTGAACAGATGTAGCGAGCAGTATCCATCGAGGTCTTCCTCGGGTGACTTTTCTTCTTCCTTTGGCCTCCATTCGCGACTTCCACGACGACCGGAGTCGCGACTTCGCGTGAACTCTGCCGCCACTAGTTCTTCTCTATCGTCGTGGTCGTAGTATTTTCTTCTTTTTCTTCGCCCATGACGGTCTTCGTCATGTGTGGGTGATGATGTTCTTTCATTGCGTACCGCGTCTTCTCCGTTGGCCCATTTTTCGGCTATAACCATGAGCTCCCCTATGGTTTTGGGCGCAGCTCTGCCGAGTTCTTCTCGAAACGCGGTTCTTCTTGCTCCTTTGGCGAAAGCCTCAATCGCCACTTCTTCAGAGATTGTCCCTGCGGTGTTCCTGAGTGTGTTCCACCGTTGGATGTATTCTCGCGTGGATTCGCCACTTTTCTGTTTGCAAGCCCGTAGCTCTTCGATTGTAGCTGGTCTTTTATAGGTCGACTGGAAGTTTTTGCAGAAATCGCGATGCAGGTCGTCCCATGATGCATAGCAAGATCGTGGTCTTCTTTCCAGCCAGCTGCGGGCCGCTCCGGCCAGGTGCAAATTGAGGTATTGCATGGCCGTGTTCTTGTTACCACGTTGGCATTTTACTGCCGTGAGGTAGTCGCTTAACCACTGGGAGGGCTCAAGTGAGCCATCGTATTTTGTCACCTCCGAGCTGAGCTTGAATCTCTTGGGTAGAGGCGCTTCGCGAATACTGCGAGCAAAGCAAAGTGCTCCGCAAGTTTCGTCGTCCGAAGACCCGGATGAGGAGCGTTCGCGGTACCGTGAGGCCCTTGCTTTATCCACTTTCTTCTGGGCGAGATCGGATCGCGCGTCGTACCCGGACCGGTCGCGGTCGCTATCTTTTCTTGGTTCTTTGCTTCTTTTTCTCGAGCGGCTGCTGTGATGCCGCGAATCTTTGTCTCTCGGGCTGTCTTCGCTGCTACTTCGGCTGTCGCCGCGGCGCCGGGCTTCTTTTCCGCGGCCACGACGTGGCGATTTATCCTTTCTTGGAGAGGAGCTCCTATGCCTGCGGGGCGCGTCTTTGTCTTTGTCCTTCTCTTGTCGCGCCTTCTCCAGTTGTTCCTTGCGATCTTGGGAGGCGAGCCTTGCGGCGGCCAGCCCTAAACCTTTGCGGATGTGCTTGTATTGTTCCACCCGAGGATCGCTGTCCGTTGGTTGGTTCATCTGCATGTAGGTGGCCGCGGCTAGAATTGCGGCGGCTGGAGTTTGCGGGTAGACGTTCCCGTCGTCGTCAACCCTCATGAAAGAAGATGTGGTGGACCTGTGGGTCCCAGCCATGGATTCGTGGTCCCTTGTTGATGCTGCGGGTCCTTTTCCCACGGGTCGGGTACCGACCGAAGGGGCAAGGGACAGCTCGGCTCGACGTAGGCTTGACTCATCCGCCGCTCTCTTGCGGCGGGCTAGATCTGCTCGGGCGTCCTTGATGTTTGAGGCCGCTCTCACTAGGTGATAGTGGTAGGCGGTTAGGTCTTCTTGCGTGGCACCTGCTGCGGGTGGTTGACTCTTTCGCATGGATTCCTTTGCTCTTTTCCAGGCTTCCCGCGAGACGCCGATTAGATCGCGCTCGGTTGCGCTATATTCAGTTTCCGAGGGCTGTTCCGATCCTGCCATGCAGACTTGGGCCAGTTGTGGCCCGTGTGTCCTAGGCGTAGATCGGGAGGTTCTTTGCACCCGAGAGGGTTCCTCTGTCGAAAGTGCGTGGTAGTCGATCGCGTTGAAGCGGATGGACTCGCCGCTTTTCTCCACGTGGAAGCGCGAGTTGACGGCTCCAGATTCGGGTTCAGATTCATCCGAGAAGTGGAGGATCCCGTCTCGGTTTGCCATGAAGTTAAAGCTTCCGAACGTCAAGGTGACGCTCTTCTCCAGATCCTCGAATACCGGACGTGATTCCGGCGAGTGAGGCGTGACTATGACGGATCCGATCCGTACAGGATTGTTCGGAGCTGTAGTCGATGGTTTCCAACGGGAGTTGGATGTCGATGAAGCCGAAGATGCCGGTGATCCAGCGCCCGCGTTCCCCACGGTCGGCGCCAATTGTCGAAGCTCTGGCTCCGCAAATCCCTCAGGTGACCCTATCGGGTTTCGACTAGGAGATGTCATAGGCGCTGGTGGAATCGTCGGCTAGACAGGGAGGCGATATTTACCCAGGTTCGGGGCCCTCGAAGAGGTAAAACCCTTACTCCTGCCTTCTGCTGATCTGTATTAAACGATGAGATCGATTACAGGTGCTCGAATCGAGAGTAGATCTCGAGTTTCAAGGCTTTTGTGGTCGTGCGGTAATACTTGGTCCTCTCCTTTGAGGCTCTCCTGGCTTTATATAGATAGCCAGGTCTCGAGTCCAACCCGGAGAGGATACAAACCCTAGCTTGAGTTGGTTACAGTTCCTAACTTAGCCCGCAAGTTGATGCGAGTGGGCTTTTCATGGGCCTTCTAGAGTACTCCAAGGGCGCTTCCTGTTGGGCCTTGGTTAGAAGGTGCGAGAGGGGGTGCCCTTATTCGTAGGGCCCAGGATCCATGCCTTCGTCAAGCATACACATGTTACTAGTCTATTTTACTACCTCCACAATGCAAAATAACATTAAGTAGTAACATATATAAGGTATTATTTATTAGCCCATAGACTCAATTTGTCTTGAATATAGTGATGTGATGGTAACTACCTATGCTACTCTATTTGTCTCTCTCCTGATTAATTAGGTGCTACATATTTTTTTTGTTTAGGTGACATGTAGGTTACTGTTGAAGTCACTCCCACTGTGACTAGTCTAAGACATGTGCCAATGCAAGGTTCTTAGCCCGTTTTCATAGAAATTTTGCTGACGTGGCATGGTATTAATAAAGAGAGAGTGTGAGATTGTATCTTAGCTAAGATACTGTACAACCTTTGCACGTGGCCATTGGCCAAAAATAGTCGTTAGCCCAATCATATATATACATGCATGAGGCTAAAATCATTAAATGTAGATACAAACTCTAAAGAAACAACACATTCACAATAATTGTCTCTTAAATTATTAATACTTCTATGACAACTTGGTAAAATACGATGCATTGTCACATGTCTAATAGCTAGGGCTGGGCTATTTGATCGATAAAGTTTCACATGCAACGATGGGAAATCCAGCGGGAGGCGGACGTGCGGACCAACAACAACGACTCAAGTGGAAGAAACGACGAGAGCGCCATGATGGTCTCTCCATACCGAATAATTTTGCACACGATGATACTATCTACGAGTAGGACGTTTCACTGTGGATATCGTGTCTGCCTAAGCAACCCATGTGCGCCTCCCTTTCTCTCCGTGTCAGCAAACAGATGACGCCTGGCCTCCCCTTTCACGGCTTTCAGAATCTGACGTGAACATGTCAATCTTGGATACTGCATCGACTATTGACTACTATAACTATTTTGTCCACGTCGTTCAACTGTGTTTGGATGATAGTAGGCAATAATACGTGGATGTGGATGTGTAGTGCATCAATCATCAACTGCTACAGAAGCTGGAATATTATTCTGTTTATTCTGTTAGATCCAGCGGGAGGCCGACGCGTGAACCAACAACAACGACTCGAGTGGAAGAAACGACAAGAGCGCCATGATGCTCTCTCCATCCGGAATAATTTTCGCCATGATCGACTCGAGTAGGTACGAGCAAACAGATGACGCTTGCCTCCCCTTTTCAAGGATGCTAGTACTCGTATTAATTTAGCTTATAATTGATAGAATTTTGCTAATTTCTAGTGTTTGGATTGATTTGTAAATCTGCATGCATGAAATAAAATAAAGAGTTGATCGGCTTGCTTTCTTGTGCATATTCATTAGCTAGTAGCTTTTTTTTGCATCATCGATGGAGCTAGGTACTCCCTCCGTTCCAAAATGCATGTACACATGCATGTTTTAGTGTCTACATACATGCACATATGAAAAATGGAAGTCATCTATTTTAAAACGGAGTGAGTAGAAATAGTGCATGACTAGTTCGACGGAACTGTAAAAAAAAGATAGGGGCCAGGACGCACTCAGCGATAAGATAGGGAGAGAAAACAGAGAAGAACTGAGAGCCCACAATAAATTTGTTTGTTCCCCCTTGCTACATGAAGATATGTTGTCTCATGTAAACATGTCAATCATCTTGGATACATCTAACTATTTTGCCATGTCAATCTTGGATACGACATCGAGAATTGATTACCATAACTATATTGTCCACGTAGTTAAACAGTATTTGGATAATACTTGACAATAACATGTGGATGTAGATGTGTGCATCAATCATCAACCGCTACAGAAGCCGAAAGGTTTTTCTATTTATACAAATAAAATTATACACTACTCCAATGCCCATGGATAAGGCTAGTCACAATGGGGAGTATCTTAGACTAGTAACATACACGTTTATCTAGACCATGTTACTACCCCCTCTGTCCATGATTACTAGTCCCGTAATGAAAAGCATCGCGACCAAGGCACAATTCTATTGGTACCCTTTCCACCAAGCAACGTCATAGTTTTCCATTTTCTGATTAATTGCGCAATTAATTTGGCCATGCAAACCAATCAAGGTGCGGCTAGGTGGGATTTCATAATTATTATGGCACAGTTAATTAGGATAATAAATGATTACGGGCCTAATAAATATATGGGCTCTTGAGAGCACGCCACCAGAACACTTGAACTCTTGGTTGAACCTTAAGTTTCCATAAGGAGGACCATAACTGTGTATCCGAAGATGAAGAACCCCTAACCGTCCCTTCCCTAGAGCAATATGCTCGTTCCGAGTCACGAGAGCACGGTAGGCTGATTTTACAGTGTATAATCCATTCTTCTCAAGAGCCCAAGCCAAATAATCTTCACCACCGTTTGCACCTAGAGGAATATTCAAGATTGCATCTGCATCTGGTGATAAGAAGTTCTCCCGCACTAGAGTAATCTTCCACGTGTGGCTATGATCATCGATCAGGTCAGAGACAAAAGCTAGGAGGTCAGTACCTCTTCTCCCCATCGGAATATGTGTTCTGGTCAAAGGAATCCAACGATCAGACCAAGTGGCGATGGTAGAGCCCGCTCCAACTCGCTTGACAAGACCGAACTCCAAAGCCGAGCGACCAACCACGATCGCTCTCCAAGTCTTCGATGCTGAGGTAGGAATCGTTGCTTCCATGAAAGAACAATTAGAGAAATACCGTCCTTTGATAACACTTGCACAGAGAGTATCAGGGTTAGTGATAAGTCGCCATCCATGTTTACCAAGAAGAGCTAAATTAAATAGCTCAAGGTCCCTAAACCCCATGCCACCTATTCTCTTTGGGGTAGTTAATTTGTCCCAAGATAACCAGTGCAATGAACGTTTATCGATAGAGCTGCTCCAAAAGAATTTTGCCATGCACGACTTCAGTTGCTGACAAAATTTCTTCGTGAGCAGAAAACAGCTCATGCTATGTACAAGGATCGACTGAATGACGGATTTCAACGGCGTATCTCTGCCTGCACAAGCCAAATTTTTCTCCGACCACCCCTGCATCTTGGAATGACACCTCTCTCCAATATGAACAAACGTGTCGCTCATAATTTTCCCCACAGCAGTGAGCATGCCGAGGTATTTTTTTTCCCGTAAATGCTTCAACATGGATGGCCATCATATTCTTCAAAGAATCCCGAACCGCAAGAGGTGTGTTGGGACACGCAACATAAATACAGAGAATGTCATTCAGACGAGCAACACTAGCCACATTAGATTTCATGAAAATAAAGTTGTCGTCCGCAAACAGAAGGTGGCTCACCCACGGTGACCCGAAACTGACTCGTATTCCTCGATCAATATATGCACCACCAAAATGATTTAGAAGAGAAGTAAAACCTTGGGCGCAACATAAGAACATGAACGGTGACATTGGATACGTCTGCCTTAGACCTCGAGTGGGAGTGAAGAAAGGTAGCAGAGACCCATTAACTTCGACTACAAATCGGACTGAGGTAACAAATTTCATGATCAACCGAATAAAATTCTCACCGAAGCCGAGTTTTCCCAGAATGGCTACGAGATAGTGCCAGTCAACCCTATCATATGCTTTAAGCATATCAAGTTTGACTGCACAAGCGGTATTCTTGCCCTTTTTCCCCCTTTTCATCGCATGAATACTTTCATAAGCCACAAGAATATTATCTGTGATAAGGCGGCCTAGAACAAACGCACTTTGCTCCACCACAATTATTTCATACATAATAACTCTTAGCCTGTTTTTGCAAGCCTTGGCAGCAATCTTATACAAAACAGGGCATAAAGCAATAGGGCGATATTGGGAAATTTTGAGAGGGTTACGAACCTTGGGGATCAGAGTAATAGCCGTATCATTTAGCCCCGAAGGTAACTCGCCACCATTTAAAACCCCCAGTACAACTTGCACAATATCTCGTCCAAGAATAGTCCAACGACGCTGAAAGAATCCAGCAGTAAAACCATCAATGCCAGGGGCTTTTGATGGAGTTATTTGGAACAAGACACATTTTACTTCCTCTACCGAGAAGGCCTTCTCGAGGTCATCTTTCATCAGATCAGTAACTTTTGGCTCGACCATATTGAGTAGTGAATCCATATCATTAAACCCTTGCGAGAGATAAAGATTCTGATAGAATGATTGGATTTCGTGGTTAACCTCTTCTGGGGTAACACATGAACTACCATCCGCACACTGCAGTGTAGTAATACGGTTGATTCTCTTGTGATGAGCAGCTTGAGCGTGAAAGTACTTAGTATTCCGATCCCCAGACTTAAGCCATTGGACCATCGATCGCTGCTGCATCCAAATCTCTTCCTGTCTAAGAGCCTCCCGGAGCTGGGCCGCCACAGACTTCTCCTCATCCGACGGCCCACGACCCACCGATCTAGCTCTCAACTTCTCGTATTTCTTTTTAAGCTTACAAAATTTCCTATTTAAATTTCCAAACTCGCATTCCCCCAAGGAACCGAGATGCTTTTGAATTACGGTGAGAGCATCAATCACACCGGACAGACCCCCCATACCTGAACCTGGGACCCATAAGTTCTTGACAAGTTCATCATAGTCCACATGTGTTTTCCACACATTTTCATAGCGAAAGGACCGCTGGCCATGTGGCCACACATTCTGAGGTCTCGACCTAAGCTCTGCCAGAATATAACAATGATCCGAGGTCGTAGAGCTGATATGCTTCACATTTGAGAAACCAAACGGATTAAGAAAGGGGGCATTAACCAAGGCCCGATCCAACCTAGCCTTTACATTAGCATCTCCTTGTTGCTTGTTATCCCATGTAAAGGGAATGCCTCTCCATCCCAGGTCCTGGAATGAGCAGAAATCAACCATTTCACGAAACACACACATTTGATTCTCCGATCGTGCATGAATACTAAAGTGTTCTTCCGCATGCATTGTTTTGTTAAAATCTCCCATACAGATCGATGCATCATGTTGAATACCATGTAGAGTACGGAGAAACTCCCAACTTTGGTGTCTGACCTCGGCCCGAGGAGCACCATAGAAACCAGTAAAGCGCCAAGTAGGTAGATCATGATCTTTCCACCTGACCCTTGCATCAATGTGCGCATTGCTGTAGTTTTTAATGTCAACCTGAACATCATTACTCCAAAACAAGCCAATTCCACCACTTAAACCATCACTTTCCACTGCAAAACAACCCGCAAAACCTAGAGTGGTTCGCAAAGCTTCCTAGAGGAGCTAAACGGAGACAAACCTTACAAACTCCAAAGAAGTCTACAATTTCTGCACAACTTCTACCCACTGCGAAGCCCATTTTGTACATCGACAAACTGCTTGCGACCTATTTTTGGGCGGCTTCCCGCAAAGGGCCGAAACGGGATTTAGGACTGGCGCTATTTTCGTTTTTATTTCAGCCATAATGCCACTATGGAGTCGATGCAAAGGAAAAAAAATCAGAAATAAAAAAAAAGCCAGCGCTGCACGGTGTCCTCGCCCCTCGCGTGATCCAACCCGACCCTAGAACCTCTGTCTCCATAACCTCCACCTCCGCACCCCATCCCTGTCACTGCCCCATGGTTGTCATTCTCCTAGGCATGGTCTCGAGGCGTGATAAACCTATTTTCAAGCAATGACCTATTCAGGCATATGCCATCAACGCCACCACGATGCCATATAGCACAACCGTACTACGCGCGTCCATCATCACACATCCAATGTCAAAACCATGCCACGCCACACGTTGGGAGTTGTTGTCAAAGATTGAGATAGATGCCACGGTGCACCACCTTAAGATCCCTCTAACCAGCCCAACTCCTAAAATGGCTGCCCCCTCCCCCCAAGATAGAGAACGTCGTAGAATGCCGCCATCGTACAACCTGGGAGACTCATATCTAGGGTTTCAGCCAAGGGCATCCGGAGCCATTAGACGATGACTGCATCAACTATAGGGTGTGATACTCACAGCGCCAGGTCCAAGCCCATGGGAGTGCGAACTGTGCAGCCGCATAGGCCCAAAAATTTTTGGGGCCCAAATTTTGACGTAAGAATGCTCTCCGTAGTAACCTTCCGCTCGCCCTCCTTTGAGTCGTGGGCCTCTGGGCCTCCTGGGTGGCTCCCGAATGTGTGCGTTCCACTCGATTGATCGAACATAGTAGTAAAAATAGATCAATCTCTGTTGCTCCCGATTGCCAACCGTTGTACTGCCTCCGATTTCAGGATTTCCCTATACCAAAGAGGCGAGTCAGGGTCGATTGAGCTGCCAGCGCCGGCGAGGCAGCAACAATTCGTCTTCCTCTGTCAGCCAAAACATTATTCGCGTGATGAGTCCTCTTTTGATACTCCAGTTTAGCACTCATGATCAACTTTGGCTCCTGGGATCCCTGCTTCCTAGGTCCAGTTCTCGTCTCCTCGGTTTGCAATCGCTAGTATAGCAGTTTAATAACCAGACTATGTCACGAGACGACATTATTTTGATGGTCCGTCTAATTCCTCGGTCATTGCTTTACTTTTATTTTATTAATCTTTTATATTTATTAAGAACCAAAATTTAAGTCATCATGAGAAAACATCAATGTGACACCCATAAGTCCAAGGGAAAAATAGTTTATTAAATCTCAAGAAGGTTCTATGAATGGGTTTATATTATATAATAATCATAAGTGTCCACCCATGACTATTGATATTTCTACCGGTAAGTTTGATATTATTGCATACAATGATCCTAGAGATATTCAGGCAGAGACATACAATAATGCTAAGCTAGAGGAATAATTTTTACTATTTGTATACATTATAATTGTTCATTAGTTATTTTTCTAGTAATCTAGGGCCCAATTTTAGAGTTTCGCACAGGCCCCGAATTTTGCCGGCCCGGCCCTGCAGAGCGCCACCTTCGTCTGATCCAAGGACCTAGGGTTTCCTCAGGGGCATCCATAGTGATTAGACTAGGACTGCTTCTACTACAACAAATGCAAGAGCTCCGAGACTATGCCTCCATGGAGTGGTACGAAGAGTGCTAGGTTGCAACGGGAATTTAATTTTTTTGCCATGCATATTACATAACCGCCAAGATCCGACTATGCATATACAAGTGAATAATAATTTCAGTATCTAGTTCTTGGGATTGTCTACCAGAAACCGTAGAAGCGGAAGAGGTGTTGATGACAATGTCGATGAAGCCCGTGGAAGATCCTCATGAACAAGCCTATGGTTGAGGATATTGCCGACTCCCCGTATGCAGCACCTTGATCCAGCAGAGTGAGGGTATCACGTGTTACCCTTCTGATAGTATGATTACATACATCGGGGCCAATTCTCCAACATAAAGCACCACCATCGACTGATCCAAGGAACTAGGATTTCCCCACATAGCCAGCATTGCCCAGACTGACACTGTCACCGACCGCTACTCCATCGCCGACAGATGCTTCTGCCACCACGCATCGAGGGCAACGACGTCAAGGCCGAGGGAGACGACCCGCACACTGATACGTCATAAATGTATCCATAATTTCTGATGTTCCATATTGTTTTCATGTTATTTGCTTCATGTTTGCTATACACTTTATGCCATTTTTATCGATAATCTGTGACTAACCTACCGAGAAGATGCCACAGAGCCAGTTTTTGTTTTCTGCTAACTTTAGTTTCATAAAATCTGTTCTGGAAATATTCTCGGAATTGGACGATTAAAAAACAAGGGGGCTTAGATATCTGTCACGCACACAGAGTCCGGAGGAGACCCGGAGGGGGCCACAGGGGCCCCACACCATAAGGCAGCGCGCCCACCGGCCGCGCCATGGGGTGGTGTGGCCCCCCTGGCCGCCCACCGACGTTGCCCTTTCGCCTATTTGTACCCCTCGGGAGGTTAACTCTGAAAAGAGAAGACTTTTCCACGAAAAACACCCGAGGCCCCCGTCATCATCAACCCTAGTTTGGGAGGGTTGTGGAGCTCTCCCAGGCATCCTCCCGGGAGGGGAAATCATCACCGGAGGGTTTTACACCACCATGCCCGCCTCCAGATGATGCGTGAGTAGTTCATCCTTGGACTACGGGTCCATAGCAGTAGCTAGATGGTTGTTCTCTCCTCTTTATGCCTCATGTTTAGATCTTGTGACCTTCCCTACATGATCAAGATCATCTTATTGTAATGCTACATGTTGTGTTTGCTGGGATCCGATGAATATTGAATGCTATGTCTCTTGATTATCAATCTATCATGTTCTTTTCTTGTGTATGTTATTTATGATCTTGCATGCTCTCCGTTGTTAGTAGATGCTCTGGACAAGTAGATCCTAGTAACTCCAGGAGGGAGTATTTATGCTCGATAGTGGGTTCATTCCTCCCTTGCATTTGTCCTCGAGTGAAGGAAACGTGACGAATGGGGGATGTGATGTTTCCATTAGGGAGAAAACAACAATGTTTACATTGTTTACATTACACGTTTTGCTTAATGCGATTATCTGTTGCTTGCAACTTAATACCCAAGGATTTCTCAGATGACATTCTGAGGGTGGATTATTAATCATAGATGCAGTTGGATAACGGTATATGAATCTTGTTATAATTCCCGCATGAATCACATAGTAATCATCATGTCATGCATATGCACTACGGTGCAACTTTCATATCTATCAATTGTCCAGCTGTAATTTGTTCACCACACATGTTATTTATCTTCTATCGAGAGACAACACTAGTGAACTGTGGACCCCCATTTTCCTCATACTGATAATACAACCACTGCCATCACTGTTTTCACATTGCTACTACTGTTTTCACATTGTTTTCCTATTGTTTTCCACACCATACCTTTAACCTCTTTGTTTTCAGCAAAACTGGTGAGATTCAAAACCTCACTGCTTCGTTGGGGCAAAGTGATTTGATTGTGTTGTGTAGGTTCCACGTTGCTGCAGAAATGGTAGTGCGTCATGCCAACATCAGCTGCATCAACCTTCAGAAGTTGCTTCTTTCTCCTACTGGTCGATTCAACCTTGGTTCCTTTCTGAGAGAAACTGCTACTGTGCTCTTCATACCTTCCTCCTGGGGTTTCCCAACGAGTGCAAGACCTGCACCATCAAGCTTTTTCTGGCACCATTGCCGGGGAGAAAGATGATTTCTGCAAGGGGAGTCTCTCACTTCCAATCTCTTTATTTTTTTTGCTTAGTTTATTTTTGTTTTCTTCTCTATATCAAAAACACAAAAATTGTTCTTATTCTAGTTGTATTTTTGTTATCCTTGCTTTATCATGCTTGCTATCAATGTTTGATGTCTTTGAAACTAGATCTTATTGACAAGGTGGGTTCACGGATGAACAAAAAAAATATTTTGTGGAACACCGTTTGTCACAAAAAGGGATACACTTATGGGAGCAATTAATAAATTGCATAACTATGCTAAAAACTTGTGCCCTACCTATAATCTCACTTATTGCTTTGATAAATCATGTTGCTGTAGGAGGTATAAACACCTCCCTTTTGAATGTGAGTATAATGATGATGTTACCATATCTTCTTATGTTAAGGGAAATTATGACTTTGATGATGTGGAACAAATTGAGGAATTTATTGCTTGGAAGGGTGCATTCAAAAATTCTTATTTGCTTGAAAATATTGATGATGCACCTTATAAATATGAGATTTACGATATACTTGAATATTGCTTTGATAATTACAAGGATTGTAATTACTACATAACTAAATATCTTAAAAGGTGCTCTCCACCAAAGAAAGTAACTGATGCCTTGCAGAAGCCTTTGGAAGAAGAAATTGCTGAATCTGGAAGCTCATTGGATGAAAAAGAGGAGGAGAGTGATGATCAAGAGGGGGAAGAATGGAGCTACCCATGTCTACCTCCCAATGAGATGAACTCTTTAACTCATAGTTGTGATGATCCTATTGATTCTTTTGAAATATCCCTTTTTCATGAAGTTGATACTTGCTATACTTGTGACCTTGATACTAGTATGAATGAAACTTGTGAGAATGATATTGCTACCGTTATTTATGATAGTCCATCCTACTTTGATAAATCTTATGATAATACTCTATTTATTCCAACTATTGATATGCATGATAATGAGGAAGTTTGTTTAGAAAATTTATATGATAATGCTCTAGATGATAATCCTATGTTACTTGTTGTTATAAATTATTACGCTACTGAAAATAGGATTGCTATAATGTGTCCTACACCTTTTAAGAGTGACCAATCATCTTGTTTTGCTATTTCTAAAAGTGGGAAAGAATATGTCTTTATTTTTAATGTTGATCCAACTATTTTTGAGTTGGATATGAATTGTGTGCTTTTAGACCATGAAAAAAATGCTTTATGTGACAATTATGTTGTTGAGTTTGTTCATGATGCTAGTGAAAATTATTATGAGAGAGGAAAATATGTTTGTCGAAATTTTCATGTTACTAAAACACCTCTCTTTTTGTTGGAAGTTTTGAAAATGCTCTTGTTCTACTTTCCCATGATTTATAGTTTGAGATTCTTTAATTTATTTATTTACAAGATTCCTATGAATAGGAAGTGGGTTAGAATTAAATTTATTTTGTACTTGATTCTTGATTCTCTCTTTTGCTTAATTCATATTTCTTATGTGAGCATCTTCTTTCTTTCTATGCCTAGCTGAAAGGCGTTAAAGAAATACACTTATTAGGAGATAACCCATGGTTTTATTTTTGCTTTGGTTTTATCTGTTTTATTTGAGTAAAGGTGTTGTATACTTCTGTAGAAACTCCTCTGTATCTTTATTTTCATGTATTAGTTGTGCCAAGTAAAGTTTCCAGCGAAAAGTGGTGTTAGTATTGGATTTCTGCGAAGAAAACAGATTTCTGCTGTCCACCGTAAAAAATCGTATAATTCACATAAAGATCAAAATGACCTGAAACTTTTTGTGCTTATTCTTCAGATAATTCAGAAACTTTTTCATTCTTTATGTTTTTATATTTGAGTAACTTAAGTGCCCCAAAAAAATTCTTCATTACAGACTGTTCTGGTTTTGGCAGATTTTGCCATTTTTCTAGTATTCGCTCTTTTACTTTGTCGAGTAGATTTATTTGCTTCACAAAACATCAGTGGCTATAGCTAATGTTTAAAAGTATCAATAGAAATTGTTCCCATGCATAACACACGAATTTTTGATTATGCACTAACCCTCTAATGCGAATTACTTTGAGTGTGGTGTGAAGAAAGTTTTCAAGGGTCAAGAGAAGAGGGTGATAGAATGAGATCAAGAAGAGTGTAAAGCCAAAGCTTGGGGATGCCCCCGTGGTTCAACCCAGAAAATTCTAATAATACTCAAGCGTCTAATCTTGGGGATGCCCAAGGCATCCCCCTTTTCATCAACAAATTATCAGGTCACTTCTAGTGAAACTATATTTTTATTCGGTCACATTATATGAATTTTACTTGGAGCGTCTTTTTTTTTTGTTTTCTTTTGTTTTCCTTAATGCAATAAATATCATTGGAACCTAGCATTCTTGTTTGGGAGAGAGACACTCTACGCTTTTTCATATGAATACTCGTTATGCTCGTATTCTTAGTTTTCTTCTAGATGCCGCAAATTCCTTTTAGCTCCTCTTTTTCACGCATCTCTAATTCAGAGCTATTAGTTTTAGTAGAGTTATGTTAGTAATCTCTTTCTTAATTACTGTATCATTTGGAGAGCTTGTGTTAATTTTTTTTATTCAATGGTGATTAATGGAAATAGAAAATGCTGCATGTGGTAGAATTTATAACGGTGCAAAAAGAAGGTTGTATAGGCTATGGCTAGACTTTTTCATGTCATGTTAGGTGTTATTTTAATTCTAAGCCTAGTAGTTATTTTTGTAGCATGACTTGTTTCAAATGGCTAAGAGTCTTTAATGTGCCATTGAAAGAATCATGAGTTGTTTTTATCACGTTGAAGCATAAATTTGTGGTGTTCTCCTTTGAATGTTTTATTTGGTTGGCTTGGCGCATGCTTACACCATGTTTATGAATACAAACTAATGACTTATAGCCTCTATGATCATATAGTTTTTGACTTGTAATACCACTTATGCTTTGATTAATAATGTTTTTTGGCTATGCATGATTATGGCCATTATGCTCTCTTTTTGTCGCTCCCAGTCTTTGCTATCCTCCACCTGTACTGAGTATGAGCTCTAATCGTGCATCCAACTCCCAAAAACCAAAGTATGCCAAATGTGTCCACCATACCTACCTGCATGTGGTATTTAACCGCCACTCCAAAGTAAATTGCTCATGTGTTACCTTTAAAACCTTCAAAATTACTCCTGTTTTATGCTCATGTTTTAGCTCATGAGGACGTGAATAGAGAATCTTTATCTCACTTGTTGATTGGACTTCACACTCTGGACTAGTGGCTTCATCCAATTATCCAATTGCTAGAAGAGCTGGCAGCGGGGTGCCCATCCCCAAACTTAATACAACAAATTCTCTTCACTATTTTTGCCCCTGATTTATCAGTCCAAGCATAATTGTGTAAACAAAAGAGAAAGAGGGATTACCTTCTACCCAGTGGCGTTCTTCTATGGGAGCCTCTCTTGTGAAGTCTAGTTGGCTTGTGACGTACTGTATTTTCTGTTTACCATTCGTTGAGATAAGCATACACACCTTTCTAAACTTTTTTTTTCAATGCCTCTGTTTACCAAAATAAAAAGATCTAGCACATGAATGATCGCTGCTTCCCTCTGCGAAGGGCCTTTCTTTTACTTTTATGTTGAGTCTCCATCTTATAACTTTATGTATAGTTGAGAGAGCATAGTTCTCATTCTGAGTTTAATGTGCATTTGTCCCAAAAATATTATTGATTGATTCATACCTTGTTATTAGTTGCTCTCAAATTACTTGTTCTAGTCATCCTCTTAAACTTTGAAGGTGTCTTGGCATTTATGTTTTGCCCCATTCTTAAGGAGAAGGGATATATCACTTTGCTATATTTTCTTGATCGAAACAAACGTATAACTTTCAAATGCATTTTTTATCCATCATCTTCTATTTGTGTTACTTTTCATGATGTAAAGTGATTGCTAAGTTTCATTGTTAAAAATATATCTACCATGCTTGTGTTTAAAGTACTATGATCTCAGCTTACATATGGTTTTAAAATTTTGATGATCAAGTTTATGTTGGTAGCATGTCACCTCAGAAATTTTTTGTTTTATCGTTTACCTACTCGAGGACGAGTAGGAACTAAGCTTGGGGATGTTGGTACGTCATAAACGTATCCATAATTTATGATGTTCCATGTTATTTGCTACATGTTTGCTATATACTTTATGCCATTTTTATCGATTTTCTGGGACTAACATGTTGACAAGATGCCATAGAGCAAGTTCAAGTTTTCTGCTGTTTTTAGTTTCACAAAAGTTGTTTTGGAGATATTCTCGGAATTGGACGATTCGAAAACCAGGGGGCTTAGAAATCTGTCACGCACACGGAGTCCGGAGGAGACCCGGAGGAGGGGGGAGGGGTCACAGGGGCCCCACACCATAGGGCGGCGCGCCCCCGGCCGCGCCATGGGGTGGTGTGGGCCCCATGGCCGCCCACCGATGTTGCCCTTTCGCTTATTATACCCCTCGGGAGGTTAACCCTAAAAAGAGAAGCCTTTTCCACGAAAAACACCCGAGGCCGCCATCATCCTCAACCCTAGTTTGGGAGGGATCTGGAGCTCTCCCCGGCACCCTCTCGGGAGGGGAAATCATCACCGGAGGGCTCTACATCACCATGCCCGCCTCCAGAATGATGCGTGAGTAGTTCATCCTTGGACTACGGGTCCATAGCAGTAGCTAGATGGTTGTTCTCTCCTCTTTATGCCTCATGTTTAGATCTTGTGAGCTTCCCTACATGATCAAGATCATATTATTGTAATGCTACATGTTGTGTTTGCTGGGATCCGATGAATATTGAATGCTATGTCTCTTGATTATCAATCTATCATGTTCTTTTCATGTGTATGTTATTTATGATCTTGCATGTTCTCCGTTATTAGTAGATGATCTGGCCAAGTAGATGCTAGTGACTCCAAGAGGGAGTATTTATGCTCGATAGTGGGTTCGTGCCTCCCTTGCGTTTGTGCTCGAGTGACAGAAACGTGACGAATGTGGGATGTGATGTTGCCATTAGGGAGAAAACAACGATGTTTACAATGTTTACATTACACACTTTGCTTAATGCAATTATCTGTTGCTTCCAACTTAATACCCAAGGATTGCTCAGATGACATTCTGAGGGTGGATTATTAGTCATAGATGCAGTTGGATAATGGTCTATGAATCTTGCTGTAATGCCCGCATGAATCACATAGTAATTATCATCTCATGCATATGCACTACGGTGCAACCTTTACATCTTTCAATTGCCCAGATGTAATTTGTTCACCACACATGTTATTTATCTTCTATGGAGAGGCACCACTAGTGAACTGTGGACCCCAGTCCATTTTCCTCATACTGATAATGCAGCCACCGTCATCACTGTTTTCACACTGCTACTAATGTTTTCACATTGTTTTCCTACTGTTTTTCACACCATACGTTTAACCTATTTGTTTTCAGCAAAACCGGTGAGATTGACAACCTCACTGCTTCGTTGGGGCAAAGTGATTTGACTGTGTTGTGTAGGTTTCATGTTGCTTTTGAACCGGTAGTGCGTCCTGCCAACATCAGCTGCATCAACCTTCAGAAGTTTCTTTTTTCTCCTACTGGTCGATTCAATCTTAGTTTCTTTCTGAGGGAAACTGCTACTGTGCTCTTCATACCTTCCTCTTGGGGTTTCCCAACGAGTGCAATACCCGCACCATCACACACCATGAGAGAGGGTCTCTTCACCAAAGAAAATTAGGCCACCGCACGAAAAGGATTCTCTTTCGGCCGATTAGCTGCTGCACCGAGGTAGAGCCACCATGGGTTGGAAAGCCGCCATGCCGTCGAGCCCATCAGTACCATGTTTAAGCCCGTAGGAATCAGCTCGCGCCGATCCCCGCGTGCGAGGGGATGACAAAGACCCCGCCACCGACACCAAATAGGCTATGCCCAGCAGTGCCTTTTTGCGGCGGCTAGGGAGGATAAATGAGGGGAGGGGAAGCCTAGCAGTGGTAGAATAAGATTCCTTCCCGCCAAAACACGACGACTGACGGTAGGAAGAGACATACTGTATGAAACTTACTGAAGCCCTATTTGTGGGGTTTGCGACAATCAACAAGACCTCGGCAACATCGGAGCTCGCTAAATATGTATAGCATAGTAGATAATCCGGTTTAAAATAAGGAAAATATCGTTTAAAGAATCAATATTAGTAATTAATCCTTGTTTTGTTTGTTTGATTAGGTCTAACTTTCTTGAACAAACTACGAGCGTCGAAGTTTACAAGATAAAATAGGGAAAACCAAAATGTAGAACTTAAAAGGATAACTACAGGGACTCGTTTGCAAATCCACTTTGGTTGGAGTCCAAAGAAGAACCTTATTTTCTGTTAGGGTCCCTCATGGGGTCACGGAATGCTTTTCTTATCCTCTACAACCAGTTAAAATAAGAAGGAATAGGGGAATATTTAACCGTTCACCCCAATATCCCTCCTCTGCGCCCTTATTTGTGAAACTGTGTCGATTTGTGAGTTTCTATGCCAACTTTCTTTTCTTCCCTGCCAAAACTATTATGTGATCTTGTTACCAGATTACATGCTACTTTCCATCTTTGCAACATGAATACTGGCATATTTTAGTCTCCTTTTCATGCTCGTCCAGCTCACTATGCAATTTTTCATATTTCTGCTATAGTGACATCAAAATATGAGTAAGTAGCATACGTTGAGAAGAAATTGCTAAATCAGAGAAACGAATAATAAAAATAAGAAATTAGGGCATAATGTTCATTGAAAAAAAAAACTATGTATACAAAATCATCAAGGCATTATGAAATCACAAACTTATCCGAGATTATGTAGTTTAGAAAAGGTAGAGTAGCAGATTTTTTTTTTTTGTGGGCAAGTACAAGAAAGATTTGTAATAAGAAGACAACAATTCCAACGTCGCGAGCAAACAATGTTATCCTAGCACAGTGTGCCCATCTATTCCAGGCGTCACTACTTAGACTTCATCTTCTCAGCTTGATGAATTGCTACATAGATCTTCTTCCAGCTCCTTGTGGCGATGATGAATGGGATTACGACCCATGAACTGTTTGCGCCGATGAAATATGTCCAGAAGTAGTATGGACTGGCCCAGAAGTTGAAGCCGTCCAAGTAGGCGGTAGTGAAGTATGACAAACTTGCGAAGAGGTGGCCGAGGCACAAGGAGAATTGGAGGATATTCTTGTAGGATTTCCGGGATGCAATAGCATAGCTGCAACCAACAAAGTATTGATAAGATAAAATAAATGCCATTACATCAATAAGACTGCAACAGCCGTGTACTGGAATTTATTTTAATTATATATAGACTCTTGGTTATAAGCTGGACATATCTTGCAAATTAGTTCCCACTGAGAATGCTAAGGCGAGATTACTCAGGCATCCAGAAGAATCACTAGCAATTAATAGTGCTACTGCCTCGTGTTGCTAAGTTTTGCGGTTGAAGGCGATTTAATCTGGAAAAAGCACAAAGGTACTACTCCCTGTTGTAGCCACTCCCTGTTGTAACAACTAGAATTATTTGTTTGCACATTTAATCACCAAACTTGTAGCTAGTGTTGATTTATTCAGCCATAGCTACTTTCGGGGAAGAACATCAAGCTGGAAAATCATACCGTTGTTACATTTTGCAAAACTGAGAGCAATACTAGTAGCTACGTTGATGTACGAAGCTTAGAGGTTAATTAATACACATGACTTTAATTTGTAACTTGGAAGCCAGCTTGAATAAGCAGGCTCGATTCTCAGTTGAAGATGCAGTGAGGTACTCAAATAGACATGATGCTTGTTTGTTTTACTGCCCACCAAAACTATTGAGAGGGAATCTGATGGAAACAAACTCCATTTCTTTAATTCACTCTGAAATTAATTGTGGGCGCCGCACTTTCCAAACATTGTTTTTGCACGAAATTAATAAAGAACATTATCAATGGTTGTGAATTTGTGATTGTGCGGGCCCAGCAGATCATAGTCATTGATGTGCTTAAATTTCCGTGCAAAGAAAAAAAAAACCTGTTACGAAAGCAAAGTAGTCAAGGAACCAAGACAAGCCGATCGAGGAAACTCACACTGCGAACAGAGACGCAGGCCCTTCCAGCAGAACCATCGCCCCCTCCATGGTGATGGTGGCGGTGTCCCTGGTGAGGTACCTGGAGTCTCCCTTGCTGTACTCTTTCCCTGCACAACACCACAATATTACAGAGGAGTGTGAACTCAACGGCTCAATCTTGCTTGATTGGTCTGGAAGTTGTCGATTGGCAGCTTACAGAGTTCGTCGAAGTAATTTGGGCTGCTCTTGGTGAAGAAGTCGGGGGTGAAGAGGAAGGCCCCCTCGATGACAAGGTGGACCATACTGGTTAACGCCCACCAGCACATGAGCAGCCGGTCGGCCTTGGACAGCCTGCGGCTCCTCCCTGCCAAGCGAAAGCGCGAGCTCACGATGAGATTCAGAAAGGGTGGGGAGGGATTGACAAGTGTTGGATGGGCATAGTTACCGGAGAGAAGCCAGACGGCAAGGACGACGAAGAGGGAGGTGACGTAGAATGGTCCGACAATCTCTAACTGAGAGAGGCGCTGTGGCACGTACCCGGGGAGGTCCAGATCCGCCGGCGAGTAAGGGTGAGTAGCCATTTCCGCCAGCATCTTGAGTGAGTCACTAGTAGTCAACTGCACTATATGGGTAAATGGTGCATCAGACGAACGTCGTGCCTGCTACAATAAGGAGAACAGATACATGGGAACGAGTCACTCGTCAACTACACTGTGTGGGTACATGCTGCATGAGATCGACGTGCGTGGCTGCCATAATTAGTAGGGAGAACAGCTGCATGTGCATGTTGGCGGGATCTTCTGAGTAAAAGTACTACTCACTCCATCCTAAATAAGAATAACGTAAAGATTGAGTAAAAAAAATCAAATGTTTTCTGAGTTTGATCAAATAAATTTAGTAACCTAATAGAAAATTCTATTTATTGACTTTTTTTTTAGAAATGGAGGTTTGCCCCCAGCCTCTGCATCAAAATGATGCACACAGCCGGTTTTTATTAAAAGATAGAACTGAAAACATCATGTCTTACAAGTAGATACAACAAACAGCTAGACCTGAATCCACCAAACAAACCTCACTACCAATAGTGATGAAGGGGATGGACAATCACAGAGCCGATACTCTGAGAACCCACCAACGCGCCTCATCCAAAAGTCGAAGGTCTCTCCATGCCGCCCGATAGCGGACAAGGGGCATAATCGGTCCAACACACTGCAGCGTGTACCGATATACACGCTCGAAAAGTAGCTGCCGCCGTCTTCCGCTCACCCGTCTTTAGGACAACGATCAAAGCATCCACCATGTTAGACCTGCCGTCGATACCACCATGGCACCAGACAACACCACCTCCCTGCGCGCGTCCGCCGTCCCGCATACAACACCGAGACCCCACAACACCAAGCTGTCGAGAACCGCCGTCGTGAATGCGGTAGAAGAAACACCGCTTCCTCTCTAGAACCCTCCGGCCACTGCTCCAAAACGATGCCCTCAAGAGGGAGAGCGACACCGGCGGCGTCACCATCATCCAATCCGGGAATCCCAGATTTAGGGTTTCCCCCGGAGCGGGCCGAAGCAAGGTAGCTTGTCGACATTGCCGTTGCCGCGTAGACCAACGAAGAACCTGCATCCATCACCGTACTCATCCTCTGGTCCCTTCGACCGGCGCACTCCTCCAAGAATGATGCCCCCAAGGAGGTAACGAAGTAGAAGCGCCGCCATCATCCGATCGAAGATCTAGGGTTCCCCCGGAGTTGACGGGAAGAGCCGCGGGGCTTCCTCTATGATGCCTTCAGGAAGGGGACGACACTCGAGATGTCGCCATCACCGGCTCCGAGCAAGATCGGAGCCGAGGTTTTCACCCGGAAACCGTCACGCTCCATCCACGTCGAAGGCGCCAGATCGACCACCCTTAGGATCCGCCAACCACGAGCATCTGCGCGAGGGAAGACGTCGAAGACGACCCACGAAGGGACGCCGTCGGTATCCTTAGATCCCCGCCACCACCACGCCTCCACAACGTTGACCGTCGGGAGAGGTCCAGGCGGCCTGGATGCACCACCGCCGTAGGGGGCGCGCTGGCCCGTGCTGCTCGTCGGAGTCACACTCGAAGGCCGCCCACGCATGGGCGCCGCCCAGGGAGAACCCGACCAACCCGATCTGATGGCGCCGGCAGCCCTGCAGGAGCATGTCCTCCTCCCCGATAGAGGAAATCTTCGTGCTCCTGCCACGTTCCACCGTTGCCGATCTTCGCGACCTACTCCTGCCGCGCATGCCCGTCAACAACGTCGCCGGTCGCAGGCCGTCCCTCGGCGGTGGCAGATCCTCCCCTCCACAGTGCCCGATGCCGTTCCCGGTGGCCACCCGGCGGCGATGGACGAGGCCCACCTCCAGCGCCGCGCGCGCTGCTGGTCCGGTGCGGAAGCAACGCCTCGCTGCCGCCATCACGGGCGCCGCCCTGGGAAATCGAGCCGCCTAGAGGGCGGCACGAGGGTTAGGGTGAGATCGCTTAAGCCGGTAATCTCTTGACATACCGGTGTCTTTGAAGTGCGGCAGATGTACAACTACAGCCCACTGTACTAGGCACCAAAGTGACCCTGTACAACACCATCACTACATAGCACATCCGGTTGTTGTGTTGTTTTCAAACAATAGTATTATTGGCTAGATTTTTTATGTTTTATGTTTGTGTAATTGTTTAAGATATATATGGTGCTGTTTGCTGATCATTTATTTGGCTCCGTAGCCAATATTATTTTTTAGTATATATTATGATCATACATTATACATAAAAAATTAAAAAGCATGAAGCCAATATTTTCATCTAGATGAAATATTAGTGGACTTTGGTGAATATTTGTTATTTAGTTATGTAGGTTATAGCGGATTTTTATGTGACCATAGAAAATGGCGTCCTTGTTGCCTATGCCTTGTCATCCGAACTATGGAGTTTCATAAGTTTTTTTTATTATTGTCTTATAATTTGGTGTATATATTTTTTCCACAGCTTTACGAAACTATCCAACAAAATTAAATCTAACAATTAATATGTAATGCCAAAACCTCGCGTTCTACTTTTTCAACCCGTCCTGTTGTTATTGCAGTTGTGTTATGCAATATCTTTTTATTTTGCATTACTTGTTTTTATTTTGCTCTCGGTATCTAATAATCTACCTCTTTTTTTATGGCTTATCTAATCTACTTTTGGTAGACTGAAGTGTGGTATTGAAACAATCAATCATTTTTTTGAACAACAAAATTGACAATAGTAGTAATATACTGCAACTACTACTAACCATCATCTTCCGTATCTCGAATATCTACAAGGTAATATTATCCGTTTTTCATAGCCTTGCTAATGACAAACGATCCCTCCCAAACTAGGGCAAATTTGTGCTTCCTTTATTGCACCAACCTTAGCACTAAGTCACCCTCTTTTAAAGAACGGTGTCCGATTTTCCGACTATGGTAACGTCGTAATATTTGCTGATAAATGGCGGATCCTTGTAGCACAATCTCTTGTTCTTCTTATAAAAGATCGACGACATCCTGTCGTGCATTTTCGGTATCCGAGTCTTTGTATGCTAGCACTCTTGGGCTATCATGGAGCATGTCCATGGGAAGCACAACTTCTGCGCCATAAACCAGAAAAAACGGTGTTTGCCCTGTTGATCTATTTGGCATCGTTCGAATACTCCAAAGCACGAAAGGTAATTCTTCTACCCATGCTCTAGCTGCTCTATGAAGAGGAGATTCGAGTCTTGGGCGTATTCCCTGAAGGATTGAACTATTAATTCTTTCAACCTGCCCATTGAATTATGGGTGTGCCAAAGATGCAAGATCTAGGCGTATTCCCGTTTGTCAGCAATATTTTGCCAACTCTCCAACAGAGAAATTTGTCCCTTTGTCAGTGATTATGCTGTGTAGAACGCCGTATCTCATGACTATGTCAATGATGAAATTCCTGGCGGTCACACCGTCAAGTTTTTTTATGGGTTTCGCCTCCACCCACTTGGTATACTTATCCACTGCAACAAGTAGATGTGTAGGTCCACCTCTTGCAGTTTTGAATGGTCCAATCATATCTAGCCCCCAGACTGCAAATTGCCATGTTATGGGGATAGTTTTGAGTGCTTGAGCTGGAATATTTGTCTACTTGGCGTAATACTGACATCTGGCACATGTATTTACTATGTGTTCCGCGTCTGTCTTGGCTGTGAGTCAGAAAAACACTGCACGTAATGCTTTTTTGTCTATGCTTTTTTATTAAGCATGATGTCCGCAATATCCTGCGTGGATTTCTTCCGAAATTTCTCGTCCTTCCTCTGGCGAAATACACCACTGAAAAATTCCGATAGTGCTGCGTTTATACAGGAAACCATTGATTACTGTGTATCCTTTGCATCGACGTTGTATATATCTTTGCAAGACCTCGTCTGCTCCATCCGGGAACTTCTGATCAACTAAGAAGTTTAGGTATGAAATTGTCCTGTCCGGTTTAACGAACAGAATTTCTATCGACTCGAAAACTAGAGGGTAATCGATATCCCCACCTTTTATTGATGGTTCATGCAAGTGTTAGACAAATACACCAGGCGGTAGAGTTTTAACCCTTTGCGAGACCATGCGGGCTAAAGCATCCGCATTCCAGTTTTCTTCCTGTTTGATATGAAGTACTTCAAATCCTAGGAAGCAAATGGCAAACTCATCCATCGTTCTCTGATATTCGGCCATGATGGGACTTTTGGCGTCCCATGTTTGGTTTAACTGATGCTGTACCAAATCTGAGTCACCGTAGCAAAGTATACACTTTACTCCGATTTCTTTTGCAATATGCAAGCCATGAAGCAATGCTTCGTATTCTGCCACATTGTTGCTGGCGTTGAAGTGTATTTGTAATACTTACTCCATTATGTCACCTTTTGGGGATTTTAGCACTACACCAGTTTCAGCGCCTTCTTTCATCTTAGATCCATCAAAATGCGTGATCCAATATTCCGACTCCAGCATTGGTGTGCTTTCCATTGTTTCTATCCAATCAACGACAAAATCTGCCAACACCTGGGATTTAATTGCCGTCCGGGGTTGGTACTTAATGTCGAACGCAGCGAGCTCAATGCCCCATTTGGCTACCCGGCCTGTTGCGTCCGCATTGTTGATAATATCCTCTAGTGGTGCTTTGCTTACCACTGTTATGGAATGTCCTTGAAAAAATGACGGAGTTTTGGAGAAGCAAAAAACATGCCATATGCCAGCTTTTGATAATGTGGATACCTTTGTTTTGACTCGGAGAATACTTCACTGACATAATACACCGTATGTTGATCTAGTATACTTTGTTTGTCTTTCCGTCTTTCCACAATTATCACCGCACTTATAACCCTGTTAGTTGCTGTAAGATACAGTAACATGGGTTCTTCTTCTTTCGGGGACACCAAAGTCAGAGCTTTCATCAAAGTTTCCTTCAACTGGGTTAATGCTTTATCCGCCTCTTCTGTCCATTCAAATTTGTCGGATTTCTTCAACAATTTGTATAATGGCAAAGCTTTGTCACCTAGCCAGCTTATAAACCTGCTTACGGAAGCTACAGAACCCGTAAATATTTAGACATCTTTGAAGCACGTAGGACTTTTGATATTTAAGATTGCTTTGATCTTTTCCGGGTTTACTTCTATTCCTCTGTGGGAAACGATGAAACCTAGAAGCTTTCCTGAGGGAACCCTGAATACACACTTTAATGGATTCAACTTCATTTTATAAGTGCGCAAATTTTCGAAAATTTATCGTAGATCTTCAAGGAGTGTATCCTTTTCCTTGGAAACAATGACAATGTCGTCCATGTAAACATGCACGTTTTTGCCAATTTGGCTATGCTAACAACGTTGAATGCAACGCTGGTATGTTGCACCCGCGTTCTTCAAGCCAAAAGGCATGGTTATGTAATAGTATGTTCCATAGGGTGTTATGAAAAAAGTTTTCACTTGATCTTCTTCTTTCATGCTTATTTGATGGTACCTAGAATAAGCGTCCAAAAAGTATAAAATCTCGGAGCCAGCAGTGGCATCTATTATTTGATCGATCCGCGGTAACGCGAACCTATCTTTCCGAACACAATTAGTTCAATCCCGTGTAATTTATACACATCCTAAGAATAGTACTATCCTTTTTTGGGACTAATACTTGGTTCGCAGACCAATCAATATGAATAACTTTCCAGATAAAATCAACTACTAGAAGCCGGATAATTTCTTTGCCAATAGTCTTCCGTCTTCTTCCGTCAAATCGACGGAGACCTTGCTTGACGGGTTTTGATCCTGGAATCACTTTTAGTTGATGCTCAGCAAGTTCCCTGGGTACACCCGGCATGTCCGCAGGACACCAGGAAAAAATATCCTAGTTCTCACAAAGGAAGTTGATGAGCGCGCTTTCCTATGCGTCCGTCATCCTGGTTCCCACAACGACAAATTTTGTCAGATCTTTGGGATCTAGGATAACTTGTCTTGTATTCTCCGATGCTATGAAGATATCTGCCGGCTTCCGGCTTTCTTTTCCTGCCGGCATTTTGGTCGGCGATACTTTCTTTGCCAGCTCTTTCAATTCCTCCTTTGCAATCACTTGTTCAGCGCAATGGGCGTTTCCTTTTTGCAGCTTGTTCACCAATTTGAAGTCTCCTGATATGGTGATTACTCCTCGTTTTGGCCCTGGCATCTTCATCTTGTTATAAATATAACATGATCTTGCCATGAATTTGGCGAAAGCTGGACGTTCGAGTACTGCGTGGTATACACTTTCAAATGGCACTACCTTGAATGAGATCTTTTCCTGACGAAAGTGTTCTCTTTTTCCGAATGTTACATCCAGGGAAATTTCTCATAGGGATTGTGCTTGTCTTCCAGGAACAATACCGTGGAAACATATGTTGCTGTGATTGAGCTGGGTCTCGGAGATGCATAGATGTTTCAATGTACTTAAGTACATGATGTTGATACTAGATCCACCATCCATCAACACTCTTTTGAGCCTAGTATTTTGAACAATAGGGCTTACGACAAAAGCATGCGTGCCGGGTTCTAGGATATTTCCGGGATGATCAGACTGATCCCAGGTGATTGGCGTATTTGAATACTTGAAGAACTTAGGGGTTGGAGGTACAACCGCGTTGATTTCTCGGAGTGTTCTTTTCGCCTGTTTTGCTGATGGAGTTTCCGGGAAAGTTAGGTTACATTCTCCTTCAGCTCCCGGGAATTTTGGCTCACCTTTCCGCTGTTGTTCCTTGATTTTGTCATTAGTGTCCGATTCACTTTCTTCTTTTTCAGCTTATGGCTTTTGCTTGTTGAGCTTCCGCTTGGAATTCTTTCCTTTACTCCTGGATCCTGCAGTGCCTTTCATATGCTTATTGAGCCGGCACTGCACATTTGTATGGGTAGGTTTCCCAAATTGCGAATGATGGACACAGTTTTCCGACTTAATTTTTTCCCACTCTTCTTTTGAGTAGGAGATAGGATCTGTGTTTCTTCCTTTCCATTTACCGCCATTATCCTTTCCAAACCTTAAGTTCACTTCCTTGGGTTTTGGCTGTGCTTCTGGAGTAGTTTTCTTTTCAGAACGAGGCGTCTTTTTGGCCTGGACCAAAGCGTCGATATTTCCACCTCTCGCTCTGATATCATCTTCGGACGCTGAGTGCTCATTGGCGGTGGTAAGCATAGACCAGAGATCTTTGTGCTCCTTCGAACCAACCATGAACGGTACGAGGACGGGTTTTAATCCATTGATGAAAGCATGCATTGCTTGTACATCACTTACTCTAGAGCAGCTATTCTTCATTGGTGTCCATCTTGAAATAAAGTCGATGTACGACTTATCTTCAAACTGGACGTAGTGGTTTAGTTGGTTAATGCTCTTAGGGCATTTGTACGTACCCCGAAAGTGCTGAGCAAATACCCTAGCCATATCATCCCAGCTATCCACGGTTCTTGACGGAAGCCCGTTGATCCAATCTCTGGCTCCATCCAGTAACATTAGGGGGAGGAATTTTACCGCCTCCAGGTCTGTCCTTTTGTTGATCTGAACGACATTATAGTAATCCGAGAGCCATGTATCCAGGTTTGTACTTCCGGTATACTTTTGATAAGTTGGACCAACTTTGGCAAAGCCAGAATGTAGGGTTATTCTTCGGATCGTATCAGTGAAGCACTCAGGTCCAAAGTATAGATCATCTCTTTCCGCCTTATCGACGTGAGCGGAATATCTACCGGCTGAATGGACAAAAGGGGATCTGCTCCTTTCTGGCCCATTGTTGCGCGAGTGCGCTTTTCCGGGATTATCCCTATTTCGTCCATTGTCGTGTACTTTGGAATAAGGTGGAGTTCTACTCCTTGGCCTTTCTTTGTTCCTAGGAGGAGTACGGGATCTCTCACGCCTGTGAGGATTGTCACATCTTCCAGCTTTTTCAGCCGGTCGTCTCGGAGGCGGCATCATTTTTTCCGTCTTTCCGGTTTTGTTCCTCCCATTCCTTATAATCACGGGGATTTTTTCCACCTTTTGGCGGATGGGATCCTGTCCTGGACGCTGCATCCTTATTGTGCGGGATTTTGTTGTCATTTTTGGGATCTCCCTTCTTTTCCTTAGAATCGCCTGAATCTTCTGGTTTGCCAGGTCCAGGTGCTCTAGTGGCGCAGGTGGCAGTTTTGCATAGGGCCGAGTCGTCATGTACCTTCCCTGATCTTGCCTATCCTCGCTGTTGCTGTTGTAATGCTTTTCCCAGGAAAGCATACACTCTCTGAAGCTTTTCGTCGTTGGAGTACTGATCACCATTAAGGATGGCGAACGCGGCCTCCGCGTTTTCGGCTGTGGTTTTGTATATGAGTTCGCCCTTGGCATTGATGCCGTTTACCTTCCTTTGCCAAGAGGGGTTTTGGAACCGTTCTTTTGGCGGCAGCACATCCGGCTTTGCAATTCCGGATAACCGTGTAGGTTTTATGCCAGATCTATTCCTTCTTTCGTATTCCTCTATTTCTTCCTGCTGTAACTTAATGTCAGTCTGGGCTTTTAAGAGGTTTTCCCGAGTACGAAATAGATGTTGCTGCTGCCGCTGTAGAGCTTGTCTCCTGGCTTCCAGTACTTCAGGGGGTTCGTCTCGTCCCACTAGGGTTTGGATTACATCAATTTCCTCTTGTTCCCACATTTGTGGAACATGGATATCCTTATTTTTCTTCTCCGCAGGTGTGACTCCGCTTCCTCCTCCTATTTCCAGGTTTTGGTTGGCAATATCTGCCAATTTTTTCTTCTGAAGTTTATATTGGAGTTTCTTGGCAGTTTTCTTTTTCTTCTTGGAAGACGGAGGTTTTTTGCCAGGTTCATCCTCTGTAAATTCTTTGACATCGGGGTAGATTGAACTGGTTTCTCCATCCTCTCTTTCCTCATCTGGCGGAGGTGTTTTGGGATCTTCATCGTCTTCGGCATCCATGTTTTTAGCTGGTTTTGCCATAAGATCTTCAAGGAAACTCCCCTGCATAGATTTGACCTTTCTCTCGAAAGCGTCTTCATCTTCATCTTCCGAATCTACGTCTTCAGATGCGGGTTCCGACTCCAATCTTGCTTCTATAGAGGCTAACACAGAGTCGGCTTCCGAGTTCATTTTTTCACTGATGGGTGTCAGATCTTCCACTTGTTCTATGGGATTGTTGTTTTCTGCTTCTTCCACGGGATTGTTTTCTTCCGTGTTTTTAGCGACCTCGGACTGCACCATGCCAATGAAGTGAGATCTGATTGCAGTCATCTCCGAAGAGGCAACAAATTCAGGGTTTTGGTGATCTGAGCAGAACCCGGTATCATAGTTTTCTTCAACTGGGTATAGGACGGGTGGGATAAATTTACTTCCCCCACAAAATCCCATTGGCTCTGCAGTTAATCCGATAAAAATGTTTGCAGATCCGATCGGTAAAATGCAGGCACTTACCAGGTGATTATGTGCTGGCATGTACAATCCGTTGTCGAGGAAGCGCCCGACGTTGTCGTCGAATTCCAAGCTTCCGACAGTTATTGTACTGCCGATTCCGCCAAGTATCCCCGATCGAAACGTAACGCCTGACGTCGCTGGCCCCACGGTGGGCGCCAACTGTCAAGACATCGTAGTAAGGATCATACACAGGGGTGCCATGAGCGTACGAGTAGAGACGTGGGGGACGTTGTAGTACGACAATCGAGAACACCAGGTTTTACCCAGGTTCGGTACGACGCAACTAGGCGGCGTTCCTACTTCTGCAATCTCACTAAATCAGGGCTGAAGCCTGAAGTATACAAAGTACAATGTGAGTAGGGTTTCGCTAACTCGACGAGGATCAACTTCCCGGCGAGTTGGCTTCCAGCTAATTGTCTCTTTCTTCTCTCCCGTTCGGCTTTATATAGATAGCCGGGTTAGGGCTTACAGAAAGGAAACCTAGAAGACTACGGAAAGTATCTAACTTGGAAAGTAAGGAATCCGTCTTCTCCTCCAAGCCGCACCACTTTGGGCCGTGGTCCGGCTTCTTCTAGAATCCGGTTTCCTGCGCATCAGCTTACTGGGCCACCTAATGGACCGTGATCCATTACCAACAGGCCACACTAGTAATCTGCCTCTTTAGGCCAATGCTAGATATACCCCTAATCGGTACATATTCGACAGTTATTCTCATTAGAAGGTAGGCATGGGTAGCTACTCCATACTTACTCCTTTTTTTCGTCACTCTCGTCCTCTTTTTCATCCAATGATCTTCCACTTTCAGCAATTTGTTATTCAGTAGGTTCTTGAAAGGCATTAGTCTCCTCCTTTAGAGGAGATATTATAGTAATATGTTTACTACTCCCTCCGTTCACATTTATAAGGCATACTACCTACCATTTGTTTTGACCACACACTGAGTAAAATGAGTGAATCTATATACAAAATGAGTGTAGGTTCACTCATTTTAAAATGTACGTGAACAACATGAAAATGACTTATAAAAGTGCACGGAGGGAGTAAGATATTTAATAATATAGCCATTCTTCTCATAATCATCATGGAACTATTTAAATATAGCACCAATTTCAGATTTTTAAGGTGCATCATTTTTTATTTTTAAGAAAAGAATAAATTTCAATAGCACCCATCCAAGCAATAAATTCTTCAATTTTTTCTATATCATAAAAATCATAGTTTCGAAAAACATAAGATGATATAATTTTATCATCATTAGACGCACATTGGAAAGGAAGGTGTCTAAAGTCCACATAGCAGCAAGATTTTTCACAGCAATAAGTTATATCATATATAGAGCATAAATCTCTACCATAGCTATCCAATTTATTTTTAAGTATCCATAAGTGTTTCACTTTTGAGACAGGCGGTATTCCTATAATATTTTTGTTGATATTATGTGAACGCACCTTGCCAATAAGATATAGTTTCAAAGAATGTGACGATTGATAGCACGAACGATAAAGAAAATAAAAATCAAGAGTGTACTTCCCAAGTGAGATTATAGATAAAGCTATGGTCCCCGACAACAACGCTAGAAAATAGTCTTGATGACCCACAAATGTAGGGGATCGCAACCCAATTTTATTCGACACATGGGGAGCCAAGGAATAACTATAAGCCTTAGCAATCGAGTTGTCAATTCATCCACACCTGAGAAGCACTTATCAAAAGATATTAGTAACACAAGGTGCAAGGAAATACTGGATGGAGTGGTCATATGATGATTCTCTTGCGTTCTCAACAAACCTAATACAATGGTAATTGTATAGATGCACTGGTTCGACAAAGAGATAGTGGAAGTGGTGTCATATGGAGTGGAACATGTGATTTGTGTGATCATAAATAATAATGGCAGCAAGGTAACAAGTGAAAAAATAATGTGAAAATATTAGAAATAATAGTAAAAGATGGACTGGAGCTCATAGTTTCACTAGTGCCTAATTGCCAAACAAGAGAACAAAGTGTTGGGGGTAAAAAAATTATAGCTTGGCAATTGATAAATCATGAGCGCATAACAATTCTATTATGATGAGATATAGTTCAGAAGTTCTAATATGGTACGTAGGCATTACGTCAAGACATATGGAGCGCAATCGGGCTGTACCCATATCTAAAAGTCCACCTCAAAAAACCTATCCAATGAATCCCTCGGTATTAAATTGCAGCAACAGAGTGATTTCTTTACGTGCAATAGACAAATTTATTAAGAACAATATGTTATGTAAGAAACAATCCTCATCTGTAGACAGGAACACCATTGTTTTCTCCCTAGTGGCAACATCACATCCTCCTCCTACACGTTTCTGTCACTCAGGCTTTGGTTAAAGGTGGCATAAACTCACTATCTAGCATATAAACCCTCTCTTGGAGGTGCATACAATAACTTGGCGAAATAAATCATACACACCGGAGAGCATTGTACGAAAAGATTAAAACTCTATAAATATAAAAGTGAAAATAATAATCATAATCTCATGGTTCATCGGGTCCCAGCAAACACAACATGTAGAAATTACATAACGGTGATCTTGATAATGTAGGGAAGCTCGCAAGATCTAAACATGGTGGCACACTAAGGAGATAACACCATCTAACTAATGCTATGAACTCGTAGTCCCGGGATGAACTACTCACACATATGTATGGAGACGATCAATGTAGAGGCCTCCGGAGATGACCCCCTCCCCAGCTGGGTGCCGAAGCGGAACTATAGAAGCCCTAGATTGGACTTTCGAGGTGACGACACCTCTGTTTTTATTTCATTACAAAATTCTCTGTCCCCGAAGTTTTTAGGGTTACAGGAAATTTATAAGCGAAGAGGCGATGGTAGGTGGTGGCCACGACCACGAGATGACTCCCAAGAGCGGCCTAGGGGGGGGGGGACTTGCTCGCCTCCAGCTATCCTTTAGGCTCCGTCTTCGTTCCAAGTAAAAATTGACCTTCTTAAATTTCTAGTACTTTTGGCAGATATTCTCTTAAGAAGTTTTTTCAAACATAAAAAATAGAAGAAAACATAAACTAGCTGTGGACATCCTGTTAATAATTTAGTCCATGAAATCATTCAGAAAACAAAGTACAACATGTATAAAAAATGGGGGAACATAAATTAAACAAGCATGGAGCATTAAAAATTATAGATACATTTGAGACGTATCCCTACAGCACCCCTACGCCTTCCTTATTTAGTTCCAAACATAAATGGAAAAGACCGAAGCCCTCCCAACCTGCATACCAGAGCTTAACTACAGAAGCCCTAGATTGGACTTTCGAGGTGACGGTGCCTCTGTATCTATTTCATTAAAAATTTCTCCGTCTACGAAATTTTTAGGGTTAAAGGAAATTTATAGGCGAAGAGGCGATGGGAGGTGGTGACTACGGCCACGAGATGACTCCCAAGAGTGGCCTAGGGGGTGGGGGCTTTCTCGCCTCCAGCTATCCTTTAGGCTCCGTCTTCGTTCCAAGTAAAAGGTGACCTTCATAAATTTTTAGTACTTTTGGCAAATATTCTCTTAATTTTTTTTTGAAACATAAAAATAGAAGAAAACATAAACTGGCTGTGGGCGTCTTGTTAATAAGTGAGTCCATGAAATCATTCGTAAAACGAAGGACAACATGTAGAAAACATGGGTGAACATAAATTAAACCAAAGGAACATCGAAAATTATAGATACATTTGGGACATATCACTACAGCATCCCTACGCCTTCCTTATTTGGTTTCAAACAGAAAATGAAAAGACCGAGGGGAAAGTTAAGGAAAAGAAAAGGAGGGAAAAGTTGCCCCTCCCCCACACACAAGGAAGGGATTCCTAGTTGGACTAGGAGTCCAATCCAAAATTTGGGAGGGGCTTGGTGCGGCCAACTCCTTGGTGGTGAGGATTAGGGGGAACCCCCCCTCCCCAAGTAAAGTCCCACCCTCTCCCCAATATAAGTAGACACCTCCCATGGGATCTAGACACGTCAATTGGTCTTGGGCCTTCTCCTCTCTCTCTCTCTCTCTCTCTCTCTCTCTCTCTCTCTCTCTCTCCCTCTCTCTCTCTCTTATTAGATACTCTAATAATATTAGAGCTTCATCTTATTGAGTTTTGAAGTATCCTGTCATGATTAGATCTAGCTCTAATCTCTGTCTCTCTCATGTGTTGAGAAATCCACCTTCTTATACACCCGCAGAGTCGTAGCTCTAGACAACATACCTCTGCAGAATCGGATCCTACGTACTTGTGCAAGCTCTCAGAGGGGTAACACGTACGGGGAGTCGGAAACATCCTCACCTACAGGATTGTGCATGAGGATCTTCAATAGGCTTCATCGACATAGAAATCAACACCTCTTCTGCAACTACAATGTTGGTAAACAATCTCGAGTTAGATCTTTTAATTGTCGTTCACTTGTATCTTAATAGATACATCTTGGTGGTTGCATAGCATGTTGTCTAAATTTAAATTCATGTACACACAAACCATTAAAAAATTAATTTCAGTTTATTTCTCAACCACATCTCGCTACATCAGGTTATCCTACAACATCTATACATATAAATTTATCCGCATTTAAGTATGAATGGAAATATTACACAAATCTTACAAGTTGAAATTAAATAATAACTCTGCATCGTTTATGGAATGTGTGTATAACCTAAAAGAACTTTTCAAAACGAATAAAAGAAGCCAAAACTAAAGCTTTATATTGATCTTTATATACATCAGAATCTTCTCATCTTATTTACCAGTCTTCTCCTTCCCATCTCCTTATTCTTCATTCCCTACAAAGTAAAATAAGAAAAAAAAGGAAGGATTGTTATGGTTAGATTTTTTAGTTCACCACAAGGATGAGGAAATTTTGTTTTGGACCTTAATCATAGGATATTATGAACTTCTCCTAATATCCAAACAGTGATTAGAGGGATCAATTCTATCTTAGGAAACAATAGGGACTCATGGATCAATTTGGATTAGTTGAGACAACATGGATTCATTAGGAAAAATAAAGACAAGAAGGGACATAAGGCAACATGAATTTATTGTTTTGTGCAAACAGCAAAGGCATACTCTGATAAAGGCAACTTCTATTGTTCCACAGTTATATTTAGCAAGTAGGAAACTTTTTAATCCCAGTAATCTAGTCAAGTTCCTGATAAGGAAGACACACAAGAATAACTGGAATATTTATCCAATGATATTAATTACCAAGGAAGAAAATAAAGCAAATAATAAAGCCACAAATTTGAAATTTACAAGTTCACATGATCATAACCACCCATAATGATCTCGAATACCATATAAGAGAAGCTCACAAGTCTATCTAGTGACAAAAGCCACTTGACAAGCTAAAAATAATGCCAACATGGAGATAACATCAAGATTGAGATGGATGAGCATGCTACATAGGATAGTTTTCCATAAGCAAAATATGTAAATTTACTTGATCCCCAAGTAATTCATATGAGGTTGCTTACATATGAAGTAACTTACAAATGAGATAAAGGAAAAAACAATATTCCCACATGCATAGGAGGAGGGTGCACCAACAAGTACCACACCCACCAAATGCATGGAATGAGGTGTCAACTTGTGAGGGATAGAAAGTAAATATAAAAGGACAAGCCATGCACACCTCAATCACATAAATTGTTGGATACTTAGAGTATCTAGGAAATAGATCAAGAAACATGGAGGAGTAAGCGTACCACAAGATGCAAGTTATATTCAGAATCCAGAAGGCCATCACTTCGGCATCAAGTTGAGAAACTAGGCCACAAATATTATATCATCTATCCGTATCCTAAGATGAGAGAGGGAAACTGAGGAATGGGATGCAAGGAATCCATATCTATTGTTATCAATCCATCTAAGAAAACATGTCTATGAATATACTTTAGCTCATTCCAGCAACCCTTCTACTAGATCTCTACTAGGAGGATAGAAGGAATGAGTTCTTTCAATTTGCATAGTGATGCTATGCAACCTCATCAGAGAGATTAAGGGCCACACACTATTATATGTTGTTATAAATAAAAGGAAGTACCTCAGCCTTTCCATCATTTGCAGGGTTAAGAAAACAAGTAAGAGCCTGCTCGTACTAGCTTAATTCCCTATCTAGCCCAGATCTGATCTAAAGGTAGATACCCACACTTGCACCCCACATACACATCATTATGGAAAGATCATGTATTTACATGATGAGTTACAGAATGGTTAATAACATCATTTATATGAATAAATCATCTAGATTATCTCTATAAAATGAACTAATAGAAATAACACCTCGAACATTCAGTTTCTTCATAGTTGGAGTGTCTACAAAGAATGTATGCTTGCGATGAGAAAATCATCCAAATTGAGGTAGCCCCTTAAGCACAACAAAATTACACAACCCAGTTCACTGGGATGAACTAGAGAAACAACACAACTAAAATCCTAGACAAGTTATTCTTAACACATCCACTACAATTTCTAGATAACCATTTCACAACCACATCACAGAAAAATTCTCAAAACACATTCACTAGCTCGACTGCTGGTCACAAAAAAATATCTCACCTTGAGGATATGTAGCCAAGGCAGGGTTGGAGGAGGTGAGGTAGATGTAGTAGACTTCAGAGAGGCGCAGCTGCGTCTCCGTGGTTGTGGTGGGAACATCATCACCACCCCCACGATGACAGCATCACCATAACACCCACAAACCACCACCGTTTCCACCACAAGATCCACATCACCAGCACTACCATACCACCACCAAATCTAACCTCAAATACAGAGAGTAGCCGAGTCGACCTTCATAGGAGATCGAGGGAACGGGGTCGAGAACGAGCTCGAGTGAGCCGAAAAACACGACAAGCAACGAGAAGGAGATGGAGGTGGCATAGATGGTGAGAGGAACACAAGGCTAGCGGCCATGGCGCACTGGGGGAGGGATTGACGCTAGGCGTAGGCCAGGGTTCGGCTCTAGGGTTAAGGTTTCTAGTAATCGAGGAGAGCATGGGGGTGCGCTGAGATGCAGGGGAATTAGTAGAGGAGGTGGCAGAGGAGTGACACCGTGTAGTGGCGACGCCGGTGATAATCGGCATTGGCCAGAGAGGCGTGGCAGTGCAGGAGGCGACGTCGGCCATCTCCAGGAAAAGGGGGTTCTGAAGAGGAGAACAAGAAAAGAGGGGCACATTTGTGTAGACGAGAGAAAATGAGAGAGAGAGAGAGAGGGAGAGTTGGGATGGCCTTGATCGAGCTAGACCAAGCCCAATAGTGGATCGAGCTAAATTGGGCTCAACACATTAAACCTTAATGTATTAACCTTTCTCATTTTAACCAAATTACTTTAACATTTTACTACTTCACCAACTCAAGAATTCTCTATATAAAATTAAATTACATAATATTAAAATCATAAACAAATATTATTTGTTGTGAGAAGTGAGAGTATGCATTTTATTGCACTTCCATTTCTCACATAAGCTTATCAAATTTCACTAAAACTTGTTTAACAAAAATATTGGAATTAGAATAAATAACTTTCTAAAGGAAATTAACTTTAATCACCATTTCAAAGTTTTATTACTAAAAATTTATATCCTTAAGTGGAACTTTCTCAAACAAATTACTTTAAAAAATAAGTAATTATGAAGAAATCCTGTAATATTCCAAATCATTCTTCCAAATACTATCATTCAATTTCTTAAACATAAATAAATACATAAGTCATAATATTCTCAAATGACTGAATAAACAAGAAAATTCATTCACAAATCTTTGAAAAACTCTATGATCCCAACTTCTTATCAATTTTGGAAGACGGGAAAAATTTGTTTTTATTAACCCAAAAATCAGGGCCAACAAAAACTTTTTTAAATTCTTGACTAATTCTTCTGTTTCACTTCTATTTGTTTGTGTTTGTGTTTGTGTTTGTGTTTGTGTTTGTGTTTGTGTTTGTGTTTGTGTTTGTGTTTGTGTTTGTGTTTGTGTTTGTGTTTGTGTTTGTGTTTGTGTTTGTGTTTGTGTTTGTGTTTGTGTTTGTGTTTGCGTTTGTGTTGGTTAACACCTATAAATAAGCCCAATGATCACAACCTACTAACAATTTAACCCTGGTGATCAAGTCCTAACAAGAATACTTATCACCTTATTTTGGCCAAACAATTTTAAAGCTGATTTGACTTTGGAAACAACACAAAGGCCATCTCTTACCTGTTTTCAACCAAGATACTTTTGCAAGTATTTCAAAAACCCCATCTCACTTCCTTCTTTGCAAAAACTATAAGTGGGGACTATATTACCCCTGTGTTTTACCTCAATTATATTCTTTTGGAAATAACAAGCTTTGAGTTGAAATCCTTTACACAATCTTCTTTTCATGGCATGGCTTGATCAATACCTTTAATTAACATTTTATAAAACACCTTGGAATTTGAATTAAAGAACTCTATTGCTTGGGTGACCTTGCCAGTCATGTTATTTTCCTCCTTATGTGTGATCTTCTCAGGTGGTTGTTTTGAAGTGACTAGATCTATTTTATTTTGAATGTGTGTTGTTGTAAAGGAATAAAATATACAAATAACAAGACTAGGCATCAATATCAAATTCAATCCTATTTCTATCTCATCCTTTGTTTTCTTAAAATCTTCCAACCTTGGAGGAAAGCATCTATGTCAAATCCCGATCTATTCATCGATGCACCATCATGGATCTCATAGTCCATCTCTATAAATTACATCGAAGTTGTTAATTGGGATATTGAAACTCTTTGGCATCTTATTTCAAAGTCCTTTTGAAGGCATTCCAAAATAATGATCATGTCCCTATTATCTTAATTCAATTTGACAGTCCTCCAAAAAATCACACCTCTCTATTTTTGAGCTCCATCAAAATCCCATTGCCATCTTCATGAATTGTAAATCACATATAGTTGGTCCATTTATTTTTCATTGTCCATTTTATTACCTTTCTCCCAAGGTTTTTGGCCTAATAAATAATCCCATGTTTTCAGCATTTTTCTCTTGGAACATCAAATATTTTCATAATAGTTATTTATTAAAATCACTTTTGTGACCTATATTA
Organism: Alopecurus myosuroides; assembly: GCA_028641055.1. NCBI lineage: Eukaryota > Viridiplantae > Streptophyta > Magnoliopsida > Poales > Poaceae > Alopecurus > Alopecurus myosuroides. The sequence continues at coordinate 24,933,561 of CM054063.1, forward strand.
TATACCCTCTAATCTCCACTAAAAAATATTTGTTTAAGAAACATTTTACTATTTATTATATTTTATTTCCCAAAAGGCTAGAAATGGACTTTTAATTTTTTTGTGAATAAAAGTATTTCCTAAATTCATGGTAAATTTACCCAGCATGCCTATGGTCATGTGGGACTTATTAATACAAAAATATTTGCAAGGTTTTTTTTTTCAAAATTTGGGAAAAACACTTAAAAAGAGATTCAACCCTATTTTTGGTTACAAAAATTTGTGAATCAAAGGTTTTCAAAAACTTGTGAGACCACCATCCCCAGGCTCCATTTTTCATTCTCTATCCAATAGAAATGATCTTTTACATGTTTTCCATTCAAAATTCTTGTAAAAACAACCAAAAACCCTCTCTGGTTATTCTGTCCTATATTGAGTTCATGCAATTCCTGGTCAATCCTCGTACTCTCTCTACATCTCTCTTGTTCTGTGAGATAGAAAATATCTGTCTTAGCACCCTAGAAATGGTCCTCATGCTCGTACCTCTCTCTCACAGCACGCAACAAGTGGACAAGGCATTGATCACCCTTCCATTTTCTATTCCATCACCACAGTCCATCACACGAGGAACCCCTGCGCCAGAAGACTCCTCTAGCCTTTTGTGAGTCCCTGGCGAAGCCTATGTCCCTCTGCTTGTCTCCATCTTCCTGCCCATGTGCTGGCCGTCATGCCTAGGTCAAGCTCGCCACGTCGCTCGTGTTACGACACCTAGGCCGCACACCTCGCTCCCCCGGCTTTTCAACTAGCTCCACGAGCTCTCCAGGAGCACTCCCGTGCTCTTCCCTGTCCCCAACTCCCTCTCCTTCTCTCCTAGTCCCCTGTTGAACACCTGCAGCCTTGGATCGTGTCTCTCCTCTCATGCCCTCCTCAGTGGCACGTGAGCATGCCCTTCCCTGACTAAAGGGCCTCCTCATTCTACCTAAGCCCCATGCATCTTTTCCTCCTTCCTAAACGCCTGCATGCGAGCCACCATGGCCATAGCTCCACCGCGGGGGACCTCCTCATCGAACCATCTGTGCAGTGCGCCTTCGCCCTTATTTTACCTTCTTCTAGACTCACCTTGCTCATAGCTGGTTTCCGCCCTCCTTTAATTTGGAATCTATCCTTTGCAGGTATGGGTTCATGTTTGACCATGGTTGTCCACCGAAGCACCCCGGCGATGGCTATGCTCCGGGTCTCTATATCTTACGAGAGTAGGGGCAAACGATTCATTGTCCTGTTTCGCGCCTGGTCGTCGAAACGCTCCTTCTCGGCGAGCTCCGCAGTGACCTATGGAGAAACGACGACAAGGAACCATAGCTCCAGTGCCATGGTTTCTATTTTCCGCCGCCAGTGTATGGTCGTCACCGGCGCGTGTCGACGTGGCCTTCCCTGGTGCGTCCGATTCCGATCTGACGGTGGCATACTTTTCACCGTCCGCTAGCCACTGACAGGCGGGGGACGCTCGTCAGCATTTTCATTTCTCCCTCCGGAGGGAGAATTTCTTCCAAGCCGGATCTGTTTTCCTCGGCCCAGATCCGCCTTAGATCTGGCCGTTAACTTTTCTGCAGGTGGTATTTCTATTTCTTCAGAGCTGAATATTGGTCCCCTGGTGTAATGCATTTAAAAATACTTAAAAAGAAAACCTTTCCAAGATCTATACTTTATTAACCACAAGGAACTTTAGATCTATGTTTTGTGTTGTATTTAATAAAAATAAAATAAATGGCAGAAGTACTCTTTTCCACCATTTCAGTAAAAAATTGAGTTTTATGTATCCAAATTTTGCAAGTAAAACGGTTCTAAAAAGCCCTCTGCAATACCTGGCTATAAAACAAGGTGTTTTCTGCCATTTTTGTTATTTGTGTGATTATTATTGATTAATTGTTTAGGTTGTTATTTTGATATTACTAGCATGACTAGGTGTTGTTTTCTCTGTTATATGGATGCTATCTTATAGGTATAGCATGTTAGAATAAATATTGTTTGATGTTCTATTATGGTTATGCATGTATGCATGTCTAAATAGTCACTTCCTATTTCTAGTTTTAGCCCTTGTTTTGCTCCTTGATATTTTCATGTTTTGAATGATGCCATGGCATGAGTAGTAGAGTTCTGTATATGTTATTATGTTGCATACCCTTTGGTTATATTATTTCTCCATGTATAGAAAAGCAGTTGTTACTATATGCTTGTAGTATTGCTTGTTATTATTCCCTATGCATGTGTATGTGTTCCTGAGTAATTTTCTTGTTGTTTTCTTCATCCTTATGAATTACCAGAGATTCATTTACCTTATATGCACACGATATGAGATTGGCACACCCACTGAACTCATGCCATTTGGTTGAGGATCAATAGCATAAGTTCTGGTGTTATTCCTTTGTATTGTCTGTGCATTTTTTGCTTCATGGTGTGTACCCTAGTAATCTTGTTTTTTAGTGTATTTATTTCATTAATTGCTTGCTTTATATTTACTTTGTTAGCAAGTGCTTGCCTCTGTTTGGTTCTGATTGGGTGTTTTCCTTTTTATTTTATGATGTTAGATAATGAAGACGGTATTATTCCCGGAGAGGTTTTATTACAACTCTTATGTATTTCAAGAGCAAGACAAGGACTAGTGCTAAGGCAAGCCACACTAAATGCTTGCTTGTTTCTTACTTATCATTATCTATCATGCATGTTTTAGTTCTAAAGTTTTACAAAAGTTTGATTCAAAAACTATTTCTTTAAGTGGACTATACCACTATCTATGTTATGTATCTCATATGCTATAGACACTATATAATATTGGTGTTACCAAGCCCTTTAGTCTTTTAAATCACACTGTTTAATCTAATTAAGTCCCTTTGTTGACATTTCAACTTAATGGTTTTGGAGAGAAAAAGCTTTGGAAAAACCCCGAGGAAAGGTGGGACATTGTCGGAGGGAGGTATTTTGAAGGATGAATGTTTTCAAATTGTTTTCCAAAATGACACATAACCTAGTCTTTGCCGGAAAACCAATCCATGCTGCCACATTACCTCAATATGGGCTTGAGGTCTAACAGAAAGCTTGCCGATGTTAGTCCGTGTCTACCTCAATGTGCTATAGGGGTAAGAGTCCCCTAAACCGAATTGTCGCCAGGAGGGAGTAGTGGGACATTCAAAGTATCGGATTTATTTCGCCACCGGTTGAAATAGTTGGGTCTTCTGTCATGGCCGTGTGATGTCAGAGGAAATCGGATCGATACGGCTGTCACACTCGATGTCGGGGACAACAAACCCAGTTGAAGAGGTAATCATTTACTAGCACCTGCATAGTGTCTAGTTAGGACCAGTTATCTGATGCTCGCATACTATCGCGAACAGTCCGTGGTTGTTCACGACGGATATACATGATCTGGTGGAATGTATAAAACTGTGCAGAGTAAAACTACTCAGAATAGTTGAGTCCTCGGATATGGATAGTTGGGAAGGGCGTCGCCGACGAAGACCTGCCCGATCGTCACCGTGAACTACCCGCCCTCAATCCCCTTTTTTGGAGTCCCTGCACGTTTCCTAGCCTAGGAGCCTGAGCGCGTTCTCCTTCTCCCTCCCGCCGGTGGCCACCCCGGCCCCGGCGTCCATCTCTCTCCTTGCCGGTGACCTTTCCGCTGGTTGTGCTCGCTTCCTTTCCTGGTCCCATGGCGTCGGGATCTCCTCAGCATGCCCTCGCGCAGCTGGTCGGTGGTGGCCAGCGCGCGGCGGCCAACCCTCGCTTGGCTTCGTCTGCGTCCCAGAGTTCTTCCGTGAGGCCGATTGTCTCGGGCCTGGGGCTGTCCTCGGGGGAGAGCTCGCAGGAGCGGTCTGGACATCTGGGCGCGACGTTGGCGGCTGCGCTGGGCGCGGCCGGGCCCCCCGGCGCAAGCGTGAAGGACAGGTTGACCTGGGTGCCCTCAGCGCCATCTCGCAAGTCCCTATAGAGGAAGAAAAAGGAGGCGCAGCGCAAGGCGGCGTCGGACGCCGTGCTGGTGACCGTTCCTTCACGGCGCTCTCCAGTCCTGCCAGAGTTGGCCGGGCTTTGTTTCAACTGTTATCAGCCGGGACACATGAAGAAAGACTGCACGAACGCACCGGTTTGCAATCGGTGCGGTGTGGAGGGGCATGCTCTATGGGAGTGTGGGCAGCCGCGCAACCCGTTGTCGGAGGAGGAGATGCGCCGGGAGGTGTTGGCTAAGCGCGCGAGGTGGGGTTCGCAGCCGGAGATGGCAAGGGGAGGGAACCACAGCCAGTACAGGGAGGACACCGCGGTCGGGACTGCGCGTCGCTCGTTGTCGCCGGGGGTGCCCTTGCCCATGCCAAACTCGGATGCGCGCCGCACGTCGGAGGCGCCTTGGTCGACAGTGACGCGCCTATCTGCGTGATCCGGCGTTCGCCGAGCATGCATGACCTTGAGGGGATACTGCGGCATGCGATGATGGCTTCCGTGGGTGGGCCGCGGCCGCCGGTGACTCGGGGGCAAGTTCAGGAACCGTTCCGTACGAAGCTCGAATGAACCTGCTAAAAGGGACTCAGTGAGGAGTTTTGTGGAATCTGCAAAGGTGAATCTTGTATGTCTACAAGAAACTAAACTGAATACTGTTGACCACTATTCTGTGCTCCAGTGTCTTGGACCGTCCTTTGATGGGTTTGCGTTCTTGCCCACTGTTGAAACGCGTGGCGGCATCCTAGTGGCTTGGGACACTTCGGTGTTGAGTCTGGTTCATACTAGTTTGGACATGTTTGCGCTAACTGGAGAAGTCACCACCCGCGGGAATAAAAGACGGTGGATCACTGTGGTTTATGGGCCACAGTCGGATGTAGAGAAGATCCAGTTCCTCCAAAAGTTGTATGAGCAGAGGTCCTTATGCCCAAAGCCGTGGCTCCTTATGGTGGATTTCAACATGTTCCTGTCTGCAGCCGAGAAGAACAATGCCAATCTGAACAGAAACATGATGAGCTAGTTCAGGAGTTTTGTGGGCTTACATGAGTTGAGAGACATATAGTTGCATGGCTGCCTGTACACCTGGAGTAACGAGAGAGCAACACTTACCATGACACACATCGACAAAGCTTTGGCATCGGTGTATTGGGATATTGGCTACCATGACTGCATTCTGCAAGCCCTTTCCAGCAATGTTGCAGACCATATGCCTCACAGCTATCCTCGTGCGCTGCTGTTAGGCCTAAGAGGTGCGTCAGGTTTGAGCTCTTCGGGCTCAAGTTGGAGGGCTTTGAAGATGCGGTTAAAAAGGGTTGGAGGTGCGAGGAGGGATTGTTGACCCCTTAAAGAGGTTGCATGCCTTGTTCAGGAACCTCGCTAGCCACTTGCAGTCGTGGGGACAAAAAAAAAGTTGGCAACATTAAGATCCAGTTGGCCACTTCAAACACTGTAATTCTCAGATTGGAGGATGCACAGGATAGGAGACCTCTGTTCACGGGAGAAGTGTGTCTTAGGCGCATGCTCAAAGTGGCCATCTTGGGACTCTCTTCCTTCGAGAGAACCATGGCCAGGCAATGTTCCAGAGTGAAGTGGCTCAAAGAGGGCGATGCCAACACGAGATTATTCCATGTAGTGGCTAATGGCAGGAGAGTAAAAAGCTTCATCCCTGTTATCAAGGTGGGGGGCACCTTGTTCACCAAACAAGCATAGAAGGAGGAGGCTTTCTATCAGGATTACTGTAGGCTGCTGGGAAATCTGCAAACTAGGGAGAACACCGTTGACCAAGATTTCGTTGGGTTGCATCCCCGAGAGCCGGGGGAGTTGGATGGGCCTTTCACGGAGGTAGAGGTCTAGAGCACTATTAAAGAACTCCCTGCTGACAGGGCCCCTGGGCTAGATGGTTTTGTTGGAGCCTTCTATCATAAGGCTTGGAGTACCATCAAACATGATATCATGGTGGCTCCGCAAAAGCTCGTTGTGGGAGATGGGAGAGGGTTTGCAAAACTGAATAGCGCGTTGATGGTGCTGATTCCCAGGAAGCCCGATGCTGTCGAGGTGGGTGACTTCAGGCCAATAAGTCTAGTCCACAACTTCTCTAAACTATTCTTAAAAATCCTTGCAAACAGACTCAGGAGGAAATTGGGAGAGCTTGTCAGCACAAACCAATCAGACTTTGTTAGGGGGAGGATCTTGCATGATAACTTTATGTTGGTTAGGGATATGGCTCAGAAAATAAACACAAGGAGGGAGAAGGGAGTCCTTCTGAAGCTTGACATTGCTAAAGCTTTTGACTTTTTGTCTTGGTCTTTTCTGTTGGAAGTGCTACAAAAGATGGGATTCAGCGAGGCTTGGTGCAGATTGATATCCATTCTTCTTCGTACGGCCAGCACTAAAATCCTGGTAAATGGAGTGCCAGGAAAGAGGATTGTGCATGCTCGAGGGCTGAGACAGGGGGACCCTATTTCCCCTATGTTGTTCGTGCTTGCAATGGAAGTATTCACCTGCACAATCTCCAAGGCAGTTGTGGAGAGTTTTTTTGCCCCCCTTTCGGGTTGCACGACAAAACAGCGAGTGTCCATTTATGCAGATGATGTGGTGCTCTTCATTAAGCCCTTGGAGAGGGACTTGGAGGCGGCGAGACAACTTTTACACATATTCGGGGAGGCCTCGGGATCGCTGGTCAACTATACCAAGACCTCAGCCACGCTCATTCGTGGAGAGGAGACGGATGAGAACACGGTTGCACAGGTGCTGAACTATAACATTGTGGGATTCCCAATAAAATACCTCGGGCTTCAGCGAGCATTGCACCCTCTCTCTAAAGGAGAATGGCAGCCTTTGCTCGACCAGGTTTGGAGGTGTGTGCCATCTTGGCAAAGCGGGATGATTGCCAGAGCGGGAAGGTTAACTTTAGTCAAAGCGGTGGTCGCGGCAAGGCCGATCCACCAATTGCTCGTGGTTGAGGCTCCTTGTTGGTTGTTGGAGGAGATTCACAAATGGATGAGGGGATTTTTCTGGTCCGGTTCAGAACACGCTCTAGGAGGCCAATGCCCGGCAGCGTGGGAAAACGTCTGTAGACCAACATTTTTTGGAGGGTTGGGAGTGAAGAACCTACGGTTACATGGCTTAGCCCTCGGAGTCAGATGGGAGGTGCTGAGGAGAACGGATGAATCTCGACCCTGGCAAGGACTGCCAGTCTTGAGTGATACCATGGCTGCGGATGTGTTCAATAGCCCTGTAAAAATCAGAGTATGGAATGAGAGAAAACCCCTGTTCTGGAAAGACAGGTGGCTGGAGGGGCTCACGGTTGGAGACGTCGCCCCACTGGTGAGTGAGGCTGTAAACACCAGAACAACTAATAAAAGCATGGTCTTTGAGACCTTGAGAGAGGACATATGGTTGTCTGACATTAAGCCCCCGCTTGACTTAAGATTGGCATCACAATGCATAGATCTTTGGGGGTTCATTCAGAGGACAGTTAGAGAGGAGACGAGGAAGGACGAGTTCAGATGGCCGGCCTCGGCTTCTGGGCTCTACTCGGCAAGCTTCACGTACAAAATGCTCATGCAAGGTCTCATCAGATTTCCACTGGCCAATGGGATATGGAAATGCTGGGCCCCAGCGAAGCGCAAAATATTCATGTGGCTTGCGGTTCAACACAGGATTTGGACATTGATAGGCGTGTGAGGCATGGCCTCCGGGATCAGCCGGATGAGTGTCAGCAATGTTTACATGAGATTGAGACCGCGGACCATTTACTCGCTCAGTGCATTTATGTGAGACAGGTTTGGTGGCTTTGCGCCCAAAAACTGCGGACCCCAATTCCTATCCCCACCTGCCTAGACACTTTGGATAATTGGTGGCTGTCAGTTAGAGATAGGTTCAGAGACAAACAGAGAAAGGCTTTTGATTCGCTAGTGATATTGGTGTGCTGGAACATCTAGAAGAAGCGCAACGCTAGGGTGTTTGAAACAGTACTCAAGTTAGGAACGAAACTGACCTTGCTGCTAGAATTTCTGAGAACGAAAAGCTTTGTAGAGCTGCAGGAGCCGGAGTGGGAGTCATCTTTCGCGAGTTGTTGTCTAGGTCTATGTGAGTGTGTGTCTTAACAGCGGAGTTGCATGTAACTCCTGCTGTCGGCCTATTGTAACGTCAATTTTCTCCCCTTCTATAAAAATCTGGTACGCAATTGCATACCCTCTAAAAAAATCCCCTTGTTTGCGCCCACAGTTTTGGTGTCTCCATGCCGGATCAGAGTGTTCTACTTTTCGTATAGTTTATTGGCTGCTCGCGGCGTGTGATTCTGTGAGATCATGCTCAACGTTAGGGAAATTGGCTGTAACAGCTGGGTACACGGAAAGATACGAGCATCACCTATCATGCTCGTCGGTTTCACTCACCCTACGCCTCTGATTTCCGATGTGGGAATAGTGTTTCCACGAGGGAATTCCCTCAAACATGGTCCATCCACGTCACCCATGCCACTCTATCCCGGATAACTTTGCGAATTATGATGTATCACTGTAGATAATGCCTGCCCAACCAACCCATGTGACAGTCTATTTCTTTTCACATCGCCCAACAGATGACACATGTAGTACGGGCAGCAATGCGAGCGGAAGAAACAAGAAGAAGGCCCATGCACCCTATACGGAATAAGAGAATTATGATGTGTCAGTGCAGACACTCCATTTCTTCCGTATCGGACAACAGATGACACATCCCTGACCAGAAAGCCCGCGCGTCGTCCCCTGCCTGGGCGACTCGAGCGGAAAGCCCTAGCCGCCATAGAGCAGCCCTCTCCTCCCCTCCCTCTCCCTCTCATCGCCGCCGGTGGTCACCTCCGGGCAAGGCCCGTGTTGGTGACGGCTATGGCGGGGGAATCTCCTCCCTCGCATGGATTGTGGTAGACGCGGGCAACCTCGGCACACGCAGGAGCGACCCTCGGCTGGGGCTGTGACGGCTCGACGACGTCTTCGTTGCAAGTCGGTGGGAATTGCCGACAGGAGGTGGTGGTCCGGCCGGTTTTCTGGCCGCAACGGGGCGGGTCGTATCCGATTTAGATCCAGCGGGCGAGGACTCCTTCCAGCAGATCGGCGGCGCAAGATCGTCCTAGAGGTTCTCCTCTTGGTAGATCAGCTATCTGAGGTTGTGGTTTAGGCCGCTCGGCCACTGCCCCCGGTGGTGTGGCGGCGTGGGTTCGATGCCGACAAGGTGCAGCTGTGGGCGGCTTCGGCTAACCTGGAGGGCCTTCGCGGCGGATTTTAAGAGGCTTTCAGGGTCGGCCGGTGAAAGCCGAGCTCCGATGGAGTCGATGACGATGGCGCCCACGGGCGTCGTGACCTTCCTGGAGGCGTCATCGCTGCAACTGCTAGTCTCCCACCAGGCACTCCGAGGGAAACCTAGATCCGGCTATCCTGGGTTGGTCGATGACGACCCTTTCTGTGCCGTTCAACCTCTTAGGGGCATCGTTCTCGAACACTCTCTGGCTGGAGGGGTCTGGACGTGGAGCGGTGTTTCTACTACTGCTTCGGCAACGGTGAGTCTTGGTGGCGTGGCGCCGCAGAGTCTCGGCGATGGACGCTCGCAGGAAGGTGGTACTGTTTGGCCCCATGGCGGCGTCGATGGCATGCCTAGCAAGGCTTTTGCATGGATCTCTCCATAAGATGGTTTGGCGGATGTCGGCGGCAAAGGCTTCCGTGTGTGCACATCGGTGTATACAGCGGGCCTCCTGAACCGGTTTTGTGCTCCAGTTCTCCATCGGGCAGCTTGGTGGAAGCAGGCGGTTTAGATGAGGTGCGTTGGCGGGTTTGTTCAGGGCATGCGGCTCCGACAATGACCACCCCCTTCATCAAGAGTTTATAGGTGTGATGATGATCGTCAGTTAGGTGGCTTCCGTTTGATATTTGTAACTCTTTGTAAGTCTTCGTGGTTTCGCTTTTATTATTAATAAAAAATAGGCTGTGCATCATTTTGATGCATAGGCTGAGGGTAGGACCTTCATTTCTAAAAAGAAAAAATACCACTTCCCTGTTATCATGGTTGTCGCATGTGGTCCATCGTAGGGTAGCGCTATTACATTATCACACTCATTTCAATCACTCGGTTGAAGAGTCGTTTGACACATTTGGCTGTCACATCCAACCGATCCAACTAATTAATAATCTCACAGTCCTTGTGAAGTCATGCAAGGTGTGCTCGTGCACGATAAGAATTGTGGTACTCTAACCTATAATATATGCATGTTATTGCACACTATCACATCAGCCACCTAATGCTGGAATTGTCAGATGATGACTCCACATGGCGCAAGCAGGGAAAGTTGTGTGATTTCCGTCGGCGTGGCCGCATAGCTTCTAGCGAGGCACCTGCTATAAAATGCTAAAATGGTCCGGATATCAAATATTGTCAAACCTGCACTTCACAACATTTAAACATACAACAAAGTAATGATGGCAGGGGGTCACCATTAGGGTACCCTTTACCCTCTCTAGTTCAAGAAAATGAACTAAGTTTTCTAAAATGATGATGTCATCACAAAATTAGTTCATTTTTTGAACTAGCCAATTTAGAGGGTACCCTAATGATAACCAAAGTGCCATCACTACAACAAAGGAGCAAAATTAGATAATTTCTCCCCCACTGCCGTCGGGGTTAATTCATTTTATATAGTCACAAACATAGCTCCAATTTCTTTTTGCTAAATTATCTCTAGTAAGCAGAACTTTTTTATCTAAGAACCACATGCAAATTTTGATCTTTAAAGGGATTTTCAACTTCCATAAATAATTTTTTAGAAAAACAGTATGACCGTTCATAAGATCCTCATACATGGATTTAACTGAGAACACACCATCTTGGGCCAAATTCCAACGGAAACTATCAGAATTTGAATTAAGCGAAACATCCATCAAACGCAAACATAGATGAGACCACATATCCCAAGTAATGCCCCTCAAATCCCTCGTAAAACTCATATTTAGAGGAGGAGCACTAAGAAACACATCATGAACGGAAACATTCTTACGCTGCACTATATTATACAATAGGGGTTATTGGGTTGAAAGAGGGGTTTGTCCTAACCAAGTGTCCTCCCAAAACTGTGTTATCTCCCCGTTTCACACAAGAAAGGAACCTCTACGAAAGAAGTCTTCCTTCACTCTCATTAGACCCTTCCAAAAGGGAGAATCAGAAGGTTGTGCCTCTACATGAGCTAAAGTTTCACTATGAAGGTATTTGTTCTGCACCAATTCATGCCAAACACCATGCTCATTTAAGAGTTTGAACAACCAGTTACTTAGCAAACACTTATTTTTCAGCTCTAGCACTTCCACACCTAACCCTCCCTGATCTTTGGGTCTGCAAATAAATATTCCATTTTGTTAACCTATATTTGCTCTTGTTCTCATCACTTTGCCAGAAAAAATAAGATCTATAAAAATCAAGTCTTTTTCGGACCCCTCTAGGAATCTCCATAAAAGAGAGGATAAACATGGGTAAGCTGGTTAGGACCGAATTAATAAGAATTAAATGATCCCCATACGATAACAGCTTCTCTTTCCAACAAGCAAGTTTGACCTCAAAACGACATTCAACTCGATGCCACTCAGAGTTTCTCAATTTTCTGTGATGAATAGGAATGCCCAAATATTTAAAAGTAGAGAACCTGACTCACAACCAAAAATTTGTTTATTCTGATCCTCTACCTCTTTAGCCTTTCCAAAACAAAAAACTTCACTCTTGTGGAAATTAATTTTGAGACCCGACAATTGTTTAAAAATACATAAAATCAATTTAAGATTTAAAGCCTTCGCAAGATCATGCTCTAAGAATAAGATAGTGTCGTCTGCATATTGTAATATAGACAGGCCTCCCTCCACTAAGTGAGGGATGAGACCTCCTACATGGCCATTCTCCTTCGCTCGCGAGATGAGGATGGCTAACAAATCAATGACATTGTTAAAAAGGATCGGTGGTAATGGATCACCCTGCCTAAGACCTTTTCTAGTATGAAAATAATGACCAATGTCATCATTCACACGAATACCCACACTTCCTCCTTGGACAAACTGCATAATCAAGTTGCACCATTCTTGTGCAAATCCTTTCATACGCAAAGTCTGCTGGAGAAAATGCCATTTTACTTTTTCATATGCCTTTTCAAAGTCAATTTTAAAAATAACCCCATCCAAATTTTTCTTCTTAAGTTCGTGAATGGTCTCATGTAGAATGACCACACCCTCCAATATGTTTCTCCCAGGCATTAAAGCCGACTGGGAGGGTCTCACTACCTTTTGCACAATCTGGGAAATACGATTAGTTCCCACCTTTTTGAACATTTTAAAACTAACATTGAGTAGGCATATAGGTCTATATTGCTGAATTTGCACCGCATTATCTTTTTTAGGAAGCAGAGTAATCACACCAAAGTTCAGTTTAAACAACTGAAGATTACCTTGTTTCAATTGGTAGAACATAGCCATAAGGTCAGATTTGATAACCTCCCAAAAGGTCTTATAAAACTCCGCGGGAAAACCATCTGGACCCGGAGCTTTATTTAATTCCATCCGCAAAATGGCCTCAAACACTTCTTTCACTAAGAAATCTGAAGTGAGTATATAATTCTCGACCTGAGATAACTGTAGTATATCATGGATAACAAACTCATCCATCAAGATATCATTTGGAACAAAATCTCCAAATAGTTTTTTATAGTACTCCGTAATATACGTTTTAAGATTCTCCTCCCCCACAATCGTACCCTCATCCTGTTCTAGTTGGAAAATTAATTTCTTTCTGTGCTTGCCATTAGCAATAAGATGAAAATACCTAGTATTATCTCCCCCTCCTAAATATGTTTCACCTTAGCTCTCTGAGCCCACTTAATTTCTTCATCCCTACATAGAGAGCAAATGCGATCATTTGCCTCTCTCATAGTGTCTCTCTCTGCCAACGAAAGAGGAGTACTCTCATCCTTAATATCAAGATCGTCAATAATCTTAAGCAACCTTTCTTTTTCTTTCCTCTATTTACCACTCTGGTTCTTAGCCCACCCCTTAAGAAAACGTCTCAAATGCCTAATTTTATTCTGCCATATCTCAATAGCCGAATCTCCTTTGACCCATGCCTCCCATTCTGCAGCAATCATATCATAAAACTCGTACAATCGCAGCCACGAAAGCTCAACCGAAAAAGGCGCCTTATTACCCACATGAGCACGATTTCCAAAATCCACAAAGAGAGGGATGTGGTCTGAACCAGTCGTAGTTATAGCTTGAACTGTAGCCAAAGGGAACTTATGTTCCCAATCCACAGAAGATAAAATTCTATCTAGCTTCTCAAAAGTTTGTGTGTCCCTCCTATTTGCCCAAGTATATTGCCTACCCGATAACTCAATCTCCTTCAAGTCTAGACTATGAATAGTTGCATTGAAGATAACTCGCCATCTTAGGTTATAATTATTATTATTCTTTTCTTTAGGCTTTCGTATAATATTAAAATTCCCACCCACCAACAAGAGTAGTGTTTCATTTTCACAAATACGAACTATCTCTAATAAGAACTGTGGCTTGCACTCATCTTGGGTAGTCCCATAAACCGAAACTAAAACCCATTCAAAACCATCATTCTTAGATCTCACAAGAAGCTTAACACATAAGTCCCCTATGTCCACATTTCTAACCTCAATAGATGCCGAGATGATACCAATAAGCATCCCCCCGATCTACACCTTGGCGGCAAGCAAAACCACACAAAGTCCATGCCTGCCGCTAAATGTTTAAGAAAGGGTGAAGCAAAATTAAATCTTCCTGTCTCCAATAAAGCAAGAAAATCTAACTTTGTTTCTCGAATACTTTCTTGGATAAACAAATGTTTACCCGGGTCACGAAAATCCCCACTATTCCAAAACATGCCACATAAATTATGCATCTTGCTTATTCTTATTACTATTAATCCTCACACTCCTACGTTTGGTAGAAACAGAATAGTCCTTCTTATTCCTCCTTTTCTTAGTTTTCTCCACATTGACCACTAAATCAATTGTAGAGTTAATATCAGTACTACAATTATCATCAATAAGATCCTCTGTTAGACTAGCAACCTTATTGAGAAATAAGCTACGAGGCTTGCTATCAACATTATTATCTAAATTGTGGTGCAGGAAAGAAATAGATCTACTTAAATCAGCATCTTTAATCAATTTAGCTGACTCAACGACTTTAGCATGAGAAGACCCCAACGACACCCCCATGCTACTAGCTATATCAGCAACATCTTTATCAAAGAAACACAAAATGGAAATGTTGTTATTTAAATTTATACCTGAATAAGAATCTCTCTTAGCCGCCATCATCATAGCCCTCTCCATCTGGGTGCCATCATCAGATAGTGTCGTCTGCATATTGTACAATCATCATCTGAATGGAAAGGCTGTTCCTTTTGTGGGAATGAGGAGACTATTGATCATCTTTTTATTTCTTGTCCTTTTGCTAAACTTGTTTGGCGTGTGGTTTTCTGTACTTACAATATTTCTCCCCCCTCAAATGTTACTAATATGTTTTCAAATTGGTTAAACGGGATGGATAAAAGGACTAAAAATAGAAATGTGTTTTGCTATTTGTTGGTCCATTTGGAATTGTAGGAACAATCTTGTGTTTAACAGGAAAGAACATTTTCATGTCTTACAGGTTATTTACATAGCGGTGCATTGGATCCAGTAATGGGATTTCCTGCTTCCTTCGGACCAGAGGGAGCTTATGGTAGATGAATGCAAGCGCCTACTCTTTGTGGCACGAGATTTTTCTCCCGTCATACGTGGCAACATATTAATAGGCTTTTGCAGTTTACTTTTATGTTGCTGATTTTCTAGGGGGTATTCTCTCTTTGTGAGGTCTCTGTTTGTTGTAAACTCTTAAGACACGCTGGTTTTCAAATAGTTAATTAATAAAAGCTGTGTGCATCACTCGATGCAGAGGCTAGGGTTTTCCCCCTTTTCGAAAAAAAGTCACAAACATCGCTCAAGGATTTTTTTTCTGAAATGGGAGACTTAGCACCGGACTCTGCATCACGAACCACACTCGAGGACATGGAGTTGGACGGCTACTTCATCCCAAAATGATGGCAGGTCCTTACTAATTTAACTTGACTCCAGTTTTTTCTTTTCTTTTCGAAAAGTATGTACCAGACTTGATCTTATGGCGTGTTGAGGTGCTTTGTGTTACAAGAAATAGCAAAACAACGATGAAGTTAAACAAGATCGAACCAATGGGACACGAGATTTTAACGTGGAAAACCCTTCCAACAAGAAAGAGAAAAAACCACGGGTGCAAGCCAGCAATACTTCACCATTTCGGGTGAGGTTACAAATGCGCCTGGATTTACAATGTGTGGTTTATCCCGTGCGATGGCTTACAACAGGTATATAAAGGTGGTCCTGACCTACGCTTCGGCTCTATGCCTCCCGCGACGGGCCTTGCTCTGCTCCGTCCGAACTTTTCTTTCTCTTTATATGAATTTGGATCACCACAAAATAACACTCCACCTTAAGACAAATTCCTTCATGTAGCATAAATAAAACCTTCACACTAAAACAAACAAAGAAAAAACCTTCGGCGCCAAATAGCGTCTTGGGCTAAACAGTGATACCAACTAAGCTTGAGCAAAGCTCAAACTTAGCAACAGGAACTGGCTTTTTCATCATATCAGCATGATTATCATGAGTACTAATCTTGCATACCATCAGCTTACCTTGTGCAAGAACATCACGCACATAATGGTACTTGACATCAATGTGCTTTGTTCTCTCATGGAACTTGTGATCCTTAGTAAGATAAATAGCACTCTGACTGTCACAAAACAGGTTAATGCAAGTATCATCTCCACAAAGCTCAGAAACAGACCTTTCAACCAAACCGACTCTTTGCATGCTTTAGCAATAGACATATACTTAGCCTCCGCGGGGGACCTCTTCATCGAACCATCGGTGCAGTGCGCCTTCGCCCTTATTTTACCTTCCTCTAGACTCACCTTGCTCACAGCTAGTTTCCACCCTCCTTTAATTTGGAATCTATCCTTTGCAGGTATGGGTTCATGTTTGACCGTGGTTGTCCACCGAAGCACCCCGGCGATGGCTATGCTCCGGGTCTCTCTATCTTACAAGAGTAGGGGCGAACGATTCGTTGTCCTGTTTCGCGCCTGGTCCTCGAAACCCTCCTTCTCGGCGAGCTCCGCAGTGGCCTATGGAGAAACGACGACAAGGATCCATAGCTCCACCGCCATGGTTTCTATTTTCTGTCGCTAGTGTATGGTCGCCACCGGCGCGTGTCGACGTGGCCTTCCGATTCCGATCTAACGGTGGCATACTTTTCACCGTCCGCCAGCCATTGACGGGCGTGGGACGCTCGTCAGCATTTTCATTTCTCCCGCCGGAGGGAGAATTTCTTCCAAGCCGGATCTGTTTTTCTCGGCCCAGATCCGCCTTAGATCTGGCCGTTAACTTTTCTGCAGGTGGTATTTCTTTTTCTGCAGAGCTAAATCTTGGTGCCCTGGTGTAATGCATTTAAAAATACTTAAAAAGAAAATCTTTCCAAGATCTATACTTTATTAACCACAAGGAACTTTCAGATCTATGTTTTGTGTTGTATTTTAAGAAAAATAAAATAAATGGCAGAAGTACTCTTTTCCACCATTTAAGTCAAACATTGATTTTTATGTATCCAAATTTTGCAAATAAAACGTTTCTAAAAAGCCCTCTGCAATACCTGGCTATAAAAATTAACCTTGCTTGAAGATAAGTTTCTGTTTGAAAATACCTTGCATGTTTTTACTAGGACCGGAGAGCACTTGTGTGAATTATTTAATTTATTTGGTGATGAATTTTGATGTGGATCCAATTGTGTTGGTTTTTAGTGATTAGGAGCACCTAATACTAGATTTCCATGATTTTAGGAGTTACCGAATAGATTTGGTGAATTATCTAGTGTTTAGGCCTTTTTCTACCTATTTGTTTTAGTCCTTTATTAATGATTGTGTTATAGTGTTATTGTTATAAATGTTATTCCTAGCATATGTAGTGTGGTAATTCATTTTCGTGATGTGTTTTGTTAATGCTACTGGAATGTTAGGATAATTAAGTGCATGTCTTGGTTTGATAAGGTTTCGGTCCCTATATAGTGTTTTCCTAGTAATTAGGAGTTACTCTTGTTATTTTATTATGTTAGTAAAATATTTTGAGTGATTTCTTTAGTATTTTTTGTCATAAAATAGCTACTTACATTGTGGCATATTATCCTTGCTTGTATGATTTTATGAGCTCTAGATAATCCTTGACATGCAATGCTAGTTTTAGGTGTTTTCTGCCACTTTTGTTATTTGTGTGATTATTATTGATTAATTGTTTAGGTTGTTATTTTGATATTACTAGCATGACTAGGTGTTGTTTTCTCTGTTATATGGATACTATCTTATAGGTATAGCATGTTAGAAGAAATATTGTTTGATGTTCTATTATGGTTATGCATGTATGCATGTCTAAATAGTCACTTCCTATTTCTAGTTTTAGCTCTTGTTTTGCTCCTTGATATTACCATGTTTTGAATGATGCCATGGCATGAGTACTAGAGTTTTGTATCTGTTATTATGTTGCATACCCTTTGGTTATATTATTTCTCCATGTATAGAAAAAGCAGTTGTTAGTATATGCTTGTAGTATTGCTTGTTATTATTTCCTATGCATGTGTATGTGTTCCTGAGTAATTTTATTGTTGTTTTCTTCATCCTTATGAATTACCAGAGATTCATTTAACCTTATATGCACATGATATGAGAGTGGCACACCCACTGAACTCATGCCATTTGGTTGAGGATCAATAGCATATGCTCTGGTGTTATTCCTTTGTATTGTCCGTGCATTTTTTGCTTCATGGTGTGTACCCTAGTAATCTTGTTTTTTAGTGTATTTATTTCATGAATTGCTTGCTTTATATTTACTTTGTTAGCAAGTGCTTGCCTCTGTTTGGTTCTGATTGGGTGTTTTCCTTTTTATTTTACGACGTTAGATAACGAAGACGGTATTATTCCCAGAGAGGTTTTATTACAACTCTTATGTATTTCAAGAGCAAGACAACGACTAGTGCTAAGGCAAGCCACACAAAATTCTTGCTTGTTGCTTACTTATCATTATCTTTCATGCATGTTTTGGTTCTAAAGTTTTACAAAAGTTTGATTGAAAAACTATTTCTTTAAGTGGACTATACCACTATCTATGTTATGTATCTCATATGCTATAGATACTATATAATATTGGTGTTACCAAGCCCTTTAGTATTTTAGATCACACTGTTTAATCTAATTAAGTCCCTTAGTTGACATTTAAACTTAATGGTTTTGGAGAACAAAAGCTTTGGAAAAACCCCGAGGAAAGGTGGGACCTTGTCGGAGGGAGGTATTTTGAAGGATGCATGTTTTCAAATTGTTTTCCAAAATGACACATAACTTAGTCTTTGCCGGAAAACAATTCCATGCTGCCATATTACCTCAATATGGGCTTGAGGTCTAACAGAAAGCTTGGCAATGTTAGTCCCTGTCTACCTCAATGTGCTATAGGGGTAAGAGTCCCGTAAACCGAATTGTCGCCAGGAGGGAGTAATGGGACATTCAAAGTATCGGATTTATTTCGCCACCGGTTGAAATAGTTGGCTCTTCTGTCATGGCGGTGTGATGTCAGAGGAAATCGGATCGATACGGCTGTCACACTCGGTGTCGGGGAGAACAAACCGAGTTGAAGAGGTAATCATTTACTAGCACCTGCATAGTGTATAGTTAGGACCAGTTATCTGATGTTCGCATACTATCGAGAACAGTCCGTGGTTGTTCATGACGGATATACAAGATCTGGTACCGGACACTGTCAACGATACATGCTGAATACACTCTTACTCGCTTATCCGGCTCGCATGACAAAGCAAAGAGGTCATCACTGACCTTCTTCTCATCATGCAACTTGCCAATCTGCACAAAATAAATCAGGGTGAATACCACACAAAAAGAAGATCGTGTCATAATGGATTCCATGGCTACAGATCTCACATTATTCTTAAACCATTTAGCAAATCCCTTGGCAAGCCTTTTATCAATAGGGATGCGGCTTTCTTGCTTATTCAACTCTTCCTTGCAAATCCTGCAAACCCAAGGAAAGAGTAGTGGGTTAAAACATCTGGTGGGTGATAAAAGTTGGGTTCCTTCCAACCCAAGGAGAAAATATAACGAGTGCTCAAAATATAACTTGCTCTATATATGGTTGCACCTCAGCGCAACTGCTGAGCACAAACCACACCATCTTGTCATATTCATCATCAAACTCCAAGTACTTTGACCCTCCAATAAATTTTACACCATGATTGAAAACTGACACATCACTTTTGTGCGAATCATCCATCTCACTATTTCTGCTTGGGCGATTCCATCTTGTTCCACATCATCAAAGTACCTTGAACAAAATGTCAAGCACTCATCGACGACATAGGCTTCAGCAATCGAACCTTCAGGTCTCGCCGTGTTTCGCACAGAACGCTTACAAGTAAGCAGCCTTCTTTCGACTGGGAACATCCAACCATATTGCACAGGGCCTCTAAGCATTGCTTCTTTTGGTAAATGCACGGTCAAATGGACCATCACGGTGAAGAAGGCCGGAGGGAAGATCTTCTCAAGCTTGCAAAGAATTATTGGGATTTCCTTTTCAAGTCTTTTCAGCACAGATAGCTTTACTGTTTTGCGGCACAATTCTCTGAAGAAATTTCCCAGCTCAGCAACTGCTTCATATATATCATGATGCATGATTCCTCGGAGGGCGGCTGGCAAAATCCTTTGGAGAAGGATGTGACAATCATGAGTTTTCAGCCCATGGAGCTTGCATCCATCGGGGGAAACACACTTTGCTAGGTTAGCAGCATAACCTTCGGGAAATCTCACGGCTCTGATGAACTCACAGAATGCACGTTTTTCTTCTTTACTCATTGTATACCATGCTGGTGGCATTTCAAATGAATCTTTGCCTTTAGGCCTTAGATGCAACTCTTCCCTTATGCCCATGTCTTCAAGATCAAGCCTGGAGTTCAAAGTGTCCTTTGTCTTTCCTTCAATGTTGAGGAATGTGCCAAGCAGATTATCACATATATTTTTCTCGATGTGCATTACATCGAGATTATTCCTCAATTTGAGATCAGGCCAGTATTCCAAGTCCCACAAACATGACCTTCGGTCCCAACATTGACCTTCCTCACGCTTTCTTTTCTTCACAAGCTTTCCCGGTCTGACATCTTTGACCTTTTCAAGTTGCTGCTTCACCTCTTCTTTACTAAATTCTACCGGCTGGTCACGGGTTTCAGTCTTACCATTAAACTCTGTACTTCTTCGCCAACCATGGTTTCGAGGAAGAAAACGGCGATGCCCAATGAAGCAAACCTTGTTCCTTATCCTCACTGAGCAAGGGTTTTTGTCACAACGCACACATGCCTGATAACCCGCCGTGATCCTTCCCGACAAAGTGTGCAGTGCTGGAAAATCATGGATGCACCATATGACTGCAGCACGCAGAGTGAACTTCTTGTCAGGAGTCAAGGCGTCGTACGTATTAGGTACACCATTCCAAAGATCGAGCAATTCTTCTACGAGAGGCTCCATAAAGACATCCAAATCCTTTCCTGGAGACTCTGGACCCGGTATAAGCAACGCCATCATAAAGTTGGACTGATCCATGCATGCCCATGGGGGCATGTTGTAGGGCACCACAAAAACTGTCCACATGCTATATGACGTGCTCTGGTTTCCGAACGGATTAAAGCCATCCGTGGCAAGGCCGAGTCTTATGTTCCTTGGGTCTTCTGCAAACTTTGGATATTTCTCGTCAAAATCTTTCCATGCTTCTCCGTCCGCTGGATGGCTCAACTCATCTTCCACAGGCTGCCGCTTGAGCTTGTGCCATTGTACATCATCTGATGATTTCTCCGAGAGAAACATCCGCGTCAGCCTTGCTTTCAAAGGAAAGTGCCTCAAAACCTTATGCGGTATCGATCTTCTCCCATCGGCATCTTTCCACCTTGGGGCATTGCATTTGGGGCAGCTGTCACACAGGGCATAATCCTTCCGAAACAAGACACAATTATTTGGGCAGACATGTATTGAAACATAACCTAGACCCAACTTGCGGATTATGCTCAAGGCTTCATCATAATTCTTGGGAACACAACTATTAGGGAATTGCAAGGTCAAAAGATTCAGTATTGCGTTGAATGCAGCATTGCTAATCCGGTAGTAAGACTTGACGTGGAGTAACTTCACGGTGAAGGTAAATCTTGAAAATTTCCCCCCTGCAACAGCTACACGCTTAGCCTCCTCTAATACCTCGGCAAATAGTGCCTTCTGTCCATCAACATGGTCTTCAGAATTGTACAGATCCCTCAATAGGTCAGGAATCCTATCATCTTCATATCCATCCTCTTTGTCCAAACCATCATCATCTTGCAAAACATTTTCCATAAACTCAAAGTCATCATCACCACCATGCACCGGTAGAAAAAAGGCCTACAGTCCCGGTTCGCCAGGCCCATTAATCCCGTCCAGGCAACCGGGACTAGCTACGCGCGACTAAAGGCCCCCCCCTATAGTCCCGCTACTTACGGACCGGAACTAAAGGCCCGTCCACGTGGGCGGGTGGCGGAGCCTGGGGTCGGAGGACATTTAGTCCCGGTTGGCCACATGAACCGGGACTAGATTTATTTCGTAATTTTTTTAATTCATTTGGTTTCTAATTATTTTTCTCACCTTTTTTCACTCCCTTTTTTTTCACTCCCTCTCCCTTTTTTTTACTCCCTTCTTTTTTTCACAATTTGTATTATTTGCTTTGCTTAGTGTCTAACTAAGATTATCCCTAGTCAAATTACTTACTCATGGTCATACTTCCCGCTCGGTCACCCATCCTCCCACTACTCTAGCACTAGCACGCTTAACTTCCGAGTTCCATCCCGTCCCGAATCCAAGTGTTTCTCACGCATGTATGTGATAGTAGTATCATATCAATCTTATTAACATGTTAGTCGAAGCCACATTTCTTAATTGTTTGAATTGCAAATAAATCTTTTAATAAACAAAAGTAATGATGTAATTAATAATTTTGAATAAATAAATAAACATTAACTTTTAATTTGTATTATTTCTAAAAATACAAATAATATATCCAAAAATTGAGAAAAATAGAACTAATTCATTTTAAAATCTTAAAATTACAAATAATATATCAAAAATGAAGAACAATAATACTAATTAATTTTAAAATCTTAAAATACAAATAGTATATCAAAAATTAAGAACAATAATACAAATTCATTTTAAAATCTTAAAAATACAAATAATATATCAAAAAATGAAGAAAAATAATACTAATTCATTTTAAAATCTTAAAATGAAAAAATATATAAAAAATAAAGAACAATAATACAAACAATATTAATTACATGCATAGAGTCGATCACACATAACACAAACATAGAGTCGATCACATTTCATAATTAACATATATATATAGAGTCGATCACAAAAGTTATCCATTACATATATATACTACTAATTATAGATAACCATTACATGCGCAATATCGAACGCATACATCATCTATGGCCCCGCCGAGTAGATGCGGAACAACTCGTACGCAACATATGCATCTATGGCCGCATACTTGAGGTTCGTCATGCGCAATGGGGTCTCCTCCCAATAGTAGTGATTGTCCCGGTGGAAATCAGTCTTCATCCGGTGATAGCAGGGGTCGATTAAGTAGCTTGCCATGACAGCCATCCCGGTCTTTGGCCCGGTGAACTGGATAAGATTCTGAAGATCAATATAGTGATCTTCAGGTATCACAACACCGATGCGCGCCAACTTCACGCGGTCTTGCGTGATGTCAACGCTGCAAAAGTCAAACCCATTGTAGACAAGAAAATCAACAAGGTCCGGGCAATGCCTTGAGCTACTGTAACAACAAAAATAGGCTATGTGTTAGATTAGTTGCAGCACATATGTATTCTTCACATGCAACCAAAAAACCCGAAATGCATGCATGCAAGATTTGTACGTGGACGTGTGTGCTAGCTTCTACGTACCTTGACCATTGGAAGACCAACACCGTCTCCTTGAACGAAATCTGGATGACGGCAACATCCTGCTGATTCGCCGTGTACTCCAGATCGAGCCCAAAGAACCGGTGTTCTTCGGGAGCTGCCCAATACAGATCGGCCAAACGACCTAGAGCTTCAGGCAGCCGCGCGCAACTGTTGCTGAAGAGCACGTCCAAATCCTTGCCGCATGGTGTCTTCCCATCGTATTCCGTCCATTCAGCCATTTTGCGTGCGTGTGCTTGAAATGGCGAGAGAGGAAGAACAGAGGAAGAACGAGGAAGAACAGAGGAAGAAGAGAGCGAGCAGTGGAAATGGCGCCCTCTGCCTCTTCGCGAAATAAAAACCGCCGCGGGAAGGCGAGAAGCCGATGTTTAGTCCCGGTTGGCCACGGGCACGGGGAATAAAGAGCCAATGGTCCCGGTTGGCCACGGGAACGGGGAATAAAGGACCAATAGTCCCGGGCGGCGAGGTCAACCGGAATTAATTCCCTCCACGCGCGGCAACGCGTTTCCCAAACCGCGACGTCTGACCTTCTATCGCGGGTCTCCTGGCGACCCGGGAATAAAGACTCATTAGTCACGGGACGCGACGCTTGGGGACTGATGCTGGCATACCGAAGGCCATTTTTCTACCAGTGATGGTGTGGCTCTTCAGCATCTTCACCATGTTGAGGTTCTTGAAGAAAAGTTTCTCCATGGTGGACCCACCTATCATATGTGCTGGCCATCCCATTAAGAAGCAGATGATCTTCCACTCTACCTTGGGTCTGTTCTTTACGGTTCAAGCATCGACAACATGGACAAAGAATGGCAGCATCGTTGGCAAATCTTGCGCGGACAAATTGCATGAAATCTTCCACTCCCTTGATATGTTCAGTGGAAAGCTTTCTAACCCCTTTTATAATCCAACTTCTGTCCATCTGCCAAAGACCACAAAATTAATCAGTTACTTTATTCTAGCAAATTATAATGCATCACTACAAAATATAGCAGTAACAGAAGCATGCAAATATGTTGCTTTATTCTTCAGTTAACACATCAATAACATTTTTTGATTCATTATTCAGTTATGTCACTTAAATCAATTACTCAAGAACAAAAAACCTAGCTATGCCATAAATCTCTAATTACTTAATTACACTAAATTACTTTCATCTATGCTTCTTGTTACATTTAAATTTCCTAATATTTAAGCAGTGTAGCAGGTGCAGGTGGGGGCTCTAGCTAGACCAGAGAGATCAAGAGAGAAAGAGCAGAGGATCAAGACCAGAGAGAGGAGAGGGGTGCATACCCTGCTGTTCTTCGAGCATGAGCAGAACCAGAGAGAGGAGGCCACCAGCAGGGCACAGAGAGAGGCCACCAGCAGGGCGTTCCACCAGCAGGGCGAGGCACCAGGGCAGCTCCTTCCGTTGGCTCTGCCTTTGCCGGGCGCCTCCGCCCCCGCCTATAAGCACCAAGGCGCTCCGGCGTCGCCGATGGTAGCCTCCCCCGCCTCTGCACCCGCCTGTAAGCACCGAGGCGCTCCGGCGTCGCCGCCGGTAGCCTCCCCCTCCTCCGCCGCCGGTATCCTCCCCCATTCGCACGCCGCCGGTAGCCTCCCCCGCCGCTGGTAGCCTCCCCCGCCGCCGGTGGCCTCGCACGCCTCCGAACAGACAAGTTGGTGTCTCGATCTAAGATTCAGACAAGTTGCCTCGATCTAAGATTCAGACAAGTTGCCTCGATCTAAGATTCAGACAAGTTGCTCTTTAACTCGATCTAGAATTCAGATAAGATGAGAATAAAAGGATGCGTCTCTGGATACATAACAGAATAGCGACTACACCTCAATGGCAACGTACATGCGAAGCAAGCAGCGCGGTCGGGGTTCGATTCCCCGCGAGCGCTTATTTTTGCTGACTTAAAACTGAGTGTGGGCTGGGCTGGGCTGGGCTCTGGGCTGTGCGCGTGGGCTTGATGTGCCACACTTGTAATAGCAGTACAACCACGTGAGAAAAAAAACGTGAGACCATGGCCCACTTGTCAGACCAATCACAAAATTGGTACAACCACGTGTCAGTGGGCCCCACAAGTCAGTGCGTCCCACCTACTGAGGTGGCTGCCAAGTAATACAAATCATCACAGCCAACAAACGCATGACCAATTAATTTGGTCTTAGTTAAGCAAAAAAAGGGTCATACACCAGGTATCATGTCCTATGACCATCTTGTTAAAGAAAATCATGACTTTTTTTTGCAAAAAAGTCATGTGTTTAGTCATGTCATGACCAACAGATTAAAAATGGTCATGGATCTATGATTAATTCATCCATGGTCACCAAAAAAGGGTCATATATCAACATATTTCTTGAAGTGCTACTCAGAATAGTCGAGTCCTCAGATATGGATAGTTGGGAAGGGCGTCGCCGATGAAGACCTGCCCGATCGTCATCGTGAACTACCCGCCCTCAATCCCCTTGTTTGGAGTCCATGCGCGTTTCCTAGCCTAGGAGCCTGAGCGTGTTCTCCTTCTCCCTCCCGCCGGTGGCCACCCCGGCCCCGGCGTCCACCTCTCTCCTCGCCGGTGACCTTTCCGCTGGTTGTGCTCGCTTCCTCTCCTGGTCCCATGGCGTCGGGATCTCCTCAGCATGCCCTCGCGCAGCTGGTCGGTGGTGGCCAGCGCGCGGCGGATGCACCACCCAACCCTCGCTTGGCTTCGTTTGCGTCCCAGAGTTCTTCCATGCGGCCGATTGTCTCGGGCCTGGGGCTGTCCTCGGGGGAGAGCTCGCAGGAGCGGTCTGGACATCTGGGCGCGACGTCGGTGGCTGCGCTGGGCGCGGCCGGGCCCCCCGGCGCGAGCGTGAAGGACAGGTTGACCTGGGTGACCTCGGCGCGATCTCGCAAGTCCCTATGGAGGAAGAAAAAAGAGACGCAGCGCAAGGCGGCGTCGGACGCTGTGCCGGTGACCGTTCCTTCACGGCACTCTCTAGTCCCGCCAGAGTTGGCCAGGCTTTGTTTCAACTGTTATCAGCCAGGACACATGAAGAAAGACTGCACGAACGCGCAGGTTTGCAATCGGTGCGGTGTGGAGGTGCATGATCTATGGGAGTGCGGGCAGCCGCGCAACCCGTTGTCAGAGGAGGAGATGCGCCGGGAGGTGTTGGCTAAGCGCGCGAGGTGGGGTTCGCAGCTGGAGATGGCAAGGGGAGGGAACCACGGCCAGTACAGGAAGGACACCAAGTCGAGACTGCGCGTCGCTCGCTGTCGCCGGGGGTGCCCTTGCCCATGCCAAACTCGGATGCGCGCCGCACATCGGAGGCTCCTTGGTCGACAGCGACGCGCCTATCTGCGTGATCCGCGTTCGCCGAGCATGCACGACGTTGAGGGGATACTATGGCATGCGATGTTGGCTTCCGTGGGTGGGCCGTGGCCGCCGGTGACTCGGGGGCAAGTTCAGGAAGCGCTCCGTACGAAGCTCGAATGATCCTGCTAAAAGGGACTTAGTGATGAGTTTTGTGGAATCTGCAAAGGTGAATCTTGTATGTCTACAAGAAACTAAACTGAATATTGTTGACCACTATTCTGTGCTCCAGTGTCTTGGACCGTCCTTTGATGGGTTTGCGTTCTTCCCACTGTTGAAACGCGTGGCGGCATCCTAGTGGCTTGAGACACTTCGGTGTTGAGTCTGGGTCATATTAGTTTGGACACTTTCAATTGCGAATAATCAGCTGGCTCACCAGATCATATCTAAATAGGAGTTTTCTTGTCAAATGAGATGGATGGTGACCTGTTGATCAAATAGCAGACAGTGTTGGCAGCCTCAGCCAAAAAACGTCTGTTCATACGGGCGTTGGACAACATGCATCGAGCTTTGGAGATGATCGTCCTGTTCATTCGCTCGGCTACACCATTCTGCTGAGGTGTGTACGGGATGGTGTGATGCTTGACAATGCCTTCCTGCACACAATAATCATCAAAAGCATGCAAACAAAATTCGCCACCATTGTCAGTATGAAGCAACTTCACCTTTTCTCTCAGTTTGCTTTTCAATCATAAATTTCCACCCTTTAAAAGCAGCAAAAGTATCATCCTTAGTTTTCAAGAAATAAGGCCAAACTCTTCTAGAGTAATCATCAATGATAGTAAGCATATAACGAGCATCACCATGTGAGGGCTTACGTGAAGACCCGCACAAATCAGCATGTACATAGTCCAATGTACCTTTAGTGGTATGAACGGAAGCATTGAATTTAACTCTCTTATGGTTACTAAATACGAAGTGTTCACAGATCGGCAACTTACTCATATTGCAGTTCTTCAGAAGTTCTCCCTTCACCAATTCTGCCATACCATGTTCACTCATGTGTCCAAGTCGCTTATGCCAAAGGTTAGTTGTACTTGGATCATCATTAGTAATAACATCAGCAGTACCAGACAAAGTGCTACCTCTAAGAATATATAACTTGGCATAATTCATATCACCAATCATAACAATGAGAGAGCCTTTTGATACCTTCAGGCGTTTATCCCCTCCGGCATACTTGTACCCATCACAGTCAAGGGTACTCAACGAGATCAAATTTCTCGCCATAGATGGTATGTGTTTCACTCCCGTTAGCGTGCGTGTCATCCCACCTTGGGTGTTGATCTGAACAGATCCAATGCCCAACAATGTGACATTTGTTGTCGGTCCCCACACGCACGAAATCTCCAGTCTACATAGTCTCATAAGAACTGAACCAATCTTTGTTACATCAAATATGAAACGAACAAGCAGTATCAAGAATCCACTCATCATCACGGGTAACACATGCAGAAAAAACAGCTAAGCATTCACCATCTGAACTATTATCACCAGCAACAACAACATCCTTACCATTACCATTACCATTACCGTCAGATTTATTTTTCGTTTTGTAAGTACCGTTTCTTTTCTCCTTGTTCTGTACCTTCCAGCAATCCTCAATGGTGTGATTGATTTTCTTACAGTACCTCCAGAACTTGTCTCGTCCTTTGGACTTTGAACGGTCCCTGCCCTTATCTTTGTTGTTGCTATTGTAGTTGTTATCTTGCTGCTCAGGTCTGCCTCGTACCTGCAATGCATCGCCTTTGGAGGACGATGTGTTAGACTGCACCATAACTTTCATCTTTTCCCTGGTCTGCAGGGCCTCACAAACTTCCGTGAGGGTTAGTTCATCGCATCTTAATAGTATGGTATCCCGCAGGTTTGTAAAAGAACTAGGCAACAAACATAACAACATAAGAGCTAAATCTTCATCCTCGTATTTTACCTCCATCGACACTAGGTCGGACACGATCTCCTTAAAGATCGACAATTGATTCATCACAGAACCACCATCTTGCGTCTTGATCGAGATCAACTTCATCTTAACGTGCATATTGGTGGTTAGATCCTTTGACATGCAGATCGATTCCAGCTTGATCCACAATGCTGCCACGGATTTCTCCTGTAGCACCTCTTGCAAGATATCATTAGATAGATGAAGTTGAATCAATGATAAAGCCTTACGATCTTTTCGCTTCTCCTCAGGAGTCCACTCCCTAGCTTCCTTAATCCCAAAAGCTTCGAGCGCCTCATCAAGATCCGATGCTTGCGACAGAACCGCACACATCTTGACTTGCCACAGAGAAAACCTCGTCTTGTAGTCTATCAAGAGTAGATGAAAATTCACCGATGCCATCGCGAAACCCTAATCTGAAACTGGGCTCTGATACCACTTGTTACAAGAAATATCAAAACAACGATGAAGTTAAACAACATTGAGCCAACGGGGACACGAGATTTTAACGTGGAAAACCCTTCCAACAAGGAAGAGAAAAAACCACGGGCCTCAGCCAGCAATATTTCACTATTTTGGGTGAGGTTACAAACGCGTCGGGATTTACAATGTGTGGCTTATCCCGTGCGGTGGCTTACAAAAGGTATACAAAGGTGGTCCCGTGGGGGATTTTAGGACTACACCAGCTCCAGCGCCTTCCTTCATCTTGGATCCATCAAAATGCATAACCCAGTATTCTGACTCCGGCATTGGTGTATTTTCCATTGCTTCTGTCCAGTCGGCGACGAAATCTGCCAACACCTGGGATTTTATTGTCGTCCGGGGTTGGTACTTAATGTCGAACGCAGCCAACTCGATGTCCCATTTGGCTACTCGGCCCGTTGCATCCGCATTGTTGATTATATCCCCTAGTGGCGCTTTTCATACCACTGTTATGGAATGTCCTTGGAAGTAATGATGGAGTTTTCGAGATGCGAAAAATACACCATATGCCAGTTTTTAATAGTGCGGGTATCTTTGCTTGGACTCGGAAAAAACTTCACTTACATAATACACCGGATGTTGATCTGGTATGGTTTACTAGTCTTTCCGTCTTTCCACAACTATCACTGCACTGATAACCCTGTTTGTTGCTGTGAGGTACAGTAACATGGGTTCTTCGTCTTTTGGCGATGCCAAAATCGGAGCTTTCATCAAGGTTTCTTTTAACTGGGTTAATGCTTTCTCCGCATCTTCTGTCCATTCAAATTTGTCGAATTTCTTCAACAATTTGTATAATGACAGAGCTTTGTCTCCTAGCCGGCTTATAAACCTGCTGACGGCAGCGGCAGAATCCGTTAATCTTTGTACATCTTTTAAGCACGTAGGCCTTGAGATGTTTAGGATTGCCTTGATATTTTCCGGGTTTACTTCTATTCCTCTGTGAGAAATGATGAAACCCAGAAGTTTTCCTGAGGGAACCCCGAATACGCACTTCAATGGATTCAACTTCATTTTATAAGTGCGCAAATTTTGAAAGGTTTCTCGCAAATCTTCAAGGAGCATGTCTTTTTCCTTGGAAACGACGGCAATGTTATCCACGTAAACATGGACATTTTTGCCAATCTGACTATGCAAACATCGTTGCATGCAACGCTGGTAAGTTGCACCAGCGTTCTTCAGGCCGAAAGGCATGGTTATGTAGTAGTATGTTCCATATGGGGTTATGAAGGAGGTTTTGATTTGGTCGTCTTCCTTCATACGTGTTTGATGATACCCGTAATAAGTGTCCAAAAAGCATAAAAGCTCAGAGCCAGCAGTGGCATCTATTATTTGATCGATTCGCGGTAACGCAAATCTATCTTTTGGACACAATTTGTTCAGGCCGGTGTAATCTATACACATCCTAAGAACAGTATTATCTTTCTTCGAGACTAATACTGGGTTTGCAGACCATTCAGTATGTATAACTTGCCGGATAAAGTCAGCTGCTAATAGCCGGATAATTTCCTTGCCAATAGCCTGCCGTCTTCTTCCGTCAAATCGACGGAGACCTTGTTTGACGGGTTTAGATCCTGGAATTACCTTGAGTTGGTGCTCAGCAAGTTCGCTGGGTACGCCTGGCATGTCCGCTGAACACCATGCAAAAATATCCCAGTTCTCACGGAGGAACTTGATGAGCTCGCTTTCCTATTTGTCGGTCATGCTAGTTCCCACTACGACAAACTTTGTCGGCTCTTTGGGATCAAGGATAACCTGTCTTGTATTCTCGGAAGATTTGAAGTTTTCTGCTGGCTTCCGGCTTTCTTTTCCTGCCGGCATTTCTGTCGGCGATACTTCTTTCGCCAGCTCCTTCAGTTCTTCCTTTGCTATCACTTTTTCTGTGCAAAGGGCGTTTTTTTTCCAGCTCGTTTGCCAATTTGAAGTCTCCATTTATGGTGATTACTCCTCCTTTTGGCCCTGACATCTTCAGCTTGTTATAGATATAACATGATCTTCCATGAACTTGGCGAAAGCTGGACGTCTGAGAATTGCGTGATACACGCTTTCGAACGACACGACCTCGAAGGATACTTTTTCCTGCCGGAAATGTTCTTTCTCTCCGAAGGTTACATCTAGGGAAATTTCTCCTAGGGATCGTGTTTGCCTGACAGGGACGATGCCGTGAAAACGTATGTTGCCGTGGTTGAGCTGGGTCTTGGAGATTCGTAGATGCTTCAATGTATCCATGTACATTATGTTAATGCTGGATCCTTCATCCATTAGCACTCTTTTTAGCCTAATGTTTTGAACAATAGGACTTACAACTAGAGCTTGTGTGCCGGGTTTTGGGATATTTCTGGGATGGTCAGACTAATCCCAGGCTATTGGTGTATTTGAGTACTTCAAGAATTTCGGGGTTGGTGGGACAACCGCGTTTATTTCTTGAAGTGTTCTCTTTGCCACCTTTGCTGATGGAGTTGCCAGGAAAGTTAGGTTGCATTCTCCATCAACTCTCAGAAACTTAGACTCGCCTTTTCGCTGTTGTTCCTGGATTTTTTCATCAGTGTCCGATTCACTGTCTTCTTTTTCAGCTTCTGGCTTTTGCTTGGAGAATTTCCTCTTGGAATTTTTCCCTTTGCTTCCGGATCATGCACTGCCTTTCATATGCTTGTTAAGCCGGCATTGTGTGTTGGTGTGGGTGGGTTTCCCGAATTGCGAACGGTGGACACAGTTTTCCGACTTAAACCTTTCCCACTCTTCTTCTGTGTAGGCGATCGGTTCTGTGCTTCGTCCTTTCCATTTTCTCCCATTTTCTCTTCCAAAGGCTATGTTAACTTCTTTGGGCTTTTGCTGTGCTTCTGGAGTTGCTTTTTTCTCAGGACGAGGGGTCTTTTTGGCTTGAATCAAAGTGTCGATATTTCCACCTCTCGCTCTGATGTCATCTTCGGGTGCTGCGTGTTCATTTGCGGTTGTAAGCATAGATCCGAGATGTTTGTGCTTTTTGAAACCGATCATGAACGGTACGAGTAGGGGTTTTAAGCCATTGACGAAAGCATGCATTGCTTGTACGTCAGTTACTCCAGAGCAGCTGTTTTTCATTGCAGTCCACCTTGAGATAAAGTCCACGTATGGTTCGTCCTCAAACTGGGTGCAGCTGTTTAACTGGTTGATGCTGTTGGGGCGTTTGTACGTTCCCCGAAAATGATGAGTAAAAAATCCAGCCATATCGTCCCAGCTGTCGACAGTTCTTGACGGAAGCCCGTTGATCCAATATCTGGCTCCATCCAGTAACATAAGGGGGAGGAATTTTACTGACTCTAGGTCTGTCCCATTTTTAATCTGGACGGTTGTGTAATAGTCTGAGAGGCAGGTATCCGGATTTGTACTGCCGGTATATTTTTGATATGTTGGACCAACTTTGGCGAAGCCATAATGTAGAGTTATTCTTCGGATCCTGTCGGTAAAACACTTAGGTCCGAAGTATAGGTCCTTTCTTTTCGCTCTATCGATGTGTGTGGAGTATTTACCGGCTGAATGGATAGAAGGAGATCTACTCCTTTATTTTTCATTGTTGCGCGAACGCGCTTTTCCGGGATTGTCTCTATTTCCTCCGTTAACGTGCCCTTTGGGATAAGGTGGAGTTCTACTCCTGTGTCTTTCCTTATTCCTGGGGGTGTACGGGATCTCTCACGCCGGTGAGGAATGTCATTTGTTCCGGCTTTCTCAGCAGGGCGTCTCGGAGGCGGCATTGCTTTTCCGTCCTTCCGGTTTTGTTCTTCCCGTTCTCGGAAATTAATTCCATCTTTCGGCAGATGGGATCCGGTTCTGGACGTTGCATCCTTGTTATCGGGATTTTTCTTGTCCTTTCTCGGATCTTCTTTCTTCTCTTTCGAATTACTTGAATCTCCAGGTTCTTCAGGTCCAGGTGCTCCAGCGGCGCAAGTAGCTGTTTTGCATAGGGCTGAGTTGTCATGCAACTTTCCTGATCTTGCTTGTCCTCGCTGTTGCTGTTGCAATGCCTTTCCTAAGAAAGCATACACCCCTTGAAGTTTTTCGCCATTGGAGTACATATCATTGTTGAGGATGGCGAACGCGGCTTCCGCGTTTTCTGCTGTGGTTTTGTATATAGGTTCGCCCCTGGCATCTGTGCCGTTTACTTGCTTTTGCCAGGCTGAGTTTTGAAACCGTTCCTTTGGCGGCAGTACTTCCGGTCTTGCGATTCCGGGTAACCGTGTAGGTTTAATGCCAGATCTATTCCTTCTCTCGTACTCCTCGATTTCTTCCTGCTTTAACTTAATGTCAGCTTGGGTTTTTTGGAGGTGTTCCCGAGTTCTGAATAGATGTTGCTGTTGCCTTCGAAGAGCTTGTCTCCTGGCTTCCAGAACTTCAGGGGGTTCGTGAGGTCCCACTGGTGTTTGAAGTAAATCCCGTTCGTCCTATTCTGACATTGGCGGAACAGAGATTTCCTTCTCTTTCTTCTCCGCAGGCTTAACTCCACTTCCTCCTCCTGCTTCCAGGTTTTTCTTGGCTGGATCAGCGAATTTTTTCTTCCGGAGCTTGTACTGGAGTTTCTTGGAAGCTTTGTGTTTTTTCTTGGAAGAGGGAGGTTTTTACCAGGTTCGTCCTCTGTCAATTCCTTGACATCCGGGTATGTTGGAGTGGTTTCCCCCTCCTCTCTTTCCTCATCTGGCGGAGGTGTTCTAGGGCTTTCCTAACTTTTGGCATCCGTGTCTTCAGCCGGTTTTGCCATCAGTACTTCGTGGAATCCCTCTTGAAAGGATTTGACCTTTCTTTCGAAAGCGTCTACATCTTCGTCTTCGGAGTCGAACTGGTCCGATCCGGGTTCTGACTCTAATCTCGCCTCAATGGCGGCTAACACAGAATCAGCTTCCGAGTTCCTCGTCAGATTGACGGATGTCGGATCTTCCACCTCTATTGTGGGACTGTTGTTTTCTACCTCTTCCACGGGATAGTTTTCATCCGTGTTTTCGGCGATCTCGGATTGCACCATACCGATAAAGTGCGATTCAGCATAATATCGGCAATCTGAGCAAAATCCGGCGTCATAGTCTTATTCGACTGGGTATAGGGCGGGTGGGATAAAGTTTCTTCCACCACAGAATCCCATTGCCTCTGCAGTTAATCCGATAAAGATGTTTGCAGATCTAATCGGTAAAACGCAGACACTTACTAGATGATTCCGTGCTGGCATGTACGATCCGTTGTCGAGGAAGCGCCTGACGTCGTTGTGGAATTCCAGACTTCCGAC
Source organism: Alopecurus myosuroides (assembly GCA_028641055.1). Classification (NCBI taxonomy): domain Eukaryota; kingdom Viridiplantae; phylum Streptophyta; class Magnoliopsida; order Poales; family Poaceae; genus Alopecurus; species Alopecurus myosuroides. Next base: position 24,967,692 of record CM054063.1, read on the forward strand.
AATAATGGTACTGCCAATTCCGCCGAGTATCCCCGATCGAAACATAACACCTGACGTCGCTGGCCCTAGGGTGGACGCCAACAGTCGAGACATCGTAGTATAATTCATAGACGGGGGTGCCATGAGACTACTGATAGAGACGTGGGGGACGTGGTAGTATGACAAACAATGACACCAGGGTTTTACCCAGGTTCGGTACGTCGCAACTAGGCGGCGTTCCTACTCCTGCAATCTCACTAAATCAGGGCTGAAGCCTGAAGTATACAAGGTACAATGTGAGTTAGATTTAGCTACTCGACAAGGATCAACCTCTCAGCGAGTAAGCTTCTAGCTTATTCTCCTCTCGTTCTTATCTCCCGTCCAGCTTTATATAATAGCCGGATTAGGGCTTACAGAAAAAAGAAAACTAGAAGACTACGGTAAGTCCTAATTTGGAAGGCAAGAATCCGACTTCTACTCCAAGCCGTACCACGTGGGCCGTGGTCCGGGTTCTTCTAGAATCCGGCTTCTGCGCGTCAGGTTACTGGGCCGCCTAATGGACCGTAATCCATTACCATTCAGGCCACCCTGATAATCCGGCACTTTAGGACACCATCTGATATACCCCTAATTGGTATATATCCGACAAACGCCACCGTGATCGTTCGTCTCATTCGGTGGCAATCAAAGAATATGTCCCGGGATGAAGTTTGCAAGATGAAAACGTTGGTGACCATGCATCATATGGTGGGGAGTTCAGATGGAAGCTCTATTGCACCGAGAACACTTTCGTGTGGAAGGCCATGTCGTCGCCGCTACATGGCCTGTACAACTCAAGTACGGTACCTCAGCTCTTTGATTCTCAAAGAGAGAGCAAAGGAGGCGATGCGCTATTGTTGATTACCAAGATTTATTTTCCTATTTATGTGGTTAGCACGTAATAAGACATCTCATGATTGACTTTTAGCATACCAACTTAATTTTCCTTATACTCTTCTATTTTAATTATGTAATACTTTTGGGTATAGTTATCTTCTACACACACACTAAGGCCTAGTTTGGTAGGCCTCGTCGAGAAGAAATTACCAAATCAGAGAAACCAATAATAACAATGGGAAAATAGGTCATAATAATCATGAAAAAAAAGGTATGTATACAAAATCATCAAGGGATTATTAACAATCGGAAGTACTGAAAGAGAAAGGGTTCTAGAGTTCATTGTAAAGACGTAAAACACAGATTACGAACTTATCAGAACAGTGTAGTTTGGAAAAGGTACATTACAAGCAAGATTTGTAGTAAGGATACAAGAATTTAAAAGTCGTCACCAACCGATGTTTTTTGTAGCGCATTTTTTCCTGGTTGCAGCCAAACCACATCTACTACCGGTATTACTACTTAGTTTTAACCTTCTCAGCTTGATCAATTGCTATGGAGATCTTGCTCCAGCTCCTTCTGGCGATGATGAATGGGATCACGACCCATGGGCTGTATGTGCCGATGAAATATGCCCAGAAGTAGTATGGACTGGCTGAGAAGTTGAGGCCGTCCAAGTAGGCGGTAGCGAAGTAATACCAGTTGGCGGAAAGCTGACCGAGACACAAGGTGAACTGGAGTATATGGTTGTAGGATTTTCCGGATGCAATAGCATAGCTGCAACCCGCAAATTTGTGGTAAGATAAAATAAACCGTACGTATTACAAATTCAAACCGGAACAACCATGTACTTAATTTAATTTAATTTAATTATATATAGACACTTGATGACAAACTTGTACTAGACAACAAGAAATAACCTTGTCATATCTTGCAAATAAGTTAGCACTGAAAATGCTAAGACGAGACTATTGATCAGGCATCCAGAATAAGTCACTAGCTAGCAGTAGTGCTACTACCTTGTGTTGTTATATTTTGCGGTGGTAGGGATTTAATCTTGAAAACCAGAAAAAGTTACACAATTGTTTGTTTTCACATTTAATCACCGAACATGCATGTAGTGTTGATGTATTCAACCATAGCTACATTCTGGAAAGAACATCAAGTTGTAAAATCACACTGTTGTTACATTTTGTAAATCTGATAGCAATACTAAGTTGACGGAGCTTATTATAAATCTATAATACACATGACTTTTTGAAGTGCATTTAGGTGCATATCCGATTTTCAGTGATCGGGTCCTCAGATTTATGTGAAAAGAAGGGGTTACTACTCAAGTCAAAGATCCTAGCAAAAGTATGTACAAACTGAGCATCACTAACAATAAGTAAACTGGATATTTACAACAACATGGCCCACAAAGTCAGAAAATTCTGCTGTTTATCAAGGGTCACAAGGATCATATATAGACAAGACGAGGAGGAGACGATATATGATCCAGGGTCCTGCTCGCAGTGTACGTCTCCTCCTCGTCTTGTCTATATATGATCCTTGTGACCCTTGATAAACAGCAGAATTTTCTTACAATATATGATCCTTACAATATATGGATCAAATAGACAAGACGAGGAGGAGACGTACACTGCGAGCAGAGACGATGGATCATATATAGACAAGACGAGAAAATTCTGCTGTTTATCAAGGGTCCTGCAATAGTGCGTACAGAGACACGGCATATACTCCCTCCTCCGTTAATAAGTCTACTCTCCTTTTTCTGTCGGTCAAATGTATCAAAATTTGGCTAACATTATTGAGAAAATTAATAGTATTTATGGCATCAAATTAGTATCAATATATTTGTCTTTACATGAAGTTTCAAAATTTACTATTTTCTTATCACATATGTTGCTACAATTTCATATAAACTTGATTAAATTTTAATATTTTTTGACTAAGTGGAAAGCTAGATGTACACTTATTCGTTAATGGGGGGAGTATGTTCCAATATCTTCTCTCGATCGGATCTGAGAAATATGTAGGTACGTGCGTGCTGGAAAAGAAAATGAAGGAAAAAAGAAAAGGCAAATAAAAGGTACCTCTAATTTGGTTGGGGTACAGTCACCGGGAATAACAGTATGTAAGTTTGGTTGGCCTTTCTTTTTTCCTTCAAACTAGAGGTACCTTCAGACAGGTGCGTACATCTTCTTCATTGATCACGTGGTGGTGTTCGTATCATCGGCATGCTCGTGGTCTTGCTTGCCTCTTGGCGCTGACTGCAGGCGGCCCGGGTCGCCTTCTCCACTGCTGATCACAGTTCCTATGCTGCCTGCGAGGGAGATTGGGGTGGCCGGTTCCGTTGGGACGAATGGCGGTGTGGTGGCATGCTTGTCTCCATCGAACAAGGGCGAGGCACACTGGTCTTCTTCCATCCAAATTGCATGTATGCTTTCTTTCAGTGTCCTCAGTCGGGCTATCGACGGGTTCTGGATTTTGCCGCATTCGAAGTTGATGGATTGGCACATGAATTTTGGATTGGAAGTCATCCGGTCATGTGCACCTGCAACTATCAGCCTATGGGGCTTCAAGGGGCGCGTGTCGCAAGGCCCTGCTTTTCATTGGCACCATAGGACATGTCGACCTTTGATTTCCATGATGTTAGTGGTATCGGGGAATGTCAAGATGGTCTTGAGTTAAAGAATATAAGGGAGGTGGTGGGTCTCAGATGTGTTGAAGACATTGCTAATGTGTTGAAGACATTGCTTCACAAGAGGTGTGCGGGTATGGCCGAGAGACTATGTTCCTATCCGAGTCCTAGAAATGATGCTTCTGAGCATGGTGGTTGTTGTTTTGTAGCATCGAGCATGGAAAGTGGGGACGGCAGCACTAGGAAACTTCATTTTTTAGTGGTGGTCCTCGAGTATCGAGTCGTGTTTCCCAGGTTGAAAACCTTAATTCTAGCCTTTACTGCCTGTACGTCGCAATAACCTTGTTGAAAACATATTTTTGGGAACTCGGTCTTTCTCCAGGGCCAAAACGCGCTAGAAAAATCCTACCAAACCGTTCCCAAAACCGCTTATAGGAGCGTGTGTGGACAAGCTTCTGGAGCATGTGGCCTGGGCACGGTTCTGATAAGACCATATTTGCAACGTGTGTTCTGGCACACGCTTATAGTTTATGTGAGTACCAGCAACGACTACCCAAATATGCATGCTTATACTGAAGTTTTGGGATTTAAAAATATACAATAGCTACATAATTTATTTATTCATATATCACAAAACATAAGAGATAACATAAACATCAGTAATAACACATACCATCAGTCATAAGATGACACACAGAATAATATTTGACATTTCTATGAACAAATGAAGTATTGAACTAGAAATCTATGAAATTGCCTTACTACTTATTACTCCATACGTCTCAAATTAAGTGTCGCTCAAACGGATATATCTTGTATTTCAGTGCTAGATACATCAATTTAAGCGACACTTATTTTGGGGTGGAGGGAGTACTACCTAGCTCTCATCTTCTCTCACTATAGCCAACTCTAATCTAGATAGCTCTCGTCGTGCATGTAGAATTCAATGCGGATTCTTGGGTCTGGATTTGAGAATTCGAATTAGTTGAATACCTCCCCATGGTCAAGGAAGAACTTGCACTTCGTTGTGGTTTGTATCTCTTAGGTTTTGGTCAATTCTCCCCAAGGAGCGCACCGAAAAGGGTCTGTTCTACCTAATTGGTGGCAAGAACTACGTGGCAAAGGTGGGGCTTCAATAGGTTGCACAAGGTGATCTGAAATGTGTCGTGGGAAGTATCTCTTAACATGATCCGTGAAATCACATCTAGACCTGAATGGGATAGTCTGAGAAAAGAGAAGAATTAGACAATCAAGTGAACTAGTAGAAAAGAACATACAAATAGGAAAATGGTCGGATAGAAACAGTGCACATAATAAACCTTTAAGCATTAGAATTGAAGAACCAACATAAATATACAACACATTTTGGCATACAAATATATATTGTTTGTCCTTTAGACACACGCTGGAACTGATAACGCTCAAGAGTTGAATCATTGGCTAATAAAACTAAACTAACTTGATAATAATTCAAATCACAACACATGACGAATGAAAATATGCATACCGTTAGACTATGATACTCCTATGAGAGAACAACAAAATAACTTCATGTTCACGCACCCGAGGTAGCCACAATCATCACAGTAGTCCATTTTATGTAATTATAGTTCAGCATGCAAATTTTTCACATATTAACGCATGCATACACTACGGGACGCAAGCTAAACGCCGACGGCCAGACCTTGTCGGCGTATACCTGTTCCCGGTCGGCGTAGGGGTAGGCCCACGGTGGTTGTGGGCGTATGCCCCGTCGGCGTCTCCCTTTGTCAGCGTAGTCTAGAGGACGTTGGCGTATAAAACCCGTCGGCTTGAACTGGGCTACGTCGACGGGTCCCCGTCAGCGTATAGTTAGGCAAAAAATTTCGAATTTTTTTTTCAAAATTTTTCTACAATTTTTTATTTCGCTTGTTTAACCACTTAATCACACTATAGACACATTTATCTTTATGTCTAAGCATTTTTTATTTTAATCTAAATTACTCGTTTCTACTAACACCTCCCGATCGGTCACCCATCCTTAAATTGCTCCAACCACAACACGCTTAACTTAATAGTTCCTTCCCTGTGAGCTGCCTAGAACCAACGGATGGATTGCTAACAATAGTATCCAATCAATCCTATTAACCATTGAACCATCATGTCATAATTTTTTATTTTGTGAATTCAAACAATTATCTAAATTAAATATAATAACGAATAATAATCTTGAATTCAAATAATCTTGAATTTAAATAATAATTAACAATTTTTACTTTTCTATTTAATATTGAATAATTCATATCTATAAATTCGTAAATCGAAATTTGACAAATAATATGTCCATATCGATTAGAAAAATGAGAGAAATTCAAATATGACATCCATATAATATTCTTCATCATGTATAGAAGTTTACTAAGTGAGATGTTGAGTGTATGAGCTATGGTCATCCAACCAAATTAGGTGTCAAAACTAGGGTTCGTGGAGAAAACATGCCAAATTTGGGCACCAAATTAGCAAACCATGTTGGAATGTGCCAAGTTATGGAAAAGAGGAGCACAATTGTATTTCATACAAACATAGACCTAGGTTTTTAAAGTTGAAACCAAACAAAAGATTTCCTTTTCATTGTAAAAAAATCCATTTTCCAAGTGCAAAAAATGTTTGTTTTTGGTGCAGGACCAACCATAAATATGTTGCAAAACTTGGGAGATGCATTTTTTTGAAAATACTAGACCATGTTATATGCACAAATAACGAAAAAAAATTCCTATGAAAAGGTTTCCATGCACCTCTTTTGAAAAACAAAAGTTTCTGCCGATTGAGATGGAAACTGGTCAAATTTGAACTACAGGTATCTCATAGTTTGCTAATGATTTTTTTGACAAAAATCATTTTAGGTACACAACTAACTATTTCATCATAGATACATCAAGAGTTTCTGAATATTTAACCCCTAGCTACGAACGGTCATGCCCGCCGTCTTGACTTTTTCCTGAAACCGACTTAGAAAATTCAAAACAACCAAAAATGATGAAAGAGCTTCGCGTGGTGTAACTATATATGTAGTAGTATCCACCAAAAATAATAAATTTGGAATACGACAGTTGTGTTGAAAATATGTTCACAAAAATAAGCTATCTCCTCCAAACATTTTAGGGTTTCGGGCCAAATGACGGGTGTTATGATCAAATCGATGGCATAGTTTGTTTAAATGTTCCCATATTCCACACAAACATGCATATTGGAAGCAAGGACAATGTTGGCGTAGGAAGTTTTCCATTTCATTGAATAAAAAAAGCAAATTTTCCATTTTCCGAGTGTAAGAAATGGGTTTTTTGTAAAGGACCTACCACAAATATGTTGCAAAATTTGGAAGATGCATTTTTTGAAAATACTAGACCATGTTATGTGCAAAAATAAACAATTTGTTCCTATGAAATGGTTTCCATCTACCTCTTTTGAAAAACACAAGTTTCTGCCAATTCAGCGGGAAACTGGTCAAATTTGAACTACAAGTAGCTCATAGTTTGCTCATGATTTTGGCAAAAATCATTTTTAGGTACTGATACGTCGAAAACATATCTTCTTTTCCGAATACTTTTCTTATTGGTTTCCTCTAAACTAGTGTGTTTTGGATACAACTAACACGGATTAACGTTGTTTTTAGCAAAATTACTTCGGTGTCTTGTTTTTATGCAGAAAAATCAACTTTCGGGAAAATGCCCAGAAACGAGCCCATTGATGTTTTCACCCCGGAAGACCCCGGGAGCCAGAAGGGGGCCAGGAGAGGGGCCACAGGGTGGCCACACCCCCTGGCCGCGCCAGCATAGGGTGTGGGCCCCCAGAGCCCTCCTCGGACTCCCCTTTCGACTACAAGTAGCCTCCAACCCTAAAACGCGAGGGGGTTCGTCATATTCCACAGATACACAACAGTGCGCCGCCGCCGTCCCGAACCTCGATTCAGGGATCAGAAGTTCCTGTTCTAGCACCCTGCCGGGACAAGGAAGTGGACGAGATCATCGCCATCGTCATCACCAACGCCTCTCCATCGACCATCCATGTTTTCCCCATCCATGTGTGAGTAATTCCCTGCTGTAGGCTTAAGGGGATGGTAGGGATTGGATGCGATCGTTCATGTAATAATGCCGTGATTGTTAGGGCATAGTGCCTAGTGTCCTCTATTAGTGCTATTGACATTGTTGCAACTTGTTATGCTTAATGCTTGCCACTTTGGGACCGAGTGCCATGATCTCAGATCTGAACATGTTATTGAATCACGATGATAGTTATTGTTTCTTGAACATACCTGCAAGTTGTTTACACATATTGTTGTCCGGAACCCGAGGCCCCGAAGTGACAGAAATTGGGACAACCAGAGGGGGTGGCTGGAATATGAAGATCACATGTGCTCACTGAGTGTTAATGCTTTGCTCCGGTGTTCTATTAAAAGGAACACCTTAATTACCAGTAGTTCCCTTGAGGCCCCGCTGCCACGGGCTGGTAGGACAAAGGATGTTGTGCAAGTTCTCATTGCGAGCATGTACAACTATTTACGGAACACATGCCTATGGTTAGTTAGTGCTTGGATGTTTTATCATATTTATCTGCAATGCCCCTGACATGATCATTATTAGAACTTTCTTGTCCATGCAACGCCCGTTCATCCATCCCTATGCCTACAGTATTTAATCCGTTGTTTACTTCAATCATTAATGCTGCTGTTTTCATACTACTGCTGTTATTATTTCACTGCTGCTTCTATTATAAAACTCTTACTGCTGATAAAACCACTGCGAACAAAAGTACTTTCAAGTGCAGGTGAATTGACAACTCACTTGTGTCGAATCAATAAATTTAGGTTTTATTTCCCTCGAAGACTGTTGCGATCCCCTATACTTGTGGGTCATCAGGTACACAACTACCTATTTCATCATAGATAGAGCAAGTGTTTTTCAGTATTCAACCCCTAGGTATGAACGGTCATGCCCGCCGTCTTGACTTTTTCATGAAACCGGCTTATAAAGTTCCAGAAAATTCAAAACAAGACAAAATGATGCAAGACCTTCACGTGGTGTCATTATATATGTCCTTGTATCCACCAAAAATAATAAACTTAGAAGACAATAGTTGTGTTAAAAATGTGTTCACAAAAATAATCTATCTCCTCCGAACATTCTAGGGTTTCGGGCCAAATGAAGGGTGTTATGGCCAAATCCATGGCATAGTTTGTTTAAATGTGCCCATATTCCATAGAAACATGCATCTTGAAAGCACAGACAATGTTTATGGAGGAAGTTTTCCTTTTCATTGAATAAAAAACAATTTTCCATATTCCGAGTGTGAAAAATGGTTTTTTTTTTGTGAAGGACCTACCACAAATATGTTGTATAACTTGGGAGATGCATTTTTTTGAAAATACTAGGCCATGTTATATGCACAAATAACCAATTTTTTCCTATGAAAAGGTTTCCATCCACCTCTTTTGAAAAACACAAGTTTCTGCCGATTCAGCTGGAAACTGGTCAAATTTGAACTACATGTACCTCATAGTTTGCTTATGATTTTCGGGAAAAATAATTTTTCGGTACACAAGTACCTATTTCATCATAGATACACCAAGAGTTTCTCAATATTCAACCTCTTGCCCGACTGGAGAAAACCCAGCTTATAGGTCTACACCGGTAATCATTAACCCTTTCTTATTTGTTCTGTTCGTGCTCATGGAATTTTTTGAATAATGTAGCTTTAAAAATATGTATTATGATGTAGATATGTTTCTCCTTTTCGAAATGAGCTAAAGAACGTCGAAATCCGAGTTCGAATGCAAAAGTTATGCTCAAAATGGTTAGTAAGTCAAAAAAAAACTAGGATACGCCGATGGTTGCCGTCAGCGTAGGAAACAAAAAATAGGCTGACGGGGTTGCCGTCGGCGTAGCCCATTTTTATTATTATGGGTTAGCATGTTGGGTCTACGCCAACGATCCCGATATTTGGCCGTAGTGATATGTTCTTGCTAGTACATCTGAACAAAGCAACCATTACAATTATTATCCCGACTAAGGTAACAATCGAGTAAAAAACATAACAAAATATAGATTTCCTTATTAATAGCAAATATCTAGTCTTTCTAATCTTCAATCGGGTTTTAACCTACTTAATCTTGTGATCATGGATGATACGGGCAATATGCATATCTAATTCCCTATTTTCTTCTTCAAGTCTATTCACAATTTTTTCAATATAAATTTTTATTTTTCAACTAGATCTAACTTCTTTATAAATATTTGCACCTCGGTTTTCAAATCGGTTCACATATGCAATCCTAAATAAGCCTAACTAAGTCAGATTGCATCGTTATAATTTTTACTAAACATGAAATGAAAAAATAAGTCATAAAAGATAATTTAGTGAGTCTCATTGGTAGACGACAAAAATAAAAACCATCATATACAGGCACACTAGAATAGAAGATTATTGCTATAAGAAATAAAATAGGTTTTCATATAACTAAATCACTAAAGACGAAATCATTACACTGGAGGACTAAATGTTAAAGTAAATATCCAACAATAGCAAATACAAATGTGTTTCCAAGTACCTAAGTGACTATAGTACGATATCATTACACTAAAGCACTAAATCTTAACCTATAAATCTTAACTTAAATCTCCAACAATAGGAAATACAAATATGAGTCATGTACAACAATGGAAAGTCCAAATGTAACAATGGGAGATTACTTTCCAAACTTAATGGAACATGGTAAGAGGAGAGAGTACCTCCTCGGGGGGAGCTGCATCGGCGGAGCAAGGAGGATGTGAGTGGCGAAGTCGGTGAGTGGTCGAGGGCGGTACTGGTGTATGTTCCTATAAAGGCATTGATCATGGATGAGATGGGCAACATGCATATCTAATTCCCTATTTTCTTCTTCATGTCTATTCACAATTTTTTCAATATAAATTTTTATTTTTCAACTGGATCTAACTTCTTGATAAATATTTGCAACTCGGTTTTCACATCGGTTCACATATGCAATCCTAAATAAGCCTAACTAAGTCAGATTGCATCATTATAATTTTTACTAAACATGAAATGAAAAAATAAGTCATAAAAGATAATTTAGTGAGTCTCATTGGTAGACAACGAAAATCAAAACCATCATATACAGGCACACTAGAATAGAAGATTATTGCTATAAGAAATAAAATGGGTTTTCATATAACTAAATAACTAAAAGAGGAAATCATTACACTGGAGGACTAAATATTAACATAAATATGCAACAATAGCAAATACAAATGTGTTTCTAGGTACCTAAGTGACTATAGTAGGATATCATTACACTAAAGCACTAAATCTTAACCTATAAATCTTAACTTAAATCTCCAACAATAGGAAATACAAATATGATTCATGTACAACAATGGGAAGTCCAAATGTAGCAATGGGAGATTACTTTCGAAACATAATGGAACATGGTAAGAGGAGAGAGTACCTCCTCGGGGGAGCTGCATCGGCGGAGAAAGGAGGATGTGAGTGGCGAAGTCGATGAGTGGTCGAGGGCGGTACTGGTGTATGTTGCAGAATTTAAAATTTCTTCCCTACGTAACAACAAAGATCACTATGAAGATAAAAGACTCGTTCCTATAAATGCATTGATCCGTATAACGATTCACGAGGAAAGCAGAATCGATGTTGTCGTAGAAGAGTTCTGAATCATTGTAGAACCTCACAACTTGGCCTAGTTGCAACGATGTCGCTAAGTTTCCCTTGTAAAGAATCACACATGTAATCCCTCCTATAGTATACACGCGTACGCTCGTGTCAACACGCCAGTGCTACCTGGTGAGTCATGATCCTGATCAATGCATGTATAAGCATACCTCGTTATATGTATAGTGATCTTGGTGGTTACGTGTAGATGATGCGAATCTCGATATAAGGATTGTATAGAAACCATACCTTTTTTGGGCAAGCAAATATCAACAGGAAAACAAGAAATTTAAATCCAAAGCTTGGTGAGCATGTAGTACATTCTTTATAAAATATCAAATAGATGGCAAAGAGGCTTTATAAGAAAAAAAAATACTTTTTGATGGAGCGCTGATCCTAGCATCCAGGTTATTTCGGATGTGAAACAGATAAACAACCAGTCGACATGGAAGGCGTATCCACAAATTCAAGATTTACAACCCAGTCAACATATGTCACAAACATGTAAATAGAAAATCTAAAAAATTGTTCTTTAGTGTACTAAAGAGCGTTTATTTAGAAGAAATGTGACACTCTAGAATTTGCTGGCAATGAAAAAACACTAGTAGAAAAGGGCCTATAGCCCCGGGTCGTAACATGTTTTAGTCCCGATTTCAATTTGGGACTAGACAATCGGGACTATAGCCCCCCCTTTTGTCCCGGTGAGCCACAAACCGGAACTAAAGGCCCTCCACGTGGCCACGCCCAGCGCTGCGGGCTAGAGGACATTTAGTCCCGTGTGGTAATAAGATCCGAGACTAAAGATTTTTGTGATTTTTTTTCTTTTATTTTCTTTTTGGGATTTTAGTTTTCATTTAGTATTTATTATTTATAAGTCTAATCATTCTACTTTAGTCTCAATTATTTTGAACTCCAATCATTCTCCTTTAATCTCAATTATTTTTGAACTCTAATCATTCTCCTTTCATTCTCTAATGACACTTCCAGGTTGGTCACCCATCCTCGGACTACTCCTATCTCAGCATGCTTAACTTTTTAGTTCCTTCCCTCTCAGCTTCCAAGAAAAAAAAATTTGTTTTACTCACAATAGTATGTTGTCAATCATGTTAAACCTTGAACTACGATCTCACACGTCTTTATTTCTTGAATCCAAACAAATATTTAGTTAAAAACAATAAACAAGTAATAATATCTTGAATTTAAATAATAATTTTATTTGCCTCTCCATTTAATATTGAATAATTCGTATAACAAATCCGTAAATTGAAAATTGACAAATAATATGTCTAAATCGATTAGAAAAATGGGACAAGTTCAAATATGACTTCCAAATCCGTAAATCAAAAATTGAAAAATAATATGTCTAAAAGTGGGGGTAATTATATGACTAAAGTTTCCCGAGGAAACATGCAAAATAATTAAGGTGTACTATTAATTAATTCATAACTAGTGATTCTAAATTCAATTTCCCATGTTTATGAACTAAAAACATGGAAACACGTTGGGATCTTGTCTCTATGGTCAAAGGTTGCCATCCAATTGGTATGATAATTCTAAATAAATTATTTCCAGAATTTACTATATATATGTTAAATTACTCCAATTTGTATTATAATTCTAAATCAATTAATTTGGAACAATAGGTATGAGAGTACACATGTTTTACTAGTGAAATGTAAAATTAGACAGTGCTACACAATATGGTCAAGGGCTTCTCAACAAGTTAGGATATTGTTTATACCAGCTCTTAAATTGCATTTACAAATTCGAATGACATGATGCTAAAAATGAAGCACATATATCACAATTGCTTCAGTACTCTTGCTCCAATCATACTTAAACTGGAAAATAATTAATAGAAATAATAGTTTGGATATCCATTACATAATAGTACTACATAAAGTATCCCCAAGGCAATATATAACAAAAGTAGAATGTGAGTATGGTTTAGATAACTCGGCGAGGATCAACTTCTCGGCGAGGTCACACTACTCGCGTGAGGAGAGACCCAAAAGCAGTACATAATAATAGAGACGTAGACACCCATCTACTCGTCCTCCGAAGAATAATCCCAAGCAGGAGACCGGGGCACTAGGTGACATCACTCATAGTAGAGGATGCTAATCATGCGGTACAACTCGAATGAAACGCATGCATCTTTTGCTGCATACTCAATATTGATCTAGTAAAGCGGGGTCTTCTCCTAGAAGTTGAGCTGATTCTTATGGGAATTTTTTCTTCATATCAACGTACACTCGTCGATCAAGGTGGCTGCCATAATAGCCATTGAATTTTTTGGATGCTCAATCCTGAACAAGTCTTGGAGATCAATGTGGACATCAGCTGGTATCTCAATACCCCAGGTACACATCATCTTGATCTTGTCATTCGTTATATCAACGCTAGCAAAAGGCATGCCGCTGTTGACAAGGAAATACATGAGTAATGGATAGTGTTTGTCACTACTGCAACAACAAAAATGGAACAAACGTTAAATACCACTCCAACAAGAATATATTTTTTAATGCAATAACAAATAGAACATATGGAACAAATTAAATACCGCTGCAGGAAGTATATTTTTTCAATGCAACAATAAATAGAACAAATGGAGCAAAATGAGTAACTTTCCTATCCTATACAAATGGAATGTTCTCCTATGAATCAAAGACGAGGGATTTCTCTCCCCATAGGATTCATATATGTTGCTACCCTATGCGATTTTCCTATCATATATGAATCAAAAGAAGTTCTCTTTCCCATAGGATTCAAATGGACATATGTGTTGCTATCCTATGAAATTTTCCTATCATATATATATGAATCAAAAGAAACTCTTTCTCATATAGGATTCAAATGAACATGTTGCTATTCTATGCAATTTTCCTATCCTATATGAACCTAAAGAAGTCTTTCCAATAGATTCAAATGGACATGTTGCTATCTTATTAGCTTGCCCATAGGAAGACCATAGTCGAGACATCATACTAGAATTCATAGGCGGGGGTGCGATGAGCCTACTAGTAGAACCATGGGGGACGTGGTAGTACGATAAATGAGAACACCAAGTTTACCCAGGTTCGGTACGACGCAACTAGGCGGCGTTCCGACTCCTGCAATCTCACTAAATCAGGGTTGAAGCCTGAAGTATGCAAAGTAGAATGTGAGTATGGTTTAGATAACTCGGCGAGGATCAACTTCTCAGGCCAGTTGGCTTCTAGATAATTGTTGTCTATGTTTTGTTCCTCCGCCTGGCTTTGTACAGATAGCCAGATTAGGGCTTACAGAGAGGAAAACTAGAAGACTACGAAAGTATCTAACTTGGAAAGTAAGGAATCCGTCTTCTCCTCCAAGCCGCACCACTTTGGGCCGTGGTCTAGGTTCTTCTAGAATCTGGCTTCGTGCGCATCAGCTTACTGGGCCGCCCAGTGGATTATGATCCATTACCAACGGGCCACCCTGGTAATCCGGCTCTTAGGCCAATGCCGGACATACCCCTAACCGGTATATATCCGAAGTAGCCCCCAAGAAGGATAAGACTTCACTCTGCTACTCTTCGTGTATTAGCATTCCTTCAGAGAAATGTCGGTGTTTTTGTCTTGATTCTTCTTTTTCCCGAATTTTTTAACTCAAAACTCGGATTTTATCAAAGTCCGGCTTTTCTTCCACGAGCCTTCGCGGAGAAAGAACCTCGTGACATCAGCAATGAAATCCTGCTGACGTCACGGACATTTGGGTTCAGTCAAAACACTGAAACGTATCTTCTGACGGATTTCACGGGAAACGAGGAGATAGCAATTATCACCCCGTCCCCTCATTTCCCAGAAATTTCGGGCGTAACACGCGTCGCGCATCGAACAGTCAAAATAGCTGTTGGAGCTAATTTCCACACATCTGGCTATAAATAGCCGTCTCAGGTGCTCCGGATGCTCTTCCGCTTGTTCTTCTTCATCAAGAACACTTAGATCCCCAGCGCCCAGAGCCCCAGTTCGAGAGCACGCGGAAACCGCGAGACCGAGCCCCCGAGCCTTTCCCCGGAGAGATCATCGGAGGAACCAATTCGCGACTGCGGCGCCAAGAAATGGCAACCGGAGACTCACCCCGCGCCTCTGACTCGGCGACCTCCACGGTCGACATCGAAGATATCATCAATGATGTTGACCCCCTCCTCGACTCCCTGCCTCGCACCGATGCGAACGTGACGGAGGGGGCCGTCAGCGAGCCGGCCCGCCGGGATCTTCCACCCGTGGCCGGGAACACGCCGGCGACAACATCCAATGCTCCTCCTCCGCCTCCCTTCTCCGAGCCCGCGGATGAAAACACTACTCACGGCGGCGAGGAGGTTGCCGCTTCGCCGCCGCCGGAGGTGAAGACGAAGGGGAGGAAAACGCCGGGCATTGGAGCCACTGTAACGTGGTTCCTTCCCTCCTTCCGGCATTGGAGAAGGAGGGGTTCGTGGTCAAAGACAAATGACGGGTGAACGAGGACGACATCGAGCCTTCTCCGCAACCCGGCGAGCGGGTTCTTATGGCCTCCCATATCAATCGAGGTATGTGATTCCCACCTTCCGACTTCTTTTGCCAGATTCTAGACCACTACAAAATCCAGCCACATAATTCAGTCGCCCAACTCCATTCTGTATTTAGCCGGGTTCCAGGCCCTCTTCGAGGGTTATCTAGGGTTAGAACCCCGCCTAGATTTCTGGCAATATTGTTTCGGCGTTAAACACAACCCTTCTGAGGGTGCCCTTCCGACATGCGGGACTATCTCCTTTACCCTCCGTAGGTTTAGGGATGATTGGTTTCCGAAAATCAAGACATCCGAGTCCATCAAATTTTGAACGGGCTCTTTCTTTTATCACGCAGATGTCCCGTTTCCTGGAAAGAAAACATGCATTCCGCCTTTTGTCAATTCCGCGGCCACGCCCCTAGATTACTGGGCGTTGGACGCGGTCCAGACTCTGCCTACAGATCTGATGAGGATCAAGAGGCGAATTGCCAAACTTGTTTCTTCCACACCTCCGCTAACCGGCATGGATACAATCCTTTGCTGGTTCGGAAGGCGGATCCAGCCCTTGTCTTATCGCGGAAAATCGCTTATGTGTGAATACACAGGCCCGAACGATGCAATGAGGGCGACGAAGAAAGCGTTGTTGAAGAAAGATTTCAAGAAACGTGTGAACCAGCTAGTTTTTACTCGTGATCAATACGAGGAGAGTCGGAAAATGTATCACGCAGAAAACCCCACTCCAAAGGTATGGTTCTATCTTTTTTGGGAATTTTCTTGAATCTTCTTTTCTTCTTTTTTCTCGGATGTTTTCTAGATATTAACCCGGACTTTGCTTGTTTTGTCAACTTCTTGAACATTCTGAAGCTAACCTTGCCACCGATGAGGAGTTGGATGCACGTAGTGCTAACTTCCAATCTGGAGGACGGAAGCGCAAGAAGCCATCCTCCACCGCGGATGTCATCGACCTTGATGGCGTTGCCGTTGCTACTTCTAGGTAAAAACCCGGGTTTTTTACATTTCTATGCTTTTTATTGACTATTTCTCGGAATCTCATTTCTCGGATTTTCTTTTCGTTTCTAGCCTTGCCCCTACCAATTTGAAGGGAAAGGTCCAGAAGAAGCACAAAGCTGCAACGTACAGAGGATTGAAGCCATCTCCTGCCGCTGCGCCAGATACTCTGACATCGGCTGGGGAAGAAAATCCGGCTTCTAGGGAAGGAGAGTATCCCCTACAGTCCAACCAGCCCATTGCATCCAAATCGGATGCGAGAGAAAGGGCGGTGCCGGAAGAGGCTGGGCCTTCCAATGTTCCCAAGGAAGAGCCCATCCCAAACTTTGACAACGACTTTAAGGTAAAGCAAGAAGACTGTTTTTACGAACACGGATATATTCATCCGTGGGCGACAAAACACTCTGCCCACGCTCCCTTAATCTATCCTTGGCCACAAGGCAGTCTTATTGTGAGCAATAATTACGTCTTCTCGCTTCGCAGGTCATACAAGACGACATCCACCATATAGGAATAACCTTTGCAGAATATGTTAAGGAATTTTCGAGAACATTGCAGGCTTGCAAAGGATGAGCCAGGTAAACACTCCTAGCCCCGAAGTATTAAGTCAAAAGTATTCTTTCGGTTTTTGGCTTAATAATTTTCTTGCCTGCTTATTTTTTGACTAAGCAACTTTTCCTTTATCTATGTTTCAGCAAACTGGCGAGACCATAAACATGGAAGTTATGAACAAGCTTACCATTAAGAACAAGGAGGTTAAATATCTCCTTGGCATTCTTAATGATAAAGACTCGTAGTTGGCTTCTGTTCATCAACAGTTAAAGGAATCAACAGGTAAATATTTTTCCTACTCGCATTGCTATTTTATGAAAAATTTCTAAGTAATTTTCCGAGTTTCAAAATCTCCATTTTCCTTTCTTTTCAGCTTCTTTGGCGAAAGCCAAACAAATTGCTAAAGATGACGGCAATGCCGAGAACCTCCGCAAGGAAAACTCGGAGCTTTACAAGATGACTGTAAAGCTTCAGAAGGACTTGGAGTCCAACCAACTGGCTGTTGGAATTGCCGAGTCCCATGCTTCTTCTCAAGCTGAGAAAGATGCAGCGACTATACAGGACTTGGAGAATGCTCTCAACCAATGCCTTGAAGAAGGCATTGAGATGGACAAGATTCTCGGTAAGTTTAACTCCTTTTACCGAGTTTTTTCCTTATACCTTTTACAGTATGTTTCTTTTTTCTCCTTCTGTGATTTTCTAACTTTTTGTTGTTATTTTTAACAGAAGGGAACCCCTTGCTTACCCGGATTGGTGGAATCCGGGCTTTCGGGAAGATCTTCTCTGCCTTGAAGACTGCCGGGATGCTACTTATTAACAAGTACATTCCCGACAAAGCTGAAGAGTTCTCGGAAGTAAGCAAGCTTCCGGAGGCGATAGAGGAGGTGGCAAACCAGAAGGAGTCCTGGTTCCGCTCTGCTCCTCGTGGTGGTGTGTGCATGGCCCTTGGGCTGATGCGTATGCACTATACCACCGCGAAATCCTGGCGTGTCGCGACCGGTATCCCTCAAGGGTACACGGCCGGAAGCGTAGAGAGCCGACATTTTTGAGTCTGTCAAGGGGCATGCCACCAAGATAGCTCAAATGGTGTCAATCTCAACCTTCTACCCGGAGGAAGAGATTCCGGCAACTCCTGAGAACACCAGTGACAGCGACGAGGAGGACTCAGAGTCTAAGGAGGCCGCCTAATTCCTGACTAGCTGTCCGAGAACAAATAGAAGCATTACTATTCTTCAAATGTAATATCAATTGTGATGCTATCTACCTTTTGTATAAACAAGTATTCCCCCTTTTGCAGTAAAATTTAAATCTTTGCATGTTTTTCTGGGTTATAATTCCTTTTCCTTCTAAGTTCTGTGGCTTGTATGTTTTAACTGTCCTCAGTGTTGAAATGGCTCAATAGTACCGAATCTTCATGCCAAGTGACTGGGTTCAAGCCTATTAGTCGAAACTCGGAACCATGGATTGTACTTAGACATTTTTACTTACTAATTCCAGTGACCCAACACACAAACAATCAGATAGTACTTAGGAAAAAGTAAGGAATATTGAAAAAGTATGAAACTCAGGCATGCAGGCACAATCTGGGTTTCCTTAAGCCTCCTTAGGCTAGAAAAGCATTCAGTTTTATAACTCCGAGCACGCAGGCAAAATTCGGGTTAACATTGAAGCAATTTGAAACATTATTGGGAAATAGATAAGACGGTACTATGCTTTGAACAATAATATCAAGGGAAACAAAAAATTCATGAATGCCAAAAAATTTATTTCATGATTTCAAAGATGTTTACATAGAATTTGAACTAAGTGTAAAAGGGACGTAACTGCTGGATGCTCCAGGGTCTCTTTGTCTCTCCCAGTTCTACATATATCTTTCACTTTCTCATGCGATTCGGATTTTTAGGATCATCTTCTGTATCTCGAATATCTACAAGGTAATAAGATCCATTTTTCATAGCCTTGCTGATAACAAATGGTCCTTCCCAAACTGGGCTAATTTGTGCTTCTTTTCCTGCACCAATCTTAGCACCAAGTCACCTTCTTTGAAAGAACAGTGTTTAATTTCCCGACTATGAGAACGTCATAATCCTTGATGAAAAATGGCGGATAATTGTAGCAAAAGCTCTCGTTCTTCTTCTAAGAGATCAACGGCATCCTGTCGTGCGTTTTCGGCATCCGAGTCTTCGTATGCTAGCACTCTTGGGCTATCATGCAGCATGTCCGTCGGAGGCACTGCTTCTGCACCATAAACGAAGAAAAACAGCGTTTGCCCTGTTGATCTATTTGGCGTCGTTCGAATACTCCAAAGCACATAAGGTAATTCTTCTACCCATACTCCAGCTGCTCTATGAAGAGGAGATTCGAGTCTTGGGCTTATTCCTTGCAGGATAGAACTATTCATTCGTTCAACCTGTCCATTGGATTGTGGGTGTGTCACAGATGCAAGATCTAGGCGAATTCCCGTTTGTCGGCAATATTTTGCCAACTCTCCAATAGAGAAATTTGTTCCGTTGTCCGTGATTATGTTGTGTGGGACGTCTATGTCAATGATGAAATTCCTGGCAGTCGCACTGACAACTTTTTTGATGGGTTTCGCGTCCACCCACTTGGTGTACTTATCTACTTCAACTAGTAGATGTGTAAGTCCGCCTCTTGCAGTTTTGAATGGTCCCATCATATCTAGCCCCCAGACCGCAAATGACCATGTTATAGGGATAGTTTTGAGAGCTTGAGCTGGCATATTCGTTTACTTGCGCGAATGACTATGTGCCCTCAGACCGCAAATGACTATGTGCTATGTATCTGCCTTGGCTGTAAGACAAAGAAAAACCTGCGCGGAATGCTTTTCTAACTATGCTTTTTGATTGAGTATGATGTCCGCAATCTCCTTCATGGATTTTTTGCAAGATTTCTCTTCCTTCTTCTGGCGAAATACATCGCTGAAAAATTCCGATAGTACTGCGTTTATACAGACAACAATTGATTACCGAGTATCCTTTGCATCGGCGTTGTATCAGCCTTTGCAAGAGTTTTTCTGCTCCATCCGGGAACTTCTGATCGACTAAGAAGTTTAAATATGGAATTTTCCAAACCGGGTTAACAAGCAGAACTTCAATTGACTCGGAAACGAGAGGATAATCAACATCTCCGCCTTTGATCGATGGTTCATGCAAATGTTGGATAAACACACCAGGAGGTAGGGTTTTCACTCTTTTCGAGCCCATGCGGGCTAATGCATCCACGTTCCAATTATCTTCCCTTTTTATATGAAGTACTTCAAATCCTAGGAAGCAGATGGCAAACTCGTCCACAGTTCTTCGATATTCGGCCATAATGGGGCTTTTGGCCTCTCATGTTTGGTTTAGCTGATGTTGCACCAAATCCGAGTCACCATAATAAAGTATACGCTTGATGTCTATCTCCTTTGCAATATGCAAGCCCATGAAGCAAAGCTTCGTATTCTGCCATGTTGTTGATGGAGTTCAAGTGTATTTGTAATACATACTCCATTGTGTCACCCTTTGGAGATTGAATCACTACACCAGCTCCAGCGCCGTCTTTCATTTTGGATCCGTCAAAATACATGATCCAATATTCCGACTCCGGCATTGGTGTGTTTTCCATTGCTTCTGTCCAATCAGCGACAAAATCTGCCAACACCTGGGATTTAATTGCCGTCCGGGGTTGGTACTTAACATCGAACGCAGCGAGCTCAATTCCCCATTTGGCGACTCGGCCTGTTGCGTCCGTATTGTTTATAATATCCCCTAGTGGTGCTTTGCTTATCACTGTTATGGAATGTCAATGGAAATAATGACGGAGTTTTCGAGATGCAAAAAACACGCCATATGGCAGTTTTTGATAATGTCGGTACCTTTGTTTGACTCGAGAAATACCTCGCTAATGTAATACACCGGATGTTGATCTGGTATACCGTGTTCATCTTTCCGTCTTTCCACGATTATCACTGCACTGATAACCCTATTTGTTGCTGTTAGATATAGTAACATGGGTTCTTCGTCTTTTGGGGATGCCAAAATTGGAGCTTTCATCAAGGTTTCTTTCAGCTAGGTTAATGCTTTTTCCGCTTCTTCTGTCCATTCAAATTTGTCGATTTCTTCAACAGTTTGTATAATGGCAGAAGTTTGTCACCTAGCCGTCTTATAAACCTGATAATGGCGGCTGCATGGCCCGTCAGTCTTTGGACATCTTTTAGGCACGTAGGCCTTGTGATGTGCAAGATTGCCTGGATCTTTTTCGGGTTTACTTCTATTCCTCTGTGAGAAACGATAAAACCCAGAAGCTTTCTTGAGGGAACCCCGAATAAGCACTTTTATGGATTCAACTTCATCTTATAAGTGCGCAAATTTTCGAAGGTTTCTCGTAGATCTTCAAGGAGTGTATCCTTTTCCTTGGAAACTACGGCAATGTCATCCACATAAACATGGACATGTTTGCCGATTTGACTATGCAAGCATCTTTGCATGCAACGCTGGTAAGTTGCACCGGCGTTCTTCAAGCCAAAAGGCATGGTTATGTAATAGCATGTTCCATACGAGGTTATGAAGGAAGTTTTTATTTGGTCTTACTCCTTCATACGTATTTGATGGTACCCGGAATAAGTATCCAAAAAGCATAAAAGCTCAGAGCCAGCAGTGACACCTATTATTTGATCGATTCGCGGTAACGCGAATCTATCTTTTGGACACAATTTGTTCAAGCCATTGTAATCTATACACATCCTAAGAACAACAATGTCTTTATTCGGGACTAATACTGGGTTCGCAGACCAATCAGTATGTATAACTTCCCGGATAAAGTCCGCAGCTAAAAGTCGGATAATTTCCTTGCCTATAACCTTCCGTCTTCTTCCGTCGAAACGACGGAGACCTTGTTTGATGGATTTTGATCCTGGTATTACTTTGAGTTGGTGCTTAGCAAGTTCCCTGGGCACACCTGGCATATCTGCAGGACACCAGGCAAAAATGTCCCAGTTGTCATGAAGGAACTTAATGAGCGCGCTTTCCTATTTGTCGGTCATCTCAGTCCCCACTACGACAAACTTTGTCGGATCTTTGGGATCTAGGATAACCTGTCTTTTATTCTGCGAGGCTTTGAAACTGTCTGTCGGCTTCCGGCTTTCTTTTCGTGCTGGCATTTCCGTCGGCGAAACTTCTTTAGCTAGCTCCTTTAATTCTTCCTTCCGGATCACCTGTTCGGCACAAAGGGCATTTCCTTTCTTCAGCTCGTTCGCCAATTTGCAGTCCCCAGTTATGATGATTACTCCTCCTTTTGGCCCTGGCATTTTCAGCTTGTTATAAATATAATATGATCTTGCCATGAATTTGGCGAAAGCCGGACATCCGAGTATTGCGTGATAAACACTCTCGAACGGCACCACCTCGAACGAGATATTTTCCTGGCGGAAGTGTTCTCTTGTTCTAAAGGTTATGTCTAGGGAAATTTCTCCTAGAGATTGTGCTTGTCTGCTAGGAACAATACCATGAAAACGTATGTTACTATGCCTGAGCTGGGTCTCGGAAATGTGTAGCTGCTTCAATGTACTCAAGTACATGATCTTGATACTAGATCCTCCATCCATCATCACTCTTTTGAGCCTAGTGTTTTGAACAATAGGGCTTACGACCAAAGCGTGCGTGCCGGGTTCTGGGATGTTTCCGGGATGATCTGACTAATCCCAGGTGATTGGCGTATTTGAATACTTCAAGTACTTTAGTGTTGGAGGTACAACCGCGTTGATTTCCCGAATTGTTCTTTCTGCATGTTTCGCTGAGGGAGTTTCCAGGAAAGTTAGGTTACATTCTCCTTCAACTCTCGAGAATTTTGGCTCGCCCTTCCGCTGCTGTTCCTGGATTTTGTCATCAGTGTCCGGCTCACTTGCTTCTTTTTCAACTTTTGGCTTTTGCTTGTTGAATTTCCTCTTGTAATTCTTTCCCTTATTCCCGGATCCTCCAGTTCCCTTCATGTGCTTGTTGAGGGGGCACTGCGCATTTGTATGGGTAGGCTTCCCAAATTGCGAATGGTGGACACAGTTTTCCGACTTTATCTTTTCTCACTCTTCTTAAGAATAGGAGGTTGGATCTGCGCTTCTTTCTTTCCATTTGCTGCCATTATCCCTTCCAAAGCTAAAGTTTGCTTCTTTGGGTTTTGGCTGTGCCTCTAGAGTAGCCTTGTTTTCATAATGGGGTGTCTTTTTGGCCTGAGCCAAAGCATCAATATTTCCATCCCTTGCTCTGATATCATCTTCAGCCGCTGCATGCTCATTGGCGGTGGTAAGCATAGATCCGAGATCTTTGTGCTCTTGCGAACCAACCATGAACGGTACAAGACCGGGTTTCATGCCTTTGATGAAAGCATGCATTGCTTGTACATCACTTACACCAGAGAAACTATTCTTCATTGTTGTCCATCTTGAGATAAAGTCAACATACGACTCATCCTCATATTGGACACCACGGTTCAGCTGTTTTCTATTCTTAGGACGTTTGTACGTGCCCCAAAAGTGTTGAGCGAATACTTTCGCCATGTCTTCCCAGCTGTCCACTGTCCTTGACGGTAACCCATTGATCCAATCTCTGGCTCCGTCCAATAACATCAGGGTAAGAAACTTCACAGCCTCCAAATCCGTCCCTTTGTTAATCTGGACGGCAGTATAGTAATCTGAAAGTCATGTATCCTGGTTAGTGCTTCCGATATACTTCTGATAAGTTGGACCAATTTTGGCGAAGCCAGAATGTAGACTGATTCTTCGGATCCTGTCAGTGAAACACTTAGGTCCAAAATATAGATCGTCTCTTTCCGCTTTATTAGCGTGAGCGGAGTATCTTCCGGTTGAATGGACAAAAGAGAATCTGCTTTTTTCTGGCCCATTGTTGCGCGAATGCGCTCTTCCGGGATTATCTTTGCTTCTTCTTTTGTCGTATCCTTTGGAATAAGGTGGAGTTCTACTCCTTGGCCTTTCTTTATTCCTTGAAGGAGTACAGGATCTCTCACGCCTATGAGGATTGTCATATCTTCCAGCTTTATCAGCTGGGCGTCCCTCCCGTTCTTTGTGATCACGGGGATTATTTCCGTCTTTCGGCATATGGGATCCTGTTCTCGACGCTGCATCCTTATTATCCGAGATTTTCTTGTCCTTTTAGGATCTCCCTTCTTTTCCTTAGAATCGTCTGAATCTCCAGGTTCACCAGGTTCAAGTGCTCCAGCGGCACATGTGGCAGTTTTGCATAGGGCCGAGTCGTCGTGCAAATTCCCTGATCTTTCATGTGCTCGCTGTTGCTGTTGTAGTGCCTTTCCTAGGAAAGCATACACTCCCTGACGTTTTTCGTCATTGGAGTACATACCATCGTTAAGGATGGCGAAAGCGGCTTCCGCGTTTTTGGCTGTCGGTTTTGTATATGCGTTCGCCCTTAGCATTTGTGTTGTTAACCTGACTTTGCCAAGAAGAGTTTTCGAACCTTTTTCCTGCTGGCAGTTCATCCGGTTTTGCAATTCGGGTAACCGTATAGGTTTATTGCCAGATCTATTCCTTCTTTCGTATTCCTCTATCTCCTCCAGCTATAACTTAATGTCAGCCTGGGTTTTCATGAGGCTTTCCCGAGTACGGAATAGATGTTGTTGTTGCCGCTGTATAGCTTGTCTCCTGGATTCCAGCACTTCCAGGGGTTCGTCTCGTCCCACTGGGGTTTGAATTAGATCAATTTCGTCCTGTTGCGACATTTGTGGAACATGGACTTCTTTCTTTTTCTTCTCCGCGGGTTTGACTCCGCTTCCTCCTCCTACTTCTAGGTTTCGGTTGGCAATATCTGCCAGCTTTTTCTTCTGGAGTTTATATTGGAGTTTCTTGGCAGTCTTCTTTTTCGTTTTGGAAGAGGGGGGTTTCTTGCCAGGTTCTTCCTCTGTCAATTCTTTGACATCGGGGTAAGTTGGAATGGCTTCACCATCCTCTCGTTCCTCTTCTGGCGGAGGTGTTTTGGGGTCTTCATCATCTTCGGCATCCGGCTTTTCCGTCGGTTTTGCCATAAGGACTTCATGAAAGCTTCCCTGTATAGATTTAACCCTTCTCTCGAGAGTGTCTTCATCTTCATCTTCGAAATCTATGTCTTCAGATCTGGGTTCTGACTCCAATCTTGCTTCTATGGCAGCTAGTACGGAGTCGGCTTCCGAGTTCGTCGTTTCACTCACAGGTGTCAGATCTTCCATTTGTTCTGTGGGATGATGCTTTTATGCTTCTTCCACGTGATTAGTTTCTTCCGTGTTATCCGCGATCTCGGATTGCACCATGCCAATAAAGTTAGATCTGATTGCGGGCATCTTCGGAGAGGCGGCAATTTCAGCACTGTTTTCGCGATTTGAGCAGAATCCGGTATCATAGTTTTCCTCAATTGGGTATAGAGCGGGTGGGATAAGTTTACTTCCACCACAGAATCCCATTGCTTCTGCTGTTAATCCGATAAAAATATTTGTAGATCCAATCAATAAAACGCAGGCACTTACCAGGTGATTCTGTGCCGGCATGTACGATCCGTTGTCGAGGAAGCGTCCGACGTCGCCGTCGAATTTCAGGCTTCGTACAGTTATTGTACTGCCAATTCCGCGGAGTATTCCCGATCGAAACGTAACTCCTGACGCCGCGAGCCCCACGGTGGGCGCCAACTGTCGAGACATCGTAGTAGAGTTCATAGACGGGGGTGCCATGAGCCTACTAGTAGAACCGCGGGGGGACGTGGTAGTACGACAAATGAGGACACCAAGTTTACCCATGTTCGGTACGACGCAACTAGGCGGCGTTACTACTCCTGCAATCTCACTAAATCAGGGCTGAAGCCTAAAGTATACAAAGTACAATGTGAGTATGGTTTAGCTAACTCGGCGAGGATCAACTTCTTGGCGTGTTGGCTTCTAGCTAATTGTCGTCTATGTTTATTGCTCCCGTCTGGCTTTATACAGATAGCCAGATTAGGGCTTACAGATAGGAAACCTAGAAGACTACGGAAAATATCTAACTTGGAAAGAAAGGAATCCGTCTTCTCCTCCAAGCCGCACCACTTTGAGCCGTGGTCCGGGTTTTTCTAGAATTCAGCTTCCTGCGCATCAGGTTACTGGGCCGCCCAATGAATTATGATCCATTAACAACGGGTCACCCTGGTAATCCGGCTCTTAGGCCAATGCCGGACATACCCCTAATCGGTATATATCCGACAACCACGTCACGCTTCTTGTGAGCATGTTGGATGACGGAAACATCTTGTTGACTGGTCGTGTACTCGATATCAAGGCGAAGGAACTTGTTGACTGGTCGTGTACTCGATATCAAGGCGAAGGAACCTGGCACTGTAGTTCGTGTAGACGATATTGAGAAGAGTCTTGCCATGTGCGGGCACATCCAAAAACCGAGTACCAATTTGATTCGTGGTGGAGGATGGGGAAGAAGAGAAGAGAGCAAGAGGAAGAAGAAAGCACCTTGTCGTACACTGTAGCAACTCTCTATTTTATTTTGATCTCAAATTGATGGGAACAAGTTTCTAAACGCGGGAGGTGAACGATTCAGGCCTTTAGTCCCAGGCCGTATTATGAAGTGTGACTAAAGGTTCTCGCGCCAGGCGAACGGTTGCCACCACCCTCTTAGTCCTGGTCCGTATTACGACAAGAGACTAAAAGGTCTCGCGGCCAGGCGAACGGTTGACGCTGCCCCCTCTAGTTCCGATCCAATAGCTAATGGGGACTAAACCCAGAACCAGAGACCATTTTTCTACTAATGAAATATCTAGAGATGGAAATCACATCAGGAAAATACACAAATAAAACAGATTGGCTAGGGAAATAGTGACAGCAAAACAGCAATTTGAACTTGATAACTTGGTGATGATGTACTGGATTCTACACATCATATCAAATATATGACAACATGCTTTACAAGAAAAAGGCTAATGTTTGATGAATCACTACTCCAAAAATGTACACTAGGCCTAATTGATCGACATTGAGCATTCAACTTGGCACATGAAAAAATTAACATCGAGTGAACACTGAATATCTAGAAGCTCAAGAGACCTTGCTATTTTACCCCGTGTATTAAAAAATTGATTCACTCGTTCACTTGATTACTCAAGCGACCATGGGCTCGTAGCGTTATTTGGGAAATAACCGAGTGCTAACAAGTAGAACCAACTAGTGCTCAAATTCTTGGACTATAATCAACAAAAATCATGAAGTAGTGCTGGGATTCGTGGAACAACTTAATTAAAAGGGTGCCTATTAATACCTACTAGTATATAGAGGAATGCCTTTGAAAAAAAATTCTTGTAAATTTTTATTTATACCATACCCATATTGTCATTGAAAATTACAAAGACCGCTACTGCAAGTCAATTGTTCGTTTTCATACTCCCTCCGTCTCAAAATAATTGTCTCAAAGTTTGACAAACATGAATGTATTTAGACATGTTCTAGTGTTAGATACATCTACTTTTGTCCATATTTGAGACAATTATTTTAAGACGGAGCGAGTATTAAAAAATGCACCGCCGTCTCTGCTTCCTTCTCCACCGGAACAACTCGAGGACGCGGCCGTGCAGGACAGAGCTGGCTCACGCATGACGAGGCGGCCGTAGAGGATGGCGGGCGGTTGCTGCCGAGGAGGAGACATACGTAGAGGAGGTGGAGTGGGACGTAACTTCTCCTCTTGGCGGAAGTGGAACGTATGGCGCGTCACCTCTGAGTTATGTTTATTTTTTCTCCGTAGCAACCTACTAGCACATGGCAAACCAACATGTGGTTGAATGGTTAGGAAGATGGTTGTACACCCCTATCTCAGGAGAGTTTAAACCCAGGTTTGACACCTGTGTGTTGCATTTAGGCGGAATATTCTTTCAGTGGAAGGTCGACGTTCCCGTCGACAGCGATACGCCTGTGGTGCCTTCGTAATTCTCAAGACCCGCCGGCTCAATATCTCAGATGTGCTCATAGCAGTAGTGTGTGCGTGTGTGCGTTTATAAGGGTGAGCGTATGCACGTGTATATGAGCGCTTGTGTTGGTACATGAACCCACTAGCACATTTTCTAGTCTTTGATAATTAACTGTAGTTCATGGCATACAACCGATTCAAATGGCTGGACTAAAGTTTGTATCTCGGAACACAACCCAGGTGCATAATTAACCGGCTTCCATTCGCACATTATGTGTGTTTAAATGAATTATTTAATTAATTTCAAAAAGTGAAGTACTTAATTGTACACAGAAGAATACAAAACATAAATGGACACATTAAGGGCTAACCATCGTGTCGTTGCTTTGTACTTAAAGTAAGGTATTCTGAACTTTTGACTCGGCAGAGGCAAAACATAGGCTTCTTGTTATCTCTTTGACTTTGGATTTTGAGAATTAGACTTGTACCACTGGGCCGACCACTCGAAGACCACGGCAAAACATACAAGAACTTACATGAGTATTCGAGTAGAAACAAGAACATTAAAATTGCAGATAGCACAAACCCATGACCTGGCCGTTCCAATTGAGGCCCACTTCGCTAGGTCCCGCGGTTGGCGTTCACCAAGTGTCAGCGGGTCGAGAAAACGGGAGCGCCGGCGCCGGCGAGCCACCGGCCGGCCTGCTCCATGAGCCCCACCATGCCCTGGAAATCCTGCAGCACTAGCTCGTGCAAGCCGTCCATCCACATGGCCGGGATGAAGAGCGAGAACCCTGTCCCGCCTACGAACGCCAGCGTAAGCGGCACTGCCACGACCCGCGGCGGACGCCACCACCCAGTATGCCGCCTCCACCACGCCTCCGCCGCTGTGCACGCTCCTTGGAGCACGAAAAAGACGGTGATGGCGCCGCTGGGCGGCCGCCTCAACATGTAGTAGTAGATCAGGTCGTGCATGAGCCCGGAGACGAGGAACGACGCCAGGACGCCGGCCGCGGCGCCGAAGCGCGCGCGCACCGGGCCGTAAACCGACGGCCGCAGGATGGCGGGCACCATGAGGTTCCACCGCCTGCCCCAGAAGTCCCTGCAGCGAAGATGCCAGGTACGGCCGGTCCACCTGCGGCTCCATCTCCATCCCTAGAACGCTCTGGATCATGGCGCGGACCGAGGCCAGGATGACCTCCATGGCGAGGTAGAAATGCGCGATAGTGACGAGATGAGCTGCCACCGGCTCATCGCCTCCTTGAACTTGTACGCGTAGATGGTGAAGGGGATAAGAGCGCCGGAGATGAGGATCTTTGCGGCGGGGGGCGAAGCGGGATCTTGATTCTTTGCTTTTACGGACGTGGACTGCCGGAGCTTGACGGGCAGAGAGGCGGAGCACACGAAGTGGAGGAGGGGAAGGGACGGGTCAAGAGGTCCCCGGCCGGCCGCGAGGAGGAAGAGCTTGAAGCTGCCGAGCCAGCTGAGGATGAAGGCGGAGCAGCCGCGGAACGCCATGGTGCTGAAGGCGAAGGGGATGGCGTAGAAAAGCACGACGGCCGGCAGAAGCGCGGCGAGGCGACCTACGCCTGGGCTAATCCGCGCGGCGGCGATGCGAGCGTACGACATGGCCACCCAAACTGCAACCGAGACCTTCAAGACGCTCCCGAGCTCGCCGTCCATGAGCGCGGACGCCATTATTGTGGTGAGAGCACGATCACGATGGAATCAAGTGGACTCTAGAGTGTCGTTAAGGGCCTGTACAACGTGGTAGCGCTTAAGGAAATATGATAATGGATAAATAACGTAGCCTATGTCTCCAAATGCATTGGACGCCTGGGCGGGGCGAGTAATTAATTTAGGTTTTCTTTAGCCGAAACGTTATTTTCGCACCACTCGCTTCTCCTCTGTGTTGCGCTCCTGTCTCGCGACTCATTGCTACTTCTTCTCGGCTCATTACTAGTCGGTTATCTCTCTTCTGAGAAAATGTAATAGATTCATACTCGTTACACTTTTTAATAATCAATAAACAGTTGTGTGCATCACTCGATGCAGAGGCTGGGGACTACCCATTTCGGAAAAAAAACACTGGCGAGTAGTCGACCAAGTGAGAGCATTTTTTTTCCAAACAATCCCCGTGTCGTCCGTCGGTTGACTCAACAACCCCGGCCGCCGGCGACCCACCCAGACCTCCCTCCCCCGTTAAGGATGGCAATGGGTAGGGTATAGTGCGGGTAGAGCAATACCATACCCATACCCGTATAGTCAACGGGTAGATAACTCTACCCATACCTGTACCCATGGGTATGAAACTCTACCCATACCCATACCCGGCGGATACCCGTGCCCATTGGATACCCAACGGTTACACAAGTTATTATATTTATCGATAATATATTTGACAAAATATATCCATCGCTGGGAATTTATTTTGTTAATTTGAGTATTTGGAAGATGAGAGGATTAAGGAGAGATTGCAGTTTGGGGAGATTTGGGAGACGAGGGGATTATGAGGACGCATTGACCCGACCCTTTGCCCCATTGCCTTGACCCTGGATTCATGGCCTCGTTGACTTCTTTCTGCTGGCTACATATAGCCAAAGTGGTCCACATGTCAGTATAAATGGGTAGGGTAAGGGTATACCCACGGGTGCAACACGATACCCATGACCTACCCATGACTTGATGGGTAGGGTACGGGTACTACCATGGGTATAAAAGTGTACCCATACCCTGCCCATACGGGTCGAATACCCGCGAATACCCGTACCCACGGTTAAAATTGCCATCCTTATCCCCCGTTGCTGCCGGAGGAGGCCGCCCAACGGCGGATGGCGGTGGTAGGGCGATCCAGGCCTGTTTTCCTTTTAATAAGCTAGGCAATCTTCTAGCTCTCTCATATCCGATTCGATCCAATCCGTCCGACGGCCGTCCGCTGACCATGTTTACGTGGGACGCCAAGCGCCTATGTGCATCTGCATGGCCATATGGAGCTGAATGCATCCATGGACTTGCAAGCCGTTGATGGTCGCGGCTCCTCCGATCTGATCCGGCCGGCGGACATCCACACAGCGTGCAATGCCCGGCGCTCCGTATGGGGAATGATGCATCATGGTGATGCAAGTCGTTGGTGTCCTGCTGCCGCTCACGTGCGCCTAGCTATGACTTCCAGATCAGAAGGAAGGACGCACGAAGGCTGCGGCCAGATCGTGAGGCTAACCACACAGAACGCGGTGCTATTTCGTGAGGCCGGCAGAGACCGCCGACACGGGTCATCAGTGGCCGGATGGTGATGTCCTTTAGGCGGTGGCGGAGGCGGCGGCGTGACCACCAACGTGATGCCGCATTTGCGCGCAAGCTTGATATGGGGCCAACCATAGGCTCAACCGCTGACCGCCGACATGTTCCGGTTCTCCACTCGAAGATCTCCGCTGTTTGGCGCATGGCGGCGCCACTGGATATCTAGATCGGAATTGATTTGGTCGTGTGCGCCCTTATCTTTGGCCAGAGAGTCTTCATGAGGGCGAGGCGCGAAGCTTTGCTGCTTTGCCGGTTTCATGGGACATGGCTAAAATAGATTTCCATGACATTGACAATGGTGAAGAAAGTGATGGTGGCTACAATCAGTGAATTGAGATGGGTGATGACCCACAAGTATATGGGACGTATCGTAGTACTTTCGATAAATAAGAGTGTCAAACCCAACGAGGAGCAGAAGGTGTTGACAAACAATTTCGATGTTGTAATAACTGTAAATACTGAAATATAGATTTGTAGGGGGTTTTTATATTGTAGATAAATAAAGTGTGAGAAAATAAAATGCAGTAATAATAATTGCAGCAAGTGGCTCAATCCTTTCTTTAGCAAAGGACAAGCCGGTGGGTTTACTTATAATTAACAAACGTTCTCGAGAACACACGGGAGGTTTCTGTCAAGTCCTTTTGTTCCATGCCGCTGAATAATCTCTATGTTTTGATAAGTGTTGTGTGGGTGAACCTATACTAATGTACCGTCCCATCCAAGACTGATACATACTTGTGATTATACCCCTTGCAAGAATCCGTAACTAAAAGAAAGTAATTAAGAAATAAATCTAACCTTAACTTTAAACTTCAGGATCCTACGCTCCCTCGTGTAATGGTTTCCTAACGGGGGTTTAGGTTTCTGTCACTCCGGCAACCCCACAATTAGTAGCCAAATACACGATGTATTCCCCTAGGCCCATAAATGGTGAAGTATCATGTAGTCGACGTTCACATGACACCACTAGAAGAATAACACCACAACTTAAATATCAAACCATCAAATATTACTCAACATTACTTCACTACTAACAACTTGACTTCTCCCATGTCCTCAAGAACAACACGAACTACTCACAAGACATCATATGGATCATAATCAGAGGTGATATAATGGATGATAACAATCTTGTCGTAAAGTGCAAACACCGATAAATATCACAAGCATCAACTACTAACAAGTAATCCACACATGGAGAGAGATCTAATGTAAAACAACGATAGAGGCCCCTGATTGTTACAGCGGGATGACGGTGGATGATGAGGGTGATGGTGTTGGTGGTGATAATGGTGATGATGACGATCTTGATGATGCCCAGAGTGATGACGGTGACGATGGCGGTGATTTCCCCTCTCCGGAGAGGAATTTTCCCGGTAGATTTCTCCCTGCCAGAGAGCTTTTATCTCTCGGGTGTTTTTCTCCCCAAGGCGGCGGCGGAATAATTCTTCGATGATGGTCTGAGGCTTAGCGTTCCCTGGGGGTCAAGTACGCGAAAGACCTCGACCAGAGGTGGGCCAGGGTGGCCACACCACCTGGTGGCGCGTCTAGGGGGCGCGCCACCTCATGGTGTGGGCCCCTGGTGGCCCCCCTCTGGCTCCACTTCTGGCTGGACTCCTCCTCTGAACTTCTAAGACAACCCCAGTGTCCCTCTTCTTCTTCTTCTGATCTTCTGAAATATGGTATCTCGACGGTTCTTTTTTCCATCAGATTTCTAGTCCTGGTGTTTATTCTCAAAAATTATGAAACATGCAAAATAAGATAAAATAACATAAGGGATGCATCATACCATGAAATATATCGATGAATATCAAAATGGACGTATCAACTCCCCCCAAGCTTAGACTTCGCTTGTTCCCAAGCGAAACCGAACTCAGTAAACATGACCACAGGTTTATGGAGTGAAGAGTCGGTAAATAAAATATGAACAAGAAGCATCACATTTATCTATACACCAATCATTATAGACAGCAACTTCCTCTCAGATAACTTAACTTGAAACGATTAATTGGAGTCACAAACAAAGATGCAAAAGAGAGAATCAAAATTGGTGATGGCAAACTTCGTTCTTGGTCAGAGAACATTTAATGATATCGTACTTATCTTAGGTGAAGTCTTTATAACAAGGCTTATATTCTAGAGCTTAACATGTTTAATTATAACAATCCTTTTACAGTGATTCATAGCTTTCAAAGTAATATTCATTCAGATAATAAAGCATGTGCTAAACAAAGAAGGATAGAAAACATGATTGAATAAATCAACATATAGATGGTGAAATCACAACAACTCAAATACTTGCTGGAGACAGAAAGGAATGGGTTTACTGACTCAACATAAAAGTAAAAGATAGGCCTTCGAAGAGGGAAGCATGGATCACTCATGTGCTAGAAATTTTATTTTAATAAACAAAGGTGTAAAATGGTTGACACTCCTCCCAACCTTTATTACACAAACCATGTCTAACCAAATCCTCAGGTGCCTGCCAACAATCACATACCGTGGACGAGTGTCTAAATTTTGAGAGAGGTGTATGTTTATGTCAACGAATGGAAAATAGAAAATACAGTACGTCACAAGGCAACTAGACTTCACAAGAGCGGCTCCCATTGAAGCACGCAAGTGGTATAGAAGGTCATCCCTCTTTCTCTTTTGTTTACACAATTATGTTTTGACTGATAAATCATGGGTAAAACTAGTGAAGAGAATTCGTATTATTATTTGGGGCTGGGAACCCCGTTGCCAGCTCTTCTAGCATTTGGATAAGCGGATGAAGCCAGTAGTCCAGGTGTGTGAGTCCAATCAACAAGTGAGATAAAGATTCTCTATTTGCGTCCTCATGAGCTAAAACAGGAACAGAAAACAGGTATAACTTTGAAGGTTTTAAAGGTAACACATGAGAAATTTACTTGGAGTGGCTGTGAAATACCACATGTAGGAAGGTATGGTGGACACAAATGACAATGTTTTGGGGCTCAAGGTTTTGGATGCATGAGAATCATTCCTCTCAGAACAGGGTTTTTGGCTAGAAAGGCTGGGTAGCAAGCATAAGAGTTGAGGGAAAAACAAACAAATATACATATGATGAAACTAATCATGCAATCTTCATTGAAATCCCTAGCGATCTTAACTTGTGAATACTAAGTTTATGAGCTAATAGGCAAATTCCTCTTTCTTATACTAGCATCTCAAAATATTATTTCTACTGACCCAAGCTAAGTTTGCCAAAACCAACTAGATTAACTTAATTATCTCCAGAGTGACACCAAATACTAACAACAAGATCAACCATATGACAGAAATTGAAAACTAAAATAAAGTGTGCAGAAAGTAAATGATGTAACTTCTCATTAATATTTCAAACTGGCAACTCACACCAACGGATACAACGATAACCAACTGAGGACAGACACTTCCATACTGCAAACCATCCTATATGATAATTCTCTACTCATGATATGACTCTACTAAAATGGTAAAACATGAAAGATAGTGATGCGATACCGCGGCACTCCCCCCAAGCTTGGAACAAGCCAAGGGGATGCCAATACCAATGATGATTTATTTCTTCGGTGGCAATGAAGGTGGAATCATTCGGAGAAGAGTCAGAAAGCCTTTGATGATATGACGAAGCACAATGTTTTCCGCCTCCAGAATTGCTACCTCGGCCTTGAGAATACGATATTGTTCGCAGAATTGATCGGCGACCCGGTGTGCTTCAGCTATCATAGGGAACATGTTGGGGTCTTGATCCTGAGGCACGGCCCCCCGCACATTACGAGAGTAGAGACGCTGAGAGTAGAGTTGCTCGTTGATGCTGGAGCAGCCCTCCGGATCTCTTCCCTCAAGCTGTTAACCATGTCTTCCTTCCTTGCATCTATCTCTTCCTCCGTCGCCCATCACGCGAAAGAACCATTGTTGATGTCTTGATGGATTTGTCGAAGACGACGTGCAGCGTGATCCTCAATGCTAGAGTCGAAGGAGGACATCTTGACCTAGAAACTCCGAACTCCTGAGAGGGAAACAACTCGAAACAGAAACATGACGAGAAAACAATATACAGACCTCGGGGGGCCAGGGGTGGGCCCGCGCCTCCCCATGGTGTGGAGCCTCCGGGCTCCGTCTCCGCCTCGTTTCCGGCTCATAATTTTTCATATTTTCCAAAACAGTAAAAATAAAAGTTGGAATATGTTTCGCGAAAGTTTTCTTACCAAAACTGATACCTAT
This sequence comes from Alopecurus myosuroides, assembly GCA_028641055.1. Classification (NCBI taxonomy): domain Eukaryota; kingdom Viridiplantae; phylum Streptophyta; class Magnoliopsida; order Poales; family Poaceae; genus Alopecurus; species Alopecurus myosuroides. The sequence continues at coordinate 25,003,412 of CM054063.1, forward strand.
TCGAAAGCTGACTCTGCAGTTTCTGAATTAGGCTTCTTAATAAAGTCCTTTAGGATCATGGATCGAATAAAATCAACATTTTCATTATAAGGATCTCCAGAAATATAATGCTTGAGTCTTTGGCCATTCACCACTTGTGAAGTGTTGTCTTCAAGGGAAACAATTTTAATTGCCCCTGAACGATATACCTCTTCGATAATAAAAGGTCCTTCCCATCTCGAGAGTAAGTTTCTTCCAAAAAATCTGAGACAAGACCTATACAAAAGCACTTTCTCACCAACATGAGATTCTCTTTTAATAATTCTCTTGTCATGCCACCTTTTAACTCTCTATTTAAAGAGATTAGCATTTTCATATACTTCACTCCTCCATTCATCTAAAGAATTTAAGTCAAGCAACCTTTTTTCACCAGCAAGTTTAAAATCTCTATTTAGGTCTCTCACTGCCCAATAAGCTTTGTGTTCTAATTCTAGGGGCAAGTGATAAGCTTTTCCATAAACCATTTTATAAGGATACATGCCCATGGGATTTTTATAAGCAGTTCTATAAGCCCACAGAGCATCATTTAATTTCTTAGCCCAATTTTTTCTAGATTTGTTAACAGTCTTTTGCAAGATAGATTTGATTTCTCTATTTGATAATTCTACTTGCCCACTAGTTTGAGGATGATAGGGTGAGGCAATTCTATGATTAACATCATATTTATCAAGAGTCTTTCTAAAACCACCACGAATAAAATGAGAGCCCCCATCACTCATAAGATATCTAGGCACACCAAACCTAGGGAAAATATTGTCTTTAAGAATTTTTAATGAGGTTTCACCATCAGCGCTTTTAGTAGGTATAGCTTCTACCCATTTAGTGACATAATCAATAGCAACAAGAATATAAGTGTAGCATTGTGAAGGAGGGAAAGGGCCCCTAAAGTAAAAACCCTAACAATCAAAAGGTTCAATAACAAGATAATAATTCATAGGCATTTCATTAAGTCTAGAAATATTTCCAACCCTTTGACATTAATCACAAGATAAACCAAACTTTCTAGCATCTTTAAATAGAGTAGGGCAAAAGAAACATGATTGTAGAACCTTATGTGCAGTTCTATCTCCAGCGTGATGTCCTCCATAAGCACTATTGTGACATTTACTCAATATCTCTCGTTGTTCATTTTCAGGAACACATCTTCGCATAATACCATCAACACCTTCTTTATATAAGTGTGGGTCATCCCAAAAGTAATGCCTCAAATCATAGAAGAATTTTGTTCTTTGCTGAGCTGTAAAGGTAGGAGGCAAATACTTGGAAACAATAAACTTAGCATAATCAGCATACCGTGGACTCTCTTGAGAGCTCACTTTTATTGCAGCCAACTGTTCATTATGAAAACTATCATTAACATGTATAGGATCATCAAAGATATTTTCTAATTTAGAAAAATTATCAGCAATAGGATTTTCAGCACCCTTCCTATCCACAATATGTAAATCAAACTCTTGTAAGAGAAGCACCCATCTAATAAGCCTAGGCTTAGCATCTTTATTTTCCATAAGGTACTTAATAGCAGCATGATCAGTATGAGTAATAACTTTAGAATCAACAATATACTGCCTAAATTTATCACAAGCAAAAACTACAGCTAGGAACTCTTTCTCAGTGGTAGCATAATTCTTTTGAGCAGCGTCAAGAGTTTTACTAGCATAACGAATAACATTTAACTTCTTATCTACTCGCTGTCCGAGAACAACACGTACAGCATAATCACTAGCACCACACATAATTTCAAACGGTAAATTCCAATCAGGGGGTTGAACAATAGGGGCAGATATTAAAGCCTTCTTTAAAATTTCAAAAGCTTCTTTACAATATTCATAAAAAACAAAAGGTACATCCTTTGGAATAAGATTAGTAAGAGGTTTTGATATTTTATATAAATTTTTAATAAACCTTCTATAGAAACCAGCATGACCAAGAATACTACAAATACCTTTGACATCCCTGGGACAGGGCATTTTCTCAATGGCTTCAACTTTAGCTCTATCAACTTCAATACATCTTTCAGAAGTTTTATGTCCAAGTACAATTCCTTCATTAACCATAAAATGGCATTTCTCTCAATTAAGAACAAGATTATTCTCCTCACATCTCTGCAAAACTTTATCAAGATTCAGCAAACAATTATCAAATGAAGTTCCATAGACGGAGAAATCGTCCATGAAGACTTCCACAATTTATTCACAAAACCATGAATCATAGCAGACATGCATATTTGAAAAGTAGCAAGAGCATTGCATAAACCAAAAGGCATATGTCTATAAGCATGAATTCCAAAAGGACAAGTGAAAGTAATTTTATCTTGATTAGGCTTCCTAACAGCAATTTGAGAGAACCCAGAATAACCATCAAGAAAGAAAAAGTGAGTTTTCTTAGACAAACTCTCTAACATTTGATCAATAAAAGGCAAAGTATAATGATCTTTCTTAGTAACCTTATTAACTTTCCTAAAATCAATACACACCCTATAACCAACCACAACTCTTTGAGGAATAAGTTCATTATTTTCATTTGGCACAACAGTCATCCCTCCTTTCTTAGGGACACAATGTACATGACTAACCCATCTACTATCAGCAATAGGATAAATAATATCAGCGTCAAGGAGTTTCAATACCTCATTTCTTACCACATCCTTCATCTTAGGATTTAAACGGTGTTGATGCTCAACAACTGGCTTTGCATCAGGTTCAATATTAATAGCATGCTGACATAGAGCAGGAGAAATACCCTTCAAATCATCAAGAGTATAACCAATAGAACCTCTGTGTTTCTTCAACATTCCCAATAATCTCTCCTCTTCATTACCAGAAAGTTTAGAACTAATAATAACAGGATATAATTTCTTATCATCAATATGAGCATATTTAAGATTGTCAGGCAAAGACTTTAAATAAAAAGCAAGATCATGTTTGGGTGGTAATGTGGTACCCAAGTCTTCCACCGGTAAATTATGTTTCAACATCGCGGGATGATGTAGTAAGATCTCGTCAATTTCATTTCTTTCTTTCACAAAGACATCACTTTCGTGGTCTTCCATGTATTGCTGCAAAGGATTGTTAGGAGCAAGAGCAATAACAGCCAATTGTTCAAGTCTATAATTCTCATTAGGTAATTCAGCTTCATAAGGTACTTTAGCAAATTTGGAGAAATTAAATTCATAAGACTCTCCATCAAACTTTGTAAGGATTTTCTCCTTTTCACAATCAATAACAGCACCACAAGTGTTTAAGAAAGGTCTACCAAATATAATAGGACAAGTATCACTAGCAGAGGTTCCTAGTACTAGAAAATCAGCAGGATATTTAGTTTTACCACATAAGACCTCCACATCTCTAACAATACCAATTGGAGAAATAGTTTCCCTATTAGCAAGTTGAATAATCACATCAATGTCTTCAAGTTCACAAGAACCAATTTCATGCATGCTTTCTCTATTAAGCTCATAAGGAATAGCACTAGAACTAGCACCAATATCACACAAACCATAATAGCAATGATCACCTATCCTAACGGAGGGCACAAGAACCACTAGGTTTCCTAGATTTACTAGGATGAGAGACAATATTAGAAGCATCTTCACAAAATATAATATGTCCCTGTTCTACATTTTCATAAACAAGGTCCTTTACTATTGCTACTGTAGGTTCTACAATTATTTGTTCCTCGGGTTCTATAGGTTTCCTTGCACTTTTCTTAACCACATTAGCTAACATAGAATGTTCTTTTACCTTACCAGGGTAAGGCATTTTCTCAATATAAGGTCCAGGCACAATAGAATCAACGATATGAACTTCTATAACTCTAATAGGAACACAATTAACAGTATCTTTATAAGGTGCATGGTACTTATCCCATTCCTTTTTGGCAATATCCATATAGGAAGCAAAAGCCTTATATAAGTTTGCAGCAACTTGAGAATCAAGACCATAAACAATATTAACATTATGAAAATCATCGGATGACATAAAAGTTTTAATGCATTCATAATTATAGTTTATACCTGATTTTCTACCTTTGTCATTCTCCCATCCTTCAGTGTTTTCTTGAATACGTTCAAGAAGATCGCATTTAGCTTCAACCTTCATACGTGTAAATGATCCAGAACAAGAAGCATCCAATAAATCCTTATCATGAAGAGAAAGCCTTTCATAGAAATTATTAATAACAATATTACTGGGGAGCTCATGAATGGGGCATTTGAGCATTAATAACTTCAATCTCCCCCATGCTTGGGCAATACTCTCTCCTTCATGAGGACAATAATTATATATATAATTCCGATCTCTATGAATTTCACAGGGAGGATAGAATTTAGAATAAAAGAGAGGCACAATTTCCTCCCATCCAATAGTCTGGCTATTTTTCAGCAGTTTGAACCATTCAGCGGCTCGGCCTGTCAATGATATAGAGAATAATTTCCTGTTCGCTTGGCCCATTGTAATACCTACACACTTGAACAACTCACATAACTCATGTAAAAAGAGAAAATGATCACCAGGATGGACAGTTCCATCACCTGAATAGAAGTTATTCATAACATGTTTGACAATCTTTATAGGTATTTTATAAGGATCCAAATCATCAGGCGGTGGGTCACTTACTACCCTAGTAGTGGAAGTAGTGCCCGCAAATAAGGACTCAAAAGGAGATCCAAACATAGTGTAATAAATCAGTAGACGATAATTAAAAGAGCACTTAGAGAAGAAGCTTCCTTTATCAATTCAACTTCCCAATAGCGCTTCACTCCCCGGCAACGGTGCCCGAAAATAGTCTTGATGACCCGCAAGTATAGGGGGTGTATCGTAGTACTTTCGATAAATAGGAGTATTGAACCCAATGAGGAGCAGAAGGTGTTGACAAGCAGTTTCGATGAAGGAATAACCGTAAATACTGAAAGATAGATTTCAGGGGTTTTTGATATTACGGATAAATAAAGTGCGAGTAAATAAAATGCAGTAATAATAATTGCAGCAAGTGGCCCAATCCTTTCTTCAGCCATGGACAAGCCGGTGGGTTTACTTATGATTAACAAACATTCTCGAGGACACACGGGAGGTTTCGGTCAAGTGCTTTTGTTCCATGTCGCTGAATAATCTCTATGTTTTGATAAGTGTTGTGTGGGTGAACCTATGCTAATGTACCGTCCCATCCAAGACTAATGCATACTTGTGATTATACCCCTTGCAAGCATCCGAAACTACAAGAAAGTAATTAAGAAATAAATCTAACCATCTCCACTACTAATAAAAACGCAAACATCAGTTTGGCTAGACGACACCCAGTCATCTCAAATCCGAACATTACCACCGCTGGATTACCCCACCAAATACATCTAACCGTTCAAATCTAACCACGCAGGTCCCCGTGTGCACTTAGCAATTTCGGTTGACTGAATCGTACTCCACCTCTCCACCACACAGAAACAATACCCCTGAAAAAAAACGAACACGACCCGCGTTCGCCTACAATCACGGAATCAGAAGCCAGGCAGAATAGAAATTGTCCGTCCGTCGCCACCGGTGTCCATCGCTGCTGTATGAGGTCCCCGCCCTCACAGAGCACAGGCAGCGTGGCACCACTGTCGTCTCTCCAGCCACCAGCGGTTTCAATTTGCTTGACAGACGCCATCAGCCAGGACGAGGTGTCATGCGCGACGCCCTGCACCCCGCCATATTGTCCGTCGCCAGCACGCTCCATTGCTGTAGAACGAGGCCCCCGTACTCACGGCGCACACCAACCTGGCACCCTCAGCACAGCCCACCAGCAATTTCGAATTGCTGCAGCAGGAGGTGTCCTGGACGGCGTCCTCGACGCCCTGCACCGCGCCATCGAGCGGGTGCCCTCGACCGCGCCCTCGACGAGCTGCGCCGCGCCATAAGGTGGGGTGTCGTTGTACTCTGCATTCGACGCCCTTCACCGTGCCATCAGGTGGGCAGCCATCACCCCCAGTTACTCTTTCTCCTATTGGAAAACTTCCACAAGACAAAAAATTGGATTACAATTACAATCATGCTAAATCTATCTTGTATGCAAAACTCTCTCTGAATATTTAAGTATAGAGCACCACTAATCAGCATCGTATTTCCAAATATTCACAAACGTCCATGAAACAAAAAATTGTATTACAGTTACTAGCAGTCTAAATCTACTTTGTATGCAAAAAATATTCTCTCTGGATTTTGAACTATAGAACATCACTCATCAGCTTGCTATTTTGCAAATATTGACAAACTTCCACAAGACATAAATTGTATTACAGCTACTAGCATGTTATAAATCTATTTTGTGTGCAATAATCTCTCTGAATTTTGAACTATAGAACATAACTTATAAGCCTGGTGTCTGCAAACCTCTAAATGGTTTTGCCCATTGTTCTAACCAAATTATATGCAAAACTCTCTCTGAATATTTAGCTATAGAGCATCACTAATCAGCTTCGTATTTGCAAATATTCACAAATGTCCATGAAACAAAAATTGTATTACAGTTACTTGCAGGCTAAATCTATTTTGTATGCAAAAAACATTCTCTCTGGATTTTGAACTATAGAACATCACTCATCAGCTTGCTATTTGCAAATATTGACAAACTTCCACAAACATAAATTGTTTTACAGCTACTAGCATGTTAAATCTATTTTGTGTGCAATAATCTCTATTTTGAACTATAGAGCATCACTTATAATTGTGGTGTCTGCAAACTTCTAAATGGGTTTTCCCATTGTTCTAACCAAATTATAACGAAATTTACTCATGCTAATTACATTCTGTTCGGCTAAACTCCAAATAATGGTTGATTAGACAGTAATGTGACATATAAGTGTTGTTCATGCCATGAATATTTACAGAAAAGCTGACGACATGTCATCTCCCAACGGTGACGTCATGTCATCTCCAAATGGCGAAGCCAGGGCATCTCTCAATGCCGCAGGTGCGCGCACTCCATTTGTTTCTTCCAATGGCGCGGATGCACGCACACCATTTCAGGATATAAGTAACATCCACTCTTTGGGTAACTACTATCATAAACCACTCATTTGGTTACAACTTTATTTAAGAATGAGCACTGGTATTGCTGAACATGCTAACTTTTCCAGTGTATCTATGCAGACCCTAAAGAACTGAAGAGGCAGAGGAACAAAGAATATTATGCACGAAATAAAGATGCTATCCTCAAAAAACGTCGTCAAGCAAAAGAAAATCAACTGGCTTCAGCAGCAATGCTTAATGACGAGCATAATGTACCAGATACACCCCTCGCCATGTCCAAAGGTATAAGTGATTCATGACCACTCACTTTTGTACAAATTTAGAGAGATGCTAAATTCAAACTATATCTATTATAGATGTGGACCCTAAGGAGCTAAATATTCAACTGGAGATAGATCGGATTTCAGAATCTATGGAACATATGTTAAACAGCCAACGTCAATCCTACAGTCAAAGTAAAATCGCTGCTACCTCCGTCTCCATATGCTGCTCAAAACAATCAAGTTCCACGAAGTAATTTAAATGAACAGCTAGATGATCCTTATGGAATATTTGAGCCAGTTATTGAACAAACCATTTTTGAAGGTACATTTAATGATTGCCATCCACATTTCAAGTTCTTCACCCATGAATTTTTATATATCGACTTGCGGTTATGTTTACCAAAATATTTCCTACTAGACTCTTTGGATCAATCGCAACATGGTGATGCTGCATACCACGAGCCTGATGAAGAAGCTAGGCTGTTTGCCCAACCATGTGAGATATTGGTAGAAAAATATAATAAGTTATGCTTTGTGCAGTTTTTAAATCGAAATGTCCATTCTATTCCAGGTGTTGATTTTCAAACCATACGAGTGGAGCAACAACATGCTGATGGAACTCCCACCAATGATGCTCATGACAGAATTTACATGAACCTGCCAAAAAATCACCATGTCCTTCGAAAAGTTATGGACTGCCGCCACTGTGGAGCACTACTGTTTCAATATGAGGGGCCTGCATTTTGTTGCCGAAAGGGGAAAGTGGGTGTATTTACTACTGAGGTAAGTGACGAGTTGAAATGGTTGTTTACAAGTCAAGAGGACGAGGATGCTAAATATTTCAGAGAGAATATATGGTATTTCAACTCTCACTTCTTATTCACGAGTCTTGGAGTCACCCTTGATCATCGAGTCAGCACTGCAGCAGGACCGGCGCCTACACATTCTGTGCATGTGGGAGTTTGTACCACGCTCTTGAGCATCTGTTGTCTGCTGATAATGGCCCTCGACATTTGCAGCTATATATTTACGATACAGATGAAAACCTGATTCATAGGGTTAAGAGGTCTCCAAATCTCAGGCTAGATCTCATCCGGAAGATTCTGTCAATACTAGAGCATAACCATTATGCTCGAGTTTTTAAGAGCCTTGGTGTTGTTGGGAATCTAGATGAGTATAGGATCTCACTAAACATAGATATCAAGCTGGATCAAAGAAGGTATAACACGCCAACTACTTCTGAGGTAGCAGCTATATGGGTTGAAGGGAGTGACCCTAAAAATACCTTTGATAGGAGTGTTGTCTACGGACCAGCACGCCGGCGGGAGGAGAGGGTCCGCCATGGACCAACGCCACTGCAGGCGTGTGACGGGCTGACGGTTGGGGAAGGGCGGCCAGGGGAGGGTTGAAGCCTCACCTTCGGTGGTGAACTGGTGATGCGGTGGAAGTGGAAGAGAGGGAGAGCTGAGAGAGTGAGAGCGACTTGTCCTTTTGTTTTGTTAGATCGGGTAAGTGTCGGCCCATATGGTCACTGGTCTTTCCGTATCTGGCTTTTTTTAGGTAAATTAAAAATTGTTCATTCATTTCAATGATTGCTTTAAAGATTTTATAAAATAAGAACGAAGATTTTTGAATTTAATATATTAAAATTGTATACTCAAAATGTTATAATGATTTAGGTCATCTTGTGGTCTCTAGATGTTAAATTTCATGGAGTACTTCACGGGAGATATCGTGTCCGACACTCTCGAACAGGTATATTTTGCTTCGTATCATGATACTTATTTTATGTTGTATTAGAATTTGAGAACTAACTATGGTTACTATTTGATTTTAGGATTATATGACACATTTTAGAAACAAAATAGCTGTCATTTTAGTTGACTCGGAATTGAATGATGATGATATGAAAAATCGAGACTTCGAACATGACAAAATTAAAACAGATCCCACGGATTGTGTGATTGTGGATCGCCCCCCAAAAAAACAAAATATCAAGCTCGTCATCAAAAGTTGATCCTTTATCACAATCATTGATCATTTCAACATCTATCGATCCAACAAACACCGACTCCATAGAATCATCAGAAGTTGAGGATCTATTGCAATCATCGGCGCTTTCACCGTTTGTAAAACCAACAAGCGCTGATTTAATAGATGCACTTTGCTTATACATCAACATGGTTGATGATGTCCCTTCGTTGGAGTAAGTCACTTTTTCTTATCAATTCACTTCGTGTTCTACATGTGTTATTGTTGTCACAAATTTCTCTTTTGCAGGAGAGAATGGGTGATAAACTCTAGGCCGTATCCTATTAGTTTAAATCTAAGACAGATAAAAAACATATTGAAGATGGATGAATATATGGACGCAGATTGCTTCAACATGGCTGTGCGCATACTAGCATGCCACGAGATCCAATTTTTCGTGACATTCCAGTTCACTATATGGATCTAAACTTCTGCGTAAGTTGTTTTAATGTTTCTATCATATCTTTTATCACATTACTAATCTTTTTATTATTTTAGACCGGTCGTGGAAGGATAGATTTTGCTCAGTTAGCAAAGTTATTTCATAGCTGGCCTAATAGGAAGGAATATCATATATCAGAATGTGGCACGGTGAGATTTTATTACTTCGGTAATAGGACTGCTTAATTTTGTATTAAGGTGAATGATTTATTATTTCTATACATTTTATTACAGATTTTCCTGCCTTATGATATTCTTGGAATATTCATATTGTTTGTGTTGGATCTAAAGAAAAAATTATCTATATTTTGGACCCGCTTCCGAGACCGACTTGGGGGTGCACATATTAAAAAATATGGAAATTTGCAATAAGATAAACCTTGCGATTCGACTTGCAAATCCTGAATGGAGTGATGACGTCTCCAAATGGGGACGCAAAGTCCCGGCTGTTCCGACAAACTCGCACCGGTATGGATCTTTTCACTTGAATTTAACCTTACATGATTTGTTCAACTCTCAATGTGAAATCTTATATGCATGCAGTGCATTGTCTGGTTATTTAGTTTTTCATCTAATGCACGCATGGTGCGATGAAGCGTCATTTTTTCCCATATCCACGGTAAATATTCTGGACCATGCTCATTTCCTACACTTTAAACATAAAATTCATACGACAATGTTTGTATATAATGCTTATGTAGGATGGTATGGAGTTAAAAAAGAAATTTTTGGTACATATTCTGAAGTATCAAGACAATGCAGCGATAAACAATATTCCTGCCTTCGAACGAGTAATTATTGACCGCATAAAGGGGTGGATCTTCATGAAATAAAATAGTGGGATGATGTTATATTACTTATAATTTGACTTTTTATTTATCGCTTTGAACTGGTGTTGAGTTGTAATTTTTATCCAAATTATAACTATTATTTTATGTATTGTGGATTTTAAATGATACAATGTGTATACCTTGCATGTTGTTCTTCACATCATTATTCATTTTTGTCATGAAATAATTTTTTGTGTTAACAAGTAAAACTAAATAAACTGAAAATGACATTTATATTTTGAAGACGTGCATTGCACGTGCACGGCTACTAGTAGATTTAAACTCCGGGATCCTACGCTCCCTCGTGTAATGGTTTCCTAACGGGGGTTTAGGTTTCTATCATTCCAGCAATCCCACAATTAGTAGCCAAATACACGATGCATTCCCCTAGGCCCATAAATGGTGAAGTATCATGTAGTTGACGTTCACATGACACCACTGGAAGAATAACACCACAACTTAAATATCAAACCATCAAACATTACTCAACATTACTTCACTACTAACAAGTTGACTTCTCCCATGTACTCAAGAACAACACGAACTACTCACAAGACATCATATGGATCATAATCAGAGGTGATATAATGGATGATAACAATCTGGTCATAAAGTGCAAACACCGATAAATCTCACAAGCATCAACTATTAATAAGTAATCCACACCGGGAGAGAGATCTAATGTAAAACAACGATAAAGGCCCCTAATTGTTACAACGGGATGACGGTGGATGATGAGGGTGATGGTGCTGGTGGCGATGATGATGATGATGACGATCTTGATGATGCCCGGAGTGATGATGGTGACGCTGGTGATGATTTCCCCTCTCCCGAGAGCAATTTCCTCGGTAGATTTCTCCCTGCTAGAGAGCTTTTCTCTCTCGGGTGTTTTCCGCCCCGAGGCGGCGACGGAATAATTCTTTGATGATGGTCTGAGGCTTAGGGTTTCCTGGGGGTCAAGTACGCGAAAGACCTCGTCCAAAAGGTGGGCCAGGGTGGGCACACCACCTGTTGGTGCGGCCGGGGGGGGTCACCTCATGGTGTGGGTGGCCCCCCTCTAGCTCCCATTCTGGCTGGACTCCTCCTCTGAACTTATAAGACACCCCCGGTGTCCCTCTTCTTCTTCTGATCTTCTGAAATATGGTATCTTGACGGCGCTTTTTTCCATCATATTTCGGGTCGCGGTGTTTATTCTCCAAAAATTAAGAAGCATCCAAAATAAGATAAAATAACATAAGGGATGCATCATAACATGAAATATATCGATGAATAACAGAAAATTAAGCTATAAAATAGTGATGCAAAATGGACGTATCAATGGGGGATAGGAGTTTTGATTGTGGCACAAGTTTTCCTGCGTGTCAGGTGTTGGGGACTTGTAGAAGCAGCCTTGGCGGGAGGGGGTGGCAACAAAGGTGGACAACATTCTAGTGGTGCTTCTCGAGTACCGAGGCGTGATTTTCAGGGTGAAATCCCAAGGTCTGCCTTCATTGGTTATACCTGGCAATAGCCTTGTTGAAGGCATTGTTTTGGGATTCCGGGCTTTCTCTAGGGTGAAAACTCAAGATTCTTAATCAGGTGATGACAACGTTTCGGCATTGTTTCCTTCTTGAAGGTGTCTCTTTTGGAGAACCTTTCTTGTGGTCAGGGTATTGTCTTTGGTGGTGGTTAGAGTGTTGCTATTGCGAGTGTTTCTTCACTCCAGCCGGGCCTTTTTTCGATCTTTTGAATTTTATTGTTGGCAATGTGCAACCTTGATGTCTTTTGATATCTTGTTGGTGCATAGGCTGAGTGTAATTGGTATCTTTCGATATTCATATATTCCTTTATAAAAAAAACTACTCGCGAGTGATTAATGTTGTGTGTGAGCCTTCGTTTGGAAAGTTCTCTTTGTGACCTTGTGTTTTTGGGGGGGGGGGGGGTGGCGGTGCTAGTATACTGGTGTTTTGGGGTCGTTCTGGTTATGAAGTGGTTCTGTGGTTGGTGCATATATAGGGCTTTGTCACTGCTTATTTTTGCGACTTCTTTTTTCAGAACCATGATCTAGTTTGTGCTATTAGTTTATGTTCGTTTGACGCTCTCCGGGCTATTTTTGCCATGTTCTTTACAATTCTATATAGGTGGATATGCGCAATTTAACAAGTGTGAAAATGATTCACAAGAGAAGTAGGTGGTCCCTTTTTTAGGTTACACGGTGCAGCGGATGTTAATTTTTCTTGTAATAGTTGTTGATGATCCAAAAAAGAGATTTTGTTTTGTTAAGTACGTGTGGATTTGTGTTGTTGTACATCTGGAAGGAAAATATTTCTGCACTAGTGTAGTTTAAATATGACTAGGTTTGTGTATTTTTGTTTATTTCAAATACTTTACTTTTGCTACGATTTGTATCTTTTTTTTTCATCCAGGGGGTTGAGGTGATGGCTCAGAGGAAGTCTAGCAAGAATAAAGCTGATGATGATGGAAAGGGGAAGGGCACTAGGAAGAGGTGTAATGTGAGTACTATTTTTTTCGTTGTTTTCTTTTTGTCTAACACTAGTGTACATGTCACATTGTTTGTTAAGTTCGTATTTGGCAACTAGCACGGAAGTATATATATGCATTAGTGAAGTAAATATGAAGTGAACGGGCATAAAAAATGAATTTTTTTATTTAGTTGAGAACCCAATAACGATGAGCAGAGAACATGCTTACCGGGAGGGGAAAACCTGATAGCTAAACGTAAAGAACATGGTTAGTAAGAGTAACTAACATGATAACTATTACTCAAATAACATGGTTAGTAAGAGTAACTAAGATGATAACTATTACTCAAATAACATGGTAACTATGAGTTTCATGTTATTTTTATGCAGAATCCACCCTTTTTATCCTTATTATTTTTTAAGCCTGATTATTTTTGCCCGACTACCGATTTCTTTATACTAGATTACCAGGTTTTTATCTATTCAAGGATCTAGATTTGTTTTATGTTTTAGGTGTTTTAGCACCCTTTTAGATATTCATGGGATAATTTATGTTGCATTCTAATAATTTATGCGAGAGAAGAAATTCGCCATATCCCATCACAAAGCACTACAAAGATCTCACGAGTGGTCAGCGCAAGGTTATTGGTTCCATGGGGGTAGGGAAGCTAATTGGACATAAAGTTTGATAACCTACACAACCCTCTCATCAGATGGTTTGCAAGGTGCTATCAGCCGGCTAGGAAGGAATTTGTGGTTCCATGTCGTGGAGTCGTCCCGCTTTCAGAAGTCTGCGCAGCTCATGTATGGGATTCCACATGCACCTTGAGAGGTGAATTATGATGTGTATTTATGAAATCCTATCTTACCTCTATACTTTCATATACGTTGCCTCAAACTATTGACTTGAATTCAGCATAGCCACACACGTAAGATCGTGAATAGAGTATTTAGGTTTTAAACCGTGATGATCAACGTTGCTGGGATGTCGATTTATGTAATCGTCAACCGTAGCGGGCTATTGACAAAGATGATAATCTCATTAGTACAACACTGCATATACACGACTAAATGACAAAGAAACTACCAAACCATATATAGCTAATCCCTATCTTAACAACGATCATGAAGAGATGGATGGTGAGATGAGGCCGACTAAAGAGATGACAGGTGAGGAGGCCGACCAGAGAGATAGATTCAAGGATTGGTCACTACAGGAATGCAGCAAAACGCGGACGGCCCTACTACCGTCGGGGAAAGCATGATCTCCGTCGGCGTATGCATAGGCCGACGGCCCCCGTTGGCGTATGCCCCGTCGGCGTTTTGCTCTGTCAGCGTAGCCTAGCGGCCGTCGGCGTATGCATCCCGTCAGCGTAAACTGGGCTACATCGACGGCAAAGCCGTGGGCGTAAAGGCAGGCAAATTGTTTTTTTAAAAAAATTACAATTTTTTTGATTTTTTTCTGCATTTTTTATTTCAATTGTTTAACCACTTAATCACACTATAGTCACTTTTATCTTTATCTCTAACCATTTTTTTATTTTAATCTAAATTACTCGCTTCTACTAACACGTCCCGATCGATCACCCATCATGAGATTGCTCCAGCTCCAGCACGCTTAGCTTCCGTGTGAGCTACCTAGAAACAACAAATGTGTTGCTCACAATAATATACAATCAATCTTGTTAATCCTTGGACCATCATGTCACACTCTTTTATTTTGTTAATTGAAACATTTATTTTAATAAAAAATGATAACTAATCATAAACTTGATGTCAAACAATCTTAAATTTAAATAATAATTAACATTTTTGCCTTTTCTATTTAATATTGAATAATTCATATCTATAAATCCGTAAATTGAAATTTGAGAAATAATATGTTTATATCGATTAGAAAAATAAGAGAAATTAAAATATGACATACATATGATATTTTCCATCATGTATAAGACATTTTTTCCTTTTCATTGTAAAAAAAATCCATTTTCCATTTTCTGAGACCGTCGTCTTGACTTTTCCTCAAACCGGCTTAGAAAATTCCGAAAAACTCAAAACAACCCAAAATGATGCAAGACCTTCGCGTGTTGTCATTATATATGTCCTAGTATACACCAAAAATAATAAATTGGGAATATGATGGTTGTGCTGAAAATGTGTTCACAAAAATAAGTTATCTCTTTCGAACATTTGAGGGTTGCAGGCCAAATGACGGGTGTTATTGTTAAATCCATGGCATAGTTTGTTTAAATGTGCCCATATTTCACACAAACATGCATCTTGGACGCACGGACAATGTTGACGGAGGAAGTTTTCCTTTTTATTGAATAAAAAACCATTTTCTATTTTCTGAGTGAAAAATGGTTTTTTTAAGGACCTACCACAAATATGTTGCAAAACTTGAGAGCTACAATTTTTGAAAATACTAGACCATGTTATATGCACAAATAAACAATTTGTTTTCTATGAAAATGTTTCAGTCCAGCTCTTTTGAAAACATAAGTTTTTGTCGATTCAACTAGAAACTTGTCAAATTTGAACTACAGGTAGCTCATAGTTTCTCAATATTCAACCCCTAACTACGAACGGTCATGCCCGTCGTCTTGAATTTTTCGTCAAACCGGTTTAGAAAATTCCAAAAATTCAAAACAACCCAAAATGATGCAAGACCTTCGGGTGGTGTCATTACATATGTCCTATTATACACCAAAAATACTAAACTTGGAATACGCCAGTTGTGTTGAAAATGTGTTCACAAAAAGAAGCTATATCCTCTGAACATTCCAGGGTTTCGGGCCAAATGACGGGTGTTATGGTCAAATCCATGGCATAGTTTGTTTAAATGTGGCCATATTTCACACAAATATGCATCTTGGACGCACGGACAATGTTGACGGAGGAAGTTTTCCTTTTTATTGAATAAAAAAACCATTTTCTATTTTTCGAGTGTAAAAAATGGGTTTTTTTTAAGGACCTACCACAAATATGTTGCAAAACTTGAGGGGTACAATTTTTAAAAATACTAGACCATGTTATATGCACAAATAAATATTTTGTTTTCTATAAAAACGTTTCAATCCACCTCTTTTGACAAACACAAGTTTCTGCCGATTTAGTTGGAAACTGTTAAAATTTGAACTACATGTACATCATAATTTGCTCATGATTTTCGGAAAAAAACCAATTTTTGGTACAAAACTACCTATTTCATCATATATACACAGAGATTTTCTCAATATTCAACGCCTAGCTACGAACGGTCATATGCCCGCCGTCTTGACTTTTTCCTCAAACTGGCTTAGAAAATTCAAAAAAAATTCAAAACAACCCAAAATGATGCAAGATCTTCACTTGGTGTCATTATATATGTTCTAGTATAAACCAAAAATAATAAACTTGGAATACGACAGTTGTGTTAAAAACGTGTTCAAAAAAATAAGCTATCTCCTCTGAATATTCTAGGGTTTCAGGCTAAATGACGGGTGTTATGGTCAAATCCATGGCATAGTTTGTTTAAATATGCCCATATTTTATACAAACATGCATTTTGGAAGCACGGACAATGTTGACGAAGGAAGTTTTTCTTTTCACTGAATAAAAAAACCATTTTCTATTTTTCGAGTGTAAAAAATGGGGTTTTTGTGAAGGACCTACTAAAAATATGTCGCAAAACTTGGGAGCTGCATTTTTTGGAAATACTAGACCATGTTATATGCACAAATAACCAATTTGTTTCCTATGAAAAGGTTTCCATCCACCTCTTTTGAAAAACACAAGATTCTGCCGATTCAGTACCTCATAGTTTGCTCATGATTTTTGAAAAAAAACTCATTTTAGGGACAAAACTACCTATTTCATCATAGATACACCAAGAGTTTCTCAATATTCAAACTCTAGCCCTGCTGGAGAAAAACCTAGCTTATAGGTCTACACCCGGTAACCGTTAGCCCTTTCTTGTTTGTTCCGTTTTTTCTCATGATTTTTTTTTGAAGAATGTAGCTTGAATAATATGTATGATGATGTAGATGTGTTTCGCCTTTTCGAAAGGAGCTAAAGAACGTCAAAATCCGAGTTCGAATGCAAAAGTTATGCTCAAAATAGTGAGTGAGTCAAAAAAACGAAAACTAGGATACGCCGTCGGTTGCCGTCGGCGTAGCAAAAAAAAAGGGACAATGGGGTTGCCGTCGGTGTAGCCAGATATAGTTTTTTTCATTATGCGCTACCATGCCGGGTCTACGCCAACGGCCCCGAGATTTGTCCGTCGGCGTATTAAAAGGCCGTCGGCGTATAAAACTTCTCCCGTAGTGGGTAGGCTAAGGGAAAGTGTTTCTTTTTAGGATTTTTGATGTTTTTCTACGTTGATATGCAAGTCTTGAAGGAAATTTTATTTCAATTATCCTCTCTTACTAGATAGTGAGTGCACTACGTTTTCCGCCAAAAAATTATGTTCTTCCACCTCTTATATACGCTATCTGGTACCCCTACCAATGTAAACAAAATATGGAAAACAGAAAGATAAGCCATTTATTACTCATGAAGCATAGGACGACAAGCCAAATGTTTGAATAAAAGATACATGTACGAAATACAACGAAGGCCATAGCCATATATACTACACGCAAGCAAAATATATCCAAACTAAATATGTATGGCTAGGCGTGGCTAGCCAGACAACGTCTCTTGTAGCTTACCATGACTTTCCCTTTAGGCTCTGGCAGAAACCGTGTCCAGTCTGGTTTGGGAAAAGAAGAAACTAACTTGAGTTCGAAATTCCTCAGCAAATGGGTAAATATAATTTTGATTTGCATGTAAGCATAGGCCTCTCCACCACACGCATGACTTCCAGCGCCGAAAGACGTGTAGGAGAGTTTACCAGCAGTTTTGTCCTCCTCCCTTCCAGGAAGAAACCTATCTGGATCATACACCTCAGGATCCTTGTAAACGTGTGGCAACATACCATTGAGCATTACAAGGTGTACTAAGGTGTGACCTCTGGAAACTCCATACTCATTGCCCTCTTTGGTGCGCACGGTGACATCCTTCTTCACCTGGCGGATCAACGCCGGCGGGGCAGGGTGCATCCGTGCCGCCTCCTTGATACAGGCTTGCAGGGTCTCCATCTGTGACAAGACATGGTAATCTATTCTGTCTTTGTACTTATGCATTATTTTCCTTTGCTCCTCTAAAGCGGCATCTAAGGCCTTTCCATGGCCTAGAAGGCAGGCCGCAGTCCAGGTGCTAGTCATTGCACTTGAGTGTTTCCCAGCAAAAATCAAGGTAAGGATCAATGCACTCACTTCTTCTACGGTTGTGCCACGTCCGTTTTTATATGTTGCATCTATAAACCTTTGCAACACATCCTCCTCGGCATGGTTCAAGCTCTTACGCGACCTTACAACCTCAGCG
This sequence comes from Alopecurus myosuroides, assembly GCA_028641055.1. Lineage (NCBI taxonomy): Eukaryota > Viridiplantae > Streptophyta > Magnoliopsida > Poales > Poaceae > Alopecurus > Alopecurus myosuroides. The sequence continues at coordinate 25,021,888 of CM054063.1, forward strand.
AGAATCCCTCTAAGCTTGCTCCGTGCACTGTCACGCCGACGGTTTACTGGAATAGGGATGTACGGGAACATGAAACTGGCAAAGTTCAAACCTTCCTCGATTTGATGGAATAATGTGCAGAACTGGCCGAACATCTTCTCTCGGACCTCTTTTCCAACAAGGCACCGACCTGAGATTAGCATGAGTAGCTCCTTAAACTCATGTTTCAGATCAACAACCCCTTCTTCTTTCCATTTTCCGAAGTAGTTCTGTGAAATAAAAATACTTCGATATTTAAATCTAAATCTCCATAATGTAGCAAACAAACATGCACAGTGATTTTTTAACCTAATATCTGTAAAAGACAGTGACACACCATGCTTTTGTAGGAAATTATGATATTACTTTCTAGAATTAAATATGACCTTTGTTATTTGACATATACTCCCTCCGTCCGGAATTAAATGTCACAAAGTTTGAGAAAAGTGAATGTATCTAGACATAATTTAGTGTTAGATACATCCACTTTTGTCAAACTTTGTGACACTTAATTCCGGACGGAGGGAGTATTAGAATGTGGATCACACACGCGAGGTCGAAGACACATACAACAGATTCATAGATTTGCGACACGCTCAAGTTACCTCCTGTTTGCTTTCTTGTGTAAAAACTAGTTGTCCACGATGCCATGATCTGTTTATCCCACGCCATCACACATATTGTGCCGCAGCATGAACATAGTGTGCTTCGGTCCATTATTCAGCACGTGCAATAGGAAAAACTACTTTACAACACTACAGTGCAACACGGTTAATAACAAAATTATTTTCTTAGCTAGGTAGAGAAAGGATGTATACATGTCTTGGCATGTTATTTTTTTTAAATATGACATAATTATTATAATTTTTCGCAACATAGCAATATATAAATTAATACTCAATCGGAAAAGGTTTACATGTAGCATCCCTATATATAAACCATAAAGTCTATATCACTAATAAGCTTTTGCTCCATCTCCCTAGATTTGATTGAAGTTTCTCAGGCTTAATTAGGATCTCCTTAGAAAAGTGAAGAGAGTGGTGGTTATTTACCTCCACTTCTTGAAGCATGGGATCAACATAGCTTTTGAATTGTGCTGGCTTTAGGGCCTCAACAATGAAGCGAGTATGCTCCCTGCGAGTAGCGTAATCCACACCGAAGCCAACCTCAGTGCCAAACATGGGGACGGTGAACTCAAATAAACTTCCTTGGGTAACCTCTGACTCCAACCCTTGAAAGAAAACAGCTGAGGCCTCCTGTCCAACCAAGAAGGTTGTCTTCTTCCAGAGAAAACTGACAGTGAATGCACTGCCAAGCATCTTATGTAGATAATGCATTGTAGCGTCAGGGCCCTCTGTAAAAAGAGTAGGTAAGAGTCTGAGAAGCGCAATACCCTTGACCTCAGGTGGAGCTGGCAGGGTGCACACAAGATTGGTGGTAATTCTTCTTCGACTCGCAATCCTGGTGACTAGTGCAGTTGTGAGAACAAGCGCTAGCGAGAACCACATGACGGCTCTAATCGTCATCTCCATCGTGTTGTTCGCAGGGACTCCGCGGTAGCTAGGGTTGAGAACCTGAAGATCATGCGCCCAAACTTGAATGAATTAGTTGATTATGGCCGGATAAATTTAGAGTATTGATTTATAGCCCGGGCTACATATAGCTTGCTATTTTGCAAATTCAAGATCTAGAAATTTAAGTTTCCTTTTTTTTTTTTTTTTGATAAAGAGAAATTTAAGTTTCCTAATCCTAAAAATCTAAAAAAATAAAATTCTAGACGTATATGACGAGGACTTGTACGTGTGTGCAAACACGAAATACGAAATATTCTAAGTTTTGTGTTGTGTTAAGACGAAATTCTACATAAAGAGTGACAGGTTAAAAATCTATCAGATTTGGCAGGATTTGTCATTCTCGTATATACAACTATTTCGAGTGAAACTTTTTCCGGATATTGTTGACACTTTCTAGTAGTGGTTCAAAAAAAAAAATCGAAAACCAGGCTACATGCATGTAGCCCGGGCTACAAAGTGAATTTTCGCAGATAAATTACACTACAATTGTACCTTTGCTAACTAATGTAACAGGAGATGGATCATACCTGAATACTAAATTTGTGTCCTCAGTGGATTTAGGCCGCCGGGACTTCACTGTAGAAATACTATCAAGAAAAGCTCGTCAATGGATTGCAACAGGATCAATACTAGGAGGAGCAGGCAGGCATGGGTTATGAGTGGTGAAAGCACGAGACCTCTAACACCCGCCGGCTGGCGACATCAGAGAAGGATTGAAGGCAATAGTGTAGCTGAGCGGGAGGGAATTAGATGCTCGGGGTGGCTCGTATATAGCGTATACCAAGCTGGCCCGCCCTTGCATCGTCCCGCGCGTACGTATAGCCAATTTGCTGTAAATTAGTTTTGGTGGCGGATACACAGCTGCCCACACGCTCATCCATACTGTACCACGAGCCATCACCAATCATCTTCCTCGGTTTCACTCACCCTACGCGTGTGATTCCTGATGTGGGAATTAATAGTGTCTCGACAAGGAATTCTCCCGAACATGGTCCAGCAGATCGACGGAATTCTCTGGAACCGGGTCCAGTCCATGTCGCCCATGGCACTCTGTCCGGGACAATTTTTTGAATTTATGATGTTTCCCTGTGGATAGCGCCTGCCCAAACCAACCCATGTGAGAATTCGTTTCTTTCCACGTCGGCCAACAGATGAAATGAAACGAGGGGAAGAAACAAGGAGAAGGCCCATGCACTCAATTTGGAATAATCGAAAGCGCCTCTCCAACTAACTCACGTGAGTCTCCATTTCTTTCCACATCCCACAAATGGGAGAAACAAGGAGATGCATGGCCCATGCACACTCATCCAGAATATAAGTGAATAATGATGTTTGGATGACGCCAACCCATGTGAGTCTACTATGCCCACAGAAGCAACACGAGCGGAAGAAACAAGATTTGTTTGGCTGTCACATCATGACACTGTCCGTTTTCAATCGCTCAGACCAAGATTTGTTTGGCTGTCACATCCAACACAACAACAAATAATGCTCCACCGTCCTCATAAATCGAAGCAATGATGTGCACGTGCCTTATAAGACTAGCCGTACTCTTACCTATAATAGTAAGCATGTTATTACGCAATATGGCATCGGCCAACTACTACTCCCTCCATTTCTTTTTACTCCGCATATTAGGTTTGCCAAAAGTCAAACTTCATAAAGTTTGACGAACTTTATAGAAAAAACTATCAACATTAACGATACCGAGTCAATATCATATGATTCATCATGAAATATATTTTCATATTATACCCATTTCATATTTCAAAAATTAATATTTTATGCTATAAACTTGCACAAACCTTAGAGTGTTTCACTTTAGATAATTCTAATACGCGGAGTAAAAAGAAACAGAGGGAGTACTAGCTAGTGGTTGAATAATCGGATCACGACTCCACATGGAGCCAGAAGGGAAACGTGTTGCATTTGGAAGCTAATGCCCCCTCCCCCCCCCCCCCCCCCCCCCCCGCGATTATAATTGGGATCACTTTTTCATCCGATCGTGGTTGCTCCCCTAGTATCGGGCCAATGGCTCATGTGCGCCGTTTCTCTACGGCAATACCTCTCGTGTGGCTTTTTTCCTCACAGTAGCTCTCGTGCTACATTGTTTGGCGCACAAATAGCCACAGGCCGACCTGGGCGATAAAACGTTCATCTCCGTCTTAAGTGAGGGTGAGGTTATGTTATGGCCTCCCCGAGAGAAAAAAAACATGCTGACAATTATTATTTCTGACAGGTGGGCCCCTAATCTAGCAACTGAATCGAGTGAACCACCTGGCGGACCGTGTCATCAGCCTTTTCTTCTCCGGCGGCGGCGGAGCTACAGCTCTCTGTGGCGGCGAATCTGACGTTCTCGGCGGGAGAGGAGTTATTGGTGAGTTCCTTCGCACCCCTAGTCCTGTTCCCCGTTCTCCTTCAAGTCGATTTAGATCTGATCGTGTCGTCTCTGTTCTCAGCGGCCACGAATTGTGTGGTCGCGGGTGGGCTGAGCGATATGGAGCCTGCCGAGAAACCTTCAAATCGGTAATACGGATCTCTTCAAACTAATTTAAGTTCGATTAGGGCCTCGACCAGTTCCGTTAGCTCACACTGCCCGCAGGGTGGTGATGATGGCGCTGCGCGGATATTCGAATTTACAGTCAATTTCTTTTCATCAACGGGCAAGTTAGTAGATGGTAGCGTGCAGAAAATAGAGAGAGATATAATTATGAAATGGGAGGTCGAGCTCGCAGATATTGATCCGCAAGAACTAGTGCAAATGGAAGAGAATGCAGTTCAGAAAATTGTGGAGAAAATTGGCACTAGTGGAAACACGGGCACTAGTCCCGGTTGGTAAGGCCCATTTGTCCCGGTTGTGCAGCCGGGATGGGCCAGCCAGGACAAATGCCCCTCCCCCATTGGTCTCGGTTGTGCTAGGACCCGGGACAAATGGGGCTGACCACGTGGCGAACCTGGCCAGGGGATTTAGTCCCGGTTCTTAACACGAACCGGGATGAATGTCTCCTCTGCCGCGGCAGAGTTTTTTTTTCCGCTTTATTGGTTTTTTTTTTGCAACCAATTCCATTTTACGATACCCCCTGGCACCATACACTGATAAGGAGCCTTTTTGGTCCATCCCCGGACCTCCCAGATCCCAGGAGAAGAGAGGAGCCCGGTGGCCCTTCCTCGGACCTCCGGATCCCACGACAAGAGAGGAACCTCGGTGGCCCTCCCCGGACCTCCGTGAATAAGTAATACGTATATGTAGAAAAATAAGGAACACTTATATTACATCAGCTAAGTATATGGAGCATATTACATGACCGACGGAATTACAAAATAAAATTTAGCCCGTAATTTTCTCCTGAATTGCTCGTATGCGCTCCCTTGGTAGAAGACCGTCCCGGAGCCGTTCGATCTAATATAAAGAAGAGTGGTCAATATATATTACTGAAATAGATGCTAATAAGAAAAATTGACGACTGACGTACATTAAGGTGGTTCCCGTCTAACTAATGAACTCGCATACGAATATATTAGACGGAGATGTTTGTTCCTGTCTTTGTTCCAGTTGCTGTGTTTTGTTCCAGCGCCCTTCCTGTAGCCATTGGCGGAGAGTGAACAAAACATAAGAGGGGTCCAATTTAGAAGCACAAAAAATATGTAAAAAAAATGGCCAGGTCATATAATAGAAGCACAAAAAAATGACCAATTTTTTTAAAAGAAATAGTCGGAAAAGGGATAGGGACAGACAGCGACACAGCGGATGCCTACCTTGTAATCCCCAACCGGCCTCCCCTTCCCCAACCGCGTCCACTGGCCAGGGACGCAGCCTTTCCCACGTCTTTAATTAAGCCCACTGGTCACGTTCGGTCAAAGGGCCCACTGGCTAGCGGCCTAGTGGCCGCCACACGGGGTCAAAGGGGCCACTGGCCAGCGACCCAGTGGCTGCCTCGCATGCTCCCACGTCCCCACGTCTTTAATTAAGACCCATAACCGCAGCCGCGCGCGGTCAAAGGGTCCACTTGCCAGCGACCCAGTGGCCGCCTCGACTTCCCCGCGCCCCCCACTTCCCAACCCGTGGCCACGAACGGTCAAAAAGGGCCCACCGGCCAACGACCCACTGGCCACACGCCCCTGCCTCGGCTTCCCCGCGCATTCATGCCAAGCCTGCAACCGCCGCCACGTTCTCGCCGCCGGTTGGCATGCCATCCCCGCCCGGGTCTTTTTTAAAGGCCCCCCCCCCCGCCCCGTACACCGACACACCCCGCTCCCAGCACGAATCCTAACCCTAGCCATGTCGCCCCGCCGCTGGTTCAAGCGCGCCAAGAACGAGCACGAGGCCGGGTCCTCCAGCGGCGCCGGACAGAGAGGCGGAGGCGTTCGGCTTCGGTCCGGGCGGCATCAGGATCGGGGGCAGCCCGCGCCTCCCCACACCACCTCCGGCAGCGCGCAACCCGCCGCCTAGCGCCGCGCCAGGCAAGAGGTTCTGCTGGTACGTGCGGAAGAAGAAGGTGACGTGGCACTGGGAGCACGCCAGGCCGGTCTTCTGGCCGGAACGTCCACCTCCCGGACGGCTGGCACCTCAACCCGCAGCGGATCCCGTTGCCGCCGGCCCCGACCAACGAAGGCGCTCGCGAGGAGATAGCTCGCCGGTGCGCGCTCCTGCCGGCCCACCTCCTCAGGGACCCCGCCTACGCGCGGAACTCCCCGAACTGGAACGTGTGGTTCCAGCAGGAGCACGACCAGCGCCGCCGCTCCTACTTCCCTACGCCCCCGCAGGAGCCCAGCGCCGACACGTACACAGCACCGCCGCCCGACAGCGAGCCGGAGCTGTGGTTCGAGGAGGACATCCTCGACGACGAGGAGGAGCCCGAGCTGCAGGCCTCTATGGAGGTCGCCTACAAGGCCTCCCGCCGCTCCCTCGTCGAGGAATAGATTAAGCGCTGGGAGCAAGTCCTCGCCTGCGCGGCCAGCGGCGCGGCTGCCGACGCGGCCGCGATGCCGCCCCCTCCACCGCCGGCGCCGTCGTGGCAGACGATGAACGCTGCCATGGAGGCGGCGACGGACAAGGGCGCTCCACAGCCGCTGCCCCCTGTCCTCGAGTACGGCATGAGCTGGGCCTGGACCGGCGGCGAATGGTCGCCGGAGGAGCTGCCGCCGCCACCGGAGGGCGCACCCCCGATGCCTCCGCAGCCCCAGATGCCTCCGCAGCCGCCACCGGCGGGCGCTCCCCAGCTGCCTGCCCACCTGTGGGTGCAGCCTCCCTACCACTGCATCTCCTCAGACGAGGAGGACTAGGCAGGCGTCGGCGCGCCCCCGGCCAACTAGTACCTAGGTTTGCTACCCCCCAAGAAACGGCCGGCCGCCTGTGGCCGCGCCGCCGCCCATGCATGTAAGGACGGCCAATTGGGCCGTCGTCAAGAAACGGCCGGCCGTCTGTGGACGCACCGCCCCCCCCCCCCCCCCGATGTAAGCACCGGCCTTTTTAATATATGAATGCATTCCCGTCCCAAACTCGTCCCCCGTTCAATCTACGGCCTAATTCATCCCCACCGCCGCCGGCAGGGATTCGCCTAGGCTAGTCCAGTCAGTCCCGGTGGTTGCTCGGCCTGGAGAGAGGGCCTGGATATTTATACAAATGGGCATCTAGTCCCGGCCCGTGCAACCAACCGGGACTAGAGGAACCCCCTTTGGTCCCGGTTGGTGGCACGGGCCGGGACCAAACGTATTTGGGAATTTGGTGCCACCCTGCACGCCCAAATGTTTTAGCGCCAAAATTTGAAAATTGTTTAAATATGCACATGAATAACTTCTATATACTTTCGAATTTGACAAAAATTTCAACATGAAAAGTGCTTGAATATGCATAACTAATTCAAATCCATTTTCTGTTTAACTAAACAATTATTCTAACTATTCAAACTATTAACTATTTTACTATTTGCATATAATTTGAATATAAATATCTTATATTGTTTTAAAATTAGTAACAATTACATTAATAGCAACATAATTAACAGACTCCTTGTCTCACTGGCCGTAGAGTGTTTACGTACAAAACCACAAATCAGTTTCTAGAGTTTTTCGGTTTGCGTCTTCTTCTTCTGTGTCACTTTGTTCGGATCTCGCCCCAACCATGAACAATCTTCATCATTTATTTTGTTTTCTATTGTTTTCCTTTATGTTTTCATTTTGTTTTATCTTGTATTATTTTTGTTTTCTCTTGTGATCCTTCGAGGGAGTCCAGAGCATACAAGGCATCCGGGTGATTTGTATTCCGTCGATGAACCTTTAAGGGGGATGTAGAACACAACAATCGGAAACGCCAGCCTACAGCCCGACCGTGGCTACTGAGTGCATATATGCATACCGAATGCACGGCAGGATGTATCCTCTGTCTTCAAGCGGGAGGGTCGGGGATAAAGGGGAAATATGTGCCCGCCGTTGCGCTCCTTCCGGATGCGCGGTTGTACACATGGGCAGGACGTATCCTCTGTCTTCAAGCGGGAGGGTCGGGGATAAAGGGGAAATATGTGCCCGCCGTTGCGCTCCTTCCGGATGCGCGGTTGTACACATGGCTGGTTACAGCGGCCCTGTGTGCAGCGCACATCCCAATGGACGAGACAGAGGAGAGAGAAACAGAAAAGTGGGTGGGTGTGCCGCTGTTTGGGATAATAATGAAGTCAGGCTGGTCATAGTTGTCTGCTTTTGACCGGTCAATACAAATTGTTGGTCAAACAGAACTATGATCATGCATTCCACGTTTATTATTACACATCACCAACAACATCCCTATCTAGTCTTCTGAATTTTCTTCGTGTAGAGATGGTCCGTGAACCCTTGTCCCTTGCTTATGATCGCTTCGGCCGTAACCATGGAGCATCTTCATTATTTAACGGGATGGTGGGGTCAGCTTTCACTGTGAAGGGTGGAATTTCAACAAACTTATTATAATCTTATGACATGTCTGGCGTGTCCTTGATTCCCACGATGTTTCTTTTCCCTGAAAGAACTATGTGACGCTTCGGCTCATCTTATGATGTATTTATTTGCTTATTTTTTTCTTTTTTTCGGTCTGGAGGACATGTCCTTCACATAGAAGACCTGAGCCACATCATTGTCTAGGACGAATGGTTCATCATTGTAACCAATATTGTTGATATCCACTGTTGTCATTCTGTAAAGCGGGTCTACCTTTACCCCTTCTCCATTCAGGTTGACCCATTTGCACTTGAACAAAGGGACCTTAAAAGAAGGTCCATAGTCAAGTTCCCATATCTCCTCTATGTAACCATAGTATGTGTCATTTTTCCATTCTCGTTTGTTGTATCAAAGCGGACACCACTGTTTTGGTTGGTGCTCTTCTTATCTTGGGAGATCGTGTAAAATGTATTCCCATTTATCTCGTACCCTTGAAAACTCCCAATAGTCGAAGATTGTGACCCTGCCAACATGTACAGCTGATCTTCAACAATGGTGTTATTTATAAGATGTGTTTGCAACCAACTTCCAAAAGTCTCCATGTGTTTGTGTTTAATCCATGAGTCATCCTTCTCCGGGTTTGGGGAGCGTACAATATTCTTGTGTTCCTCGAGATACGTAGCCACGAACATAGAATTTTGTAGAACTATGTAGTGTGCTTTGGTGAAAGAATGCCCGTCCCTGGGTATCATGCATTGTTTTCTTTCCCAGCATTCCTTTTCCCCTCAGTCTCCCCTCATGCCGCGATTCAGGAACACCAATCGTCTTAAGGTCAGGAATAAAGTCAACACAGAACCCAATGACCTCCTCTGTTTCATAGCCCTTCGAGATGCTTCCTTCTGGCCTAGCACGGTTATGAACATATTTCTTCAAGACTCCCATGAACCTCTCAAAGGGGAACATATTGTGTAGAAATACCGGACCGAGAATATGAATCTCTTCACATAGGTGAACCAGGAGATGAGTCATAATGTTGAAGAAGGATGGTGGGAACACCAACTCAAAACTAACAAGACACTGGACCACATCCCTCTGTAATCTTGCCAGAATTTCTGGATCGATTACCTTCTGAGACATTGCGTTCAGGAATGCACATAACTTCACAATGGGTACTCGAACATTTTCCGGTAGAAGCCCCCTCAATGCAATCGGAAGCAACTGCGTCATAATCACGTGGCAGTCAGGAGACTTCAGGTTTTGGAATTTTTTCTCTGCCATGTTTATTATCCCCTTTATATTCGACGAGAAGCCAGACGGAACCTTGATACTGTAAAGGACTTCAAAAAATATTTCCTTCTCTGCTTTAGTAAGAGCATAGCTGCTTAAGTAATGGCGCCCTGTATCCGTGTGCTTGTTGCTTGGGTCTTTCATACGTTGCTGGTCCTCCCGTGCTTCCGGCGTATCTTTTGACTTCCCATACACGCCCAGGAAGCATAGGAGATTGACGCAGAGATTCTTTGTCACGTGCATCACGTCGATCGAAGACCGGACCTCTAAAACTTTCCAATAGGGTAGCTCCCAAAATATAGATTTCTTCTTCCACATGGGTGCGCGCTTATCAGGGCCGTTCGGAACTGTTTGGCTGCCATCACCCTTACCAAAGATTACTTTTAGGTCCTTGACCATATCGAATAAATCATTACCACTATGGAGCTCAGGCTTCTTCCGGTTATCTTCCTCACCTCTGAAATGCTTCCCTCCTTTCTTTCTTACGGGATGCATGATCGGAAGAAATCTACGATGCCTCAGGTATACAACCTTTTTACATTTATCCAAATAAACACTGTCAGTCTTATCTAAACAGTGTGTGCATGCATTGTATCCCTTGTTTGTATGTCCGGAAATGTTACTAAGAGCAGGCCAATCATTGATGGTTACGAAAAGCAACGCCCGTAGGTCAAATGGCTTTTGTTTGTTCTCATCCCACACACGTACACCTGGTTTGCCCCACAATTGTGAGAGTTCTTCCACTAATGGCCTTAGATACACAGTGCAGTGCATACCGGACATTCATCCAAATTCTCGTACTTCTCACCGCGGTAGAGGATGCAGTCATTAATGAATGCATGTATCTTCTGCACATCTAAGCCTAGAGGGCAGAGAGCTTTCTTTGCTTCGTACGTACTCTCAGGCAATTCGTTATCCTTTGGAAGTTTTGGCTTCATTAGTTGAAGTAAACTCTCAAATGACTTGTCAGTCACACCGTTCTGTGCCTTCCATTTCAGTGTGGTACCGAGCTTTGTGCTACCATCTTTGCAATTTGGGTACAACAACTTTTTGTGATCCTGTAACATGTTGTCCAGCTTCAACCTCTCCAATTTACTTTCACAGTCTTCCCTTGGATCCGCAATAACTCGGCCAAGATCATCATCAGGCTCTTCTGATGCCTGTTCTTGGTCACGTCCTTCTTCTGCATTGTCTTCCATTGCAGTATCACCGTATTCATGGAACAAAGGATCTTCTTCTTCATCGTCTTCCATCACAACCCCTCTTTATCCATGCTTGGTCCAGCAATTATAGTTGGGCATGAAACCTCTCCGAAGTAGGTGGCCGTGAAGGATTCTTTCAGAAGATTGCTCTCTGACGTTCCGACAATCAACAGATGGGCAACACATAAAGCCATTATCTTTGTTCTCCTGAGCTACAGCAAGAAATGCATTTAGGCCTGTCATATACTCGGAAGTGCGTCGGCCACCGTACATCCATCGATGCCGTGCATCCATCTGCATCGTATAATTAAGTTTATCAAAATACATTACAATAACATATCAATAGAGAAATGACCACAGTACATCAACAAATATTACTTTTTTATGTATCAGTTATAGATGAAAAAGATAAGTTTGTTAACCTCAGTCGAAGATACCATTTTCAGTGAGCTTATGTGTGGCTCGGGAATTTCGTCGAAAACCTCGTGTGCATAGTAAAATAAAACACACTAACACCCACCTCTCTCACACCTCCAAGCAAAAAAAAAAGATGGAAGGGGGGCTGGGCAGTATATATAGGGGAAGGGGGGACATTGGTCCCGGTTTGTGGAATGAACCGGGACCAATGCCCATGCGCGTGCCACGTGGCCTGTGGCTAGGAATTGGTCCCGGTTCATGCCACAAACCAGGACCAATGTCTCCCCACGAACCGGGACCAATGCCCCCAGGCGATTTCTGTTTCCCCGGGCGCACAAACCGGGACCAATGCATAGAATTTGTCCCGGATTTTGTTGCAACCGGGACAGGTGCCTCCTGGCCCCCTGGACGAAAGGGGTTGTTTCGACTAGTGTGGGGAGAGTGTTAGTTGGGGTCCAGAGCAAGAAGTATCAGTGTAGCGGTTCTATAATTGGAAGGGAGAGTATGTGAGAATTGAGAATGGACTAGAAATTCTTGATGAAATCGATCGGCAACACGGATGGGAAACCAAACGGGCGTATTTTTATGCTAAGCTCGTTGATCTGAAAATTGACTCCAAGGTTGGATATGTGACTTAAAAGTTGTCTTCATAAATGGTAGGTGATGATTGGGGTTCACAGAGGCACCTAATGTCCATAAGTTCTGAAGTGACAGAAATACCTGATCTGTTTGCTATCGCAGATGTACAAGACGATCATGGTGTTGCTTGTGTTGATTGGAACTCGTACTAATTTGGTCATTGCACCAATTCCTGACAGTGAGATGGCCAAACTATTTGGCATTCCAGTAGATGATAGACATAAGAAGGAGAGGAGTGAATATAGTTTTCCTGCTGATTGTGTCAGAGATTCGTCTGATATGGATGTAGAGTTGATGGAAGATACTCCAGATGATGTCGATGATGTGCATGCTGATGAGCTGATACATGTTTATGACAAAGAAAACCCTGTTATTGAAGTAGAGAAGTTGTGGCCAAGCATGGATGAGTTTAGGATGTGTTTCAAGACTTATGCAGTGAAACGTGAGTTTGGTGCCAATACTTATTGGACGGATAGAAAGAAGTTTTTTGCGAGGTGCAGAGGTTTTGATGGGAGGGCCAAGCCTTGCAAGTGGTACATATCTGCTAGACGCCAACCTAATAAACGTACAATCAGGGTAAATCAAATCCCACATGAACATACATGTATTACAAGTTCACATACAGTATCGACAATGACATCACAACAATGGCTTGCAAAAAAGATCACCCCCATTTTAGCCAAGACACCAAACACTACCACCAAAAAAACTCAAAGTATACTTGGAAAAGGTGTATCAATTCAGATAAAATATACCACAATGTGGAAGGCAAAACAAAGGGCAATGAAACAATTATATGGTGATTGGGAAAATACCTTTAGTATGAGAAGAGGTCACGTGATAGTATTGTGGACATAGATACCGAGGTAACAATAGATGTAAAAGTCTTCTTCTATAAATTCTTTATGGCTTTAAAGACTTTCATCGTTGGCATCAAAGCAAGGTGCCGACCATATCTGAGCATAGACTCGTCTTTTTTAACTGGAAAATGGAGTGGCCATTGGCAGCATGCAATTCTCAAGATGGACACAACTGGATGTTCCATGTGGCTGTTGGCATGTTTCAGTCAGAGACAGAGGCCTCATGGACATGGTTCATGATGTAGTTGAAAAGATGAATAGGACCGGTGCAACCTTTGGCAATCCCCATGCTGACGAGAGGGAATGCTTCGGCAATTTGTGGATGAATTTGATAAAAAATTCAGAGCAGAAGAATTTGGGCGCATGTAGGCAGCAGCCAGAATGGAGTTTCCCTGTCCCGGCAGGGTGCCAGAATGGAGTTTCTGATCCCCGAATCGAGGTTCGGGATGGCGGTGGCACTCTGTTGTGTTTCTGTGGAATATGACGAACCCCCTCGCGTTTTAGGGTTGAAGGCTATTTGTAGTCGAAAGGGGAGTCCGAGGGAGGCTCTGGGGGGCCCACACCCATAGGTGGCGCGGCCTAGGGGGACCCGCGCTAGGGGGGTGTGGCCACCCTGTGGCCCCTCTCCTGGCCCCCTTTGGCTCCCAGGGTCTTCCGGGGTGAAAACATCAATGGGCTCTTTTCTGGGCATTTTCCCGAAATTTGATTCTTCTGCATAAAAACAAGACACCAAGGTAATTCTGCTGAAAACAGCGGTAGTCCGTGTTAGTTGTATCCAAAACACACAAGTTTAGAGGAAAACAATAAGAAAAGTGTTTGGAAAAAGGAGATATGTTTTCGACGTATCAGTCCCGGGCCGTAACAAGCTTTAGTTCCGGATTTCAATCCGGGACTAGCCAATCGGGATTATAGGACCCCCTTTTGTCCCGGTGAGCCACAAGCCGGAACTAAAGGCCCTCCACGTGGACACACCCAGAGCTGCGGGCTGGAGGACATTTAGTCCCGTGTGGTAATCAGATCCGGGACTAAAGATTTTTGCGATTTTTTTCTTTTATGTTCTTTTTGGGATTTTAGTTTTCATTTATTCTTTATTATTTATAACTCTAATCATTCTCATTTAGTATCAATTATTTTGAACCACTATCATTCTCCTTTAGTATCAATTATTTTGAAATCTAATCATTCTCTTTTCATTCTCTAATGACACTTCCAGGTTGGTCACCCATCCTCAGACTAGTCCACTCTCAGCATGCTTTACTTTTTAGTTCCTTCCCTCTTAGCTTTCAAGAAAAAAATATTGTTTTACTCACAATAGTATGTTGTCAATCATGTTAACCCTTGAACTATGATGTCGCACGTCTTTATTTTGTGAATCCAAACAATTATTTAATTAAACAAAAATAAACAAGTAAAAATTATCTTGAATTTTAATAATAATTTTATTTGCCTCTCCATTTAATATTGAATAATTTGTATCAACAAATCCGTAAATTGAAAATTGACAAATAATATGTCTAAATCGATTAGAAAAATAGGAGAAGTTCAAATCTGACTTCCAAATCCGTAAATCAAAAAATTGACATTAATATGTCTAAAAGAGGGGGTAATTATATGACTAAGGTTTCCCGAGGAAACATGCCAAATAATTATGGTGTACTATTACTTAATTCATAACTAGTGATTCTAAGATCAATTTCACATGTTTATGAACTAAAAACATGTAAACAAGTTGGGATCTTGTCTCTATGGTCAAAGGTTGCCATCCAATTGGTATTATAATTCTAAATAAATTATTTCTAGAATTTACTATATATATGTTAAATTACTCCAATTGGTATTATAATTCTAAATCAGATAATTTGGGATAGTAGGTATGAGAGTACACATGTTTTACTGGTGAAATGTAAAATTAGACAGTTCTACACAAGATGGTCAAGGGCTTCTCAACAAGTTAGGGTATTGTTTGTACAACCTCTTAAATTGCATTTACAAATTCGAATGACATGATACTAAAAATGAAGCACATACATCATAATTGCGTCATTACTCTTGCTAACATCATAATTAAACGGGAAAATAATAAATAGAAATAATAATTTGGATATCCATTACATAATAGTAATACATAAAGTCTCCTCAGGAAATATATAACAAAATGATGCAAACACTACTCGCGTCAGGAGAGACCCCAAAGCAGTACATAATAATAGAAACGCAGACACCCATCTACTCGTACTCCGAATAATAATCCCAAGAAGGAGACCTGGGCACTAGGTGACACTGCCCATAGTTGAGGATGCTAATCATGCGGTACAACTCGAATGAAACACATGCATCTTTTGTTGCATACTCAATGTTGATCATGTCAAGTGGGGTCTTATCCCAGAAGTTGTGCTGATTCTTGGGGAATTTTTTCTTCATATAAACGTACTACTCGTCGATCAAGGTGATAGCCATAGTAGACATTGAATTTTTTGGATGTTCAAGCCTTAACAAGTCTTGGGATCAATGTGCAAATCGGCTGGTATCTCAATACCCCAGGTGCGCATCATCTTCATTTGTCATTCCTTATATCAACACTAGCAAAAGGTATGCCGCTGTTGACAAGGAAATCCATGAGTACTGGATAGTGCTTGTCAGTATTGCAACAACAAAAATGGAACAAATGTTAAATACCAATCCAACAAGTATATTTTTTTATTGCAATAACAAATAGAACAAATGGAACAAATTAAATACCGCTGCAACAAGTATATTTTTTCAATGCAACTACAAATAGAACAAATGGAACAAAATGAGTAATTTTCCTATCCTATACAAATGTAATGTTCTCCTATGAATCAAAGACGAGGAATTTCTCTCCCCATTCATATATGTTGCTATCCTATGTGATTTTCCTATCATATATGAATCAAAAGAAGTTCTCTTTCCAATAGAATTCAAATGGACATATGTGTTGATATTCTATGAAATTTTCCTATCATATATATATGAATCACACTGGTAGAAAAAAGGCCTTCCATACGCCCCCATCAGTGCCCAAATTATGCGCACCGTGACTAAAGGGGTTTTAGTCCCGGTTCGGGAGGCGACCCGCGACTGAAGGTCATGCGTCGCGGTTTGGGAAGCGTGCGGGGGGCTTTAATTCCGGTTGGCCTGGCCACCCGCGACTAATGATCCAAACTACTGGCCTCCCTGTCTTTAGTCCCGGTTGGCCTGGCCACCCGCGACTAAAGATCCAAACTGCTCCCCTCCCGCGCGGCGGTTTTATTTCGCGAGCGAGAGGCAGAAGGCCATTGCTACAGTGCGCACCCGAGACTCTCTGTTTCTTCTTCCTCTCTTCTCTTCTTCCTCTCTTCTTCCTCCACCAAGCACCCATGGATTCTCCCGTTTGGAACGTTCTCCGTGTGCCCACACCATGTCGCAAGAATCTCGACGTGGCCTACACCAATGTATGCGAGAGGCTCCCTGGTGCTCTTAAGCATTTGAGCAATCTCTATGAAGCCGCCGATGAACAACACAAGTTCTTCGGCCTTGATCTAGAGTACACGGCGAATAAACGGGATGTTGCCGTCATCCAGATTGCCCACAAGGAGACCGTTTTGGTCTTCCAATGGGCAAGGTACGCACACGTACAATCTCTCTTGTAGGATAGTTGCATTTTCGATTTGTTTGTTGCATTGGAAGAATACACGTGTTGCAACAATATCTAACACGTGTTCTATTTTTGTTGTTGCAGTAGTTCAAAGCAATCTCCAGAACTTGTTGATTTTCTTGTCAACAAGGGTTACGACTTCTGTAGCGTTGACATCACTCAAGACCGGCAGAAGTTGATGCGCATGTTGGGTATTGAGATACCTGAAGATCACTACATTGATCTTCAGGACCTTATCCAATTTGATGAGCTGTACGGGCACAAGACCGGGATGGCTCCGATGGAAACTGCCTTCATCCACGCCGACTACAAACCCTTGAAGACTCGTCTCCCCTCGAGGAATCACATGTATTGGAGGAAGAACCCACTTGACCAGATCAATCTCGAATATGCAGCAATAGATGCATACGTTGCCTTCGAGTTGTTCCGCATCTACTCTTCGGAGCTCGAGTAGATGTTGTTTGTGTACCGCATCTTGCGTTCGATATATGTAATGGATATATGTCTTTCTATTAATTTCTATATTAATTCCTAGCTATATTATTTCTATACTATGTAATGGATATATGTACCGCTATGTTATGTAATGGCTCAAATAAAATCACGGGTTAAACATAGCACAAAATTTACTAAAGCAATCACACAAAGATCTAGCTCACACACAATTCCAAAATAATAAAACTAGAAAGTAACAAATGCTAGTTCTATTTTTATTTGGGTTTCCAATCATGCACACACTTTCTAAGGTAGTTGTTCTGCAAGCAAACCACCTAATATCAAGTCCTAACACTCTATACAAGCTAGGAAACAAGATAAGATCAAACACACATTTCAAAACAAACAAAAACACATCAACAAAACAAAACAGAAAAACTACCGTTTCTATATCTGTTCACCAAAAACTACTGCTTCTATATCTGTTCACCAAAAATAAATCTAGAGGTCCAAAAATAAATCTAAGCCAGGAAAACATAGATCTAGTCAATACCAAACTCATCCAGTTGGATTTACTTCAAAATTCATTTTTGAACTCATTCTAAAAATCATAGAAGAGCCTACTGGTCTTTTATTAAAAAGGATGGTATTTTCATTTGGTTGTTGACCTTGATGTGAGGCTAAGTGCTATGGATAGATATTTTCAATATCTATCCAGAACATTTTAGTTTGTCCATTTTGGTTATGTATTTTAAAAGTTAGGTTTAAATCATTCTCACAGATAGTCATTGCCAAAACAGTTCTTGTGTCCAAAATAATAGTCGAAACTTGGATCTGCAAATTTTATATGGTTTAGATTTCATATGGTTTGGTTCATGAATTTTATCAGATTTTATTTTGCATTTAGGAAAGGGGAAAATGAATTAGTTTTTTTTCTGAATTTTTTGATATATTATTTGTATTTTTAAGATTTTAAAATGAATTAGTTTTATTTTTCTGAATATTTTGATATATTATTTGTATTTTTAAGATTTTAAAATGAATTAGTTTTATTTTTCTGAATATTTTGATATATTATTCGTATTTTTAAGATTTTAAAATGAATTAGTTTTATTTTTCTGAATATTTTTAGAAATAATACAAATTAAAAAGTTAATGTTTATTTACTTATTCAAAATTATTAATTACATCATTACTTTTGTTTATTAAAAGATTTATTTGAAATTCAGACAATAAAGAAATGTGGCATCGACCAACATGTTAATAGAATTGATATGATACTAGTATCACATACATGCGTGCGAAACACTTGGATGCGTGACGGGATGGAACTCGGAAGTTAAGCATGCTAGTGCTAGAGTAGTGGGAGGATGGGTGACCGAGCGGGAAGTTTGACGACGAGTAAGAAATTTGACTAGAGATAATTGTAGTTAGACACTAAGCAAATAATAAAAATTCTGAAAAAAGGGAGTGAAAAATTGGAGTAAAAAATAATTAGAAACCCAAATGAATTAAAGAAATAACGAAATAGCATGTAGTCCCGGTTCGTGTTGCCAACCGGGACTAAAGGTCCTCCGCCCCCGGCGCACGCCACCCGCCCACGTGGACGGGCCTTTAGCCGCGGTTCGTAAGAGGGGCGACTAAAGGGGGGGCCTTTAGTCGCGCCTATTTAGTCCCGGTTGCGCGGCCGGGATTAATGGCCTTTGCGAACTGGGACTATAGGCCTATTTTCTACTAGTGTCAAAAGAAACTCTTTCTCATATACGATTCAAATGGACATGTTGTTATCCTATGCAATTTTCCTATCCTATATGAATCGAAAGAAGTCTTTCCAATAGGATTTAAATGGACATGTTGCTATCCTATTAGCTTGCTCATTGGAAGACCATGACACGCTTCTTGTGAGCAAGTTGGATTAGGGCAACAACTCGTTGACTGGTCGTGTACTCGATATCAAGGCGAAAGAACTTGTGTTCATCCTATTCAAGCCATCGCTCCAAATCGGCAAGAAGAACCGTGAACCTGTCGTTCGTGTAGACGACATCGAGAAGAGTGTTGCCATGTGCGGGCACATCCAAAAATCGAGTACCCATTTGATTCATGGTGGAGGATGGGGAAGAAGATAGGAGAGCAAGAGGGAGAAGAAAGCACCTTGCCGTACACTCTAGCAGCTCTCTATTTTAATTTGATCTCAAATTGATCAGAACAACTTTCTAAACGCGGGAGGCGAACGTTTCGGGCCTTTAGTCCCGTGTTGTACTACGACGCGTGACTAAAGGGTCTCGTGCCAGGCGAACAGTTGCCACCACCCTCTTAGTCCTGGTCTGTATTACGACCCAAAACTAAAAGGTCTCGCGGCCAGGCGAATGGTTGACGCTGCCCCCTCTAGTTCCGGTCCAATAGCTAATGGGGACTAAAATCCAGAACCAGAGACCCTTTTTCTACTAGTGAAATATCTAGAGATGGAAAGTTCACATCAGGAAAATACACAAATAAAACAATATTTGGATAGGGAAATAGTGACAGCAAAACAACAATTTCAACTTGATAACTTGGTGATCATGTACTGGACTCTATACAACATATCAAATAGATGCCAATATGCTTTACAAGAAAAAGGCTAATGTTTGATGAATCTCTAGTCCAAAAATGTACACCAGGCCTAATTGATCGACATTGAGCATTCAACTTGGCACATGAAAAAAATTAACATTGAGTGAACACGGACTATATATCTAGAAGCTCAAGAGACCTTGCTATTTTACCCCTTGTATTAAAAAATTGATTCACTCGTTTACTTGATTACTCAAGCGACCATGGGCTCGGAGTGTTATTTGGAAAATAACCGAGTGCTAACTAGTAGAACCAACTAGTGCTCAAATTCTTGGACTATAATCAAGAAAAATCGTGAAAAACTATGGCCTATGCCAATGCATCGTCTCTTACCACGTTATCATAGGAGCATTTAAAACTTAAGAAATACTTCCAATGGCGAACAGTTGTCACCACCCTCTTAGTCCTGGTCTGTATTACCACGAACGGTTGCCACCACCTTCCAGCGGCTTTATTTTAAAAGCTGGAGTAACTTGTACAATGGGTTGTTTCTTAAGTGATGTATCTAAATTTAATGATTTGGGGTACATACATGTATATAATTGGTCTAGCGTATATTTTTGCCTATGGCGACGTGCAAGTGCTTTAGGCTGGTCACAATGGG
The DNA here is from genome assembly GCA_028641055.1 of Alopecurus myosuroides. Lineage (NCBI taxonomy): Eukaryota > Viridiplantae > Streptophyta > Magnoliopsida > Poales > Poaceae > Alopecurus > Alopecurus myosuroides. The sequence goes on from CM054063.1 coordinate 25,042,098, forward strand.
GAGGAACTTAGCAGTAACATCACACACTTCAATGCAACTTTGCTTATGTGGCACATATTTAATGAAGAGAGATGTGCTTGTGGTAACTAGCTAAGTTACCAGAACATCACACACTCCAAGAAACAATGAGTCTATAGCCTAATAAATGCGTTGTTGCATGACACTATATATATGTTCCTCCCCATTGTGAAGGTAGTAACATAGTCTAGAAAAGCGTGTAGGTTACTAGTGTATGTTCCTCCCCATTGTGACCAGCCTTAATGATTTGGGACAGTACTACAAACCCATTCTCTTTCTTCATTAAATACTAAACGTGCTAAAAAACCTGCATTGGCATAGGCGTAGCAGGAACTAGTGCTGGGATTCGTGGAACACCTTAAAAGGATGCCTATTAATACGCAGTACTAGTATATAGAGGAATGCCTTTGACCAAAATTTTCCTGTCATTTTTTATTTATACCCTTATTCTCATTGAAAATTACAAAGACTGCTACTGCCAAGTGAACCTAATGGCTCGTTTTATATTGAAAAATGCACCGCCGTCTCTGCTTCCTTCTCCACCGGAACAACTGGAGGATGCGGCCGTGCAGGACAGAGCTGGCTCACGCATGGCGAGGCGGCCATAGAGGAAGACGAGCGGTTGCTGCCGAGGAGGAGACGCACGTAGAGGAGGTGGTGGGAAAATAATCCTATGAGACTGGGTCTATTTTACTCTCTATTTAGACCCACTTTTTAACAAGCCAAGTGGATGTACAGATCTCAAAGCAGTCATGCTTCTTCTCCCGTTGTCCTTATCCAATTTCCCAAAAGAATTAGACTCCAGCTTTTAAAATAAAGCCGCTGGAAGGCAATCATCCATGGCGGGAGGAGCATGTAGCTGATTTGATCGCCAGATACACCTACACGCACGGAAGCTACCTCCAGGATCTCAACTGACTATCGCCAAAGGTCTTTGGGGGAGCATGTAGCTAGTTCTAGGCTCATAGTCACAAGTGTGGCCGCAAGGATGTGCAGGCAAGCGTACAAGAGATGCCGGTGCGCTGCCGACCTGCCATCACGGCCGCAACCACAAAGAGGAATGCAGAATAGATTGGATCGCGGGAATGATAGCTTTAAGATTTGTGCTGCCACGTGTCGTTGTCTGGAGTGGGTCTATCTTGATGAGAGAATAGACCCGGTCTCATAGGATTATTTTCCGAGTGGAGTGGGATGTAACTTCTCCTCTTGGCGGAAGTGGAACGTACCGCGCGTCACCTTTGAGTTATGTTTATTTTTTCTCCGTAGCAACCCACTGGCACATTTTCTAGTCCTTGATAATTAACTGTAGTTTATGGCATACAACCGATTCAAATTGCTGAACTAAAGTTTGTATCTCGGAGCACAACCCAGGTGCATAATTAACCAGCTTCCATTCGCACATTCTGTGTGTTTAATTGAATTATTTAATTCATGTCAATAAGTGAAGTATTTAATTGTACACAGAAGAATACAAAACATAAATGGATACATTAAGGGCTAACCATCGTGCTGTTGCTTTGTAGTGAAAGTAAGGTATTCTGAACTTTTGACTCGGCACAGTCAAAACATAGGCTTCTTGTTATCTCTTTCACTTTGGATTTTGAGAATTAGCCCTGTACCACTGGGCCGACAACTGCAAGCCCACGGAGCCAGCTGAGGATGAAGGCGGAGCAGCCGCGGAACGCCATGGTGCTGAAGGCGAAGGGGATGGCGTAGAAAAGCACGACGGCCGGCAGAAGCGCGGCGAGGCGACCCACGCCTGGGCTAATCCGCGCGGTGGCGATGCGAGCGTACGACATGGCCACCCAAACCGCAACCGAGACCTTCAAGACGCTCCCGAGCTCGCCGTCCATGAGCGCGGACGCCATTATTGTGGTGAGAGCACGATCACGATGGAATCAAGTGGACTCTAGTGTCGTTAAGGGCCTGTACAACGTGGAAGCGCTTAAGGAAATATGATAATGGATAAATAACGTAGCCTATGTCTCCAAATGCATTGGACGTCTGGGCGGGGCGAGTAATCTCTACTATATAGTTTTGCCTAACGACCGTACATACGTCAAGAAAACCAGTACCTCCCGATACGATCGCTAAAAAAACCCGGTTCACCTCTCTGAGAACAGGTCGTCCATCGTTAAAAAAACCAGATGTTCCGTACGTCCGTGATCCGATACGATTCCCAATCAAGCACGACGCGAGATAAAAGGACAGCGCGAGGTACGTGGGGGCGAGAGCCTTGCCGACGGCGGCCACAGAGCTGGGCGCCAGGCTCACAGAAGCAGAGAAGAGGACCGAGAAGAGACGCAGCGAGACAACAAGCTCGCCGATATATCAACGGGACGATCGCCTGGTCCAGGGACGCAAGGAACAACGGCCAATCCCCCGCCGCCAGAACAAGGAACATATAGGGTGAGCGGCTCCAATGGTGGACTTCGTCGCTTGAAGGGATGGCTAACAGATAGAGAGAGAGGACCTGGCGCCATCAGAAAATCACGCCGCGCTAATGCATCCTCGAGTTTGGCCGATTTCCTTGGAGCCAGCCCCAGGTACTGTGCGGAGGACCCGCTGGAGCAAGACACAGACGCTTTGTGGTGGTGATTGCAGCACTGGCTGGAACGTGGTGGAGAGCGTCCACGGCGAGTAGAGGTGTGGCGTGACGAAGATGGTCGTCGAGGTGTGGGGTGACGAAGATGGCCGTCGAGGTGAGGGTAGACCGGTCGGAGCTGCTGCAGAATCCTGCATTGGTCGTAAATCCTAATGATGAGGGTCCCGGGGGCGATGGGGATATCCTTTGGCACAGAAGTGAGCTCGGGGATTTCCGTTCCTCCTCGAATCCATGGCAGGTAGGAGTAGTTAGAACCCGAAGGCACATGCATGCTAGGCGTTTGATATTTTTTCCTGAAAAGCTTACTTGGCATGCCTCCTATATTCTTATAATTTGTCATTTAATGATTTATTTACCAAGTAGATGAGCTGAATTTCATGTTCAATAAAACTGCAACGTTTCAGCGTTCTAATGTCTCCCTGCGTTCATACTGAACATATGTTGGTTTATTAAAAAAAAATCGGTTCTTGAGGAACTACCATACGAATCTCACCAGCACTTCAAACCTGCTGTGCCTAAAACTGCTATCAGGTATTACCTAAAGGTTGTATATTAGTATTACCAAGAGCATTACCTAACATGCTGCACCTGAAATCAGGCATTACCTAAAGGATTATATTACTAAAAGCATTACCTAACCTGCTGCACTTGAAACTGCTATCAGGCATACACCCTGTTAGTCACTAAGTTAAGCCTGGTTTCAGACTAACAAAAGGACGCTTTGCTTCTGTGTTGTTCTATGTGACTGCAATGGCTGATGCTTCGACTTTTTACCGCGTGTTGTTATACTCACCGTTTTTCCTGTCGCAATATTTTAAAATATTAACTGACTATTTTGTGCTACCAATAACCTTTCATATTACCAATGGTTGCAACGGAATCTCTGTGCATCTAGGTTGTTTCGTGAAAAAACTTAATTAAGTTGGATCGGGCTTCAAACGGTATAAAATTGATAAAAAATGATCAAGAAGTAGGATTTACTATGCATAATGTTAGATCAAGCTTGTACCAAAAATCCACCATTGCTTCTTCCTTTTCTCATAATAATAAAAAATCTCCTCAATAACTTTTAACATTCGCCAAGTTTACTTCCCTTGTTAATTTTTGTTTTTTCAATAAATGATATCACATTAAGTTTAGGGATAATTAACAAGGTGCCCTCAGTTGGCACCACGACCTCAGTTTTACCCCTAGCGCCGAATCGACCTCAGTTTTGCCCCTAGTCAGTGCGCAAGGACTCTTTTCGCTGCTCCCACCGTTATTTTCGGCCCCCCGTTAGGATCCTGACCTGTGGGACCCATCATACAACCGTTCGCGCGGCCTGTGGGCCCCAGCTGTTGAGCGTTGGCGCGGTTTGTGTGCCCCATCTGTTGACGGTTGGCGCTGCATGTGGGCCCCACCAGTTGACCGTTCCTTGCGGCCCAATGTCACATGAGGCCCAATGTCAACATGTAGACTACACATTATCCATTTATATTTATTAATCACTACATGCAGACTACGCATTATCCATTTATTAAACCATCAAATTATTCGTATTAATAATATAAAATATACTGTGCTCAACTCAAATTTTTTATGTTATCTTAGAAAACATAATGCAGCTCTTTTAGAAAATATTATTCGTTAAAGCACATCTCTTATATATAAATTTTGTTTACAATGTGCAGATTTTAAAGCGATGATTAGAAAGGATAAAACTTCTAAACAGTTGGTACATTTGGACAAATATAAGAACATAACTTTATATATAGGGCTTATATATAATTAAACATACTTAGAAAGGATAACTGGCCCCACTTTACATATAATCAGTGGGGCCGGATAAACATTACATTTAACTAAAAAAAAAAGGGCTAGCCCTAACTGCTCCCGCTCTGCATGCATGCGGGAGCCCTTCCCCCGCTCCGGCGCCGCCCTACTTCCTCCACTCCGCCGCCCGGATCTCCATCTCCTGCTTGATCCGGGCGCTGCCGTTCTCCGCCCGCATCGTCTCCTCCTGCCTCTCACGGGAAAGCTTGATGCTGGCCCGGAAAGCCTTCGCGTCCTCCTTGGCCTCCTTCTTCTCCATCGCCTTCAACTCCTTCTTCTCCAGCCGCTCCAGTCTTTTGAGGCGGAGGTTCGTCTTGGGGGAGATGTCCGACGTCTTGGTGGTGGTGGAAGGGACGGGGCGGTGGACGAAGGGCGGCGTCGGCGATCGCTCCCGATCGGGAGAGTCGTCGACGGGAAGCACGATGGGCAGGACGTCCAACTCCGCCTCGGGCCACTCGGCCTCGTACCAAGGCAGAGCCTTGGGGTGGTTGTCCTCGTCGGAGACCGACTCCGGGCTTGAAGGTAGTGAGTAGGAAGACATTGTGCGTTAGGGCTTGAAGGGAGAGAAGGGCAAATGGCTGGAGAGGGATGAGAATATGGAGGACGACTGAAGGAATATTTAAAGACACGATTAGACGTGAATTTATTTGGGTAGATGAAGCAAACTGTGTGAAAACCTTGAATTTATTTGGGTAGATGCATGGTCAAAGCGGTGTAGAACAGGCATAGGCGTATGCGTAGGCCGGACAGCTATTGATACGGAGTACGAGCGCGTGTGCATTCGTCAGTCGAAGTGATTCGATGTTGCATGCGTGTATTAAAGAGGTGAAGAGAAGAAAGTCCAAAGTCTCACGCCAAATCCTGCCTCGCTGCATATGCATTGATGCGTATCTTGTGAAAACTAGGCGTGGAGGGCTGCGTCGCTGCAAATGCGACGCAACTCGTGTTTCTGAAACCAGGCGTGGAGGGCTGCGTCGCTGCAAATGCGACGCGACTCGTGTTTCTGAAACAAGGCGTGCAGGGCTGCTGCAAATGCGACGCGACGTTAACTATTTTCTTCTTCTGCCACGTTGTTTACTCTGAAAAAACGAGGCGTGCATGCACCGGGCTGGTGAACGGGGCCGTTACATTGAGACAAAACACCCAGTCCATGCACCGCTTCATTTTCGATCGTTTGACCGTAAGGAACGGTGCAGATCGAGTCCCCCTAGCTTCTCTGTGCGGGAAAGCAATCTTGGACATACAAAGCACACAACACACCTATACTAACATGGTATGGCACCCCCTAGCTTGTGTTGGGATCCAGACGCTCCGTAGCCCCCCTCCCGGTGAAACCCTAGCCCCGCTGGAGAAATACCGGACTTATACGGAAACACGCGGTAACAGCGTCGAAAGGGGGTAGCAATGTGGAACTATTTGCTTGGTTGTGCTAGGATAGCCCATAGGAACACAGAACAAAAAGGTAGAACCCACCTCTTCGGAAGATTCACGGTGTTTGGTCCGATACGGGAGTTTCACCCTGTAATCGCCTACGAGAGAGAAGTGGATGCCGGTGAAGCCTGGTCACACCCCAGAGAGCAATCTTGGACATACAAAGCACACAACACACCTATACTAACATGGTATGGCACCCCCTAGCTTGTGTTGGGATCCAGACGCTCCGTAGCCCCCCTCCCGGTGAAACCCTAGCCCCGCTGGAGAAATACCGGACTTATACGGAAACACGCGGTAACAGCGTCGAAAGGGGGTAGCAATGTGGAACTATTTGCTTGGTTGTGCTAGGATAGCCCATAGGAACACTAAACAAAAAGGTAGAACCCACCTCTTCGGAAGATTCACGGTGTTTGGTCCGATACGGGAGTTTCACCCTGTAATCGCCTACGAGAGAGAAGTGGATGTCGGTGAAGCCGGGTCACACCCCAGAGAGCAATCTTGGACATACAAAGCACACAACACACCTATACTAACATGGTATGGCACCCCCTAGCTTGTGTTGGGATCCAGACGCTCCGTAGCCCCCCTCCCGGTGAAACCCTAGCCCCGCTGGAGAAATACCGGACTTATACGGAAACACGCGGTAACAGCGTCGAAAGGGGGTAGCAATGTGGAACTATTTGCTTGGTTGTGGTAGGATAGCCAATAGGAACACAAAACAAAAAGGTAGAACCCACCTCTTCGGAAGATTCACGGTGTTTGGTCCGATACGGGAGTTTCACCCTGTAATCGCCTACGAGAGAGAAGTGGATGCCGGTGAAGCCGGGTCACACCCTAGAGAGCAATCTTGGACATACAAAGCACACAACACACCTATACTAACATGGTATGGCACCCCCTAGCTTGTGTTGGGATCCAGACGCTCCGTAGCCTCCCGGTGAAACCCTAGCCCCGCTGGAGAAATACCGGACTTATACGGAAACACGCGGTAACAGCGTCGAAAGGGGGTAGCAATGTGGAACTATTTGCTTGGTTGTGCTAGGATAGCCCATAGGAACACAGAACAAAAAGGTAGAACCCACCTCTTCGGAAGATTCACGGTGTTTGGTCCGATACGGGAGTTTCACCCTGTAATCGCCTACGAGAGAGAAGTGGATGCCGGTGAAGCCGGGTCACACCCCAGAGAGCAATCTTGGACATACAAAGCACACAACACACCTATACTAACATGGTATGGCACCCCCTAGCTTGTGTTGGGATCCAGACGCTCCGTAGCCTCCCGGTGAAACCCTAGCCCCGCTGGAGAGATACCGGACTTATACGGAAACACGCGGTAACAGCGTCGAAAGGTGGTAGCAATGTGGAACTATTTGCTTGGTTGTGCTAGTATAGCCCATAGGAACACAAAACAAAAAGGTAGAACCCACCTCTTCGGAAGATTCACAATGTTTCCACCTCTTATTCTTTGAAATCTCTAGTCTTGTATTCGAGGAATCTCATTTTAGTGATGGATTTCGTTCTAATGTTTATAAATCCTATTTATATTTTTACTAGACTTGTATTAGACCTATATAATGCAATTCCGAAGCCCAAAAATTTATTGGATGAATATTCGTATTATTTATTTTCTTTTGAATAATAATGGTTTTAATCGAAAATCGTAAATAAAACAAGTTTAAAACATCAAAATGGAAAAATAACTTTGGATCTTTCTTAGTCACACCAAAATGAAGCTTTGGTGAGATTTTGACCTTATTTGAGTTCAAAAGGTTTGAAACTCATCTCATTATCTTGAACTCTCTACTAGACTGTTCAAGATATCATATGTTACATAAGGTTTTTTCGTTCCATTCTTTATAAGACAGGTTTATATTTTTTTCTCGTTACTATATGATATAACACTACTATGTGCGTCGCCAATATATTTTTTCGATTTTTTTTGAATTATTTATGCTCATTTCAAGCTTGGTCAACCCTCTGTTTGACCAGCCGAAAAGCTTCTAGAAGGAAACACAGAGATTCGACCTGGGCTGTTGGATCGACGCCTTCTAGAAGGAATCGTGCATCGGACGGATGCGCTCGCAGCCACAGCGATCCGCGAGACGTTCGTTCTGCGCTCTGATTGGTTGGTACGTTGGCCACAGGGATCGATGGTTCTACATATGATTTCTTTGCTGTTAAGTATTATAAACCATGTTATTTAAATAAAAAATATAATGAAACTTCAGATTTACTACAGAGATGATTTTTATCAGTTTTACATATGATGTTTCTATTAAACCATGTTATTTAAATAAAAAAAATAAAAAATAGAAGAATTATTCAAAACATAATGAAACTTCAGATTTACACTATACATGTAGAATAGATGTCTAGGAAATTCATTTGGTTGATTTATAAAATATGCCAAAAAATGTTGAAGCACAAATGGGGGTATTTACCCTAGCTTCGGACCTCATTTGACGCACATTTCAAACGAGAATTGAGCGATGGTTGCAAATGAGCATAAAAAATTCAAAACAAATCAAAATGACATGAATCCAACACACAACGTTGTTATATGTGATATAGTTGATCCTCAAATTTCTATGGATAATTTTGGCAAGGTCGAATTTTTCATTAAATTATAAACGGGGGTATTTACCCTAGCTTCGGACCTCATTTGAAGCACATTTCTCACGAGAATTGAGCGATGGTTGCAAATGAGCATAAAAATTTCAAAACAAATCAAAATGACATGAATCCAACACACAACGTTGTTATATGTGATATAGTTGATCCTCAAATTTCTATGGATAATTTTGGCAAGATCGAATTTTTCATGAAATTATAAACGGGGGTATTTACCCTAGCTTCGGACCTCATTTGAAGCACATTTCTCACGAGAATTGAGCGATGGTTGCAAATGAGCATAAAAAATTCAAAACAAATCAGAATGACATGAATCCAACAAACAACGTTGTTATATGTGATATAGTTGCTCCTCAAATTTATTTGGTTAATTTTGGCAAGGTCGAATTTTTCATGAAATTATAAACGGGGGTATTTACCCTTTGCTTCGGACCTCATTTCAAGCACATTTCTCACGAGAATTGAGCGATGGTTGCAAATGAGCATAAATAATTCAAACACATTCAAAATGACATGAATCGAACGCACAACGTTGTTATATGTGATATAGTTGGTCCTCAAATTTATTTGGTTAATTTTGGCAAGGTCGAATTTTTCATGAAATTATAAACGGGGGTATTTACCCTTGCTTCGGACCTCATTTCAAGCACATTTCTCACGAGAATTGAGCGATGGTTGCAAATGAGCATAAATAATTCAAAACAAATCAAAATGACATGAATCCAACGCACAACGTTGTTATATGTGATTTACCCTAGCTTCAGACCTCATTTGAAGCACATTTGCCCAAAATTTTGGAATGACTTAGTTCAACATGCATCATATATACAACATTATTCAAACATTCTTTTCGCTTTTAATCTACATTCTGGCTCGTGATTGCGTTCAGAAATACTCAAAATTAATTAAAAAACGCGAACTCGTTGAATTAGGCTAAAATTCATAGATTCGACGATAGTTTTACAGAAAGCTAGACGGCATAATTTAACTAAAAACATTGAAAAAACTTAAAAAAAAATTAACTACGGTTGCCCGAGAGGCCTAGTCGTCGCCCTCCTCCTAGACGTCGTCCTCTACTCCTCTTCCTCGTCGTCCTCATCGCTGTCGTCGTAGGCCAGCATGCTGGAGGGCCCCGCCTCGTGGTCGTTCTTGGCTAAGGGCGATGGGTTCGCCAGCGTAGCGATCGCATGCCGCTCCGCTCTGCCTCGGATCCGCAGCCGGTGCAGCTGCGCCTGCTCGGAGGGATGGCGGCGGTCCCGCCTCTCGCTCTGCAGGGCAGCCTTGCGCCGGTCGCTCTCGTACAGCGCGACGACCGCCTGCTGCTCATCCGACGCCGCGGTTGCGGCGAGCTCCCGGTAGACCTGGCGCTCCGCCTGCTCCCTCTGGTGGGTCTCCAGGGATGCACGAACAGCGGCAGCCTCGGCCGTTGCCGCCGCCTCCTTTAGCCAGGAGCGGACCGTGTGGAACGCCTCCTCGTTCCGCCATGTTTCGAACGAGTAGACGGTGGCGTGCTGCTCGGGCCAGATAGGCTGCATCCGCCTGAGCCTCCTCCAGCGCGGCGCCTCCTGCGGCGGCTCCTGCTCGGGCGCCGCCTCCTCCGGCGGCTGCTGCTGCTCGGGCCCCGCCTCCTCCTGCGGCAGCTGCTGCTCGGGCGCTGCCTCCTCCGGCGCCGGCTGCTCGTTCTCCTCGCCGTCATTGTGGCCCCGCGTCGCGGCCGTGGGTCGGCAGTACAACGGCGAGTTGCGCCATGCGCGGAGTCGGCGAGGCATCGTCTCGGGGTGTCTGGTGAAGTGCGGCGAGGGCGATGAGAGTTTGTACGGTGAGGGCGAGGAGATGAACGGCGAGAATGGGGAGAGCGGCGAGCGGTGAGGGGCCTTTTGTAGCCCTGGCGGGTCATTTACTGCGACGCGCGTGCCGTTACTCCGGCAGACTTTGAACGACCCGGGGGCCCACGGTTTTTCCACGCGTCGCTGACAACTCTGGCCAGCGTGGGCTGCCCCGCCTTTTCGCCCCCCAAGCCGAACCCAGCGGTGGTGGTGGTGGTGGTGGTGGTGGTGGTGCCGCAGGTGCTCGTGGCGCAGCAGGGGATGGTGCGGCGGTGGCGGCGGCGTGAGCGGCAGCGCACGACGGCGGGTCAACTAAATTGGGCGGCAGCGCACGACGGTGGTGGCGGGAAACTCGGGTGTGGACTATTCAGCGTAGTCAACTAATTGCGCGGTCCCACCTGTAAGCTCCGGATGGTTTCAACGAACTTGGCAGTCCCACTCGGACCCACTTCGCGAAACGGAGTCTGACTCCTCGGTCCCACTTCGCGAAACGGAGTCGACTCCAAACTTACCGTTCCAGCCTCTCCATAGTAGTTGCGCACAGACTAGGGGCAAAACTGAGGTCGATTCAGCTCTAGGGGTAAAACTGAGTACAAGTGGTCCGCTATGGGCAATTCGATAAATGACCCTTAAGTTTAATGCAATTGTTAGAAAATGCCGATGCCTTTCTTTATCTCTAAGGAGGGTATGTTTTGTGCAACTGGATATAAACTTCTAAACTCTCATCTCTTTTTTTTTGCTAAAAATTTGAAGTTCTCATCTATGGCAGCTAAAGTCTGAATTTGCAAAAAGAACAAGACTGCCATTTTTTGCATGTGTTTTCATTCCTAACTTCAGAAATGTCAATGGCGTTTCTCCAGTGTCACATTAGAGAAAATACGTTGTGTGGGTCCTCCCTCCGTGATTTTTTTCTATCCCGTTGCAACGCACGGGCATTTAGCTAGTTAATTTAGGTTTTCATTAGCCGAAACATTATTTTCGCACACCACAGGCTTCTCCTCTCTGTTGCGCTCCTGTCTCGCGACTCATTACTTCTTCTTTTCGGCTCATTACTGCTCGGTTATATTTGTGTCTGAGAAAATGTAATTGATAATTGAAAACGAGTTGGATCAATTATCAATTACATTTTCTCAGACACAAATATAACCGAGCAGTAATGAGCCGAAAAGAAGCAGTAATGAGTCGCGAGACATGAGCGCAACAGAGAGGAGAAGCCTGTGGTGTGCGAAAATAACGTTTCGGCTAATGAAAACCTAAATTAACTAGCTAAATGCCCGTGCGTTGCAACGGGATAGAAAAAAAATCACGGAGGGAGGACCCACACAACGTATTTTCTCTAATGTGACACTGGAGAAACGCCATTGACATTTCTGCAGTTAGGAATGAAAACACATGCAAAAAATGGCAGTCTTGTTCTTTTTGCAAATTCAGACTTTAGCTGCCATAGATGAGAACTTCAAATTTTTAGCAAAAAAAAAGAGATGAGAGTTTAGAAGTTTATATCCAGTTGCACAAAACATACCCTCCTTAGAGATAAAGAAAGGCATCGGCATTTTCTAACAATTGCATTAAACTTAATGTGATATCATTTATTGAAAAAACTAAAATTAACAAGGGAAGTAAACTTGGCGAATGTTAAAAGTTATTGAGGAGATTTTTTTATTATTATGAGAAAAGGAAGAAGCAATGGTGGATTTTTGGTACAAGCTTGATCTAACATTATGCATAGTAAATCCTACTTCTTGATCATTTTTTATCAATTTTATACCGTTTGAAGCCCGATCCAACTTAATTAAGTTTTTTCACGAAACAACCTAGATGCACAGAGATTCCGTTGCAACCATTGGTAATATGAAAGGTTATTGGTAGCACAAAATAGTCAGTTAATATTTTAAAATATTGCGACAGGAAAAACGGTGAGTATAACAACACGCGGTAAAAAGTCGAAGCATCAGCCATTGCAGTCACATAGAACAACACAGAAGCAAAGCGTCCTTTTGTTAGTCTGAAACCAGGCTTAACTTAGTGACCAACAGGGTGTATGCCTGATAGCAGTTTCAAGTGCAGCAGGTTAGGTAATGCTTTTAGTAATATAATCCTTTAGGTAATGCCTGATTTCAGGTGCAGCATGTTAGGTAATGCTCTTGGTAATACTAATATACAACCTTTAGGTAATACCTGATAGCAGTTTTAGGCACAGCAGGTTTGAAGTGCTGGTGAGATTCGTATGGTAGTTCCTCAAGAACCGATTTTTTTTTAATAAACCAACATATGTTCAGTATGAACGCAGGGAGACATTAGAACGCTGAAACGTTGCAGTTTTATTGAACATGAAATTCAGCTCATCTACTTGGTAAATAAATCATTAAATGACAAATTATAAGAATATAGGAGGCATGCCAAGTAAGCTTTTCAGGAAAAAATATCAAACGCCTAGCATGCATGTGCCTTCGGGTTCTAACTACTCCTACCTGCCATGGATTCGAGGAGGAATGGAAATCCCCGAGCTCACTTCTGTGCCAAAGGATATCCCCATCGCCCCCGGGACCCTCATCATTAGGATTTACGACCAATGCAGGATTCTGCAGCAGCTCCGACCGGTCTACCCTCACCTCGACGGCCATCTTCGTCACCCCACACCTCGACGGCCATCTTCGTCACGCCACACCTCTACTCGCCGTGGACGCTCTCCACCACGTTCCAGCCAGTGCTGCAATCACCACCACAAAGCGTCTGTGTCTTGCTCCAGCGGGTCCTCCGCACAGTACCTGGGGCTGGCTCCAAGGAAATCGGCCAAACTCGAGGATGCATTAGCGCGGCGTGATTTTCTGATGGCGCCAGGTCCTCTCTCTCTATCTGTTAGCCATCCCTTCAAGCGACCAAGTCCACCATTGGAGCCGCTCACCCCATATGTTCCTTGTTCTGGCGGCGGGGGATTGGCCGTTGTTCCTTGCGTCCCTGGACCAGGCGATCGTCCCGTTGATATATCGGCGAGCTTGTTGTCTCGCTGCGTCTCTTCTCGGTCCTCTTCTCTGCTTCTGTGAGCCTGGCGCCCAGCTCTGTGGCCGCCGTCGGCAAGGCTCTCGCCCCCACGTACCTCGCGCTGTCCTTTTATCTCGCGTCGTGCTTGATTGGGAATCGTATCGGATCACGGACGTACGGAACATCTGGTTTTTTTAACGATGGACGACCTGTTCTCAGAGAGGTGAACCGGGTTTTTTAGCGATCGTATCGGGAGGTACTGGTTTTCTTGACGTATGTACGGTCGTTAGGCAAAACTATATAGTAGAGAAAATAGTGATGCAAAATGGCCGTATCAAATCCCCCCAAGCTTCGACCTCGCTTGTTCTCAAGCGATACCGAACTCAGTAAACATGACCACAGGTTTATGGAGTGAAGAGTCGGTAAATAAAATATGAACAAGAAGCATCAAATTTATCTAGACACCAATCATTATAGACAGCAACTTCCTCTCAGATAATTTAACTTGAAACGAGTAATGCGAGTCACAAACAAAGGTGCAAAACAGAGAATCAAAATTGCTGATGGCAAACTTCGTTCTTGGTCAGAGAACATTTAATAATATCATACTTATCTTAGGTGAAATCTTTATAACAAGGCTTATATTGTAGAGTTTAACATGTTTAATTGTAACAATCCTTTTACAGTGATTCATATCTTTCAAAGTAATATTCATTCAGATAATAAACCATGTGCTAAACAAAGAATGATAGAAAACATGATTCAACATATAGATGGTGAGATCACAACAACTCAAATACTTGCTGGATCACTCATGTGCTAGAGATTTTATTTTAATAAACAGAGGTATAAAATGGTTGACACTCCTCCCAACCTTTCTTACACAAACCATGACTAACCGAATCCTCGGGTGCCTGCCAACAATCACGAAATGTGGACGAGTGTCTAAATTTTGAGAGAGGTGTATGTTTATGTCAACGAATGACAAACAGAAAATACAGTACGTCACAAGCCAACTAGACTTCACAAGAGCGACTCCCATTGAAGGACGCAACTAGTATAGAAGGTCATCCCTCTTTCTCTTTTGTTTACACAATTATGCTTTGACTGATAAATCAGGGGCAAAACTAGTGAAGAGAATTCGTATTATTATTTGGGGCTGGGAACCCCGCTGCCAGATTTTCTAGCATTTGGATAAGAGGATGAAGCCACTACTCCAGGTGTGTGAGTCCAATCAACAAGTGAGATAAAGATTCTCTATTTACGTCCTCATGAGCTAAAACAGGAAACAAAACATGGATAATTTTGAAGGTTTTAAAGATAACACATGAGCAATTTATTTGGAGTGGCTGTGAAATACCACATGTAGGAAGGTATGGTAGACAAAGATGACAAGGTTTTGGGGCTCAAAGTTTTGGATGCACGAGAAGCATTCCCTCTCAGTACAGGGTTTTTGGCTAGCAAGGTTTGGTAGAAAGCATAAGAGTTGAGGAAAAAACAAACAAATATACATATGATGAAACCAATCATGCAATCTTCATTGAAAGCCCTAGCGATCTTAACTTGTGAATACTAAGTTTATGAGCTAATAGGCAAATTCCACATTCTTATACTAGCATCTGAAAATATTATTTCTACTGACCAACTAGATTAACTTAATGATCTCCAGAGTGACACCAAATACTAACAACAAGCTCAACCATATGACAGAAATTGAAAACTAAAGTAAGGTGTGCAGAAAGTAAATGATGTAATTTCTCATTAATATTTCAAACCGGCAACTCACACCAACGGATACAACGATAACCAACTAAGGAGAGAAACTTCCATACTGCAAACCATCCTATATGATAATTCTCTACTCATGATATGACTCTACTAAAAAGGTAAAAGATGAAAGATAGTGTGATACCGCGGCACTCCCCCCAAGCTTGGAACAAGCCAAGGGGATGCCAATACCAATGATGATTTATTTTTCCGGTGGTGATGAAGGTGGAATCATTCGGAGAGGAGTCAGAAAGCCTTTGATGATATGACGAAGCTCAATGTTTTCCGCCTCTAGAATTGCTACTTAGGCCTTGAGAAAACGATATTGTTCGCAAAATTGATCGGCGACCTAGTGTGCTTCAGCTATCATAGGGAACATGTTGGGGTCTTGATCCGGAGGCACGGTCCCCTGCAAATTATGAGAGTAGAGACGCTGAGAGTAGACTTGCTCGTTGATGCTGGTGCAGCCCTCCGGATCTCTTCCCTCAAGCTGTTAACCATGTCTTCCATCCTTGCATCCATCTCTTCCTCCATGGCCCATCACGCGAAAGCACCCTTGTTGATGTCTTGCTGGATTTGTCGAAGACGACGTGCAGCGTAATCCTCAATGCTAGATCCGAAGGAGGACATCTTGACCTAGAAACTCCGAACTCCTGACAGGGAAACAGCTCGAAACAGAAACACGACGAGAAAACAATGTACAAAACTCGAGGGGGGGGGCAGGGGTGGGCCCACGCCACCCCATGGCGTGGAGCCTCCGGGCTCCGTCTCCGCCTTGTTTCCGGCTCATAATTTTTCATATTTTCCAAAAATAGTAAAAATAAAAGTTGGAAGATGTTTCACGAAAGTTTTCTTACCAAAACTGATACATATTCGAAAGCTGACTCTGCAGTTTCTGAAATAGGCTTCTTAATAAATTCCTCTGGGATCATGGCTCGAATAAAATCCACATTTTCATTATAAGGATCTCCCGAAATATAATGCTTGAGTCTTTGGCCATTCACCACTTGTGAAATGTTGTCTTCAAGGGAAACAATTTTAATTGCCCCCGAACGATATACCTCTTCGATAACAAAAGGTCCTTCCCATCTCGAGAGTAATTTTCCTCCAAAAAATCTGAGACGAGACCTATACAAAAGCACTTTCTCACAACATGAGATTCTCTTTTAATGATTCTCTTATCGTGCCACCTTTTAACTTTATCTTTAAAGATCTTAGCATTTTCATATGCTTCACTCCTCCATTCATCTAAAGAACTTATGTCAAGCAATCTTTTCTAACCAGCAATTTTAAAATCTCTATTTAGGTCTCTCATTGCCCAATAAGCTTTATGTTCTAATTCTAGGGGCAAGTGACAAGCTTTTCCATAAACCATTTTATAAGGAGACATGCCCATGGGATTTTTATAAGCAGTTCTATAAGCCCACAGAGCATCATTTAATTTCTTAGCCCAATTTTTCTAGATGTGTTAACAGTCTTTTGCAAGATAGATTTGATTTCTCTATTTGATAATTCTACTTGCTTAGTAGTTTGAGGATGATAGGGTGAGGCATCTATGATTCACATCATATTTAGCAAGAGTCTTTCTAAAACCACCATGAATAAAATGAGAGCCCCCATCAGTCATAAGATATCTAGGCACACCAAACCTAGGGAAAATATTGTCTTTAAGCATTTTTAATGAGGGTTCACCATCAGCACTTTTAGTAGGTATAGCTTCTACCCATTTAGTGACATAATCAATAGCAACAAGAATATGAGTGTAGCCTTGGGAAGGAGGGAAAGGACCCATAAAATCAAAACCCCAACAATCAAAAGGTTCATAACAAGAGAATAATTCATAGGCATTTCATTACGTCTAGAAATATTTCCAACCCTTTGACATTGATAACAAGATAAAACAAACTTTCTAGCATCTTTAAAGAGAGTAGGGCAACAAAAACATGATTGTAGAACCTTATGTGCAGTTCTATCTCCAGCGGCATGTCCTCCCTAAGCACTACTGTGACATTTTCTCAATATCTCTCGTTGTTCATTTTTAGGAACACATCTTCGCATAATACCATCAACACCTTCTTTAGATAAGTGTGGGTCATCCCAAAAGTAATGCCTCAAATCATAGAAGAATTTTCTTCTTTGCTGAGCTGTAAAGGTAGGAGGCAAATACTTGGAAACAATAAACTTAGCATAATAAGCATACCATGGACTCTCTTGAGAGCTCACTTTTATTGCAGCCAACTGTTCATTAGGAAAACTATCATTAACAGGAATATTATCATCAGAGATATTTTCTAATCTAGACAAATTATCAGCAACAGGATTTTCAGCACCCTTCCTATCCACAATATGTAACTCAAACTCTTGTAAGAGAAGCACCCATCTAATAAGCCTAGGCTTAGCATCTTTATTTTCCATAAGGTACATAATAGCAGCATGATCAGTATGAATAATAACTTTAGAATCAACAATATACTGCCTAAATTTATCACAAGCAAAAACTACAGCTAGGAACTCTTTCTCAGTGGTAGAATAATTCTTTTTAGCAGCGTCAAGAGTTTTACTAGCATAATGAATAACATTTAACTTCTTATCTACTCGCTATCAGAGAACAACACCTACAGCATAATCACTAGCATCACACATAATTTCAAACGGTAAATTCCAATCAGGGGGTTGAACAATAGGGGCAAATATTAAAGCCTTCTACAAAATTTCAAAAGCTTCTTTACAATCTTCATAAAAAACAAAAGGTACATCCTTTGGAAGAAGATTAGTAAGAGGTTTTGATATTTTAGAGAAATCTTTAATAAACCTTCTATAGAAACCAGCATGACCATGAATACTACGAATACCATTGACATCCCTGGGACAGGGCATTTTCTCAATGGCTTCAAATTTAGCTCTATCAACTTCAATACATCTTTTAGAAGTTTTATGTCCAAGTACAATTACTTTATTAACCATAAAATGGCATTTCTCCCAATTAAGAACACGATTAGTCTCCTCACATCTCTGCAAAACTTTATCAAAATTCCGCAAACAATTATCAAATGAAGTTCCATAGACGGAGAAATCGTCTATGAAGACTTCCACAATTTATTCACAAAACCATGAAAGATAGCAGACATGCATATTTGAAAAGTAGCAGGAGAATTACATAAACCAAAAGGCATACGTCTATAAGCATAAATTGCAAAAGGACAAGTGAAAGTTATTTTCTCTTGATTAGGCTTCCTAACAACAATTTGAGAGAACCCAGAATAACCATCAAGAAAGCAAAAGTGAGTTTTCTTAGACAACCTCTCTAACATTTGATCAATAAAAGGCAAAGGATAATGATCTTTCTTAGTAACCTTATTAACTTTCCTAAAATCAATACACATCCTATAACCAACCACTACTCTTTGAGAAATAAGTTCATTGTTTTCATTTGGCACAACAGTCATCCCTCCTTTCTTAGGGACACAATGCACATGACTAACCCATCTCTACTATCAGCAATAGGATAAATAATACCAGCGTCAAGGAGTATCAATACCTCATTTCTTACCACATCCTTCATCTTAGGATTTAAACGGCGTTGATGCTCAACAACTGGCTTTGCATCAGGTTAAATATTAATAGCATGCTGACATATAGCAGGAGAAATCCCCTTCAAATCATGAAGAGTATAACCAATAGCACCTCTGTGTTTCTTCAATATTCCCAATAATCTCCCCTCTTCTTTACCAGAAAGTTGAGAACTAATAATAACAGAATATAATTTCTTATCATCAATATGAGCATATTTAAGATTGTCAGGCAAAGACTTTAAATCAAAAACAAGATCCTGCTTGGGTGGTAATGTGGTACCCAAGTATTCCACCGGTAAATTATGTTTCAGCATCGCGGGATGATGTAGTAAGATCTCGTCAATTTCATTTCTTTCTTCCACAAAGACATCACGTTTGTGGTCTTCCATGTATTGCTGCAAAGGATTGTTAGGGGCAAGAGCAATAAGAGTTAATTGTTCAACTCTATAATTCTCATTAGGTAATTCAGCTTCATAAGGTACTTTATCAAATTTGGAGAAATTAAATTCATAAGACTCTCCATCATACTTTGTAAGGATTTTCTCCTTTTTACAATCAATAGAAGTGTTTAAGAAAGGTCTACCAAATATAATAGGACAAGTATCACTAGCAGAAGTTCCTTTTACTATAAAATCAGCATGATATTTAGTTTTACCACATAAGAACTCCACATCTCTAACAATACCGATTGGAGAAATAGTTTCCCTATTAGCAAGTTGAATAATCACATCAATGTCTTCAAGTTCACAAGAACCAATTTCATGCATGATTTCTCTATAAAGCTCATAAGGAATAACACTAGAACTAGCACCAATATCACACAAACCATAATAGCAATGATCACCTATCCTAACAGAGAGCACAGGAACACTAGGTTTCCTTGATTTACTAGGATGAGAGACAATATTAGAAGCATCTTCACAAAATATAATGTGTCCCTCTTCTACATTTTCATAAACAAGGTCCTTTATTATTGCTACTGTAGGTTCTACGATTATTTGTTCCTCGGGTTCTACAGGTTTCCTTGCACTTTTATTAACCACACTAGATAACATAGAATGTTCTTTTACCTTAGCAGGGTAAGAAATTTTCTCAATATAAGGTCCAGGCACAATAGGATCAACGGTATGAACTTCTATATCTCTAACAAGAACACAATTAACAGTATCTTTATAAGGTGCATGGTACTTATGCCATTCCCATTTGGGAATATCCATATAAGAAGCAAAATCCTTATATAAGTTTGCAATAACTTGAGAATCAAGACCATAAACAATATTAACATTATGAAAATCATCAGATGAAATAAAAGTTTTAATGCATTCATAATCATAGTTTATACCTGATTTTCTACCTTTGTCATTCTCCCATCGTTCAGAGTTTTCTTGAATACGGTCAAGAAGATCCCATTTAGTTTCATCCTTCATACGTGTAAATGATCCAGAACAAGAAGCATCCAATAAATCCTTATCACGAAGAGAAAGCCTTTCATAGAAATTATTAATAACAATATTTCTAGGGAACTCATGAATGGGGCATTTGAGCAGTAGTAACTTCAATCTCCCCCATGCTTGGGAAATACTCTCTCCTTCATGAGGCCAAAAATTATATATATAATTCCGATCTCTATGAATTTCACTGGGAGGATAGAATTTAGAATAAAAGTGAGGCACAATTTCCTCCCATTCAATAGTCTGGCTATTTTTCAGCAGTTTGAACCATTCAACGGCTCGGCCTGTCAATGATATAGAGAATAATTTCCTCTTCTCTTGGCCCATTGTAATACCTGCACACTTGAACAACTCGCATAATTCATGTAAAAAGAGCAAACGATCACCAGGATGGACAGTTCCATCACCTGAATAGCAGTTATTCATAACGTGTTTAACAATCTTTATAGGTATTTTATAAGGATCCAAATCATGAGGCGGTGGGTCACTTACTACCCTAGTAGTGGCAGCAGTGCCTGCAAATAAGGACTCGAAAGGAGATCCAAACATCGTGTAATAAAGCAGTAGACAGTAATAAAAAAACACACTATATAGAGCCTTTGATAATCGCTGACTTGATGGGGTGAGCTTTGTGGTGAATTCAAAGGGAAATGGCGTCTCTCCACTGCTCCCCTCCACCTCCTAGCCCCTCCAATGGCGTTGAGATATGATCTTCCATGGAAGCCCTCCTCCATTGGGATTTCTCTCCCGGCCTTGCCGTGGAGATGCAGGTGCGTGCTCGTTTTGGCTCTTCGGTACACTTCTACCCCTCTTCTGGTCTTTGGGAGTTCTTCTTGGTTGTCTCCTTCTCCTCTTCTTCTTTACCCTATCTAAGGAATCAGTGGGTATTGCTCTTCAATCTTGCATTGGAGGTATTGGCTCTGGTTTTAGAGTTTACAAACTCTCATATTGACGTTTTCGGTTCTCGGTGGCATCCAATCGTGTGGGGCATTTTATTTACGGTTTTAAGGATCGCATTTGGCCGTACTTTGTTTGCCATTTCAGTATATTTAGAGGGATTCATCCCTCCATCTCTGGTTTTACCTATCCGGATCATACCTGGGCTACCTCAGATGAATTACTTGAGATTTCACAGAGAGTCCCCAAGGCTATCAAAGTTAATTTGGATGTTCTTCAGGCTAGTGCTGCTAGTGACAATTCAGCCAGGGATGTCCTTTCAAAATTTGGTTTTCAACACAAGCAACCTAATTTGATCTCGACTGTTGAACCCTCCTGCGATCTCTCATTTGGCGCTGAACTTATTTTTGGCAGTTTTCATGTCCCGTATTCACCGGAATTAATTTCATTTCCTAAAGAGCCGATTGTTTCCAATAATTACTTGGAAAAATTATGGGCTGGGATTCCCTCTATCACGCTTGAGCATCTTGATGACTTGCGACAGGCGAAATATTAAGACGAGAAATTAGGGACGTACTCTACCTTCCTTATTTGCCTTCGCGGGAGAAATGTTATGAATTGTTGGGCCGTTGTGCGGTTTGCTCGTTGTCTAGCCATTTGGCGCCTCAATGCCCTGGTGTTTGTCCTCATTGCCAAATATTGGGCTTCACATGCGTAGTCCGTGAAGTAGTGGCTCCATCAGGTCCTATTCTTGCACCCCCTCCCGTGGACCCCATGGAGCTTGATTGTATTGGGCCCATTCATGATGCTTCCCTCACTGGGCCTCTTAGCTGCTGCTTCAAATGTCTGGAACTTGGACATATTCGTCGGAATTGCAAAAATAATTATAAATGTCTGGCATGTTTTGGGTGGGACCATATAGCGCGCCAATGCACCCTCAAGATTTGGTGTTCATTTTGTCGTCAATCAGATCACTACGTCAAGGAATGCCCGCGGATTATTTGCCATTTGTGCAATTTATCTGGCCATACCGCTTCTGCATGCTCGGTGCGAAAAATCTGGGTCAAAAAAGGTAAAGGGATTTGCTCCAATTCTATGTGCCCTAAGATATGGAAAGAAAAAATTTCGGAGCTTGCTCGGGTCAAGGCATTTACTACCTCGCTGGACACTCAATCTCACTGCCTGGTGGACCCCTCTGCGTTACACGGTAAAAACCAACTGATCCCGCTGGCGGTGGTCGTGATTCCCTTCCCGGTTTGCAGCGGTGCCGTTTTGCATCCCTTGCCAATTCCCCGGGCGGTGACACCTGCCTGTTTTAGGGGCCGCCCTGCCTTGATTACCGCTCCGCTTGTTCTTATTATTTCGTCCACCCCACCCCTCTCCTTCAACCCACCCCATTCCCTTTTACTCTGCTATTCCCTGGTCTCGTCTTCTCCGATAGTGCCATGGCGAACTTTGCAGCCAACCCCTTTGGGTTCATGCCAGGACCAATGGAGGTGGAATCTGACTCCGAGGAGAGTCTGCAGCAGAACATGGTGGTCGTCGATGATACTCCACTCTCCCACGAGACCTATGCTCTAGTAAACATCAATCCCCCTGTTCCTGAGCACTGAAAGCAAATGATACTCGATGAGATCATCCGCATCCTTAGTGAAGATTTCTATTTAAGGATTTTGCACTCTGAAACTTATTCCTGGGGTGTGGGTATGATTGCCTTTGATTCACCTGTTATCCGTGACCAATTAGTCCGTGATAGTCCACATGTGTTCGATGAGGAATCCACTTTTAGCCTAGTCCGTCATGACGAAGGGCTTAATATGCGCTTTTCTGTTTTTGAGTTTGAAGCATGGATCATGTTTTTGGGTTTCCCTCTAGACTACCAAACTGAATATTACATAAATAAGGTTGTTTCTTGCTTTGGGAAGTTGATCTTGTGGCATCGTCCGGGTGTCTGTCGAGCTCTTGTTATGGTGAAAGCCTGGATTAATGATATTGCTTCGATTCCTTTCAGTTTGGTTATTAAACGCATTGACTCTCTCGGTGGGATGGGACGCTCGTGGTCAGTTCCCGTATATGTTCTCAACGGTCGTCACACTAATACTGCTTTATTCTCTACGGAGGACCCCCTTCCACTGCATAATGATACTCCCCATCCTCTCATCATGCCTGGCCTCTTTGTCGAAATGCAGAACCAGCTAGCAGTGCAGAATTGGCTCCATTTGAATGCACAACAGGCGCATGATGGCTCTGCACCCTCTGATGATGCAGCTCCTGTGATCAACCACCGGGATCAACCTTCCCCGATACCTGACACCATCCTTGCCAATGGGTGGCGCGCCTGGCCAGCCACGATCTCGCCACCGCCTGTCACTACTGGATTCAGAGGGATCAGTTTCCGCAGGATTACAGGATACGATGGCCCCTCCATGATGGATGGAGTCCCTCCCTCTAAGGAAATGCTTGAAGATGGTCTAGAGCTATGTAATTCATATGTTGCTGATACTGAAAGCTCAACTGAACTCTATTTTGTTGTTCCCATTGAGGCCACCTCACCTGCTGTATTTGCTCATGGTTTGGGCGCAAATTTATTTATGGAAGTGCCAACCTGGCCCACATTTCTTCACTACCTTGGTTGGATGCTGGTAAAAACCCACAGCCGCTGCATCGTGGGCTCTACTCAAATCCCCTGTGCTCTCTCGATACAGGGCATTATTATGGGATTTTTATCTGCAATGGACTGGGCCATGGAGGATGCGCTTCTGCACTATCTGAACCCACTCGAGGCTTCTGTGCTTTCTCTTGATCTCCCCATTTTGATTGATCTCTCCGTGGACATGATTTTTTCTGTTACTGGGGAATCACATGCCGATGTGATGACTGTTTCTGCTGACTTGGCTCCTGCTCTGACATTTGGAGATAAAATGCAGCTAGCACCTATCCCTGATACTTTGGCTGCATCTGCTACCTTGAGCACTGGACGTGGTCGTCCACGCAAGGTGTCGACACCTATTCAGGTGTCCACGGTGCGTCGATCCACGAGGAGTAACAATGAGGGATACAAATTTGAATCTCTTTCACTTGGTCCCTCGCGCCGCAAAGGTTCTTAAATCCCCAAGGCCATTGCCCCTCCCGTTATTCAGTTGTCAGAGATGCAGCGCATCAGAGTTGAAGACTGCAACATTGCCCCTGAGGAGCTTACTTCAGATCAGCTCTATCAGGCTAAGCTCAACTGAGCTTGTTATCACTGAAGTTTGGTGTGGTCCTAGTATTTATATCTCTGGTTGTTATTTTCCCTAGCTTGCGTCATGTCGAGTCGAACCTATAAGTCTAAGTTGTCGAACCTTATGTGTCACATTTTATGTTGGAATATTCGTGGTATTAACGGCGCTGAAAAATGACCACTTATCCATGATAAGGTGACCGAAAGTAATGCCTCTATCATGTGTTTTCAAGAAACCAAGTGTGATAATTTTGATCTTTCTTTCATCAAATCATTTGCACCTAAGAGTTTTGATCGATTTGCTTTTATTCCGTTGGAGGGCTCATCTGGGGGTCTCATTGTTATTTGTGCTAGCCACAAATTTACTGGCCATGTCATTCTTGAGGAATCCTTTGCGATAGTGATTAACTTCATCTCATCTGCTACGCTTGACTCATTTATTTTAGTTAACGTCTATGGGCCATGTGAGGGAATTGCACGTGATAACTTTCCTTCCTGGATTTTTCATTTGAACATTGCTCCTGATGCCAATTGGACCATCATTGGTGATTTCAATTTCTATCGTTATTCTGATAGTCGTAATCAGCCGGGAGCCAACATTGAAGACATGGCTACTTTTAACGATATCATTGGTCACTTAGGTCTCATTGATCTCCCTATCAAGGATCGTTGCTATACTTGGAGTAACATGCAAACGGATCCCCTCTTAGTCCAACTTGATTGGTTCTTCACCTCACATGCTTGGACGCTCAAATACCCCAATTCTACTGTTCGAACGCTCTCTCGCCCTACCTCTGATCACTCGCCCTGTGTGGTCTCTATTGGTACTGACATTCCCAAAGGTGTGGTATTTCGATTTGAGAATCATTGGGTCAAACTACCGGGTTTTTTAGATGTTGTTCGCCCCATTTGGGACATACCCTGTCCGGGGGATAGCGCCCGTGCTATATCAGGCAAGTTTAAGTTATTGCGTAAAGCCCTTCGGAATTGGACCACCAGTATCTCGATGCTCTCGCTATATATTGACAACTGCAATAAAATCATCCTTCTCTTTGATGAGATTGAAGAGCTACGTGTCTTACACATAAATGAATGGAATTTCCGTGCAATCCTTAAGCGAAAACTCAAATTTCTTCTAGAATGTAAGCTAGAATATTGGAAAAAACGATGCACCACTCGATGGGAAAAATTTGGGGGCGAAAATACCAAATTCTTTCACTCCATGGCTTCCATTCGATATAGGCATAACATGATCGCTCCTCTGGATAGGGGAGATGGCACATTGGCCACGGAACATCTTGAGAAGGCTGGTATTTTATGGACCACCTTCAAGCATAGGCTCGGCATTTCCACCCCTATTGATCCTTCTTTAGATTTCTCTGCATATATACACCCTATGGATGGCTTAGAGATTTTATCTCTGCCTTTTTCACATGATGAGATCGATAATGTGATTAAAGATGTACCTATTGACAAGGACCCCGGCCCTGATGGCTTCTCTGGCCTGTTCTTTAAAACTTGCTGGCCTATTATTAAGTGGGATCTTCTATACCTAAATAGTTATCCCCCACTACCGGATTTTCCTGTGTTGTCGTGCGTCCACGTCATCTTTTATTCGCTGACACGTAATGTTTCTGGCTGGTAGCTCTCTCCTTTCCCGCATCGAGCATTCCGTTCCGACTTCAATTTCGGTCCGTTCGGTCCTTCACCACCTGATCCGTCCACTCGGTCACGCTTGCCGTATTGCCTCCCCGAATTTAATATGAGTGCGATTTGGTTCCCTTGGTCATTGAAGCGATTGATCCGTTTAGTCTTCTTGCTCGTAACTGACAAGTTAGTACGGAGTAGTATAAAAAGTCTACCATCCAAGAAAGTATGAGCAGTCCGTCTTATCCTTCCACTTTCTGTTCAAGGTTGAAGGCATGCACCCTAAATCTCCATGGATCTGCAGTTTCGCAGCACTCACGCCTCCCCTTGGGAATCGAATCTCTTCTTTTGTTAGGTGATTTCTGACGATTTTCTTTTCTTCCAAATGAACCTGTCATCAACTTATCATCTTCCAACTGGAGAATCTAACCAGACGCAACCTGAAATCCATGGACTTAGGTTGCTCCCGTTTGCTTCTCTGTGCCGAATCTTCCATTTTCTAATTTGTATTCCAGCGACTGGCCATGGCCGGGACTTGGATTTCTGCAACCGGCCGCCGTGTGTGCAAAAGCACCCTAGTGGAGCTGTGCACATGAACCAACAGGCACCGGCAGCGATCGTGTCTGCGACCTTCAGACACGTCTGATACTCCGCTTGCTTCAACAACGATCAGCTTAAGTAGTATACACTCTGACTCAGCTCCATGGAAGTGGGCAGCAGCAGTAATTCTCTTGCATGATTTGTGACGTAAGTTTTTCTTCTTACACATCTGTTACAGCTATGTACAATTTGTAAGGGTTTCTTTCATTAATTAGAGTTCTTCTTCCTCTATCTCCATATGTGTTGAGATGTATGAGCATTGCAGATGAGTAGTGAGCGCACCAAGACACAAGAAGAGAAAAGTAGTGAGCACCAAGCCACGAGAAGAGAAAAGCATGTAAAGTGCCGATTACAAAATTCCTTTTACAGGTTTCCAATTCTAAATCATATTTGGGCTCTGTCCTTTATTATCTTTCTTTCTCCGATCATATTTGAGAAAATTAGTGAGCACCAAGCCACAAGAAGAGAAAAGTCACCCACTGTCTTTCTTACCGTGCTCTGTCCTCTATTATCTTGGGCTAAATTACTGACATTGCCAAGAAAATATTTCATTGTTTGTATATATAATCTTATATCTTTTCTTTTTCATTGTGCACCTAACACTATATATGCTACTGTTTACCGTTCATAATTATCACTGTTTCTTACACCGATGTATTAAATCTGACCCATTGCCCATTATAATTAGCAGGTGCTAGACGGATCCTATGAGAAAAATTACTTTTCATTCCATTTGGCCATTAAAGGTTTTGGGGGTGTGGGAAATAAATAATGCCTGCCTATGCTACGGTGGGACTTACTATAATGAATACTGACAAGACTTTGGTGTTTTTGAAATCTTTTAGATTGTTGAATGGACTCAAAGTTATTTGTACTATTTAAATGCATAATCATGCACACTCTTACTAAGCTTCAAGTTGTTTTTGCTTTCTTATTTTTTTAGCCACATGGTCCCGCTGCAACGCGCGGGGTATCATCTAGTTTCTATAAACTCTGTGAAGATTTCTGGTCCAATGCAGTTAATCTTCAAAGTATTAACGATGCCTACATTGCACTCATCCCCAAGCTATCTCACCCCACTGGTCCTAATGATTTTTGACCCATCTCTTTACCGAATTCCTCCTTCAAATTGATTACCAAACTTCTGGCTAATTGTTTACAACGAAAAATCCTGGATTTAGTTCATGCCAACAAATACGGGTTCCTCAATAACAGATCGATTCATGATTGCATTGGTTGGGCATATGAATATATTCATCAATGCAAACAAGCCAAGGCAGAAGTGGCTATTCTTAAATTGGATTTTGCCAAAGCATTTGACACAATTGAGCATGCTTCTATTCTTGCTATCCTCAAATGTTGGGGTTTTGATGACAGATGGATTTCTTGGGTGAAGGCCATATTTAACACTGGATCATCTTCGGTGTTGGTTAATGGCGTCCCGGGTAAGAAATTCCCATGTCGTAGAGGTGTTCGTCAAGGAGATCCGTTCTCCCCCATCTTATTTGTGGCAGGGGCTGACCTCCTTCAATCTATGGTCAACTCTCTCATGATGGATGGATCTCTCACCCCGCCCTTACCGATACCAGGAGCTGATTTTCCGATTGCCCAATATGCCGATGACACACTGCTCATTCTTCAAGCCTGTCCTGCCTAGCTCACTGCTCTTAAAAACTTTCTGCACAGATTTTCTGGAGCCACGGGCCTCACTGTAAATTATGCTAAGTCCTGTCTTACGCTATTAACATCACATCGGAGCGACTTTACACGCTTGCGACCACATTGGAATGTGCTACTGGTTCCCTCCCATTTACATACCTTGGGCTTTCTTTGGGAGACACCCGTCCAACTATTCATGGTCTCTCACCCATTGTGGACCAGGTGGAGAGACGACTGAATGCTAAAGTTCGCTTCCTTGATTATGGATGCCGACTCACTCTAGTCAACTCCGTTCTCTCTTCCCTCCCTGTGCATTACTTATGCTCACTTTGTATCCCTAAAACCACAATTGCCTTGTTCGATCGTGTGAGAAGGCAATGCCTTGGGAGCAAAGATGACGAGGCGCACACGGTCACCTCACTTGCCGCCTGGCCTCTAGTCTGTCGTCCTATGATCCATGGTGGGTTAGGGGTCAAGAATCTGGACATTCATAACAAGGCTCTCCTCATTAAGCAACTTCACAAATTCTAATGTAAGCATAACACCCCCTGGGTCCACTTGGTATGGTCTCTTTATGACCCCTCATCTCCCCCATGCTCAATCCGTACGTGGATCTTTCTAGTGGCGTGACATCTTCAAGCTAATTGACATTTACAGAAGCATCACTACCTCCAGTATTAACAATGGCTTGACAACCTTATTTTGGAAGGATTATTGGTTGAACAAAACACTTCTGTGTGATCGTTTTCCTCGGCTGTACTCGTATGTGTTAGATGAAAACTCCTCGGTGGCCGTGATGAAGTCCAGCTGGGAGATCACCAATGTTTTTACCCTCCTACTGTCTACTTAGGCGTTCGAGGAACTTACTCAGTTACATGATGTCCTTGACTCAGTTCAGCTCAATACTGATTTCCCAGATTCCATATGCTTCCCTTGGGGCTCCGCATAATTCACAGCTTCCAAATTTTATACTTTCATGTTCTCTCAGCTCCCCAAAAAGGAATCCTTCATTGCGATCTGGAAGTCTAAATTCCTACCCAAACTGCGTGTGTTTGCATGGCTTCTTCACATGGACAGACTCAAAACAAAAGACTTAATGCTCAGAAAACACTGGTCATTTAAGGGTGGCCCAAATTGCATTCTATGTGATCATGGTACTAGGGAAGATCGTGACCATCTTTTCTTTACGTTCACGTTTGCTACCAAATGCTGGTCCACTGCAAGGATAGATTGGGATATGTCCCTCCCCTTCTCACAAAGATTTATTCGAGCCAAAAGGCGTTTTGGAGGGCCATGCTTCATGGAAATTTTTGTTTGTGCTTGTTGGAACATTTGGAGAGGCAGAAACGATTTCATCTTCAAGGGCATCTCAACATCTTTCAACAGATGGAAGGTCACTTTCCAAAGTGATCTACTACTTCATCAACATAGGGTATCCCCTTTGGTAGCTCAAGATATATTTGATTGGATTTTAGATATTTTCACCTAATGTTTATTTACTTTCAATTGCACTTCTTCCCTCCCTAATTGTAATCACCCATTCTTCTCTTTGTAACCACCTCTCACCCTCCCCTCTTTTGTAAGCTGCTGGCTTTCATCATATATATAAAATCTACACCGTAGGGTCTTTGCCCTACGGTAAAATGTTCAAAAAAAAAACAACACTTACAGCAGAAGCTTCCTTTATCAATTCCACTTCCCAATAGCGCTTCACTCCCCGGTAACGGTGCCAGAAAATAGTCTTGATGACCCGCAAGTATAGGGGGTGTATCGTAGTACTTTTAATAAATAACAGTGTCGAACCCAACGAGGAGCAGAAGGTGTTGACAAGCAGTTTCGATGAAGAAATAACTGTAAATACTGAAAGATAGATTTGTAGGGGTTTTTGATATTGCGGATAAATAAAGTGCGAGTAAATAAAACGCAGTAATAATAATTGCAGCAAGTGTCCCAATCCTTTCTTCAGCAATGGACAAACCAGTGGGTTTACTTATGATTAACAAACGTTCTTGAGGACACACGGGAGGTTTCAGTCAAGTGCTTTTGTTCCATGCCGCTGAATAATCTCTATGTTTTGATAAGTGTTGTGTGGGTGAACCTATGCTAATGTACCGTCCCATCCAAGACTAATACATAATTGTGATTATACCCCGTGCAAGCATCTGCAACTACAATAAAGTTATTAAGAAATAAATGTAACCATAGATTTAAACTCCGGGATCCTACGCTTCCTCGTGTAATGGTTTCCTAACGGGGGTTTAGGTTTCTGTCATTCCAGCAACCACATAATTAGTAGCCAAATACACGATGCATTCCCCTAGGCCCATAAATGGTGAAGTATCATGTAGTCGACGCTCACATGACACCACTGGAAGAATAACACCACAACTTAGATATCAAACCATCAAATATTACTCAACATTACTTCACTACTAACAACTTGACTTCTCCCATGTCCTCAAGACCAACACGAATTACTCACAAGACATCATATGGATAATAATCAGAGGTGATATAATGGATGATAACAATCTGGTCATAAAGTGCAAACACCGATAAATCTCACAAGCATCAACTACTAACAAGTAATCCACACCGGGAGAGAGATCTCATGTAAAACAACGATAAAGGCCCCTAATTATTATAACGGGATGACGGTGGATGATGAGGGTGATGGTGTTGGTGGTGATGATGATGATGATGAAGATCTTGATGATGCCCGGAGTGATGACGGTGCCGATGGTGATGATTTCCCTTCTCCGCAGAGGAATTTCCTCGGTAGATTTCTCCCTGCGAGAGAGCTTTTCTCTCTCATGTGTTTTCCGCCCCTAGGCGGCGACGGAATAATTCTTCGATGGTGGTGTGAGTCTTAGGGTTCCTTGGGGGTCAAGTACACGAAAGACCTCGACCAAAGGTGGGCTCCTCCTCTGAACTTCTAAGACACCCCCGGTGTCGCTCTAGCATGGTGTGGGTGGACCCCTCCGGCTCCCCTTCTGGCTGGACTCCTCCTCTGAACTTCTAAGACACTCCCGGTGTCCCTCTTCTTCTTTTGATCTTTTGAAATATGGTATCTCGACGGTGCTTTTTCTATCAGATTTCTGGTCCTGGTGTTTATTCTCCAAAAATTATGAAACATGCAAAATAAGATAAAATAACATAAGGGATGCATCATACCATGAAATATATCGATGAATAACAGAAAATTATGATATAAAATAGTGATGCAAAATGGACGTATCAATGGGGGATAGGAGTTTTGATTGCGGCACAGGTTTTCCTGCGTGTCAGGTGTTGGGAACTTGTAGAAGCAGCCTTGGCAGGAGGGGGTGGCAACAAAGGTGGTAAACATTGTGGTGGTGCTTCTCGAGTACCGAGGCAGGATTTTCAGGGTGAAATCCCAAGGTCTTCCTTCATTGGTTGTACCTGGCAATAGCCTTGCTGAAGGCATTGTTTTGGGATTCCGGGCTTTCTCTAGGGTGAAAACTCAAGATTCTTAATCAGGTGATGACAACGTTTCTGCATTGTTTCCTTCTTGAAGGTGTCTCTTTTGGAGAACCTTTTTTCTGGTCAGGGTGTTGTCTTTGGTGGTGGTTAGAGTGTTGATGTTGCGAGTGTTTCTTCACTGCAGCCGGGCCTTTTTTCTATCATTTGAATTTT
Organism: Alopecurus myosuroides; assembly: GCA_028641055.1. Taxonomy (NCBI): domain Eukaryota; kingdom Viridiplantae; phylum Streptophyta; class Magnoliopsida; order Poales; family Poaceae; genus Alopecurus; species Alopecurus myosuroides. The sequence continues at coordinate 25,073,876 of CM054063.1, forward strand.
GTTCTTGTCTATGTGCATCCTTGATGTCTTTTGATATCTTGTTGGTGCATAGGCTGAGTTTACTTGGTATCTTTCAATATTCATATATTCCTTTATAAAAAAATTACTCGTGAGTGATTAATGTTGTCTGTGAGCCTTCGTTGGCCAGTTCTTTTTGTGACCTTGTGTTTTTTTGGGGGAGGTGGGGCGGTGCTAGTGTACTGGTGTTTTGGGTCGTTCTGATTGTGAAGTGGTTCTGTGGTTGGTGCATATATAGGGCTTTGTCACTGCTTATTTTTGCGACTTCTTTTTTCAGAACCATGAGCTAGTTTGTGCTATTAGTTTATGTTCGTTTGACGCTCTCCGGGCTATTTTTGCCATGTTATTTACAATTCTATATAGGTGGATATTCCCAATTTAACAAGTGTGAAAATGATTCACAAGAGAAGTAGGTGGTCCCTTTTTTAGGTTACACGGTGCAGCGGATGTTAATTTTTCTTGTAATAGTCGTTGATGATCCAAAAAAGAGATTTGGTTTTGTTAAGTACATGTGGATTTGTGTTGTTGTACATCTGGAAGGAAAATATTTCTGCACTAGTGTAGTTTAAATATGACTAGGTTTGTGTATTTTTGTTTATTTCAAATACTTTACTTTTGCTATGATTTGTATATGTTTATTATTTTTTCATCCAGGGGATTGAGGTGATGGCTCGGAGGAAGTCTAGCAAGAATAAAGCTGATGATGATGGAAAGGGGAAGGGCACTAGGAAGAGGTGTAATGTGAGTACTATTTTTTCGTTGTTTTCTTTTTGTCTAACACTAGTGTACATGTCACATTGTTTGTTAAGTTCGTATGTGGCAACCAGCACAGAAGTATATATATGCCTTAGTGAAGTAAATATCAAGTGAAAGGGCATAAAAAATGAACTTTTTTCTTTAGTTGAGAACCCGATAACAATGTGCAGAGAACATGCTTACCGGGAGGAAAAAACCTGATAGCTAATCGTAAAGAACATGGTTAGTAAGAGTAACTAACATGATAACTATTACTCAAATAACATGGTTAGTAAGAGTAACTAAGATGATAAATATTACTCAAATAACATGGTAACTATGAGTTTCATGTTATTTTTATGCCCAATCCACCTTTTTTATCCTAATTATTTGTTAAGCCTGATTATTTTTGCCCGACTACCGATTTCTTTATACTAGATTACCAGGTTTTTATCTGTTCAAGGATCTAGATTTGTTTTATGGTTTAGGTGTTTTAGCACCCTTTTAGATATTCATGGGATAATTTATGTTGCATTCTAATAATTTATGCGAGAGAAGAAATTCGCTATATCCCATCACAAAGCACTACAAAGATCTCACGAGTGGTCAGCGCAAGGTTATTGGTTCCATGGGGCTAGGGAAGCTAATTGGACATCAAGTTTGATAACCTACACAATCCTCTCATCCTATGGTTTGCAAGGTGCTATCAGCTAGCTAGGCAGGCATTTGTGGTTCCATGTCGTGGAGTCGTCCCGCTTTCAGAAGTCTGTGCAGCTCATGTATGGGATTCCACATGCACCGTGAGAGGTGAATTATGATGTGTATTTATGAAATCCTATCTTACCTCTATACTTTCATATACGTTGCCTCAAACTATCGGCTTGAATTCAGCATAGCCACACATGTAAGATCGTGAAGAGAGTATTTAGGTTTTAAACCGTGATGATCAACGTTGTTGGGATGTCGATTTATGTAATCGTCAACCATAGCGGGCTATTGACAAAGATGATAATCTCATTTGTACAACACCACATATACACGAAACTACCAAACCATATATACCTAATCCATATCTTAACAACAATCATGAAGAGATGGATGGTGAGACGAGGCCGACTAAAGAGATGACAGGTGAGGAGGCCGAGTAAAGAGATAGATTCAAGGATTGGTCACTATAGGAACGCAACAAAACGCCGACGGCCCTACTACCGTCGGCGTATGCATAGGCCAACGGCCCCCGTTGGCGTATGCCCCGTCGGTATTTTTCTCTGTCAGTGTAGCCTAGCGGCCGTCGACGTAAACTGGGCTACGTCGACGGCAAAGCCGTCGGCGTAAAGGCATGCTAATTTTTTTTAAAAAAAAATTACAATTTTTTTGGATTTTTTTCTGCATTTTTTTACTTCAATTGTTTAACCACTTAATCACACTATAGTCAATTTTATCTTTATCTCTAAACATTTTCTATTTTAATCTAAATTATTCGCTTCTACTAACACTTCCCGATCGATCACCCATCATGAGATTTCTCCAGCCTCAGCACGCTTAGCTTCTAGTTACTTCCTTGTGAGCTACCTAGAAACAAGAGATGTGTTGCTGACAATATTATACAATCAATCCTGTTAACCCTTGGACCATCATGTCACAGTCTTTTATTTTATGAATTTAAAAAATTATTTTATTAAAAAATAATAACTAATAATAAACTTGATCTCAAACAATCTTGAATTTAAATAATAATTAACAGTTTTGCCTTTTCTATTTAATATTGAATAATTCATATCTATAAATCAGTAAATCAAAATTTGACAAATAATATATTTATATCGATTAGAAAAATAAGAGAAATTAAAATATGACATCCATATAACATTTTCCATCATGTATAAGACATATTTTTCCTTTTCATTCTAAAAAAAAAATCCATTTTCCATATTTTGAGTGAAAAAATGTTTTTTTTGTGAAGGACCAAACACAAATATGTTGTTAAACTTGAGAGCTACAATTTTTGGAAATACTAGACCATGTTATATGCACAAATAAAAAATTTGTTTCCTATATAAATGTTTCAAACCACCTCTTTTGAAAAACACAAGTTTCTGCCGATTCAGCTAGAAACTAATTAAATTTGAACTGCAGGTACCTCATAGTTTTTTAGGTACACAACTACATATTTCATCATAGATACACCAAGAGTTTCTCAATGTTCAACCCCTAACTACGAACGGTTATGCCCGTCGTCTTGACTTTTTCATCAAACCGGTTTAGAAAATTCCAAAAAAATTCAAAACAACCCAAAATGATGCAAGAACTTCGCATGGTGTCATTACATATGTCCTAGTATATATCCAAAATAATAAACTTCGAATACACCTGTTGTGTTGAAAATGTGTTCACAAAAATAAGCTATGCCCTCCGAACATTCCAGGGTTACGGGCCAAATGACGGCTGTTATGGTCAAATCCATGGCATAATTTGTTTAAATGTGTCCATATTTCACACAAACATACATCTTGGATGCACGGACAATGTTGACGGAGAAAGTTTTCCTTTTCATTGAGTAAAAAAACTATTTTCTATTTTCCGAGTGTAAAAAATGGGTTTTTTGTGAAGAACCTACCACAAATATGTTGCAAAACTTGAGAGGTACAAATTTGTAAATTACTAGACCATGTTATATGTACCAATAAACATTTTGTTTCCTATGAAAATGTTTCAATCCACCTCTTTTGATAAACACAAGTTTCTGCCGATTTAGTTGGAAACTGGTCAAATTTGAACTATATGTGCCTCATAATTTGTTCATGATTTTTGGAAAAAACCATTTTTAGGTACACAACTACCTATTTCATCATATATATACATCAAGAGTTTCTCAATATTCAACGCCTATCTACGAACGGTCATGCCCGTCGTCTCGACTTTTTCCTCAAACCGGCTTAGCAAATTCCCAAAAATTCGAAACAACAAAAAATGATGCAAGAGAGTTGTGTTGAAAATGTGTTCACAAAAATAAGATATCTCCTCCGAACATTCTACGGTTTCAGGCTAAATGACGGGTGTTATGGTTAAATTCATGGCATAGTTTGTTTAAATATGCCCATATTCTATACAAACATGCATCTTGGAAGCAAGGACAATGTTGACGAAGGAAGTTTTTCTTTTCATTGAATAAAAAAACCATTTTCTATTTTTAGAGTGTAAAAAATGAGGTTTTTTTGTGAAGGGCCTACCACAAATATGTCGCAATACTTGGGAGGTACATTTTTTGAAAATACTAGACCATGTTATATGCACAAATAACCAATTTGTTTCCTATGAAAAGGTTTCCATCCACCTCTTTTGAAAAACACACACGTTTTTGTCGATTCAGTACCTCATAGTTTGCTCATGATTTTTGAAAAAAATCATTTTAGGTACAAAACTAAGTATTTCATCATAGATACACCAAGAGTTTCTCAATATTCAAACTCTAGCCCTGCGGGAGAAAAACCTAACTTATAGGTCTACACCTAGTAACCGTTAACCCTTTCTTGTTTGTCAAGTGTTTTCTCATGAAATTATTTGAAGAATATAGCTTGAATAATATGCCTGATGATGTAGATATGTTTCTCCTTTTTGAAACGAGCTAAAGAAGATAAAAGTCCGAGTTCGAATGCAAAAGTTATGATCAAAATGGTGAGTGAGTAAAAAAAACTAGGATACGCCGTCGGTTGCCGTCGGCGTAGCAAAAAAAAACAAGGGACGATGGGGTTGCCATCGGTGTAGCCAGATTTTTTTTTTCATTATGCGCTACCATGCCGGGTCTATGCCAACGGCCCCGAGATTTGGCCGTCGGCTTATAAAAAGGCCGTCGGCGTATAAAAATTCTCATTTTTGACGTCATTGTCTACGTTGATATGCAAGTCTTGAAGCCAATTTTTGATTTTTAGCATTTTTAGCATTTTTAGCATTTTTTATGTTTCTCTAAGGGAAAGTGTTTCTTTTTAGAATTTTTGATGTTTCTCTACGTTGATATGCAAGTCTTGAAGAAAATTTTATTTCAATTATTCTCTCTTGCTAGATATTTTTTTGATAAAGGGAAATATATATGAATATCGCGGAGATACAGATTACACCCAGCCTCTGCAGCAACGCAATAACCATAGCCATTACGGATGCACACAGCCGAAAGAAAAAATAAGTAGAACTAAAAAGAAAAGTCCTGCTACAGAGTTACAGTCCTTACAGCAGCCGCACAACCACCACCTAAACAACACCTGATGTCCAGCTCTTCAAAAACAACGTCTTCAAGAAGAACGGTGTCAAGCACAACAAAATAAGGCCAGACCTTGGGTTTTTCACCCTGAAGATAATCCTTGCTCTCAAAGCAATGTCTCCAACAAGACCTTTGCCAGGCACAACCAATTAAGGCCAGACGTTTGTTTTTCACCATGAAAGGTAGAACTTTGGACTTCACGCATGTTGTCGCCCCCTCTTACATACCGCTGCCACGAATCTTGAAACTCCAAGCCAGTTCCCCATCGCCGCAAAGACTCCGAACGCCATTGCTAGTCCTCCAATCTCACCTTCGATGACCGTGCATTGCGACCGAATTCCACCGATCCAGCAATCTCCAGGCATCGCCCATGAAGGATCGCTGGCGGACCCTTCCGGATTGACACCCCGACTTGATAAAAGAGGACCTACAATTAGCATATCTTCGTCCTCGCGCGATGGAAAACCCTAGGACCACCACCTTTATTCATGCCAAGCAAACAACGCCCTCGCCACCTGCTGGCACCCTATTTGATCTGCTGTCCCAAACCCCACTGGCCTAGGCCGGCAACAAGGAAGAAGACAACAGACACCGGGACGATCTCCCCGCGGAACTGGCCGAAGAACCACGGAGCGAGGAGTGGATGGGAAGGAGTTCAGGACCACCAAGATCAAAGATCTAGGGTTCCGATCCCCTCCCAGCCGCAGATCCCCACCTCCATTAGTCCAAACACCACCGAGGTGAGACCTCCGCCTCCATCCCAGCCAGGGACGCCGCCCTGGCAGCTGATCGGCGTCGAGACGACGTTCCTGCCCCAGCAGGTCCAGCGCCGGTGGCCAACCTCCACCCCTAGACAACCATCGGGCGGTTGGGCCCGCCGCCACCGCGGCGAGGGCCGGCAGCAACGGCGACTGGAGGGGCTAGAGGAGGCGGTGGGTGGGCGGCGCGAGATGGGAGCTCCCGGTGGCGCTCTGGGGAGCACCTTGAGGGGTAGGGTTTCCCTGGTCGTAAACTCTCTGGAAATACATAGTATCATTATCGGTCCATGGAGAGATAGAATCCTTCTCTCTTACTAGATAGCGAGTGCACTACGTTTTCGGCCAAAAATTATGTTCTTCCACATCTTATATACGCTATCTGGTACCCCTAACGAAATATGGAAAGCAGAAAGATAAGCCATTTATTACTCACGAAGCATAACAAACAAGGGCTGACTAGCCAAATGTTTGAATAAAAGATACATGTACCAAATACGACGAAGGCCATAGCCATATATAGTACACGCAAGCAAAATACATCCATACTAAATATGTATGGCTAGGCGTGGCTAGCCAGACAACGTCTCTTGTAGCTTACCATGACTTTTCCTTTAGGCTCTGGCAGAAACCGTGTCCAGTCTGGTTTGGGAAAAGAAGAAACTAACTTGAGTTCGAAATTCCTCAGCAAATGGGTAAATATAATTTTGATTTGCATGTAAGCATAGGCCTCTCCACCACACGCATGACTTCCAGCGCCGAAAGACGTGTACGAGAGTTTACCAGCAGTTTTGTCCTCCTCCCTTCCAGGAAGAAACCTATCTGGATCATACACCTTAGGATTCTTGTAAACGTGTGGCAACATACCATTGAGCATTACAAGGTGTACTAAGGTGTGACCTATGGAAACTCCATACTCATTGCCTTCTTTGGTGCGCACGATGACATCCTTCTTCACCTGGCGGATCAACGCCGGCGGGGCAGGGTGCATCCGTGCCGCCTCCTTGATACAGCCTTGCAGGGTGTCCATCTGTGACAAGACCTGGTAATCTATTCTGTCTTTGTACTTATGCATTATTTGTCTTTGCTCCTCTAAAGCGGCATCTAAGGCCTTTCCATGGCCTAGAAGGCAGGCCGCAGTCCAGGTGCTAGTCATTGCACTTGAGTGTTTCCCAGCAAAAATCAAGGTAAGGATCAATGCACTCACTTCTTCTACGGTTGTGCCACGTCCGTTTTTATATGTTGCATCTATAAACCTCTGCAGCACATCCTCCTCGGCATGGTTCAAGCTCTTACGTGACCTTACAACCTCAGCGAGAATCCCTCTAAGCTTGATCCGTGCACTGTCACGCCGACGGTTTACTGGAATCGGGATGTACGGGAACATGAAACTGGCAAAGTTCAAACCTTCCTCGACCTGAGATTAGCATGAGTAGCTCCTTAAACTCATGTTTCAGATCAACAACCCCTTCTTCTTTCCATTTTCCGAGGTAGTTCTGTTGAATAAAAATACTTCGATATTTAAATCTAAATCTCCATAATGTAGCAACCAAACATGCACAGTGATTTTTTTAACCTAATATCTGTAAACACAGTGACACACCATGCTTTTGTAGGAAATTATGATATTACTTTCTAGAATTAAATATGACCTTTGTTATTTGACATATATTAGAATGTGGATCACACACGTGAGGTCGAAGACACATACAACAGATTCATAGATTTACGACACGCTTAAGTTGCCTCATGTTTGCTTTCTTGTGTAAAAACTAGTTGTCCACGATGCCATGATCTGTTTATCCCACACCATAACACATATTGTGCCGCAGCATGAACATAGTGTGCTTCGGGCCATTATTCAGCACGTGCAATAGGAAAAACTGCTCCACATCCCTAGATTTGATTGAAGTTTCTCAGGCTTAATAATGATCTCCTTAGAAAGTGAAGAGAGTGGTGGTTATTTACCTCCACTTCTTGAAGCATGGGATCAACATAGCTTTTGAATTGTGCTGGCTTTAGGGCCTCAACAATGAAGCGAGTATGCTCCCTGCGAGTAGCGTAATCCACACCGAAGCCAACCTCAGTGCCAAACATGGGGACGGTGAACTCAAATAAACTTCCTTGGGTAACCTCTGACTCCAACCCTTGAAAGAAAATAGCTGAGGCCTCCTGTCCAACCAAGAAGGTTGTCTTCTTCCAGAGAAAACTGACAGTGAATGCACTGCCAAGCATCTTATGTAGATAATGCATTGTAGCGTCAGGGCCCTCTGTAAAAAGAGTAGGTAAGAGTCTGAGAAGCGCAATACCCTTGACCTCAGGTGGAGCTGGCAGGGTGCACACAAGATTGGTGGTAATTCTTCTCCGACTCGCAATCCTGGTGACTAGTGCAGTTGTGAGAACAAGCGCTAGCGAGAACCACATGACGGCTGTAATCGTCATCTCCATATCGTGTTGTTCGCAGGGACTCCGCACTAGCTAGGGTTGAGAACCTGAAGATCATGCGTCCAAACTTGAATGAATTAGTTGATTATGGCCAGATAAATTTAGAGTATTGATTTATAGACCGGGCTAAACAAACATATAGCTTGCTATTTTGCAAATTCAAAATCTAGAAATTTAAGTTTCCTAAAAATCTAAATAAAATAAAATTCTAGACGTATATGACGAGGACTTCTAGGTGTGTGCAAACACGAAATACGAAATATTCTATATTTTGTGTTGTGTTAAGACGAAATTCTACATAAAGAGTGACAGGTTAAAAATCTATCAGATTTGGCAGGATTTGTCATTTTCGTATATGGCGGAATACAACTATTTCGAGTAAAACTTTTTCTGGATATTTTTGACACTTTCTAGTAGTGGTTCAGAAACGAAATATCGAAAACCAGGCTACATGCATGTAGGCCGGGCTACAAAGTGAATTTTCGCAGATAAATTACACTACAATTAATTGTTCCTTTGCTAACTAATGTAACAGGAGATCGATCATACCTGAATACTAAATTTGTGTCCTCGGTGGATTTAGGCCGCCGGGACTTCACTGTAGAAATACTATCAAGAAAAGCTCGTCAATGGATTGCAACACGATCAATACTAGGAGGAGCAGGCAGGCATGGGTTATGAGTGGTGAAAGCACGAGACCTCTAACACCCGCCGGCTGGGCACATCAGAGAAGGATTGAAGGCAATAGTGTAGCTGAGCGGTGGGGAATTAGATGCTCGGGGTGGCTCGTATATAGCGTATACCAAGCTGGCCCGCCCTTGCATCGTCCCGCGCGTACGTATAGCCAATTTGCTGTAAATTAGTTTTGGTGGCGGGTACACAGCTGCCCACACGCTCATCCATACTGTACCACGAGCCATCACCAATCATCTTCCTCGGTTTCACTCACCCTACGCGTGTGATTCCTGATGTGGGAATTAAGAGTGATGCTACACTTACGGAATGGCCTTACGGATTAGTGTTACGGAATTAGATGCATGGGTCAGAGAATGGGCCCTCCACGTGAAATTCAGGAGGGGGTGTTTAGTAGTGGGACAAATCATGAGAGGACACGTATGCTCGTAAGTCTTCATCCGTAAGCTGTGTGCCCGTAGGTCTAGGATTACCGCCATGTGAGACTCCGTTTCTTTCCACGTCGGGCAACAGATGAGGCATGTACTACGGCCACGTCAGCCAACGAATGAAACGAGGGGAAGAAACAAGGAGAAGGCCCATGCACTCAATTTGGAATAATCGAAAGCGCCTCTCCAACTAATTAACTCACGTGAGTCTCCATTGATGGCCCATGCACTCATCCAGAATATAAGTGAATAATGATGTTTGGATGACGCCAACCCATGTGAGTAACTATGCCCACAGCAGCAAGACGAGCGGAAGAAACAAGATTTGTTTGGCTGTCACATCATGACTGTCCGTTTTCAATCGCTCAGACCAAGATTTGTTTGGCTGTCACATCCAACACAACAACAAATAATGCTCACCGTCCTCATAAATTGAAGCAATGATGTGCACGTGCCTCATAAGACAGCGGTACTCTTACCTATAATAGTAAGCATGTTATTACGCAATATGGCATCGGCCAACTACTACTCCCTTCATTTCTTTTTAGTCTGCATATTAGGTTTGCCAAAAGTCAAACTTCATAAAGTTTGACGAACTTTATAGAAAAAACTATCAACATTAACGATACCGAGTCAATATCATATGATTCATCATAAAATATATTTTCATATTATACCCAATTCATATTTCAAAAATTAATATTTTATTCTATAAACTTGCTCAAACCTTAGAACGTTTGACTTTAGATAATTCTAATACGCGGAGTAAAAAGAAACAGAGGGAGTGCTAGCTAGTGGTTGAATAATCGGATCACGACTCCACATGGAGCCAGAAGGGAAACGTGTTGCATTTGGAAGCTAATAGCCCCCCCCGCCCCCCCGATTATTATTGGTGTCGGACCATCTGATCACTTTTTATCCGATCGTGGTTGCTCCCCTAGTATCGGGCCAATGGATCATGTGCGCCGTTTCTCTACGGCAATAGCTCTCGTGTGACTTTTTTCCTCACAATAGCTCTCGTGCTACATTGTTTGGCGCACAAATAGCCACATGCCGACCTGGGCGATAAAACGTTCATCTCCGTCTTAAGTGAGGGTGAGGTTATGTTATGGCCTCCTCGAGAGAAAAAAAACATGCTGACAATTATTATTTCTGACAGGTGGGCCCCTGATCTAGCAACTGAATCGAGTGAACCACCTGTCGGACCGTGTCATCAGCCTTTTCTTCTCCGGCGGCGGCGGAGCTACAGCTCTCTGTGGCGGCGAATCTGACGTTCTCAGCGGCAGAGGAGTTATTGGTGAGTTCCTTCGCACCCCTAGTCCTGTTCCCGTTCTCCTTCAAGTCGATTTAGATCTGATCGTGTCGTCTCTGTTCTCAGCGGACATGAATTGTGTGGTTGCGGGTGGGCTGAGCGATATGGAGCCTGCCGAGAAACCTTCAAATCGGCAATACGGATCTCTTCAACCTAATTTAAGTTCGATTAGGCCTCGACCAGTTCCGTTAGCTCACACTGCCCCCGGGGTGGTGATGCTGGCGCTGCGCGGATATTCGAATTTACAGTCAATTTCTTTTCATCAACGGGCAAGTTAGTAGATGGTACCGTGCAGAAAATTGAGAGAGATATAATTGTGAAATGGATGGTTGAGTTTGCAGATATTGATCCGCAAGAATTAGTGCAAATGGAAGAGAATGCAGTTCGGAAAATTGTGGAGAAAATTGGCACTAGTGGAAACAAGGGCACTAGTCCTGGTTGGTAAGACCCATTTGTCCCGGTTGTGCAACCGGGATGGGCCAGCCAGGACAAATGCCCCTCCCCCATTGGTCCCGGTTGTGCTAGGACCCGGGACAAATGGGGCTGACCACGTGGCGAACCTGGCCCGGGGATTTAGTCCCGGTTCTTAACACGAACCGGGATGAATGCCTCCTCTGCGCCGCAGCAGTTTTGCCATTTTCTCTGCCGCGGCAGAGTTTTTTTTTTCCGCTTTATTGTTTTTTTTTTTGCAACAAATTCCATTTTACGATACCCCCTGTCACCATACACTGATAAGGAGCCTTGTTGGCCCCTCCCCGGACCTCCCAGATCCCATGAGAAGAGAGGAGCCCGGTGGCCCTTCCCCGGACCTCCGGATCCCACGACAAGAGAGGAGCCGCGGTGGCCCTCCCCGGACCTCCGTGAATAAGTAATACGTATATGTAGAAAAATAAGAAACACTTATATTACATAAGCTAAGTATATGGAGCATATTACATGACCGACGGAATTACAAAATAAAATTTAGCCCGTAATTTTCTCCTGAATTGCTCGTATGCGCTCCCTTGGTAGATGACCGTCCCGGAGCCGTTCGATCTAATATAAAGAAGAGTGGTCAATAAATATTACTGAAATAGATGCTAATAAGAAAAATTGACAACTGACGTACATTAAGGTGGTTCCCGTCTGACGAATGAATTTGCAGACGAATATATTAGACGGATATGTTTGTTCCTGTCTTTGTTCCAGTTGCTGTGTTTGTTCCGGCGCCATTCCTGTAGCCATTGGCGGAGAGTGAACAAAACATAAGAGGGGTCCAATTTAGAAGCACAAAAAATATGTAAAAAAAATGGCCAGCTCATATAATAGAAGCACAAAAAAATGACCAATTTTTTTTGAAGAAATAGTCGGAAAAGGGACAGGGACAGGGAGCGACACAGCGGATGCCTGCCTCGTAATCACCAACCGACCTCCCCTTCCCCAACGGCGTCCACTGGCCAGGGACGCAGCCTTTCCCACGTCTTTAATTAAGCCCACTGGCCACGTTCGGTCAAAGGGCCCACTGGCCAGCGGCCCAGTGGCCGCTACGCGGGGTCAAAGGGGCCACTGGCCAGCGACCCAGTGGCCGCCTCGCATGCTCCCACGTCCCCACGTCTTTAATTAAGACCCATAACCGCAGCCGTGCGCGGTCAAATGGCCCACTTGCCAGCGACCCAGTGGCCGCCTCGGCTTCCCCGTGGCCCTCACTTCCCAACCCGTGGCCACGAACGGACAAAAAGGGCCCACCGGCCAGCGACCCAGTGGCCACACGCCCCTGCCTCGGATTCCCCGCGCATTCATGCCCAGCCTGCAACCGTCGCCACGTTCTCGCCGCCGGTTGGCATGCCATCCCCGCCCGGGTCCTTTTTAAAGGGCCCCGCCGCCCCGTACACCGGCACACCCCGCTCCCAGCACGAACCCTAACCCTAGCCATGTCGCCCCGCCGTTGGTTCAAGCGCGCCAAGAACGAGCACGAGGCCGGGTCCTCCAGCGGCGCCGGACTGAGAGGCGGAGGCGTTCGGCTTCGGTCCGGGCGGCATCCGGATCGGGGGCAGCCCGCACCTCCCCGCACCACCTCCGGCAGCGCGCAACCCGCCGCCTCACGCCGCGCCAGGCAAGAGGTTCCGCCGGTACGTGCGGAAGAAGGAGGCGACGTGGCACTGGGAGCACGCCACGCCGGTCTTTTCGCCGGACGTCCACCTCCCGGACGGCTAGCACCTCAACCCGCAGCGGATCCAGGTGCCGCCGGCCCCGACCAACGAAGGCGCTCGCGAGGATAGCTCGCCGGCGCGCGCTCCCGCCGGCCCACATCCTCAGGGACCCCGCCTACGCGCGGAACTCCCCGAACTGGAACGTGTGGTTCCAGCAGGAGCACGACCAGCGCCGCCGCTCCTACCTCCCTACGCCCCCGGAGGAGCCCAGCGCCGACACGTACCCAGCACCGCCGCCCGGCAGCGAGCCGGAGCTGTGGTTCGAGGAGGACATCCTCGACGACGAGGAGGAGCCCGAGCTGCAGGCCTCTATGGAGGCCGCCTACGAGGCCTCCCGCCGCTCCCTCGTCGAGGAACGATTAAGCGCTGGGAGCAAGTCCTCGCCTACGCGGCTCCCGATGCGGCCGCGATGCCGCCCCCTCCACCGCCGGCGCCGTGGTGGCAGACGATGAACGCCGCCATGGAGGCGGCGACGGACCAGGGCGCTCCACAGCCGCTGCCCCCTGGCCTCGAGTACGGCATGAGCTGGGCCTGGACCGGCGGCGAATGGTCGCCGGAGGAGCTGCCGCCGCCACTGGAGGGCGCGCCCCCGATGCCTCCACAGCCGCCACCGGCGGGCGCTCCCCAGCTGCCTGCCCACCTGTGGGTGCAGCCTCCCTACCACTGCATCTCCTCAGACGAGGAGGACTAGGCCGGCGCCGGTGCGCCCCCGGCCAACTAGTACCTAGGTTTGCTACCCCCCCCCACACAAGAAACGGCCGGCCGCCTGTGGCCGCGCCGCCGCCCATGCATGTAAGGACGGCCAATACGGCCGTCGTCAAGAAACGGTCGGCCGCCTGTGGACGCGCCGACCCCCGGATGTAAGCACCGGCCTTTTTAATATATGAATGCATTCCCGTCCCAAACTCGTCCCCCGGCCAATCTACGGCCTAATTCATCCCCGCTGGCGGAGCCAGCGCCGGCGGGATCTTCGTATCCATCCCCGCCGCCAGCAGGGCTTCGCCTAGGCTAGTCCGGTCGGTCCTGGGTGGTTGCTCGGCCTGGAGAGAGGGGCTGGATATTTATATAAATGGGCCTCTAGTCCCGGCCCGTACAACCAACCGGGACTAGAGGTACCCCCTTTGGTCCCGGTTGGTGGCACGGGCCGGGACCAAACGTATTTCGAAATTTGGTGCCACCCTGCGCGCCCAAATGTTTTAGCGCCAAAATTTGAAAATTGTTTAAATATGCACATGAATAACTTCTATATACTTTCGAATTTGACAAAAATTTCAACATGAAAAGTGCTTGAATTTGCATAAGTAATTCAAATCCATTTTCTGTTTAACTAAATAATTATTCTAACTATTCAAACTATTAACTATTTTACTATTTACATATAATTTGAATATAAATATCTTATATTGTTTTAAAATTAGCAACAATTACATTAATAGCAACATAATTAACAGATTCTTTTTCTCACATGTCGTAGAGTGTTTATGTAAAAAACCACAAATCAGTTTCTAGAGTTTTTCGGTTTGCGTCTTCTTCTTCTGTGTCACTTTGTTCGGATTTCTCTTGTGATCCTCCGAGTGAGTCCAGAGCATACAAGGCATCCGGGTGATTTGTATTCGGTCGATAAACCTTTAAGGGGGATGTAGAACACAACAATCGGAAACGCCAGCCTATAGCCTGACCGTGGCTACTGAGTGCATATATGCATACCGAATGCACGGCAGGACGTATGCTCTGTTTTCAAGCGGGGGGTCGGGGATAAAGGGGAAATATGTGCCGGCCGTTGCGCTCCTTCCGGATGCGCGGCTGCACACAGGGCTGGTTACAGCGGCCCTGTGTGCAGCGCACATCCCAATGGACGAGACGGAGGAGAGAGAAACAGAGAAGTGGGTGGGTGTGCCGCTGGTTGAGATAATAATGAAGTCAGGCTGGTCATAGTTGTCAGCTTTTGACCGGTCAATACAAATTATTGGTCAAACAGAACTATGATCATGTATTCCACGTTTATTATTACACATCACCAACAACATCCCTATTTAGTCTTCTGAATTTTCTTCATGTAGAGATGGTCCATGAACCCTTGTCCCTTGCTTATGATCGCTTCGGCCGTAACCATGGAGCATCTTCATTATTTAACGGGATGGTGGGGTCTGCTTTCACTGTGAAGGGTGGAATTTCAACAAACTTATTATAATCTTCTGACATGTCTGTCGTCTCGATTCCCACGATGTTTCTTTTCCCTGAAAGAACTATGTGACGCTTCGGCTCATCTTATGATGTATTTGTTTGCTTATTTTTTCTTTTTTTCGGTCTGGAGGACATGTCCTTCACATAGAAGACCTGAGCCACATCATTGGCTAGGACGAATGGTTCGTCATTGTAACCAATATTGTTGAGATCCACTGTTGTCATTCCGTAAAGCGGGTCTACCTTTACCCCTTCTCCATTCAGGTTGACCCATTTGCACTTGAACAAAGAGACCTTAAAAGAAGGTCCATAGTCAAGTTCCCATATCTCCTCTATGTAACCATAGTATGTGTCATTTTTTCCATTCTCGTTTGTTGTATCAAAGCGGACACCACTGTTTTCGTTGGTGCTCTTCTTATCTTGGGAGATCGTGTAAAATGTATTCCCATTTATCTCGTACCCTTGAAAACTCCCAATAGTCGAAGATGGTGACCCTGCCAACATGTAAAGCTGATCTTCAACAGTGGTGTCATTATAAGATGTGTTTGCAACCAACTTCCGAAAGTCTCCATGTGTTTGCGTTTAATCCATGTTTCATCCTTCCCCGGGTTTGTGGAGCGTACAATATTCTTGTGTTCCTCGAGATACGTAGCCACGAACATAGAATTTTGTAGAACTGTGTAGTGTGCTTTGGTGAAAGAATGCCCGTCCCTGGGTATCATTGTTTTCTTTCCCAGCGTTCCTTTTCCCCTCAGTCTCCCCTCATGCCGCGATTCAGGAACACCAATCGTCTTAAGGTCTGGAATAAAGTCAACACAGAACCCAATGCACTCCTCTGTTCCATAGCCCTTCGAGATGCTTCCTTCTGGCCTCGCACGGTTATGAACATATTTCTTCAAGACTCCCATGAACCTCTCAAAGGGGAACATATTATGTAGAAATACCGGACCGAGATATGAATCTCTTCACATAGGTGAACCAGGAGATGAGTCATAATGTTGAAGAAGGATGGTGGGAACACCAACTCAAAACTAACAAGACACTGGACCACATCCCTCTGTAATCTTACCAGAATTTCTGGATCGATTACCTTCTGAGATATTGCGTTCAGGAATGCACATAACTTCACAATGGTACTCGAACATTTTCCGGTAGAAGCCCCCTCAATACAATCGGAAGCAACTGCGTCATAATCACGTGGCAGTCATGAGACTTCAAGTTTTGGATTTTTTTCTCTGCCATGTTTATTATCCCCTTTATATTCGACGAGAAGCCAGACGGAACCTTGATACTATAAAGGACTTCAAAAAATATTTCCTTCTCTGCTTTAGTAAGAGCATAGCTGCTTAAGTAATGGCGTCCTGTATCCGTGTGCTTGTTGCTTGGGTCTTTCATACGTTGCTGGTCCTCCCGTGCTTCTGGCGTATCTTTTGACTTCCCATACACGCCCAGGAAGCATAACAGATTGACGCAGAGATTCTTTGTCACGTGCATCACGTCGATCGAAGACCGGACCTCTAAAACTTTCCAATAGGGTAGCTCCCAAAATATAGATTTCTTCTTCCACATGGGTGTGCGCTTATCAGGGCCGTTCGGAACTGGTTGGCTGCCATCACCCTTACCAAAGATTATTTATATCGAATAAATCATTACCACTATGGAGCTCATGCTTCTTCCGGTTATCTGCCTCACCTCTGAAATGCTTCCCTCCTTTCTTTCTTACGGGATGCTTGATCGGAAGAAATCTATGATGCCCCAGGTATACAACCTTTTTACATTTATCCAAATAAACACTGTCAGTCTTATCTAAACAGTGTGTGCATGCATTGTATCCCTTGTTTGTATGTCCGGAAATGTTACTAAGAGCAGACCAAGCATTGATGGTTACAAAAAGCAACGCCCGTAGGTCAAATGGCTTTTGTTCGTTCTCATACCACACACGTACACCTGGTTTGCCCCACAATTGTAAGAGTTCTTCCACTAATGGCCTTAGATACACAGTGCAGTGCATACTAGACATTCATCCAAATTCTCGTACTTCTCACCGCGGTAGAAGATGCAGTCATTAATGCATGCATGTATCTTCTGCACATCTAATCCTAGAGGGCAGAGAGCTTTCTTTTCTTTGTACGTACTCTCAGGCAATTCGTTATCCTTTGGAAGTTTTGGCTTCATTAGTTGAAGTAAACTCTCAAATGCCTTGTCAGTCACACCGTTTTGTGCCTTCCATTTCAGCAACTCCAGTGTGGTACTGAGCTTTGTGTTACCATCTTCGCAATTTGGGTACAACAACTTTTTGTGATCCTGTAACATGTTGTCCAGCTTCAACCTCTCCAATTTACTTTCAAAGTCTTCCCTTGGATCAGAAATAACTCGGCCAAGATCATCATCGGGCTCTTCTGATGCCTGTTCTTGATCACCTCCTTCTTCTTCATTGTCTTCCATTGCAGTATCACCGTATTCAGGGAACAAAGGATCTTCTTCTTCTTCATCGTCTTCCATCACAACCCCTCTTTCTCCATGCTTTGTCCAGCAATTATAGCTGGGCATGAAACCTCTCCGAAGTAGGTGGCCGTGAAGGATTCTTTCGGAAGATTTCTCTCTGACGTTCCGACAATCAACACATGGGCAACACATAAAGCCATTATCCTTGTTCGCATGAGCTACAGCAAGAAATGCATTTAGGCCTGCCATATACTCGGAAGTGCGTCGGTCACCGTACATCCATCGCTGCCGTGCATCCATCTGCATCGTATAATTAAGTTTATCAAAATACATTACAATAACATATCAATAGAGAAATGACCACAATACATCGACAAATATTACTTTTTTATGTATCAGTTACAGATGAAAAAGATAAGTTTGTTAACCTCGGTCGAAGATACCATTTTCAGTGAGCTTATGTGTGGCTCGGGAATTTCGTCGAACACCTCGTGTGCATAGTAAAATAAAACACACTAACACCCACCTCTCTCACACCTCCAAGCAAAAAAAAGATGGAAGGGGGGGCTGGGGCAGTATATATAGGGGAGGGGGGACATTGGTCCCGGTTTGTGGAATGAACCGGGACAAACACACTAACACCCACCTCTCTCACACCTCCAAGCAAAAAAAAGATGGAAGGGGGGCTGGGGCAGTATATATAGGGGAGGGGGGTACATTGGTCCCGGTTTGTGGAATGAACCGGGACCAATGCCCATGCGCATGCCACGTGGACTGTGGCTAGTCATTGGTCCCGGTTCATGCCACAAACCGGGACCAATGCCCCCAGGCGATTTCTGTTGCCCCGGGCGCACAAACCAGTACCAATGCATAGCATTTGTCCCGGATTTTGTTGCAACCGGGACAGGTGCCCCCTGGCCCCCTGGACGAAAGGGGTTGTTTCCACTAGTGTGGGGAGAGTGTTAGTTGGGGTCCAGAGCAAGAAGTATCAGTGTAGCGGGTCGATAATTGGAAGGGAGAGTATGTGAGAATTGAGAATGGACTAGAAATTCTTGATGAAATCGATCGGCAACACGGGTGGGAAACCAAACGGGCGTATTTTTATGCTAAGCTCGTTGATCTGAAAATTGACTTCAAGGTTGGATATGTGACTTAAAAGTTGTCTTCGTAAATGGTAGATGATGATTGGGGTTCACAGAGGCACCTAATGTCCATAAGTTCTGAAGTGACAGTAATACCTGATCTGTTGGCTGTCGCAGATGTACAAGACGGTCATGGTGTTGCTTGTGTTGATTGGAACTCGTACTGATTTGGTCATTGCACCAATGCCTGACATTGAGATGGCCAAACTATTTGGCATTCCAGTAGATGATAGACATAAGAAGGAGAGGAGTGAATATAGTTTTCCTGCTGATGGTGTCAGAGATTCGTCTGATATGGATGTAGAGTTGATGGAAGATACTCCAGTTGATGTCGATGATGTGCATGCTGATGAGCTGATACATGTTTATTGAAGTAGAGAAGTTGTGGCCAAGCATGGATGAGTTTAGGATGTGTTTCAAGACTTATGCAGTGAAACGTGAGTTTGATGCCAATACTTATCGGACGGATAGAAAGAAGTTTTTTGCGGGGTGCAGATGTTTTGATGGGAGGGCCAAGCCTTGCAAGTGGTACATATCTGCTAGACGCCAACCTAATAAACGTACAATCAGGGTAAATCAAATCCCACATGAACATACATGTATTACAAGTTCACATAGAGTATCGACAATGACATCACAACAATGGGTTGCAGAAAAGATCACCCCCATTTTAGCCAAGACACCATACACTACCGCCAAAAAACTCAAAGTAGACTTGGAAAAGGTGTATCAATTCAGCTAAAATATACCACAGTGTAGAAGGCAAAACAAAGGGCAATGAAACAATTATATGGTGATTGGGAAAATACCTTTACTATGAGAAGAGGTCACATGATAGTATTGTGGACGTAGATACCGAGGTAACAATAGATGTAAAAGTCTTCTTCTATAAATTCTTTATGGCTTTAAAGACTTGCATCGATGGCATCAAAGCAAGGTGCCGACCATATCTGAGCATAGACTCGTCTTTTTTAACTGGTCAATGGAGTGGCCATTGGCAGCATGCAATTCTCAAGATGGACACAACTGGATGTTCCATGTGGCTGTTGGCATGTTTCAGTCAGAGACAGAGGCCTCATGGACATGGTTCATGATGTAGTTGAAAATATGAATAGGACCAGTGTAACCTTTGGCAATCCACACATATGCATGTAAAGGACTAGAAAATGCAGTCAAATGGTTTTTTCCCATGCTGAAGAGCGGGAATGCTTCGGCAATTTGTGGATGAATTTGATAAAAAAATTCAGAGCAGAATAATTTGGGCGCATGTGGGCAGCAGCAAGATCGTATACTACACAGACACCTTCATATCACCTTGGTATGATAATGGCGGCATGCACTGACTTTGGCACATGGCTAAGAACCTACCATTCTGTTATGGTACAACTCAGGATCTAACATTGTCGTCAAGTGTGATCACATCACCAACAACTTGGCAGAAAGTTTTAACAACATGGTGAAGTAGTCTAAAGACTTGCATGTCCATGATATGGTTGACCAGATCAGGATCATGCTCATGCATTTGTGGGAACTGAAAAGAAGTATTGGTGAATGTATGCAAGGGGATAAACTTCCTGCAGTGGTACAACAGGTGTTTGTATGTTGATAAATCTTCAGTATGGGGCGCTGAAGTTAGAGATACCAAGACTAGAAGAAGGCATGTTGTTAACACTGAAACGCATGACTACACTTGCCTCGAGTGGCAACTCACTGGGAAACCATGTGAGCATGCAATACTTTTCTTGACGTCTAACCCGAAGCTAAACATGCACCCATATTTGCATGAATATTACTCAGTACAAAAATTTAAGGCAGCGTATGCAACTCCAATTGTAGCACTTCAGGTCAGTCTTAGTGGCGTGAAGTGGAAACTGAATTTGCGATGTGTCCTCCAGTAACTAAGAGAAAGGCTGCCCGGTCAAAACAGAGTAGATTCAAGACATGGTTTGAGAAAGGTGGTAGTAGTAAGAAAGGAAAGAAATACGCAAATCCTAAAAGGTCCCAAAAAGGTAACCAAAATAGATACATAATGTGCGAGGAGTTAGGGCACCGAGTTGGATATACCAAGTGTCGTTACACTCCTGAAAAGCCAAAGTATGTTTTCATATATTTGCTGTTTTTTATTTGGTTGCTTGTTTAACTTACTAACAGAATGACAAGATTTTTTTCCTTTGCTTTTCAGAAGGAAGCGTGCAGTTTAAACAAACTTGCAGCCCCATGTTGTTGAGGATTGCTGGCCAACAAAAAAGGTAAGACTCAATGGGAGTAGAACAAACTGAAGTGTGCAGATCTTGTTTAGTTGTGAAAATTAGAAACTTTTGGATGTTGTGGCGCAATCTGAACCTATTCCAGCCATTTCTGCTGAGGTGCAAAATTCTGCTATTTCTGCTGCCGAGGTGCAACTTGAACCCATTCCAGGTGCAGACGTGCAAAATTCTGCTATTTCTGTTGTCGAGGTGCAACCTGAATCCATTCCGGCTGCTGAAGTGCCAACTGAAGTTATTTCTGCTAAAAAAATAATAACTAATAATAAAATTGAATTCAAATAATCTTGAATTTAAATAATAATTAACATTTTTTCCTTTTCTATTTAATATTGAATAATTCATATCTATAAATCCGTAAATCAAAATTTGACAAATAATATGTTTATATCGATTAGAAAAATAAGAGAAATTAAAATATGACATCCATATAATATTTTCCATTGTGTATAAGACATTTTTTTATGTTTTATTGTAAAAAAATTCATTTTCCATTTTCTGAGTGAAAAAATGGTTTTTTTTGTGAAGGACCAAACACAAATATGTTGTAAAACTTGAGAGCTACAATTTTTGAAAATACTAGACCATGTTATATGCACAAATAAACAATTTGGTTCCTATTAAAATGTTCCAATCCACCTCTTTTAAAAAACACAAATTTCTCCCTATTCAAGTTGAAACTGGTTGTTCATGATTTTTGGCAAAAAAACATTTTTAGGTACACAAATACCTATTTCATCATCGATACACCAATAGTTTCTCAATATTCAACCCCTAGCTACGAACGGTCATGCCCGCCGTCTTGACTTTTTCCTCAAACCGACTTAGAAAAATCCAAAAAATTCAAAACAACCCAAAATGATGCAAGACCTTCACGTGTTGTGATTATATATGTCCTATTATACACCAAAAATAATAAACTTGGAATACGACAGTTGTGTTGAAAATGTGTTCACAAAAATTAGCTATCTCCTCCGAACATTCCAGGGTTTCGGGCCAAATGACGGGTGTTATGGTCAAATCCATGGCATAGTTTGTTTAAATGTGCCCATAACCACGGACAATGTTGACGGATGAAGTTTTCCTTTTCATTGAATAAAAAAACTATTTTCTGAGTGTAAAAAATGGTTTTTTTTGTGAAGAACCTACCACAAATATGTTGCAAAACTTGAGAGTTACAATTTTTGAAAATACTAGACCATGTTATATGCATAAATAAACAATTTGTTTCCTATAAAAATGTTTCAGTCCACCTCTTTTGAAAAACACAAGTTTCTGCCGATTTAATTGTAAACTTGTCAAATTTGAACTACATGTACCTCATAGTTTGCTCATGATTTTTGGAAAAAACCATTTTTAGATACACAACTACCTATTTCATCATAGATACACCAATAGTTTCT